>JAEQBH010003010.1:0-687573 GCA_016808115.1 Tetrastigma voinierianum | reverse complement strand
TATGTTTTACTCTTATCACGATATCATAACTTAAAAGTTCTAATACATGTATACATAGAAAACGCCACAGCAGGCTTTCTTCTAATCCTGGTCTGCAGGACGAATGCCACCATATGCGCTCCACATTGCAGCCAAAATAATATTAATATCCTCGACGGGGTGAGCTAATGCTCGATGAATCGCCCAAGTAGGTACTCACTGCAAGTGCGGTGCAATGTTCCCGATGAAAACACACATTCAAGCAAATGCATGATTACTTGAATGTCTACATGACCAACTGGATCGAGAGTCCTCGCAGAGCTCCATTACTCGCCCTAAACCTGTGTGAAATTGTGTATTGTGTTTGTTTGTGGACAACCTCAGATGTGTATATATATGTATCAATTGGCGCTCCATTGATTGGTATATTATTTGTTTAATGGACTACCCTCGGAGTGAATATCAATTAGGCCAACCGACTGATTGATATTTTAATTTGGACTACCACTCCAGATAATTAATATTTTTAGGCGACCCTTGGCTTAGGTTTTCACATACTCATCTCATGCACCTCACTCCTACTTATAGTCCTGAGGTGTTCCGGTGCATATGGAATACATATATGCCAATTCCAATCTGATCTAATTCACGTGCAAATATATAAACATGCATATATTTACAAAATCAATTCACACAATCATGTCATGTAAATTCTCATTTCACATCAAAATTAAGCTCACTTGAAATTTCAATGATCAAGCACGAGCAATTTAATTTAAATCCACTCGACAAACACATATTTTCTGAAAATATATTTTGAGAACCTTTGTTTCGAGAATAAGTGAAACCTTCGGTTACTATTCGAAAAATCCTAAATCATCGGTTCCTTAGTGTTTCTTGGGTTTCTGGCCTCATTCAATCAATGCCAATTTGTTCACAATTTTCACAATTAATCACTGCATGACCATGCCCGGTGATGGATGGCTCAATGGATTCAAAAAACTTTCCCGATAATTGATCTAAGTGTTTTGGGACCGTCAACTGACCCCTGCCGGCCTCTTTCGACTCAAACATTTGCTTAAAATTACTTAAAAGCGGGAATAAAAGCGCAGAGTGAGAAACCCACACCTCTCGGAGTTTGAAAGCTCACAAGTCTACATTACCAGCGAAGCCTCTCGCGTCGACGTTCCTTCGTCACGAAGGCTGAAGCGGTCAGATCACGTATTTCTAGAGAGAAGTCGGATGCTCTCTCTAAATCCTCCATTTTCGACTCTTTTGGATTTATCATTTCTATTTTCACGTTTTCTTGGTTTAAAGAAGAACCAAGCGCAGCTTTTTGTCCTTTAGTTCATTTAATCAATTTAATTAATTAATTCTCTTAACTCTCGGTTTTGACATTCGGCACTCTTTGACGTCCATTTTCATGTTTCTCATGCCACTTATAGCACATGAGTACTTGTTATATGTGATCTTGCATTGTGAAAATGGATTTCTGACACGAGAAGGCGTGCCTCGAAAAACGTGCCGACTCCGTTGTCTGAATTAATGAAATTTTGCGTGCTGCTTCAGATTTCGCGAGGCGATTCGAGCGGTGAAATCCGTTTCTCATCGAGATCTGAAAATAAATTACCCGATTTTTAGCGAATTAACAACTTTGTAATCTAAATTCACGATTTTGCCCTTTCCATAGGGTGAATTTCTCGGGTCTTCTGAAGCCCGATGGCTCGAGTTCATAAAAGCACAGCGCTGCTCTGGGGAGGAAGACCTCGTGCGGGAACCTAGTAGCTTCCGATTTTGGAGAGCTTGGTACGCTCGAAAAAGGAGACACGATAGTCGAACCAGGCTGATAGCTCGATTCACGAAACTGCAGCTGCTGAGGAGGCCTGGTAGCGGGGGCGTCAATCAGTTTGGAAAGCTTAGTACGCTCAAAATAGGCCTTATGTAGACCAGAGTCATTTCGATTTTGGAGAGTTTAAGGCACTTTCAGGCACGGCTGGCAGGTAGCTCGATCCACCAACCTGGTACCAAAACGAGGCCTTGTAGCCTACGAGGAGTCAAGCGCACTCTGAGTTTAAAAGGCCTAAAACGGTCGGGGCGAGAACAAACTAAGGCCAACATTTCGGTCGGCAAAACAATAAAGAAGCGATAAAATTAATCAATGAATCTCGACATATCGAGAAGTCGATGTTAGAAGCAATAAAATCCCGAATCGGCCTTGGGATATAGCAGATTAGAATAAAAAATCTAGCGCTGAGGTAGAGCCACAGGCCTTCCGAGGAAGTAGGGGTTCAGTGAGGAACTCCCGGCGGGCAAGGCGGGAAGGCTAGCCTCCGGAGGAACAGAGATCACCCGAGGCGGAGCCTGTTCGGGGGCCGCAAAGCACCTCGGCGACTGCGTTAGCCTCAGCCTCGGTAGCAGATTCTTCTACCTGCTCATCAGAAAGCTGGATGTTGAACTCCAAGTCTGGGAAAGCTCTGGAAGCCTTGAGGTGGGAGAATGAGCCACAGGCCCATTGGGTGCGGGGCCTGCGTCTCTGAGGCTGCGCTATCACTTCGCCCCTCAGGCTGCCAAAAGCCTTACGCCTCTCGAGGGACCATCCAAGCTACTTGGGAGCTCCTCGTGAGCTCCATGGAGCTTCAGCCTCAAGCCTCTTGGCAAACCCATGATCAACGTCGTCACTTTGGTTACCTGGTCACCTTGATAGCTGTAACTCCTCATGACCGGTAGTAGCTACGCCTTTGGCGCCTTCAAATTGGACCGTCTATTCTTTATCCTGCCTCGTAGCGAAGCATGCTTAGGTCGGACTTATTAGCCGGCTCCTCGATGCCGTCCGCCCATCGAAGCTGGCGCAGGCCTCTCCGAAGGTGGGAAGCGACCTTAGCCTTATAAGACTTTCTGCGCCACGGCGAGCTTCGGTAAAGTAGCCCTCCTTTGACCCTTCACGTAAGCCACTGCGAAGAACAAAGAAAAGTCAGTTAACGGTCTAAAACAATCGAAATGGATGGAAAGCCAGGCGCTGGGCGTGAAAGCGGTCCACGGGCGGGAAAGTAGTCTCCTCAGCGAACAAGGCTTCCACTTTTTGGTCGGAGAATCGCGCGAATAATGGAAGCATTGTGACAGCTCACATAAGAAAGTAGAGAGTCATAGATTCACATGACCTGCAGCGACCCTTCCACATCATCGGCATTGGAGAAGGGGCTCGATGCCCTACGAGCATAGGACTCAGGCAGAAATAGGAAGAACCTGCAGGGGGGCTCAGCTGGCCCTCTCGAGGATCCATCCCAGACAGGTGGGACGAGAAGAGACCCTCACCTTTAAGATCTTACCTGGCGGGGGACGGACCCTCGAAGCCTTGAGTCTTAAGCTTTCACGGCTCCTTTTCTTTCCGGCACCTGGGGTGGGCTCGAAGCTCTCCTTGAGTAGGCTTCGCGATAAGGAAGCGAAGCGGCGAAGAAGACTTGGAGAAAGGGGTAAGAAGGCTGCCAGTGCGCGGAAGGAGGGGAGACCTCGGGAGCGGGAGAGTCGGTGCGGGCTTCGCACAGGTGGCAGGGAATATCAGGCCTAATGTATGAGTTCGAATGCACGTGGGTGGCACCTAACTGACTCCACTTCACCTCTTCATCCTCGGGTAGAATCTCAGGCCGCCACACAGCCCGCACCCAACCAGTATGATCGAGGAAGCGACAGTGTTAGAAAATTAGTTTTAGCTCGGGTGGGGAGGGAACTCCGTGGGTTCTCGAGGTGGTCGGGGCTCGGGCATGACGTATCTTCTCGGCCAGGTTATATTCCCAATTGCTGCCATTAACAAAAAAATAGTGTTCCTTCCCCAGAAGAAATTTATGGGAGGGATAGCGTATCGGAGGCTGTCATTTTGAAGAATTTGGATGGCTTAGAAATGGGCCTTGCGAGAACCTTCTGCGAACTCTTTTAAAGGTCTAGTAATAAGATTTCATTTAGAACCCCCGAAACCTTTATCCTAAAAACAACAAGGAGGCCAACCAAAACGTCCCATAAATTGGGGGAAAGCTGGGTTGGGCATACATTGAAGTGCTGAAGGACGCACTTGATGAAAGGGTGTAAAAGAGAGACGGAATCATTTTTAATTTTGCCCTGTGGCCATCTTAGGAACATGGACGGCGTAGATGAAAAGTCTGGGCGCGAACCGGACACCGGTAGAAGAGGTCACATAGCGCGTGGCAAAAATTTGCCGCATAGGAAGGCTCGACGTGGATCCATTGCCTCAGAACACCTCACGGCGACCCCAGACCAGTCCGGTGGGAGTGCGTGATCTGCTAATCCTCTCTCTTTGCCTTTGCCGGGGTGAGGATGGCCCACCAGTAGACCACCATGGCGACTTGAGGGAGACCACCCAGACCCGCGCCCGCCATTCAAATTGACCCTCTCAATAGGCTGCCTCCTATGTATGCGAGACGGTAAACGGATGAACCCGAAGCGAGCATGATTGGATAAAGGAGAAGAAAGCGAAAGGAGAGAATGGGGGAGGCTCAGGTATGTCAAGCAATCAGAGCCCAGGGATAGGAAAGCTAAAAGAAGAGGAAGGAAAACGTCTTGGCTACGAGGAGAAAACAAGGCTTTGATCCTGGAAGAGGCCCGAAATGACAAAGAGCAATTCTAAACAATAGACAAGATGTTTGAAATGAGGAAAATCCAAACCGCCAGGCGGAGGACTGAAACAAAGAGATCTGATGGCGCGTGGATGTCCACACCAAAGGCAAAGAAGGCAATAGCGGGTGGTATGAATCGAAAAAGTCGTCATTATCACAGATGCGGCGGTGACATGGCATAGACCATTCCCAGTAGCCGATGGGGGTCACAATCCGCACTTAGAGCCATTACGGCCCTTGCTACGCACCTTTAGCCCGAGAGTAGGCCAGCCGGTGGGTTCCCTTATAGGCGCTCGGGGCCCGAGCCTTGGCCTGGTGTCGGGCTTAAAGGGAGACACGAAGCGAAGCCAAGTAAACAACGCAAGAGCTCGACATCACCTGACCGAGCTACGAAGGCTGGCGGGAGCTCAGTTCACCGAGTCAGAAGCGGTGGCTATAAGCATCCAAGGAGCAGTATTAAAGGAAAGTACCCAAACTTCCACTGACAAAATCTCCTGATTACCAGGAGTAGGATATTTCTTTATATTTGCTATCAATTATCCAACGTGTCGGTACTGATAAGGAAAGAAAATCTCTCTCACCCGATGGGAGAAATATCCATATATATCGACTAAGAAAGTTATCATGATCATCCATTATAAATATCGAGCCACCCCGTCGATTGAAAGATACGCCTGAAAACTTCATTCCACCAAGCGGATCTTATCTTTCCCACTTAGGAAAGAGGCGACTTAGCGTCGAGAGGAGGCAACGACGATCCCGTGATCCTTTTTGTTTCTTATTTTTGCAGAGAAGCCCGACATCCAGAGTCAACGGACCGGCCCAGTAACTCACAAACCAGGCCCAGTTAAGAGGTTGGCTTCATCATCATTATCAACAAAGTGCTTATTGAGAAGTCGATTGAAATTGGCACACATATTATAATGTTCTTTCATATGATATCTTAAGTTACGTATATCATAATGTTTTTTAAACAAGAAAAACCACTATAGTAGATATATATATCCAAAGATTAGTGGGAAACAAAATTCTTAATTATATCATGATAAATATTGTTTATAGACACATTTATTTCATTAAGTTATAAATAAGATCTCAAAATTGTATGATTAATATATAAAAGAGACAAAACTATGTAATAGGATATCCTACATGAAGTAACATGAATCGTTAAATTATCTCATAAAGTATATATTTAAAGAATTTCGAAATATTGAATTGATTGAGACAATATTATGTGTGAGATATCATATATGAAATTGCATGTATGTTAGATTGTCTCATAAAAACACATTATATTTAAAAGATTTTGGGATATCAAATGAAATTAAATTATCATGATCGAGAAGAACCTTAATGATTCATGCTTTGTTGCTCTCAAATTCAATTATGTTGAATGATAGTTGAAAATTTACATTTGTCATTTAAACCTATTAATTAATGATTATATAAAGGAATGGTTTTATGTAAAGGTACGATAATCAACTATCAAAATATGTATTGTGACATAATGTGTCACAAATTATGGATTATGGTTGTGAAATATTATTTTAGGACTTGAATTTGTTGACCTTATGACCAAGCTGCTAAAAATAATAGATTCTATTGTTACTTCTCTTTCAACAACAAATATCCTATAATTATTGAGAACATAAAGTTATTGTTTTGTTGTTGTATATGAGATAATTTGACAAGAGTGACAAATTTATTGATTGCGTGACCTTGATTTAGGGTCCCAGTTGACAACTTGAAGTCGACTCGCGAAATTTCTATCTTGGAATCCGTCTTACTTTTACTAAGTCTTGGTACCGAACCGGTACCAACTACCCATAAACATCGAGTTACTCGGCACCACTTCCATGCGTCCCTTCACCAGGACTCATTTATTCATATTTAAATCTAAAATATGAAAAGAAAATGGATAATTACAGTTCGTAGGGGTCCAATAAAGGCCCTCTTACCATAATTACATACTCGACTATTTATACAATAGTCCAAAAGAATTTTATAAAAATCCTTTTATACAAAACATTTTTACAAAAATGTTACTCAAGAATATAATAGGCCTCATGTACTTAATCACAGCCTGGTAGGGCGTGGTCACCACTATTACCTCCATGTACCTGAAAAGAGTCCTGGCCAGATGACGATGCCCAGAGTAGAAAATTCTTCTCTGAGGGCTCTCTCCACCTAAAATGCACATGCGATGGCGTCGTAAAACATTCGATCATATTCCATATAAGCTGTAATCCTATATGGAATATTGTAGTAATCATGCATGAGATGAAGCGCCTCATGCTCTGACCAGTCGCCAGCTCCTCACACTACTGACACCAGAGTGAAAACCGGTCATTAGTGTTTCACCCGACAACTTAACCAGACAACCCTCACGTGTTTATTGATTTCATATAAAATCAGGTGTTTTAGGTGGGTGAAAGCGATTTAGGGGTCTCACGCGGGTTTCCTGCATATGAGCACTTTCACAAACTTTCATCCACAGTTCATATGTCCCAACCAAAAATAGAATTCGGGTCTTTCTCATCTGGGATCTGCCCCATCTTGCTTCACCCGAACATACGAGAATTTATTATAATTATTATTTTATACAGTGAGTCTCAATTTTGGACATTGTCCATTTAAAACTCGCGCGCGTGCGAGAATGGTGAATAACGATCTGTTGCCACGACTTGTGCGATGTGATACGTCATCGAGAAATCACCGATCATGTCGTTCATGCGATGTCATGCTACATGCACAATTTATAAATTAGGATAATTATATTTCGCACATATAATTTCTATTTATCACAATTTCCATGTTAATACATCTAAGCAAGTATACTTATAAGCATGATTTTACCTTATGGCATGACATGTTATTTATTTTTTTAAAGCAAATACTTGCGCACAAAATGGCCCAAATCTCTACCGATTTACTAACGAACCTCTCGGTTCCTTCACGACCATGAATCATTTTTAGTTCCATTCATCCAACAAATTACGGTGATACCAAAAAGCCTTCAGCGAAACCCAGACATCAATCCGGGATTAAAACCAAACCTCAGCTTGATCCATTGCCAGAACGATCCCAATTTTCAATATTCGATCCGTCGTGGGACTAAATCCTGGTGATTCTGACCCCAGAGCATACGTGCTATTAAATGGCCTTTAGGCCCAGAAAATGTCCAAGTAGGAAAATTTTCTGCGCATATGGTTTAATAGAAACTCATTCAAATGCCATCGCGCGTTGTGGATGTTTTTCACTCTTTTGGATCTTAGAGCAATGATAAAAATCAAGGAAAATCTCTTTTTGTCTCTCTCCCTTTCTCTCTCTCCTCTCTCCTATCCAAGTTTGCTTCTTCTACTCTCCTTTCTCTCCTGTTTGTTACCTCCTCTCTTTGTAACATTTGAATTCCTTGCTTTCCACTTTGTTTGCTCCTATTATCACTTCCTTTTCATTTCTCCTTGTAATTTCTCTTTTTCTTTCATTTTTTCTTTTATTATTTTTACTCTTTTCTCTTTCTCTTATCTCTTTGGTTCCTTCTATCCGGTTGATGAGAAGTGGGGTGAAACTTCCCCCACTTTCCTCATATCTCAACTTATCTTGCTTGATTTATTATTTTCTTATTTTCTTCCGCTATCCGTCATTGACATGGCTCAGTGTGTTTATTCGAAGTGTGCGTCTTCATGTCGTGTGTCGGCTCGTAGGGTTAAATGGCGTTCGCATGCGTATAAATGTGTCTGCCCCGAGCCTGGGTTAATCTGCGTGAAGTCCGTGTCTGCCAGAATCGTGAGGAAATCCAGCGGGATATTGGATTTAGTGAGATGAATTAATGATTGAAGTCAATTTTAAATGCATCAAAGTCTAAAAAATTTTGATTCATTGATGTTTTTATCGTTTGAGAAGAGTGAATTTTTCTCGGGGTTTTACATTACGTGTACAACTTATATTTGGAGAGTTAATAATGAAATGAGTGTCACTAAGACATTGAATGTCACATTACAAGTTTTTAGGCACATTATGATATTAACTCATGATAACATTATATTTGTTACTTTGGGCTCATTTACTTACTATTTCTAATATGAATTTTATGAATCCTGTTTTGTATGATTGGTATATATACATGAATGCATTATGTGAATTAAATAGGATTTTGTCACCTGCGTGACAAGACGGTGTTGGACGTTATCGAATGCCTTGTCTTGGTCATATTAGAAGTGCAATTATTAATATTGTGATACATGGAAGGAACTACATTGATAAAGTTGCATATCATTGTTATGATCCTTATTATCTTCTTTGCTTAATAATAATTTTACGATGTGACCAACATAAGGATGAATTTATCTTATATATGCGCATTATGTCTTCTAATTAAAACGTAGTGATAAATAATGTTATATGGGTCAAGTGGGAGAATGTTAGACTTTCATTTTCTAAACTAATGAGCAAACCATATGGAAAGTCAGAAATGGCTCATATATGATTATCAATTAATGGTTTAATAAGATAAGAAATTTTTATCAATAATAAAAGTTAATTTCTTAAATTAACTCTTTGATGGAATGTGTATTTAAATAGAACCCTAATAGGAATTGGTCTTCTCACAATCCATACGTAAGTTTTCTCTCCATCAAAGAAGGTTTGTCAAACCTAAAGGGGTCAAGAGGGAGAAACACAATTCTCGATGATTGCTCAATAGAAATCTACTATACTTGTCATGGATCAAGGTATGCAAAGACTCTTGTTTTATTATGTGATTGTGAAAATCATTATATTCAAATATCTTGGCTATAATGGTTTATATATCATCTCAAAATAAAAGTTAAAGCTTACATTAAATAGTTGTTTGCTTGTTTTTTTATTGTCTACATATTCTAATTAATAATCATTTCTCAATGCGATTACATTTAGCCTTTAAAGTAATTACATAGTTAATCTCATGTTGCTAAAATGCAAAATCAATTTGATCCCAGAAATTCCTCAAGTTGTCAAAACTCAAAAGGGTCTACTGAGAGGGCCAATCCAGTGCAAGTGGTTTGGGCTTGGATTGAAGATCCAGATATGCTAGTCCACCCAGCATATTAAGATAGGGTGATTGAAAGGCTTCGTGGAAATGGCCATATCTTAAACAAAATAATACAAAATAAAAAATAAAAAATAAAAATAAAAATCTGATCTTTTCAATATATATATATATATACATATATATGAAAATGAAATTTAATGTTTTTAGTGAACATTATAATTTAAAGATTTAAAATTGCTTTGCCTCTGTAGCCCACTTGACGAAGGCGAAGACTAACAATCCTGCCACTGATGATACTCTGGTTATACTAGTTGTTTGATGTGATATTTTTATTGCATATGATTCCATAAAACATGAAAAGACATTTATATGAGCTTTAGAAAATTTCTGCAAAAACTACATTTTCTTTCTTTCACAACCGGTTCCTTTTTAAGCCTCATAATACTCTAAATTGGTATAGAAGATCCAATTAACTTCAAAAATAATATTTATTTGTCAAAAGCAACTATAAACAAGGGCTGAATATCAAAGGATACTTCTCATTTTAAAAATTCAGTAACTGACTTTTTTTATTTTACATCTATTTACTTTTTTTTTTTTTTACATCCATTACATCATTGTAATATCATGCTCTTATAAATCTATTCACTTTTATATTACATCGTTAATATTCTACTCTTATAAAGACTCGAGGCCTAAGACATCCCATCCCATACACTCCCACCCCTCTTGACCTCAAGGCTCAAGGGCTCAATAAATATATGATTTTCCTTTTTCAAGATTTGTATCAAATTCATTGAACACCATGCACAAATCAATTTTTTAAAATGAGTTGACCCCATCATATAAAGGGCAATATTTGATGAAGCCAAGGAACAGCCTGAATGGCAATGGTGTTCTTTAGAGGAATGTTCTTGAAAGATGCATGATATAGCACTGTCATGGGATTACCATATTTTTCAGAAGAAGATATCAGTACCAAAGAAGAAAAACTGGGCATATTTGCTCATGTGAATGAAGCTAACATGTCAGTCAGTGGCGAGTGTGAATCACTATTATCACAACATTTATTCAAGTTTCTAATCCGCAATGAATCATCACTGACCATTATAAAAATTAAAATAGACTTGGATAGGGCCAGAATGCCTGGCATTTCAGAAGGGAACTCATGCACTTTCATGGAGTTCATCTCTCCTAAAAGTATCAATACCCCATATTCAGAACGAAGTTTCCGGAAGAGTTCAAACTTTATCATTATGATGAGGAGTTTGATTCAATTAGAAATTTGTTCAGAGTCTAACAACCTGAGAGTAATCTGGTCTAAGGCTTAGGAGTTTGCCAGTAATAGTCACAGTTCCAGTCCCTTCAGAAACCACTATGAATTTTGCCAACTATTAACTTCAGATGTATAAAATTGAGGTTTATCATACTATTAACTTTATGGTCTCGTATTAGGAAAGTTGTGTTCAACTGGCCGCCTGACCAAGCTTATCAATAGTTATTAAAAGAAAATTGTTTCAGTCTGTATCAGTATAGCTTAAAGACTTTCTCTGTCATTGGTTGGCTGAAGGAACAAACCCCATTAGTGTCCTTTGTGGGCAAGAAGTCTAGGGTTTCCTTGAGGGTTCTATGTTCAATGGCCTTGAAGTGAGCTGTGACCTGATCAAACTCAGTAGCTAAATAAAACTTCCAGTTAAAAAACTATAGAAAATGATAGTACAGGCTTAAAACTATTGAATACCATGTTAGCCTCCACGATGCAGATAGAGGGCTTGAAATAAGTGAAGAACCTAGCATATGGTAAAAGTAGATCAATGGAAAAAAAAGCTCCTATAGGTCAGCGTGCAACTAGGAAAATAGTCTGGAAATTCTCATCAAATTAATATATTACTGCCTCTCTAGATCTAGATGTACAACAAAAAAAAGACCAAGGAGGTACAGAGTAAAGAGAGAGAAGAGAGTAGAGAAACGGTCCACAACTGACTGGCGAGAGATAAAGGGCATCTTTTTCTTAACCAAAGTGGGAAGGGAGAAGAAAAAAAGTAAAAAACCTATATATTATCTTTTCATGAGTTTACAACAACATTTTGTCACATGCATTGCCACCACCACCACCACTGCCGAATATACCCCAGCATCACCACCTTTTACCACCCTGCCCCCCCACCCCACCACCATCTAGTTCTGTTTCTTCATTCACAAAAAATATCCATCCTATTAGGAGGTTATAAAGAAAGAGAACATGAAAGTGTTTTGGCGTAAACACACGACTGTCGTGTTGAGTGCCAGCTCTGATGGACACACTGTTAATGCACCTTTTGATGAAGGTGTCCCAGTATATAGTGAAGTGGTTTGAAAATTCTGTCATGTAGTGGATGGTGTTGTGGTTGAGGCGTTGTGTAGTTGTTGATGGGTTAATGGGATTGGCGGAGTTGTACTGGTATACTCTTGAGCTGAATCAAGATAACAATGCAAGAGAATTAGCATCAACCTTGAGAAACCACCCCAATACCACCAAAATGCAGATGCATAACTAGATTAGTAAGATCATAATACCATAACGATGTGTAAAAATAAATAAAACTAGATATAGCAAACGACAGTCCAAACGGGCTTAAGCTCATTCAAAAATTAAAGAGTTTTTAAGCACAAAAATATGGTTAGCACAAACCTGATAAAACATTAGTGAAACTTTCTTACATTTCAATTTTCCAACCAATAATTTGAGACATAGAATATTTGTCCACTTCAAAGCAAGCTTATGTTCTTATTATCTCTCGATTGTATAACCTAAAGGTAAGAAATTGTCGAGTTATGGGACCCCTTTTATGCTTTCATAAAGCAAAAACAGAGAAAGCAACAGTTTTACCCCAGGCATCTGCAAAGCATATGGGTGAAAAGGGAAAAAGCTGTACTAAATCATAAATGGCACTGGAGAGGCATTTTATTTGAAATTTACCATTTTATATGGTGGCACATTTATAAAAGCAAACACCTTAAAGTATTGACCTTCAGAATCCCATGAAATCCAAGCAACCTTTTTCCACAGCCAAACATACATTAAATTCTATAAACAAGATTTCATGTGGCAAGCTTTTTCACTGCCAAATGTAGGTTACATTAACTATAAAGGCAAATCAATTTCAGCTTGAAATAATTTCAAGCTCATTGGGCAAATAACTTTCCATATATTAAATATAGGAAGACCCACCACCCCAACACAAATAAGACAACCATCAAAAGCCAATTTCTCCTTAAAAAATTTCACACAGAAAATGTTATTTGGAAGATAACTCTCAAAATATGACATCATTCTTAATCAAAATTTGAGACAAAGAATGGGATAAGATGGCCGTTGATTATGCTGATGCTAGGATTTCAAAGATGGCTTCATCGAAACCATGATAAAGTTGCCAGATGCCGAAAAAAATGAATAAATAATTGAATCAAAATCCCATGAACACATACAAAGGTTGGTTCCAACATATCCAGTTCAGTTACTGCCATAATGCTCATTTTTGTATTGCTGGTTCTCAAATATATCAATGCCTTATTAATCTTTGCCTTGAAACCAGCACATGGGTTCTAAATTTATCGTTTTTGAAATAAGCATATAAAGTTCCATTTTAGCTTACTTTTTGTTCTATCTCTTAAAGAATTTAGACCCATGTAAACACTGGCTCAAAGGGCTGTGAGAAAAAATGCAGTTCTTAAAGCCAGCTTTTGAATGGCACCCACCCATACAGACAGAGAGAGAGACAGAGAAAGGGCCCCGGAAGAAAAACAAAGAGAGGAAACAAAGTTACTGGTTTATGGAGATCAGAAGGCTATCATATTAGCATTAGTTTTATCTGGCTTATCTCCAAGTAAATATTAATAATGTTTACAACATTTGTAGTGGTCTTTATATTTATGGATCACATGTTAGTACCATACAGTCTGCTCTTTCCAAATATTAGGGCTGGTCATACAATGAACCCCACCCGAGAGAATAATTGCACAAAAAGTCAACATGACTGAAAACATTTTAACCATTATATACTTTTCTTTTTTTTCTTCAACATAACCAATGGAAAAAAAATCATCCAACCATGTTATTTTTGGCACAATTATTCTCTCAAACAAGATCTATCAATTTGATGAGTTCCAATCACATATGAATACTCACATAGAAAAAAAATAGCTTAAAAGATACTACAGTGATTAGAATCACTTGAACAATAAAGCCTATCCAAAAGGTTCAAAACATATGCAAACATGAAAGAGGCTCTACCTAAAAATAAGAATTCCAGGAAGGAGCCAGACACTATGTTCACATGTACACAGCCTCAAGATACCCACTAAATGTCAAAAGTTGGCTCAAATCTCAAGGCATGCATTGGACCACCCATGCTTTGAATCATACTCATGAATAATTACCCCACCACAGAAGTGGCAGCAGGGCCTTTCATGGTTCATTCAACGTGGACCTTCTAGTTCATAGTGGCATCAGTAAAGCCTACCTACTCTCACCTCCTACTCTCCTCCTCATCCTGTTCTGGGTGTTGATATCTTGTTGTTTATTTACAAGGAATACAGTCTCAGAAGGAAGGGAATAAGATGATTTAAAAGGGAAAATTGTTGTCCTTTCACAAGGTGATACGCGTTGTACCAACAAACTCAATTCACATCTAAATCTTTAGTAAAAGGACACACTAGTACCAATAGTGGGTTTTAATAAAGTAAAAGCAGCACCACTCAACCAGCAATAAATAGGTAATGAGTCATGAACATCATCATAAAATCACAATGCATCCAACAAAAAGGGGCTCCTGATTAATTATTAGATCCAAAAGGTGAAAAAAAAAGGAAGTGTTTTGATTTTTTTACACTTAAGATTATGTATCATAAGATAGAACACATAAAAAAGAAACATGCAATGACTGCAACCATTCAAAAAGCTATGCTTTCCAAATAATAAAAGAAAAGACGCCATCCACCAAGGAAAAAAGAATGCGAGAAAAGAAAGGTTCATTGAAAGGAATCTGTCTTTAACAGAAAAAGCAGGCTCTACTTTGGATTAAATCAGAGCTTTTATTTCCAATTTTTTCAGCTGTGTTTAACCTTAAACAATCTTATTTTAAGCAAATTATGACAACCTTTCTAAAACCCAGCAGCTAATAATCCTACTCCTCCATGACTAACCATTTTTTATAGTTACCCAAAATATTAAAGCATTTGAGTTGTTCAAAACCTTTCCAAGTATCCAATTTTTAACCGACTTCCAGGAAAAAGAAGATCTGTCATCTGAAATAAAATTTCATTTCCTGGAGAAATCGGAATCCCACCAACTAGCTTTGAATTCAAAAACCATGGACCACATTCTGGAATGATTTTAGAAAACAGAAAATATTTCTGGGGATCCGAGCATTTGAACATGGTAACAAACCATGCCATATTCTTATATTTCTAGCTTTTTCTTTCTTTATTTTAACCCTTTTTCTGGGCATAAATTTAGTTCTCTCCAAACACCTCTTTTACTCACAATACTGCCATTAACTAGTTTACTTCCAGAAATGGAGGAAAGATCCGGGTTCAAGGGTATGCAAAAATCAGGCAGGTTGTATAACCCATTATACCCTTTGAACCAGAAAATTCTGCCACAAAAAGGGGCAGCCCATTTTAAAAGGAACCATGGCATTTGTCCAGAAAAATCTCAGACCTGCAACACCCATTAAAGAAAACACAAATAGAAAAGGAGATTAAATGCATACCCCACCTGATGGCTTGAAGGGATAGGCACAACCTGATACCTGCAAATCACCAAGAAAAAAGCAAATTGTGTAACTATAAAGAACTAGTTCTCTGTATATAATTTAGAAAAAAAAATGTTGAAGGAAGAGAGGGAGGGAGAGGATTAGGAGGCTTACTTGGATCAGAATGTAGAAATAGAGGCAGTGCCAGCAAAATCACAGGTGCCTTGATGCCTTTCTTTAAAATAGCTGGTTGTTGACAGCATATGAGGCAGTGAGCCCTTACGGTGTTGGGTTGTAACACTGTCCATTAGATGGATGAGGGCCTGATCCTTTGGCAACTCCATGCAGTCAATATTTCTAGGGCCTGAATCTTCAGCCCTTCATGCAAACACCTGTAAACTCTGAAGTCAAGAAAAAACCCATCAGAAAAAATAAATAAACAATGATCTGGGGTTTGGCCCTGGATAGGCAGCCAAAAAAAAACCATATATTTGTAGCAAAGAAAGGAGCTCAGAAAACCAAAGGCTGGTTAGAGTATCCATGGCAGAAGAGCATGGCAAGGAATAAAAGCAGAAAAGGGAACTCGGCTCCAGAGCACAGAAGAAAAAAAAGGCCAGATATTTAAGCCAAAGCTTACTTGAACGACCAGCCATGGCCAAGAAGAGCACCATGTAGACTAAAGCAGCCATGATTTTTAAGCAGATGAAGAAAAGGGGAAGAGTATGGGGTTGAACAGACAACAATGGGCTGCCGTCACAGGGGATGGATTTTTTTCTTGCAGGTTGAGAGAGAGCACTGAGTGAGCGAGAGTGAGAAATGAAGAAAGAGAAATGGGAGTGATGTAGAGGTTGAGAGATGAGAATTTCTAGGCAAATAAAGAATATGAAAAAAAGAAAAGAAAATATATAGATGGAAAGAAAAGAGAGATGGAGATGGTGGGGTGGAGGTGGTGTCGGTTAAAGGAAGTCAATTCTATCTGTTTGTTCTGAAGAGATTAAGCTGAGATTATATAAGCGAGTTTTTTTTTTATGATTTTATCATTTTTTAAGTTCGAGTTTTTATAAGTATTATAATCTAAATTTTATCATTTTTTTTAATTTACTTATAAAAAAAAATATCAAATATTTCAATCTAATAAATAAAAGCAAACTTTCAGCTAAACCCTTATTATCACTTATTCTTTACTCTATTTCACTTTATTGAGTAGACATATTTAGGTTATTTAAAAATAAATTATTAAAATAATCTAAAAATAAAAACAATATACAAAATAATACGTCTGTTACTTAAAAACTTTTAAAGTGGTGTTTAATTAATATTATATCGTACCTTATAAGCAAATTTTAAAACATTTTTAATATAGAATCAATCAGCACGATATTGACTTTAAAAAGAAAGAGTCAATATCGTAGTCACATTAACTTAAAAACAAATTCAACATCATAACCAATAACTGCAACATTTCTAAATATTATTTTAATTTTCAACTTATATTAATAATTTTATTTTAAAATAACCTATATTTACGTACAAAACTCTACATGATCAGTTGATCACCTTTCTTTACCATATTTCAAGGCGGAGCGTCATAGAGTCATTGGGAGGCGAGCGAGGATGGGTCAGTCTTTTTGGCCTCTCTAGTCTCTCTCTACCCCACTCCGCATTCCACCACTATCTCTGCTATTCCCCTATAATTCCCCTAAATCATTTTTTTATGTAGGGAAAATAAGCCAAAGCATAATCGCATTAAATAATCTTGAATTTTTATGTAAATAATTTTTAAATTATAAAAATTATGTATATTAAAGTATTATCGATCTAGTTCATCTCGATCATATAGCAGCGATATCTCAGCCAAAGCTATTGTCTTGAATAATGGCTACAAACTTGCACAAGATAAAGTTGATGTCCTCAACAGCTAACTATCATTAATCAAAATGTCACAATTTCAGACAGCGGTTTCATTGTATTTAAAATTTGAGCATAACCCTTCTTCTGTATCCCTTTTCCATTTCTTCTATTTCTTTTATCTCTTTCTCTTACAATGGCGTAAAACTGATGTTTTATATATATTATATCTTAGTATATATCACTTCAGATAATCATTTTACATTTGATTGTTTTTTATTGAAAATTTAATACGTTTTCGATTTTATTGATAATATTTTGTTGATAATATGGTGATAAATATTTGGGTTCAATTATAGTTTAATCTTATTTGTGATAATGTGTATATTTGGTATGTTTTATTAGTATGGTGGTTAATCTTTATTTTATTGAGAAAACAAACATGTCTCTAGAAATAAGAACTTGTTTGATCTGTGTTTTTTAAATTATTTTTAAAACAATTATTTAAAAACACATAAAATATTATTTTGATATTTTCTAAAAAATGTTCTTATTATCTAAATTTAATGTTTTTTTTTGTTTTTCTTAAATAAATTTCTTCATGAGTTAATATAACTTTTATTTTAAAAAAAAAATTATAAACCTGTTCGAGAATGATGGCGCTTTATTGATGTATCGCTATGAGCAAATGATTTAGATTCATGATAGTTTCAAATATACATTATTTTTATAATTTAAAAAATATATATTATTTACGTCAAAAACTCATCCCAACTAATATTTTTAATAGCTTTAAGAAAATTAATTGGATGTTTTGCCTAAAATGTCACCGGTGAAATATAATAATCATGAGTTAATGAATGGAGAGTATATGATTTTGGGTATAGCCGGAAAAACAAAATCATATGTATGAAATTCTTAGTGGAGCTTTGAAATTATTTAGGGTTTTTTTAAATTACTAAGATAGTTTAAAAATGACTTATAATAGTAATACATGCATTGGAGACATTAATGATATTGAATTTTTTAAATTAATATTATAATGGTAAGCTGTGATGTTAAACTTTTAAAAAAAAAAATCAATATGAGATTCTGCATTCATTATTTATAATATTTAAAAAAATTAAATTAATATTATAGTATTACTATTCACACTAATATTAATATTATTTTATTTTAAAACTTCTTTTAGTAATTTAATTTGTTCAAAGACCCAAATATATCAAAAAATATCTTAAAATAATACGATATCATACCGTATATCAATTAAATTTCCCTCATACTTCATAGTTTGAAAAAAAAAAAAAAAACTTTTCCCCTCAAGCTTTAAACAAAATCTAATTTTTCATATTGTAAACTTAAATAGAATCAATTTTTGGCTAAAAAAATCAAATTTATTGTCTTCTTGCCATATTGTAAAGCCTAAAAATCCATAATATACATACATATATATACTATATATTAGTTTTTGTGACTAAACCAAACCCAAAGTGAAGAAAATTGGGAAAAAAAAGAAAATATTTATATTAGGATTTGAGCTCATGTGCATTTATTTAAATAAAACTATATTATATTAACCATTAATGTTTTGCTTTGATTTGCCTTCATAGTTAATCTGGGCTATGTTGGCTCCAGCAAAATGCTAAGGAAAATGCAATCGTATGGAGAAAGTGGGAATAAAAAATTAGAGAGAAAATAACTTACTGATTAGATCTCACATATTAATTTTACTTAATATTTCAAATAAAATTTATTATTTAAACTCATTAACCTGATTAGTATTCAACAAACATAAGATTAAGCCATTTAGAATGGTAAGTTTTAAGTAAATTTATTTACAAGTTTTAAATAATTTTACTATTTATATTTGATTTCGCTATCTGATTACTTGAGAAAACTTATGGGGAATATCAAATGAAGGAAAATATGAAGAAAAATAAAAATATAATTAAAAATTTCATATAATATTTTATTTGCTACATCAAATAAATTTATTTATTTAAACTCATCAATATGAAGATTAAATAATTACAAATACCTAAATTTCTAAATAATTTAATTTATATTTTATTATTTTAATTTATTTATTAGACAATCAAACATAACAAAATTACTTATCTTAGCGAATTTTTTCATATATATATATATATATATATTGAATGATTTTATTTACATATTTCTTCATTTTTATTTTCTTCTATTTTTTTCTTTTTATTTTATTTTCTTATTTTCTATTCAATTATGAAACAACCTATATGGACAAACATTACATTTATAATAGTCTTTTTATTAAGTAATTGTTTTGTAAATGAAATTCAATTAAATCATTAATGTTGTAGTAATAAGGACGTAGAGCCACTTTATAAATGTATTTTAATTCAATGATTTCTAAAATATTTTTAATTCAAATATAAAAATTGATTTTTGTAGGTTTTAATAAAATACTATCAAAGTGCATAATGTAAAACATATAAAACATTTCTCCATGACTTCTTTAAAACATTCATTCCCAAAAAATTAGAACAATTAATATAATTAAATATTGTTAAATCTTGTAAGTTCAAATCTCTCATTTTCTAATAGTTTTCTTAGTGATATTTTGTTGAAATATTGTTTAGTAGATTTTATAGTATAATTAAATGTAACGTAGCAACGCCAAAGTGGTGAATGCACGAACATGTCATTAAATTATAGTAACACATAAAGTGGTGATACACGAAGTATAGATTAAATTATGACTTTTCCGGTGCTATGCAGTAACCCTACCGAAGAAATGATCTATGATTATTTGACGGTTCCTTATCGTCAGTGAAAATAATGAAAAAAGAAAATTAAAGTGCCTCTGATGAGATTAATTCTAATAGAAGCTTATAGTAGTTGGAAAATAATAGATTTCATTATATAATTTGATTGAAAATCAAGTGCTGAAGCAAAAAATGTTTGAAGTAACAAATGTTTGTAAATAAGTTAAGAATCTTAAAAATACGGTTGATGAACTTGTAAAAATATTGAAATGCTCTTGCTCAGTTTTGATTATTGGTTGATGATCCCCTACAATTGGTGTTGAGTTTTCCTTTTATAAACATTTATAGATAATTCTTGTGGGTCAGCTACGATAATTGCTGCTGTCTCCCTATGGAATTATTGCTTTGCTTTCGAGTAACTTTCACTGCATGCTGCATCCTTGTCATATTATGACTTGAGAAAAGTTCTTGATACTTTGTTTTTTAAAATAAATCTTAATATTATTTGTTATGACTTTCAAAGGCGTTTTATGGCCTTGGTAAGAACTGCTCTGGAGTTGGGTTTGCAGGTTTTGGACTTTACTTATCTATTCGGTCCATTCCACTATTATTTGGGCCAAAAAATTATTTTTAATATTAACAATCATGGTCTTATGTGGATAAACAACTTGTTAATATACTTATTTTTATAATATTTACAGTAGATGAAAGCTTATAATAAATAATTTATTCGATAGATTATTAGCAATGTTTGGCAGGCCACTTCATCAGCAGGGGTAAAATTTCTTTGCACTATAAAAATGAGACCCCACTTTATAGTGAGGCTCTTTTGAAATAATAAAATGTATATATATTTATAATTTATAGATGATATAATAAAAAATTTGGTTGTTAACAGGCACACAAAGCTCGCAGTTAAATCTTGATAAAACTACCGAAAAATCCTCTTTCATCCTGATAAGGAAGTACCATGGGCGACCATTAAATGATATGTCTTCTATGGCTAAAGTGGAGTTATTTTTATCACGTTAAGCCTTGTTTTTATTTTGTTAAAAAATTAAAAGCTGACTCTTTTCATCAGTTCTCTTGTTGAAAAATATTAGGGTTTATAACAAGAAAAAATTAGAGTTCGCCATTTTTCTTGATAAAAAATAATGACAAAAAAATCTTGATGTATAGTAATAGGTATGAAATAATTTATTATTTTATTTTTAACGTATTTTATTTGATTATTTTATATTTTTATCAAATAATAATTTTGTTAGTTTTATATTTTATTATGCGAATCTGAAGAAAATAAGGCATGTTCGGTTTGATCAGGTTATGAGATTATATGAGTTAATAATTTATTGATGCAAGATTAAGTTTGATCTTGAATTGTTGAATTGAGTTATTATGTCTCTTATAAAGTATTTATCTGGATATGAAAAGGAAATAGAAAAAGAGAAAAAGCTGAGGTTTCTGATCTGAAAGTGGGGCTATGAATGAATTCTTGAATGTCTGATAATGTTATGAGAAATATATGAAAGGTTAAGATGAAAAAAGATATTATGAAGAGGGGATAATTTAGTAAATAAAAGAAGATTTGAATGATTGTGAGCAATAAAATTTGAGAATGTGAAAATATGAATGAAATGACATGTTAATTTGGAGGAAAATATGAATGAGCAATGAGATGATTTAGATCTGGCGTATTCACTTTAGCCTAGACATTCTGGTCAGGAAAATTGGAAAATTATTGATCAAATTTAATGAGCGTGTTGGTGAAAACGGATGTGCGTTAAATTTGGGGAAAGATATCTTTATAGAGTTTATTATTTTTATATATAGTTGATCAAGCTATTTATTCACTCGATAGTAGATTTTAACAATTTAAAAATATGAAGATATTTTGGATTTTTATTTGATTTACTCTGAGTTACGTATTACGGAATGATGATTGTTTGAAGTGCTTTGTTGTGATAAAGGCTTGAAAATTTTTGAAACTAACATGGACTATGATATTGATGGGGATGAGTTATTTTATGAGTTAAAGATTGTGAGAAAGTCAACTACCAGAAAGGCAAAAATAACAATTGAAGTGTTGAAATTTATTGAAAATGATGGATTACTTGTTCCGAGAATGAATGAATTAACTGGAATCTGTGGATTATATCGAGTTACAATTCTCTCAGAAATAAGTTTTACCGAAGTTGAGTTAATCGGAAATGTCACGGCCGATCAATGATATCGAAATATTGAATGGATTAGGTACATCTTTGTCTATTGAAAAGCATTATCTTGACAGAGTGGATTTTAATAGTTTAATTATTGATTTTATCTAAAAATCTTGTAAAATATAAAACTGATAAATTTTTATGTAATGTTGAATATATTTGTGTAATAAAATTTTATTTTAAACTTATATATATATATATATATATATATATATATATATATATATATATATATATATATATATATATAATAAGTAAAAAAAAAAAAAGCACAGGAGCACTTATATATAAAGTAAGAATTAGAAGTACTGATGTTTGGATACGTATTTTAAAAGCATTTATACATCATTTAAGGTGTTTGGATATGTGCTAACAAACATTTGTAATAAGCTAAAATTCACGAAAAAAGCAATTCTGAAGCTTTATAAAATTGAGTATTTTAATAAATAAATGTAGTATTAAATATTTAAAAAAATTTTTAAAAACTAAAGAAATATATATATATATATATAACTAAAAATGACTTACCGGGAGGTGATAAGCTATTTTTATAAGTTATTTTAAATATTTATAATTTTTTTTAAAAATACTTATATAAAAAGATAAGCTAAAATAAATTATAGATAAGCTTTTCCAAAAGAACCCCGTATAATCAATATTTGTTAGATTTTATTAAACTGATCGAATGATGAGATTAATGTAATTGTAAATATATTTATATGACTAATTGAGTTGATAGAACATTTAAAATTTAAAAAGACTGGACATTATCAGAGGGGAAAGAGGGTAAAAACAGTTTACATGTTTAATTATAAAAAAAGTGTAATTGTAAATATGAAAATGGGCCTACGAATCATGATTGGGTATGATTTGAGAGGTGACCCTAAACGTGTAAAAGGTCCATTATAGGAGTGATATCCCATATTAATCATTTTTTTTTTAAGAAAAAAAAAATCCCAACTAATATATCTTTCTCGTCTGCATCACTAAATCAAACTTTAAACAAAATTAATCCTTTTTAAAATAGTTCTCATCTCTCCGTGATTATAATTTTAGTCTTAAAATTAATACGGTTTAAATTATTTAAAAAGCTTAAAATCATAGGAATTTTGGTCATATGACAAATAAAACACTAGGGTTAGACGTTATTTAAAAGTTACTTTTAATGTTTTTATTTTTTTTCTTAGAACTTAGAACTTAGAAGATCATTTTGGACATCAATCCGATCAGAGACCAAGATAGACGGTGGATAACAGCTGTCAGTGGGCCCCACACCTGTCCTTCCTCACCTGCCATTATTGTCCTTTGATTCCACTGCTTCTCTCTCTCCATTTGAATTTCTTTGGATTTAGTGCAACGGCCCTTTTTGGCCCTTTTCTTTCTTTAATTTATATACCGGCCTTCTATTTTCTTTGAATAACCAAACCCCCCCCTCTCTCTCTCCTTTTTAAAACCCTAAAAACATCCTTTCTCTGCAACGGGCACTCGCTAAGATTAAAGCACTTTTTTCATGTTAATTATTTTTGTATCATCCACATTACAATAAAAACAAAAATAAACTATGCTTTAGTATTTTTATTCAAAATTACCATTTTCAAATCAAGCTTTCAACTTTCGCTTTTGTTAAGTCAAAAGTAAAAAAGAAAAAGCTATCTTTTTACTTTCTTTGGAATGTATAGGAAAAAAGTAGTTTCATTTCTGAAAACACATATTTTACCACCGAAGTATTTCAGCTTTTATAAAATATGATGGGCATGCTCGTTTCCTCTTTTCTTGAAAACTATTTTTGTTCTTTGTTAATAAGAAAAACACATTCCATTCCTAATTTTTTTGTTTTAAAAAACACAAAAACTATTAAATTCAAAATTTTTTTAAAGAACAACAAAATAATATTTTCTACATTTTAAAAAGCTGTTCTTCAAAAATAAGAACCAAATACACCTAAGATTTTGTTATTCAAAATTTTCCAATCTAATGTTTCCTTCAAAATAATGAGTATTTTTTTATGCAGTAGATCAAGTTCTATTCCCCTTGTAAAAAATCTGCTCCCACTGGGCCTAGCACTAGCTAGATCACGTATAGTTAGCAGTTAGTTCATAAGAAACAATAGTAACCAATCAGTAAGCCATGGTCTAACTGGGATTATGGGGCAAAAATCATGATGTTCTTTTAGGAAAGATTATGTTGAAATTTTTTTAAAATTTTAAAAGACTATTATTTTGGCAGAAGCTGTAGTATTTGGTCAAAAAGATACATGAAAAACAGTACATGATTTAAGACAAAGTAACCCAGCGCCTAGCCGCCTACCTGGCTGAAGAACAATCCGCCTCAACGGCATTCTTTTTATTTATTTTCGACCGTTGTTCCACATGGGCCATCCATCAGCTCATAAGGACGATTGTGGGTGGGGGCCAAGCTGGTGGGGAGCCAGTGGAGCTATATTGCGTCACACATGCACACACACATGCTTGCCAGCAGAGACTGCACAGTGATTAGCATGTACTTTTGCTTCTGTTTGCTGTTCCACTTGCAGACATAACATAACTCAGCTGCTTAATCTCATTTTGCATACAAATTTACTAAAATTAATGGTGCTTTGGAAACAAAAACAGAAAGAAAGAAAAAAAAAAAAAAAATCATAGAGAGTTTCTCATATCGAAGAATGCATCTATACTGTAGAATTGTATTTTTATTAACAGTCACCCCAAAACCTCAGGCCTCTCGTTAGGCCAATCACCAGCCCCAATGTAAATCTTTACAGAAACCCAAGTGTGAAGTTACATGATACATTTCGAAAAATCCCTGAAGGGTATCTTTGGTAGAAATAACATAAAAAAATATACAAATTTTTTTAGCAGTACGATAAAAGTTAGAGGAAGCAATTTACAGAGGGATGAAATGAAGAATTACATGGAAAAACCAGAGTCTGTATAGACCCAGGCTGGAGTGAAAACCTTATAGAGGCTTCAGGCTCCGAGAGGGAAGGAGTTGATCCGGCCACGTGAAAAAGTGTATTCAGCTCATGTTTTTTCTGTACTGGCTTCCCACACTAGCTTGTTTGTTTTTCAATTCATTGAATTGCTTTGATTCAATTCATTGTCTTTTTATTTTATTTTTTATTTTATTACAGTATCGATTAAATCTCATGTAGCTTTTGGCTACCATCAATGGAGGCGTTGGTCCCTCACGAAAATCTGTAGACAACCAAATTGGTTACTAGTGTTCATGCTCATCAGACCCACAAAGTGCTCATTCCTTTTTCAAATTTCCCATTTCTCATGTGGGCATGAAGGGCTGAAGACGAAGGAGTTATTATTTGGTTGAGACTGAAGCCATTGCTACCTTGGGGTGGAAACGTCTCATTCTATTAAAGAACAAGTCTTTAATTTGAACAATTTAGAGACAATTCAGTTACCATTCATGATCACGCTGTATAAGATATGCCTTTGCTGTGGCCATCCACCAGCCAAAACCTTCCCAAACAGTTTGAACCAGAGACAAAGTACAATTTGAGGAACCTAATTCTATCACCTTTCCCATGTTTCACCCCTCAAGAAAATCAAATTTATTCCTCAACCCAATCTCTTGATGCCATCTTATAAAGGAAAAAGAAGAGGAGACATTGTTTTAATAATTGCTTTGTGCCATGGCTAACTCCTCAATGACCCATTTAGTGCATAGTCCAAATAGTATCAATAGTCTGGATAGAATCTATATTGGGTACTAGAACCAAGGAGGGGGGATATAGTCTAGGAGTACATTGTACACATTTCAATATTTCATCAAACCAATTTCAGGGGATGAGAGGATACAAATTTTTGATCACTGCATGTAACATTCAACGAGCAACTATCATAGTTTCAATAAAATGTTTTCACCACAAATTCTTAAGAAAAACAGTCATATGGTATAGACCTTACATAGCTATTTTATCCATGCCTCTTAGTAGGTTTTGAACTGGATATGGTCCTGTTGCCAAACTATGAAATTATGGACCTCCAAAGTTGGCAGCAATCAATTTGGAAGCCGCATCAAATTTAATGTGGCCTCTCTGCTTGGAGGATGTGTTAGATTCTTTTATCAATACTGCAGGTGATGACATTTGCGTATCTATAGTAGATCAACAGCCTTAAGGAAGGACTTAACGAGAGAAACTCAGCAAGACCAAGTAACTTCAGCTCCTAATGCAAAAGCCTTGAAGGATCTTCAGATTCTTCAAGGTTTAGTAATCATACAATTCATCAATTGGAAGAAACGCCTTTGTCAGCAGGCAACAAGATCTACTTCATCACGTCAGGTGGAACGTCCAATCTCATCATACTCCTGTATTGAACTGGAATGGGTGCACCACCCTGCTGCCCACAGTTCAGTAGTTCCACCACGGCTGGAGCCCTTGCCATAATACCGCTTCAGTATTTGTCCAAAGTAATTCTATCTTGATCCTGGCACATGCCATACACATAGTTGGGATACAAGATCATCCATTGTTGTACCCCTTGGCAGTACAAACCGTTGCGAGACCTGGTGCTTTGATGCTTTGCACATCACCTCAACGTGTCCTTAGGACCCTACAGACTTCAGGACAATATCCTGAAGTCTGCACACTGTATATCAAATCCTTTTGCTCCTGATCATCTGAATCCATGATTCAGTGTAGTGGTATAATTCCTTCCATCATCTCCTCCCCATTTAAATGTTTCAGAAATTGACTAAGATCTGAGATTGGAATCCCTTTTCATCTCTCTTCAGTTTTGGTCCCAAAACAGATTCTTCTAAATTTCTTCTCAATTCATCCTTTTCTTTGTCTGTGGCTCAAAATCTACAATACTTCCTTCAATGCAATATACGAGCCTAGTTCTTCTCTTTGTGAGGTACTTTAAGATTTCCCAGCTTGAATGCAGGCGTCTCTAAATGGCAGGGGATTCTTTGGACATTGAACCTCTCGCATGTCCAACTCTAGGTTTCCAACTTACGATCACAGAGATGTCCTGGAAGCATTTGGGGAAATAAACCGTAGCTCGCCCTTTCTCCAAACATGTTAGCACTACAGGAGACCACTCTTTGGACCAGTGCATGTTCGAATCATGACCCACACACGTAATGTGAACTTCAAGCAGAACCAAAGCAAAGCCTTAAAGAAATTAGCAAAATCGATTAATGCTGCAAGGTATTATTCAACAGCATATACTCATATATGGAGGCCAGGCATGAAACATGAAACATGTACAGGAAGCGAGGAAAACTGAAATTCTTAATGGTGGATATGAATTTAGCATATTTTAATTATCTCTCTATTTCTAAATTTCCCAATTTTCTTCAAAAAAAGATCATTATCTCACACTGTTGTCATGAGTGGAGGAAAAGTTCAATGTCTGAAGCCACAACGAAGCAACGAAATTCTGCCTAGTGAGGAGGAAGAGGTTGGACGTGGATTGGCAGGCCAGACCAAAAGAGTACCCAGCGGCAAAAAGGTCGAGAGCAGGCCCCGAGATCTATACAATCTCTCCCGGGAAATCAACAGAACACAACTTGGAAAAAGAGTAGGGCCCAGAGCCAAAGATAATCTAAAATGTGATTCAGTTTTGATTCTAGGTTTGTAGCCTAACAATGAAACTATAGAAATGACCTAAATCCTACCTAAAAATTTGCAGTGCAAAAGGATAGCTTACAGTTAGCATCCATGTGAATTGTAGACATTGCCTAGGAACAAAGAAAATGTATTGAAACAAACGAAATGCATGAGAGATATCCCATTCAGTGGATTAGAAGAAAAATCACAGGATATATACCTTTAACGTTGAACGGGGATGACATCAGCGGTTTTCTGATTCCGCATGGAGGAGGTGACTGTTGTGACGATATGGACTTGATAAGAGCCACCCCAATCAGTTCGGGACAAGCAAACCGTTGTCCGGGGTCTTCAAAGCACCCGGCTGGAGCCTTTCTAGCTTCCCTCTCCTCCTTAGCTCTTCGGATCAGAATTTTCATCGGTGTTGGTCTGACTTCCTCTCCGACTTTCTGCTAAGGCCTTTATCTGCATATGGTGGATCATCCCACTCCTTCCCCTCCTGAGTAGGCTATGGAAGCGAAGAGAAGAGGAGTGGATTCAATTCGCAGCGTACTCTCTTAGAATGAAAATTCGAAATTGTTCTTCTATGCATCACTTAGGAAGAGATAGTTGAATTTCAAATTCCTGCCGGTGAATTTCAAAGTCCTGACAAACAATCAATCTGTAAGTATATACAGCATTCAGAATCTGAAAGTATTTTCGACGGCGAAAATGCCGGCAACTGCGACGGCGTGGATTGATTCCCGCCTTCTCTCAGTTTGCTAGGGTATTCACGGTGTTGGACTCTAAGGGGTAATGCGCGGAAATGACAATTTTACCCTGCTTTAACTGACGTGGCGTGATGTGATTGGGTGCATAGGCACTGAACTCTTCGACTCTTCGATTGTTCAATGGGAATTACGCTTTCAGGTTGGATCAGCCTATTTAAATTTTGGTCACCAATAACATATATATATATATATATATATAAGTATAAATATAATGTACATTTGAAAGCGTATTATTATTCGTCTAGTTAAATGCGGGCCGGCCAATTATTTGTCTTGAACGACAACTTCTGAAACTTTTAAGTTAAGCGAGTTATATAAGGCATATTCAAAAGTGTTGTCCTATGGCGACTTTAATTAATGTTTATCATTAAGTGTTTCTTATATAATTCAAAAGCGGCTTTAATGTCTATTACGAACAATACTTGTCGTGTTTAAATTTGAAGCGGGCCTTTCTTGTATAAATATTTATTTCCGTTCTCTAATCTCCTTATCAAATTTTTTTAGTGACTAGCTTGCTTGATATCATTTACGTTATGAAACCTTCACCTAAACATTCCTTTGTTTGTATCGCACCTGATAAAGTATGATCACACCTAACAATTATGACTTGCAAGTTTGCATCGAGAACAATAATATACATAAATCATAACCTACATGCATCCAAATTATAACAAATTCTATAAATAAGAAACTCTTATTTCATATATAAACCAAATCATATAAACCAAATCATATAAACATATAAAAAAATGTATACATATATCAATATATATAAATATAAACATATATTAATTAGTCCCACAAGATGAAGTCTTGATATTTCTCTTAAGACTTTGCCTGTCTCCTCTTGTGGTTGATCTTATAGGCTTCGTGCAATTTCTAAATGGAGTTGATGGAGGGCGATGGATGAATATAGATTTATTACATGGGTAATGAGTTCTGGCGGAAGTGTAGCTAGCTACGATACAAGATTAACCATGGTCTCATCGGTCTCATCGACGGGAGGCAATGTAGGGGATGATAAGGTGATATCTACTACCATGGAAGCTGGCTTTGGCGACATCGAAGATGGTAAAGATGTGTAGGTTTGTGGGGGTATGGAAGGTGATGTGTAAGTCTGTGGGGGTATAAACGTATCAGGCGATGAGGAAGTATGAAAGTATCGAGTGATGATGGGTAAGTATGAGGAGGTATGGAAGTATTGGGTAATGGAGTGTTATGAGAGTGTCAGTGTCAGAGTGGAAATATCGGATGGGTGATGTGGTTGGTAATATCGGCAGGCGTACCCGACCTCCATTACCATAACCCACGACCTGTTCTGCGACCACAGCCTCGTTGATCTGACTCTCTCTCCCTCTACCTCGAATCTGTTTGCCTCTGTTGGAGTGGATGACTGAAGTCCCAATGGATAGTCTAGCGTGAAGTAGATCTTATCTACGATCGTGTGCCCGTGATCTGCGATCTTCTCTAGATGCTATGGTGTGCTTATTTGATCTATGAGAATAATAATATAAATTTTGATCATGTGGTAGCCCCATGTGTCCCTGACTAAGTATGTAAAAGTCGGGGTGAATATCTAAAAGAGCCAGACGAAACGATTATAAATCGTAATCTATTGATTCAAATTTAGAAAACACTTTATAAACACAAAACTCTAACTTACAAAATCGAGTACTCTGGAGTTGTAGTATGATGCCTCATATCATCAATAGATTGAGTAGTTGTAATAATAAGCGATCATGTAATACGATGATCTTAGTCACATATATGGATCATGGAAGTCACCAATACCCTCAGTAGGGGTGCGTCGTTATTGATCTCTCTAATGTAGTCCACGATGCGACCACTCTATGTAGCTCTTGCTCATAAGCCAGATGAAGATCTCGATGTATTCCAATGACGCGAATTTCGCTCTAGACAATGCCATACTCAGCGGTCTCGAAACATATCGGCGGTGACATACGTGCGCGAGGATCTTACGATCGACTAAGTATTAGATATCGAGGTAATTTGGTCGACCCGACTCTTTGACGTATGACTATCATAAGACCTACACATTTACATTTTACGTTAATAATGTTGATGTGAATATGAATCAAGTTACTATAGAACCATTTACATATATCATTACCTAATTAAGAGTCTGTGCATATAGCTGATCTTGGTATAGGAGGAGTACACTGGATGGGTTATGCACCCTTGTCAAATGTACTCTACACCTACACCCCAATAGATGAGTTGACTTTACTTGTTTCCGGTGTGCTTTCACCTATGTGTATCGAGCCGACATGGTGTCATCATCATGTAAGGTAGGAGGTGTTGGATGTCTTCTTTGGTTACTTGAAGTGGGTACCGCCTCATGAAGCCTCCCCAAGACCAAAGGTAAATAAAAATAATAATCATATTAATAATATGTTATGTATATATGCAGATATGTAAGTAATAAAATAAAGTTATGGATACTTGTAACTATGTCTATTGCGTATCTGTGCATATAGAATCCAAGAGTGACATGTAACTCGTCTGGCCATTATCTGATAGGTTTCGCGTCCAGTCTACGTAGTAGTGGGAGAAAGCTGTAAATGGACGTACGCTTATTCTTGTCCATAAGCGAAGGATCGATTAGTGTTAAGATGAAACCCACGAGCACTCGCTCTAAAAGTGACCTCATAGGTCAAGTCTTGGGGTGGATAATTGGTCAACCACCATATGGAATCGCCGGATCCTTTGAGAGCATCGGTAGCGGCGGGTGGTATGACCAGAGGCAGCTCAGGAACACAACCTTGCTATCAAACACGTATGTCGGAGTACATCGAAGGCATAATGACTTTGTTCCCAACATATTTCACATGTTTTAGGTCATAGTATTTTCCATTATAATAACATATCACGAGAATAGTGGAGGCATACATATTTGACATACAAAAATGGTTCCAATCGATTAAATAATATGAGGATATGCTCTTAAGTAATCATGTGGAAATAGTAGAAACAAACATATTTTGAGAGAGGATTATAAAGATATGACTTGGTTTTGAATTAAAATTCACTACCATTCATGAATGAAACTGCAAATTTTCTATTATTCATTCATAAATGTCTAGTAATAAAGTAGCATAGGGTCATGGGCCATCAGTAGTCTTAATCATATATAAGAATATAGTACTACAAAGTAATATGTCAAGTGAATAGAATTAAACAATAAATATTAATTATTATTATAAAAAATAAAATAAAATATTCTAAAATATTTTAAGTTCAAATAGCAATGATTCGTAAAATTAGTTCAAAAGAATATAAACTTTGAATTTTTTTTCTAAAAAAACTAAAATAATAGAAATTATATAATTTCAACCCAAATGGTATTCCTTGATGTTAATCCTTTTAGGTGATGGGGAAAGAATTAATATTTCAAACTATCTTGGATTATAAATGATAATTATTAAAATTAAAAGCCAATACAATCTAGCTCAAGTTGTTAAGAGCTCAGGAGGAGAAGGATCCAATGTTTGAGTCTCAATTGGGATAAATTTGTAGAAATAAATATTATGATGTAATGTAAAATGAATAAATATAAAAAATATATATTAAAATTAAAGATAAAATAGTAAATAAAGGACAGTTGTTAATTAATGCTTAAAAAATTATATAATTGAGAAAAATAAAATAATTAACAGTTCATCAACTTTTTATTTTCATTTATTTTATATTTTTCAATATTTCCATACAAATAAATATTAATTTTATAAAAAATAAATTATAAATGTTAATAATTTTTTTTACTTCTATTCATTCAGTATTACATCATTGTAGTATTTGTTATTGGATTCGAACATAGGATTTCCAATAAATTTACCCCACTTCTTTACCATTTCAATTAGGCTCAATAGCTTATAAATCATATTTATTTTTAATAGAACTTAAGATTTAAAAACAAATACCAATAATCTTCAATAAAAAAAAAGTTAATAAGACTTAGTTCAGTGGTGCTGTAAAATGGGTGAGAAATGGAAGGATTCGAGATCAAAGTCTAATAGAGATAATTTGTAAACATATTACTATGTTCTGATAAAATGAAGATATGTGAATATCACATTATTTCAATATATGTCCCTAAATTAATAAAATTTTTTTGGTGCAAAAATATAAATAAATATAAAAACAAATGCTAATACTCTTCAATCAAAATAAATAAATGCCAATAAGACTTAGTTCGAGTGGTTAAGAACCAATGCAGGTATGGGAAAGGGAAGGATCCAAAGTTCGTACTATGCTACTATGGAAAGTGAAGATACATGGATATGCGTATTTTCAATATATGTCCCACAAGTTTAAATTATTTTTTGGTGCAAAAATAGAAATGACTATAAATAAATTCCATATGATTGGGATGAGAAGACCTTGCCTTCTATAAATTAATGTCATTTCTTTAAATTATAATTAATTTATTATTTTTTATGACAACTTTAAATATTCGTCTTACATTAGTATTTGATGAACAAGCCACATTGGCGAATCTTAGCAGGCGGCTGGTTGAGTGAGCTCATGCTATTTTGCTTTTTAAACAAATTTGTTTGAAAAAAACACTAAATTTAGATAATAAGAAACGCACGAGAAAAACACAAATAATACTTCTGTTTTCAAATAATTATTCTAAAAATGATTATAATGACCTTCTAAAAATAGGTATCAAAGCAAAGTCACCGGCTTCCATGTTTAGTTTCTTAAGAAAATAAATATTTAATTACCACATTATCAATAGAACACACCAACCAAATATTATCACCAAGGATTTTAATGGGAACTAAACCCAAAGAATTATCACCACATTATCAACAAAACACACCAAATAAAATCGGAAATGTAAGAAATGTTCAATAAAAAATAGTTCAATATAAGAGGGTTACCTGTTGTGGAGTACAATGAAGTACTAGGAGAAGAAATGGGCCACAAAACACCAAGCCCCTAATGTAATAGATCGTTGGAGGGGAAAGCATACTTAGCCACCAGCGTCGTTCTTTGGAGGAGAAAGAGGAGATGAAAGAAATGGAAGAAATGCAGGAGGGAAGAAGAAGAAGGGGCTTGCCTAAATTTTAAATACGATGAAGCTATTATCACAGACAACCTTAACTTTTTGATTAATAAAGTTCTTAGTTTAGGACATCGGCTTTGAATCAATTAAGCGATTTGTTCAGAGACAACAACTTTTGAATCAAATTGTGGCTTTATTTAGGACAACGGTTTTTGCTGAGACATCGTCTACGTGGTCTAAATGAACTAAATTAGACAATAGTTTCAAATATACATTATTTTTGTAATTTAAAAAATATATATATTTACATCAAAAAATCTATATTTTATAAAGATTTCAGCAAATTATCACAACCCACCCTAAAACCTATGATACCAAATAAAATTAACAACAAGAACATAAAATTTAAGGCAATATTGCCTTGAGGCTCCACAATAGCCTCTCGGCGTCCATATATGTCCTCTCCCCTTCCCTTTCCTACAGATCCTTCACCCAATGCCACGTACTTGACCTCTTATAATTTTTTTATTTTTAGTTTTATAAATATTTTGCAATGAATGACCATCAGTATGAAATGTCATTTGGTTTCTCCACTTTGTAACCTTTGACGTACTTATTATAAACTATAAATGGCTATCTAGAGTGAAATAAGATTATCACAGGATTTTCTTCTCCATCTCTTCTCTTTATTTTGTTATTCTGACACGTTATCGGCCGCGATTCTCCACAGGCGTGGGTTTCGGACATTTGCCAAAACTCGTTACCCCAGTATCTTGCAGTCTGTTTGTTGTTGATTTGTTTAAAAAGTTTTTCTATATGTATTTTGTTGGCATCTAAGAATTTGAAGTTTGGATTGCTTAAATCATGAGTGTTCCAATCGTATATTCTTTTTTTTTTAGTTCTCTACTTAAATATTGGGAAATTGATGACGTTTATTTTTGTATTTTTTGTTTGACAATTGTTTTTGTTATTATTTTAATAGTTAAAACAATAAAATAAGGAGAAGGAGATGGAGAAGAAAACTTAGGATAATCTTTATTCCACTCTAGATAAGGCTTATTTATAGGCTTATAATGAGAAGACCAAAGGTTACAATGAGAAAACCAAAGGACCTTTCATAATAATGGTCATTCATTAAAATATTTATAACATTTCCCCTTGAATGACCAAAACATCAAAGAACATGTCTCAATAAAACCTTACTTTATTTTTTTTTTGCAATTAATCTTTAGGGATTTTTTTTCTTTTTTATTTCCTTATGTTTTTCCATAGAAAGCACAGTCAATTTTCCATATTTTAAATAAATTAAATTTTATAATTTTAATTAATTTTATAAGATACATCTTATTTTCATTATTTTAAAAATATACTCAATTAAAAAAACTTTTATTTTAAAATTTTAATTATTCATTGCTTTTATTTTCTTTATTATATATTTTTTAATAAATATGGTAAAACAAATCAACTTTTAATACATAAATGCATTTACTTATAGCAATAAATAAATTAATAAATTGAGGATATTTAATATTTTTAATAGTATTTTTTATTTATGAATATTAATGAAAACTATGTGGATAGTATATTTTATTAATATTTTTTTTAAAAAAATTAGGTTTTTAAAGTAAATTTTAGGTTGGTGTATTAGCATGACTTAGGAAAAATATTTCTAAAAAATCAAAATCATGAAATGCAAATTTACACCTTATTATTTGTATATCTTTATATAGTTGATATATTCATTACATACACTGCTATAAATCTCTTTTTTTCTCCATTTTAAAACTAATATCTGCGTATGTGTTAAAAATAGAAAAATTTAAAATTTTTCACAGTATAAAAATTAATAATAATAAATTGCTGAAATGACTCAGAAAAGCTTAGAAAATTCCCTAGAGTAGAACTCGGGATGTGTGTGAAAACAGCAATTTCTGTAGTTGAGTCCATCTCCACTAAAATGAGTAGCTTCTGAGAAAAGTTCATTGAATTCTTAAGTAGTGGGAATTCTTTATGGTGCGAGTTAGGTATCTAGCAACCCAGATGACACACCCCACTCCCCTCTGGCGGCGGGCGTGCCGACCATCCATAATCCCAGCCATTACCTCCAGACTTTGAAATCCTGTGACGATGGTATTTAACTGCTTAAACCTCCTACAAATTTTCTTTTATTTATAACAGGATTTGGTAAAATCTTAGCGTGAGCCAGTGCATGTGGTACTATAGTCTAAATTCAAAATCTGTATCACATCAATTACACTATGTCAAAATATGGCAACCGACATACCATCACATTCCATCACACTAAACTATGTACATACATATGTTCCATATACAAATTCAAAGTATGTTCTTACAAAATCCTTATTCATCTGACACTTAAGCGATGTAGGACCAATCCTATTGTGCTCCAGTCTTACGTATAAATAGTTTTTAAAATGGGAGGCCAATAAATTATGACTCAGTGAGTGTATCTTTTATAAAGGTTTGCTTTAGGAAAACATCTCAGGCGCAAAACTCTCTTTTTACGATTATTTTCGGAAGCTTTTCTTTGCTTTTGCTTGCTTTAAAGTTTTCAAAACTTTTCTTTCTTGCTTGCTTTTGTGCCTTGCTTTATTTTGCTTTTCTTCCCAAAAGCTTGTAAAACTCTTATTTCTTGCTTAGAAGTTTATAAACTTCTCATAATTTTCTTTCTTGCTTGCTTTATCTTGTTTGAAAAATTTTCACAAACCTTTGCTTTAAAAGTTTCTCAAACTTTTTCTAAAAAGCAGGAGCTTGGCTGTGCATACTTTGAAAATAAAAACCCAGAGCTTAGCTCAGCAAAGTGTTCAGGAAATCCTAAGCAGGAGCCTAGGCTGTGGATTTGCTTTAAAAAACTACTCAGAGGCTTTACGGCGGAGACCAATGGTTGATTTTCAAAAGCGGCGTATCATGCTTATAAAGAACATCGACAGTAGATTTATTTTGCTTATCATGCCCCTAGTAGACCCTGGGAACCTATGCTCGGCCAGAGTGGGTGGAAGGACGCTGTCATCACCTTTCGTTCTGGGTGAATGGTGGAATTGACCTCGTGTCGCCATCACCATAATTAGTTAGAGGCATAACCTTATATACCTATGCGTTGTGCTCCCTTCAAATGCATGATGTATGTCATAGTTTTGCAAAATGAAATGAGCTATGATGCATGTGTAATCCCCACACCCACCCAGGTACGTCGGATACCTCTCTGGCGGTTTGCTTGCTTAAACTAGGGAAGGCCTTATTTTCACAAACTTTCATTGCTAGCAACTTGCTTGCTCTTTAAATGGTTTACTTTGAAACCATTTGCTTGCTTGCTTAGCGAAAAATGGTTTAATTATTCGAAACCATTTTAGTTACTTCTTGCTTCAAAAATGGTTTAACTTTTCAAAACCATTTACTTACTTACTTCCTTGTAATTATGGTTTAATTTAAAACCAATGCTTGCTTTTCAAATGGTTTAACTCAAAACCATTTGAGATTGCTTTTTATCTCATTGCTTGCTTCTTGAAAATGGTTTCTAAAACCATAAAATACCAGTCTAAGTAATTTTGTAATAATAATAATAATAATACACTAGTATTTGGAAAAATGAGTTTAGAACACTCACCTCTTCTTGCTTAACTTGAGCCATGATTTCACTTATCCAGCCTTTGCTTTTAACGCACACACTCAGCTTGAATCTGACGATAAATTAATCCCATATAATAGCATTAACGCCTGAACTTAGTCACACTCTTCATACTCTTTTCAAAGCTAAGGTGCTAAGGGTTCTATTCCAGCCCGGAATCACCTAATTGAGACCTGCAGAAACTCAAGTGCGTCAAACAACCGGACCCTCTATGTCAAAGCTGATGCAGGAATTTTTTCTTGCACACTTGGCCCCATAATTAATTTTGGGCCATAGGATCAGGTGGAAATTTCTACTTCTTAAGTTTTGTTCTCCTTGATCTATTTTACGTAGCCACTTGAATCACTCAATCGGATAAAAATGAGAAGTTAATAGTCCGAAATCTGGCCCGGTGAAACGGAAGCAGAACAAGTTGTGCCGGTACAACTTAACTTCTCTGAGTGCTTGTGGCGAGCAAACTTGTACGGTACAACTCAATTGTGCAGTGAAGACACTGAAATGCCAGTTTTGTTATTTCTCCACTTTTGATGCCAATTCACTCCATATAACTTCTATAATTCATAATACCTCAAAAACCCGACTTGGAATTTATCTAAAAACAACTTCACAACATGAATTGGTGTTTTGGAAACTCAAAATAACCAAAACCTTAGGTGCTTGAAAATCGGGGAGACACTACCTAAGATCCACCAATTCTTTTAAACATCATGTGGCCAGTGGTTATAAGTTTCTTTTCATCAAGTGGGTTTTACTCATAACTGGCATTAAAGCTTCGTATTACTCTTTGCACAAAACCTAGATGAGAACTAATCTCCATACCGAGAAATACTAGAAATCTAATACACTTGATTAAGACAAGGCATACTGATTTTGAACCTCTCCTCTTCCTTCTTCTCTCTTCCTCTTCTTGCTCTCTTCTCTTCTCCTCCCTCTCTACGGTTTGCTAGAGCGACCTTAAGACGAAAATGACATTTTGGTTTTAATTCTTTTGTTAAATTAACTTTCCATTAATTGCAAATAACCCTCTTCTTTAATTATTGCAGTGTACTTATTCATTTCTACTATGGCCCATCTACAATTTGTTTCTAATTTCCATATCCATTTGCATAACCATTTCACCTTGGTTTAATACCCTGGTCGGGTTCCATAAACTTTCATTTCTACTACTTTAGTAGAATCTTTGATATGACACTTGGTACTCTCTCTTATACCATTTTCTGGTATCTCATGCGTAGACTCTCTTCGGAGACGGGGTGTTACACCGAGAACGAGATTTTCTTAAAAATCTCAAGAGTTAGAAATATTGAGTTAGTTCTGCTTAGTGAATGACGTGGCGCAAAGTGGGCCCCATGTCCACTTATGCTTAAAGAAAAAAAAAAAAAAAAAAAAAGGAAGAAAGCTCATTTTTTGGAGTGAACCGGCAATGGGTTGAGTTAGATAAAGAAATGAGGAAAATATATCTACAAATCCTCTGAGTTGAAATTGAATTTGTCATTGCAAGGATTTGAAGTTCACTGCTCGGCCGGCTGCAGCGTGGTCGCGGGCAACACGATTTCATAGACGGGTTTGGAGAAAGCTGTAAGAGAATCTCTACCTTCTCTCTAAGATTTACGTGACGTCAGCGGCTCGAGTTTCCTTGGGCCCAGACTTAAAGTTGGAGTACTCGTCGAGATGATGTGGACAAAAATAAAATTTTAAATCGAAGGTCGAGCGGAAGTTCGGGAAAGTAGTGAGTCTCGAGTCTTGAGACTCAAAGGACTCGTCACGCTCAAGAGGAGGGAACCTTCCTACTCGGGTTTATATTTCATCTAAATGCTATCTTGGTCTTGGTTGGGCCCTAAGGGCTGTTTGGATTGTGTTTAGAACAAAAATCATAATTCTTGATTTAGATTGTTTTGTTAAGTTGATTTTGTTTGAGTTTAAGGCGGGTTTGTGCCATGTTTATAGTGAATTGTGGACTCAATTAGGATGGGTTTGTGGCAGGTAGAAAGGGTTGTTTTCTAAGATGATGAGTTTGGGTAGGAAAAATAGCATGTACGGGGCTAAAGGAGCCTGGGGGCGATTCGTGGGTTTCACCTTTGCTTCCCCCCTTGATCCTTTGTTCATCTGAGGCCTTAAATTGAGACGACCATAACTTTTATATGCGAGCTTTTAGGTGTTCTTAAGATTTCTATAGAAGATATATTTGATCTAGATCCATCATACTCTTAGTAATTTGGACTATTATGTCCTAAAATGATGAAAAAGCAATTAGGCCCACTGCGAGATGTAGCGTAGGATTCTTGATAATATGAAGTTTCCAACTTTGGACGACCATAACTTTCTAGTCCGAAATCCGATTCGTGTGTTCTTATACTATATGGAAAGATCTTGGAGTCTAGAATTTTACCATATGCTTTTCAATGGCAATTGGTGTGACGCCCCAGCTCGGCATAGGATGTCAAGTGAGGATCACTTTTTTTTTTTTTTTAAAACATAACACACTTCACATATTCATATAATGTTAAACAATTACTTGTATTACGATGCAGCCAGCGGCTAAAATATAAATACAAGCTCAAATATGGAAATGTTCGACCTCTACTGATATTTGTTGGTTACCAAGTGACCAGTCTTCCAGGTGGAAAATTTTTAATGGATGTGTGGCCTTTGACTGTGATGTGGATTGCCAGTTCTCACGATTTCCTCTTACGTACCTACGGATTGAACACGGTGCTAAGCTTTGCAGCAATTGGGAATATGACTTCTATTAAGAGTCATCACACTTCTATACAAATGCATATCACACGCTCTTGATTCTGAATTCTTATCATTTCTCATATATATATACTTATCTCGGTTCCATTTCTTATCATCATCCATATACTTTTCATGTCAACTTGTATTTTACTTCTTGTTCTTGTATTGTATACTATCATCACATAGCGGTCTGTACTTCTCATATCATGTCATATATTCTCATACTTTATATCTGTCATTTTCTTTTATGTTTCGTAACCAAACCTTAGAGCGGATGCGAGGAAACTATGAGGAGACTGAAAGCATTATCATTATTATTGAGACAATGTACTATGCGATAATATGATACCTACGAGAAGGTATCATCGCGTATGAGGCCGATGACCATCCATGAGTGCGGTAATATGACCCGAAGGTATCATCCTTTATATGAAACGATGACCATCCATGTGCCGTGTAAAGTGCCAGAAGGTATCATCTTTGTATGAACCCGACCATCCATAGGTGCCGGAGGCGCTGTGGTGACCTTCGAGCCCTTTGATCCAAATGGGATGTGTCGCCGACCTGACGTGTAAATGAATATCTGTACAACAATTGTTTTCCCGATAGGCATGCCCGTCTATCCTACCGAGGTTAAGCGAGGCAATCAATGTAACTATTTTACTGTTTAGTATATATCTACTATTCAAGGTATTATTATATGAGTAATATATGATATATATATATATATATGTCATTTATTCTTATCTTTTCATTTTCACTTACCTCATTGTATGTGCATAAATAACTATGCTTGCCATGTATGTACAGTATTCATGAATTCTGTAGGCATTCTCTGATGAATAGCCCCATGATGCTTGAGTACCTACTATTTTTCGTGTTTTCTGGAACTAAGATGAGTTCCAACCTTATAAAGCTTTCTATTGATGGATTCTTGACTCGTGGGCTTTCAAAGTCGAACACCAAATTCGAGTTGAGCGAAGGAGATATGACCAGAAGTTGGAGAGGGTCATCGCGCGATCGATCTTGACAGTGACTGGGCCAGCGGCGAGAGGCGTCATGGATGACTCGCTCTACCTCGGTATACTATCCTCCTCGAGGCATATGAATGTTATTCTTGACTCAATGAGCTTTCATGAGTCCGAGACACTAATCGGAGTTGTGAAGGAGTTATGACCTTTGAGGATTGGGAGGTCATCTGCGCAGTCCAACCTTGACAGTGACGGGTACCTACGAGCCTTATTTGGCCAGGCAATGTTTCACGAGTGTCTTGTTTGACAAGCCTTGTTGTGGTCTTGTTGGCCAATCCTTGTTTGTGACCTTTGGCGACCCCTTACCCGTTGGGTATTCCTGCGCGATTAAAAGACCATAACTTAGTCTACGAGGAGTCGAATTATGAAATTCGCCCCAACATCAAGTTCATTGATGTGGCTCTCAATTGAAGGACTTGCCAAGTCTCATAGCTGACCAAAATCCGTTCTAAGATCCAAGCTCTTGCATATGAAGACAATAGAATTTTAAAGTTCATTGCAACTAGACCCTTCTCAAACACATATTTAGGAGCCTTAAAGCTCTTCCAACTCAACCACCAAGAAATGAGTTTAGGGTTAAACCCAAACCATACACAAAATAGGGTTCTTAACCATGTATATAAACATAGTCCAAAACTAGACTTCCATACTCCACATGGTTCCATACAACCCAAAAGCGTATCCATACCCATACTCTCAGGAATTCCATCTCTGACCCAAGACCTGTATCGTACACACCTAGTTTACATACACATATTCATGGTTCCATACTTTTTCTATACCGTCATAGTTCCATGCACAGTGATGTATTTAGTAATGCTTCTTCTTCTTCTTCCTTTCTTTTCTCTTCTCTCTTGTCTCAGTATTTGCTCTCCTTTCTCCCCAAAGACCAAAATGAGATTCTTTTATTAGCACATCATATTGATCTTATCCTTTTATTTCTCTTTGGTCATGACTCTTATAATATTTGCAAATCAATTTATAATATTTACAATAGCCTGAATCTTTATTATTTATAATTAACTTGTGCATATTCTACTTTTGTTTTTATCTTTATTTTATTAGAATAAATATACCTTTACGTTTATTATACCAAACATTTTATAAAAGCTATTGGGTATAATTTGGGATCTCTCCCCCACTTAAAAGAATTTAGTCCTCTAAAAATTCATCTTTGATGATCGAAAAAGGATTGCGGATCTTGTATCTCTGTGGTTACGGCTCCCGGTAACCTTCTGCGAAGTGGTGTTGTCGAGAGAACTTTCACTAATGGTACTTGTTTGTTATGGCTGTTTACTATCGACCCGAATAGTCTTTGGCTTCTCATCATAACAACCAAATCTTCTTGTACTTGTATCTCTTGCATTGGTAGTATGCGACTCATCGAGGCGGTATCTCGGAAGCATCGACACATGAAACATTGTGTAATTTGGCCGGCTGGGAGGGTGCTGTCGATAAACCTAGTACGATACGTTCGAAATCTCATGGCCTATGAACATTGGGCTGTTCCTTCGACCCAGACCTAAGAATTTTCCTCCATGAAGTACCTTTAAGAAGACCTGTCTCCCACTTCTGTATTCAATATCTCTCTCCTCTTTAGGTTGGCATACGACTTGTCTATCACTATAGCCTTTAACCTCTGTAGAATAACTTGTACTTTATATGTGTCTTTCTGTGTATGCAGGCCTTATCGATTTAACTCATTCGAATTCTGTCATTGAGGATTCACACATTCCATTCCTTCATATGAATTTACCATACAGTACTTGGTAAAACTATTGTTATAAGGCAAATTCCGTGAGGAATATACACATCTGACCTACGAAAATTCTATGACACAACCTCAGAAAAGCACCCTCTTGAGAGCACTTAGAGAATCTCATTTGTCATGCATTTGCGGATGGAATCTTGAAGATACTAAAATTCGACAGTGCTAAGGTGGCCAATTCCTTCGGAACCTTGATGTAAATCGTGAGGATCTCTGCTCCAGGCCTGGCCAATGAAACAATGGCACCATCCCGATCTCGCCTGATTTTCATCTACATATAACTTCCATTAGTCGATCCATAGAATAGTCGATCATTGGTATAAAATGGGCCGACTTTGTGAGTATCTATAATCACCAGACAGTCGTGTTTTTTTTTTTGTTGTGTGAGGAAAAGCAGAATGAGGCGTACTTGGATCTGGAGAACGACAGAGCCAGAACATATCCGAATGAATATATGGATTGGCCAGTTTGACTTTATACGGCGAGCTGGTCAGAAAATTTTTAATGGAGCGGGTTATGGAGACAGGTTCTCAAGCCAAGGCTTAGAACCGAAGCTGTCCCATTCATTAGGCAAAATAGAAAACCAAAATTGATAATTTCTTAAAATTTTTTATATATATATATATATATATATATATATATATATATATATATATATATATATATATATATATATATATAATAATAATAATAATAATAATAAAGTTTAAAATTATTTGTTATAAATGAAATTTAATATTATTTTGATAATTAATTATATATAGAGCAATTAGGCAATTACTAGTGATCACTTAATGTGTATATATATATATATATCATATTTTGTGTGCATTGTGTGTATATAAATGTCTAATAATATAATAAAATTTTAATATTATAAATATAACTTTTATAGTAAAATTCTTGAATTATGTTCAAATTATTTTAATATGAATATTGAAATAAAACTTAAAGTGTAATTTAATTAAAATTTTTAATATTATTATAGCTAATATTTTAACCTATAAAGCTTCAAGGTTACGAGAAATACTGCTAAATATCAAGGTTACTTAATTTATTAAATTAAGTAAATACTTACTCTAAATAATTATAATCATATAATACTAATTTAGTGTTAAATAGATATAATTTAGATTATTAAATATAATTTGAAAACTACGTAGTTTTAACATAAAAGCAGGCGTAGTTGATAAAACAAGAAACTTCATGGGTTTTATATTAAACGGCGTAGTTTAATATCCATAAAGAACCTTAACCATTTAAGTCTAAATTAAAAACACATCACCTTTCTTATTTATCAACCTAAAAAATTTGCATGATTCATTTCTCTACAAAAACCACGGCGCGCCTCCTGGCCTTGACTCACTTGCCCTCCCCATTGATTTCTTCATCTGCCATTTTGATCCACTCCTCTCGCATCGGCCATCCACGGTGAGAAAATTGCATCACGGTTGAGAAGGTACACATCACGGTGAGAACATAAATGATTTGTTAAAACTGGTTTTTCCTAATTGTCTTAGGCCCATTTGCTTTGTTTTATTGAACTTATGAGGGTGTGTATTGGATTTGTTGGACTTTGTTTTTTCTTTTCCTTTTCTATTTTTATGCACTTCACGTGACAATAAACTTCCATTGAAATTGAAGATTTTTCTTCTAACATAAGAGCCAGATATTAAATTTAAGTAATAGTTAGGAATAAGCATCGTCTGAGTAAAAATATTGAATCCCATATTTTTTAAGACCTTGTTCTTAAAAAAGAACAAGTAGTGTAATTCCTTCGAGTTTATTGAATGTTTGTTCAAAAAATCGGTAAAATATCAAATTAATTAATAGTAAAAAAATAAAATCAAATTTTAATATTATTTAAGTTTGAATATGTTTGGTTTGTTTTAATTGATTTTTAAAATTATTTTTAAAGAAAAAGCAATACACATTACTTTCAGAAAGAAGGATACAAATATCGTCAGAGAGGATGGTACACAAAAATTATTTTGTTTTTGGTTCACATGTTCTATTTTATTTCTCTAATGATTTTCTAATTTTTCTCCTATTCTGGACCTTTGCCAAATATTTGAGTTAAATATTGGTACGAACTTTGATAATAGCCTCTGAAATTTGAGAGTAGTAGTAAAAGCAATAAAATTATGGTAAATTTTATTGACGAGGTTATTTTGATCATACCAATTGTTTTGTTGATTAATTAACTAATTGATCTTATTTTACGGGGACTATGAGTGTCGATAAAAGAAAATCATCTGATAATTGGATAATTGTTATTATAAGCTCTATGCCGTACAGCTAAGGACATGGCTACAGCCAAAGAGTGGTGGATCCTCGAAGAGTCAATTAGAAGGTAAACAAGAATCTACGATAATTCTATGGATAAGAGGTCTGAGAGTTTGGGTCCATTTTAAAAAACGGGGAAAGTGCGGAGGTAAATTAGTTAGAAACTTATATGGGTGTGGAAAAGTTATCAAGCTTTAAGTTCTCAGCTTGACATTATGAAACATTTAAGGATAGTTTGCGAAAGTTTCCTTATAAAAAATTTAGTTGATGCTTTTAACAAATCAAACAAATCCCGAAAATTTTGAATTTTCAAAATGCAAGTGGGTCTAAAGTTCTAAATTAACATGTTGGAATTTTAATCAAGCTACTAGGAGTAGTTAGGAGGATGATTATAAGATGAACTACCTTTTAGGTTTGTTACAGAGAGGATGATTTAAGAGTGGTGTGAAATGAGTTCCCAGTTTGCGATTATCTAAGGCTGGTGCAGGATTATTTTTCTTTATATTTGTTGAAGAGAAAAAGAGATTGTGTGCTTCAACTCACATCTATGTCAAGGGTTTCTTTGACAGGACACTTCAGACAGTATTCGAATATGTCTTGTTGTACTTGATGCTCACTTTATTGATTCACAATGGAATATGCATAAGAATTCTGAATTTTGTGTCATTAAAAGTCATAAGAGGATTAATATTGGGAATGTTATTGACCTTGCCATGGATGAGTGGGGATTGACTAGGGTCATGTGCATCAGCGGTGATAATGCATCATCAAGTAATCTTTTGCAATCAACAATTGAAAAATTGTTAAAGAAAAATGCTTTTGTAATGGGTGGGAAGCTTTTTCATATAAGGTGTTTTGCTCATGTCTACGATTAATTGTCAAGGATGGTGTTAAATTTTGCTCATGATTCTATTGAAAAAGTTAGAGCATTGTCGAGTATGTTAAGAAGAGCCCTGAAGATTAGATTTGTTGAAATGTTGTGAGCTAACAAATGTTAACTATAAATCTTCCTTGTAATTAGATTGTCCAATAGATGGAATTCTACTTATTGATGTTGAAGTTGCTATAAATTATCAAAAACTTGAGAGATTGGAGGGATATTGATGATAAATTCTTGATTGAGTTTGGGGATAGATTGCTATTGAACTCAGATTGGAATATTGCAGGAACACACTGAATTTCTTAAACGGTTTATGATGTAACTTGTAAGTATCAGGTTCTTTGTATTGTACATCGAATGTGTATTTTCTGAGATAATTAAAATTTTGAAAGATTTGCAAACTTTTGAAAGTAATGATAGTTCTTTGAGGTGGAAATGGGAAAAATGAGGGGAAAAATTTGATAAATATTGGGTGCACTTATGAAGTTGAATGTGATGCTTTTCATATACCTACTTATTATGAGTGAGAATAAGAATCACAAAAGAATTGGTGGATAGAATCACAAAACGAGAATTATGATGGATGAGTCTGACTCGAAAATGAAGAGAAGAGTAAGAGACGGTGATGGAATGTTGTCACTTCTATGATGAAAGTTGATGACGATGGAAGAGGGAGATTGATGATTATTTTATAGGATTGAAAACAATTAGTTTGCAAAGGGGAGTTGGAAAGGTATTTGGATGAATTTTCTGAAAAATTATAACCAATTTGACATATTGTGGTGGAAAGTTAATTGGTTAGATTTCCAACATTAGCTCAAAAGTTGCGAAGGATGTTTTGTGCATTCAGTCTTCAGGCGTGGCTTAGAATCGGCATTTGCTTGGGAGGAAGGACTTTGGACCGATTAGGGGTTCTTTAACTCTATTACGTGAAGTTCTTATGTATTTGTCAGATTGGTTGTGAAATTCAACAAACCTATTCAAATTGAAGAAATATTGGAAGAACTTGGCTTAGAATCGGTATGATATTTACTTATTGATGTGTAAATTTTATCTTTTTATTTGCATTAAAATGAATCACAAGATTAAATCTAATATATTTTGTTTCTATTAAAATTCTTGAAGACTACAGGAGATGTTAGAGAATGTTGTGCGAGGGCGTCTTTAAAAATTTTAAACTAAAAGTACAATATGATCATTAAATGATTGAAGTGCAGTATGGTTATTCAAAATTCTACATATTATAATTATTCAGAAGAATAACTATTGAAATTCAATATATTAGTAAATAAGTTTCGTGATTCATGGACTAATTCTTTGGTTATTTATGGATTGTTTGGACTGATTCATTGGTTATTTTGTGGTGATTTGACCGATTTCATTGATTTATTCATGGACTGATTTGGACTGATTTCTTTGGTTGTTATAATTTGATTTGATTTGATTTCATTGTAGTTATGGAATGATTTTATTAATGAGTTATTCATGGATTGATTTCATTGGTTATTCATGGCCATTGAATTTATATTGTGTGTTAAATACTAGTTGAACCTGATTTAGATCTGATGTTAAAATTATGAATTTTTGGAGACATTTTAAGCGATTCTCTGCGTTTGAAAAATCCACCAGGTTAATTGGTGAGAGTCTTAGATTAATGCTAAGTGTGTTGAGACATCATTATCTTCATTGTTACATTATTAATGTTTAAATTTAGTTGTATTGCAATTTTGATTTATATTATATTTTTTGGTTAGGAATATTGGTGTTTTTATATTACCTAAGCAGGTTTGAATATTCAAAGTGTAATTTTAAATAAAAACGAGAAAGGTGTAGTAAGAATTAATTTGAGTTTTAATTTAATTCATATAAATTCTTGAAATTCTCCATTTCTCACGGTCCAGGAATTGATCCAGAATTGATTTCTCCATTTGCTCAGTTTTCTCGCTCCGAATTGCTCAGAAGAATTCGGAGCAATTGAAGAATTATTATTCGGTTCGATTCAGGAGGAGTATTTAATGCCAGAAGTTTGGTTGGTCAGGGATACTCATTCTCAGGCTTGCTCGGCAGGTGCCGTACTGACAGCCACAAATCCATGGCCAATGTTATCCCACTTCCATTGAAGGAATTGGAAGGGGATTCTTTCAAACTGATAACAGTGTTGACTTTGACACTCAGCGACCACGTCAAACACTTAGACACATATTCGATCCACATCTCTTTTCATTCCTTTCCACAAATATTATTTGATCTGTGGTACATCTTATTGCTTCGGGGATGCATGAGTAAATACCGTATTATGAGCCTCAAATAGCAACTTTTCTTTAGCTCTTTTATCATTTGGCACACATAATCTATGTTGAATCTGAACTTCCAGCTTCTTTCTCCAAAATTGATGTATCTATTTCTAACCATCACAGTAAATTTTACGTAACTCTTCATCATTTTAACATCTAATCTATTTGCTTTAAAAGCAGGTTCTTCTAGTTAAAACTATTATACTGACGCTCATCATCTCCTAATTAATCCTATCTTTGTAGTGATATTGCTACCCTTGTCTTTCGGCTTAAAGCGCCGACTCTTATATTAGCCTTTCGGGAATGGTAATCTGCTGATGCGATCATAATCCTTTAATAACTCTAACCACCTCCCATCTCAGTTTAACTCTTCTGCGTTAACGAGTACTTGAGACTTTTATGTCAGTGTAAATTCTACTACACTTTTCCAGTATAAGTAGTGTCGCCATATCTTTAAAGCAAACCTCACAGTGACTAACTCTAGGTCATGAGTGGGACCAATTTTTGTTCATGTGGCTTCAAGCATCTTGATGCATAAGCCACTACTTTCCAACTTGCATTAACACGCATCTAAACCAATACATGAAGCATCACTGCCACAAAGATGCATACTCTTTTCGGAGTAAAGAATTTGCGTCGTCACGGAGTCTTGACGACATCCTTTCAGCCGGTGAAAACTATTCGACATTTTATCTGTCACTCAACTTTATTCCTTTTTCCTAAGAAGTAACTTGAGCGAAATGGAAGCTATAGCAGAAAAGCCTCTCACAAATCTTCTATAATACTTAGGCTGAACCAAGGGAAACTTCTCACCTCGGTTACACATTTTGAAAATTGATTTCCAATTCATTTGTGATCTTAAGCGAGGATCGACTCTTATACCTCGTGGACACAATATAGCTGGGAATAAGACACCACTTAGCGAAAAATCACATTTGCTGAGCAATATAACTATACTTTTCTCTTAACGCGTCCTACCAGACTATTCTCAGTCTTGTTCATGTTCTTGCCATCATGGAATACACCGGGATGTCATCGATAAAAACCCTGACAAATTGATCCTGTGAGTTGGAAAGACGCATTCTTAGAATCCATGAATGCTGCCTTGATGCATTAGTCGACCCAACGAATAACATGACCCGAAAATATAATGACCATATCGGGTTCATCTGCAGTCTTAGAAGCATCTCCTTCTTTACCCTCAAGCGATAATACCACGATCGCGAGTCTTATCTTGAAGAACCTGCTCCTTTCATGGCCCCGGTGAAGATCTTCCAATTCTTGGCAATGGGTACTTGTTTTCCACTTGTCACCTTATTGATGCCGATGTCGATGCACATCAGTAAAGAGTGCCATCTTTGCTTTTTCACAAATACCATGAGTGCACAGGACACAGCAGGTAATATTAAATCCTTTATCTAAAAGTTCTTCTGATTGACTCTTTAACTCTTTCGACTCAGATTTGGAGCCATCTGTCTGATGCCCTTGACATAAGGTACATTTCTGGTACAATTTCTATGGCTAAGTCCACTCTACGTCATGTATGGAATACTGGTAACTCTTGGGGAATACGGGTTCACCTCACGCAGGATAGTGGAGATGACATTAGACATTATCGATGCAGCATTATTACCGAGTCACGGTCGAAGGAGCATCTCAACACCTGCGATGAATGCGTTTGAGTGATGATGCAGTGAGTCAGGCACATCTAAGTCTGTTACCCACATTTTGGTATAAAATAGTGCTAATTTCTTACGTGTTTACATAATGCGGGTCTTTGGGTTCGCGTGGGTGCAAAGGATGTCACACATCTTGGGAAGCGTCTCTGAAACACTATGGATGTGGGTGAACAATTGTGGCAGTCTCGGGAACTCGTGAGAAGCAAAGAAAGCTGCGGACCATATTATGCAGAGTCTGACTTGAACTTGTCTAGGTACAGCCTTGCTGAAAGAGTGGCGGTGGACATATTGTACAGTCTGACTTGCTTGAAAACCAACGATTAAATTGAAATTATGCAAATTTACAACTTAAACCTGTGCCGGTACAAGTGCATGGAAATTCGCAGGTTGTCAGGAACTCGTCCGTGCAGCGGACACTCTTGTGAACGAAATGGGAATCATTGAAGGGGATATAAAAGCAAGAGGACACAAATAGGCGACTTTTTGACTTGGGGTTTAGGTTTTGAAGGAAAAGAGTTTTCTCTCCATTTTGGTGGGAACTTGTAGATCTGAATTTGGGATTTCTTTTCTATTGAGTTTTAGATTCAGCGTTTGTAATCTTTTCGTGAGAAATACTTATCTTGCTTTAAATCCTAATATCTCTTATTCATCCTTCTCAGTTTTACAAGTGGTCACGAGTTCCGAAAAGTCTTTGTTTTATGATTAATCGCTCGTTAATTATAATTGTTCTTATAAGTTTTATGGAGTTCTAAACCCCTACTGCTGGGAATCCACAGGGGAAACTCACCCTGATTAAGTATAGTCCTCAGTTCCTCTTTTGATCTTGATGGATTGTGTAATATTAATCACTTGTCACGGAAGAGCATTTGTAAATCCTTAGTTGAATATTCTTGTGACAACGTGTTAGCAGCGAGATATCCTCGGTACACGTTGTGCTTGATCGAATGCAAGAAGCTAAGGGTTCGTGATAGTGAGAACAAGTGTTTAGTATTACTCGTCCTTTATTTTCAAAGAGCATTTAAAGATAAATCCTCCATCAAAAGAAGCTAGTTTATCAATGGTTTCTAGATTGAGTTTATAAAATAAGAGGTGGGGCTTATAATCGAGGTGGTGGAACCACCTATCCCGACAATTGTCTTCTATTTTAAAACATTGAAACCCGATCAACCATTCGGTCGACTGACACAACCACAATTCTTTTAAATCATACCCTTATTGGAGAATAGCTCTATTGATGATAAAATTAGACCACTCCACAATGAAATTGTGGATTCCACGTATTACAATGCTAAAACGAAAGTATTTACATAATTCCCTACGGCTTGGGAATAGAATTCGGCACCACGAATAAGGGCGAAGCAACCTTCTGAGTCTTTTGTCCTGATCCCACGATAGCTAGGTGTAGACAGCAATCCATTCAGAATCAAGTCGAACTCTCGAATGGTAAGGTTATCTGAGAAACTCTTTTGTTTGTATAACAATGGGACAATTTCATATATATGTTATTCACACCTTAACGTTGTGCCGATGGGTTAGTTACATGCATATCTTTAATTTCTCCACATTCTGGTACTACAATCAATCTGCCTCCATGCACACACTGAATAGTAGATCCGGGATGATCAATGCATCTCTATATCATATCAAGAAAATATGCCACATTATAACCTCGAGAGCATTCGATCCTCACGAGCCTTCATAGCCATCTTTCGTCTTTGAGTCTGCTGTGAATAGAGCGATCTTGTCTCGGCTATGCCTCCTCGTCCTTTATCTTGAGATGGGCCACTCTGACCCTACCACGTTCATGTGGTGATGAAAGAGTAGTGTGTGAATCCCTCTGTACTTCGCTTGTTGACTTCCATTATCCCTAACTCTTGAGGACAACGTGCTTAGAATGTTGAAAGAGGCTTGCTGCAAGAAAACACCCTCTACGTCACCTTATCTACAAACTCCCCGAATACACCTTCTATGTAATGAGGGCATTTAGATTTCTCGGTCCAAGAAGCACCTCCTATAGGCACTACGTCTTTGCTTGGACCTTTGCCTTCCACTTCTCGTGCGGAACGCTATATTACAGTTGGTGGAATTCTCACAGCTCTTTCCCAGGAAAGCAGCTCCTCCTAGAAAACTTCTTCTTTTGAAAATCTTTTTCTTCTTTGCTCGTTTCTAGTTTCTGCTTTCATTCTTTGACTTGGACAGTGATAGAAATCCACGGTTTGGAGAAGTCATAGTGCCCAAATAACAACGATGGAATCATCTTGATCCCGTCTCAGGTGCCTGCAAAATGCCTCGAGTGAGATTGATTCGGTGCATACACTTACTAAGATAGGCTAAATTCTTTTTCATATTCGATATAGATAAGCTCCTTTGCTTAATTTAATGCAGCTGTGCACTTGGAATCCTATTACATTTGGTAATATACTTTGCAGACTCAGTTAAAGGAACTCCAGATCATAGGATTTGGAATCCATGGACTTTTGACCTCAGTTTCTGATCAATGTATGCCTCTTTCTGCCTGCAATGTGGGCTTTGCACACTTAATGCTCTCGGGAGGACATCTTACCTCTTCTAATACCCTTCCCAGCTTTTTGTAACCAAGGTCGGCTTTCTCGGCTCTTCCATGCTCGACCCATGAATTCTCTGCCTCCGTGTCTTCTTCTTGTGTCCTATTGGGCTTTAGGAAATCCCGATCTATCAAAACCCGAGCCATGTCTTTGATATTCTCGGCCAGAGGCTCCACAGTGAGCTCGTGGGTACATTACTTTAGAAGGTTCGGTGATAACCCCTTGTTCCACTTGGGTTGACACTCTCGGCTGACTTCTTGAGCGATCCAGCTACCCACTTTAAAACCTGGAGACATCCACATCAGGCTACACATTTACTAAACATAGGCTTTTCTATCATGTATATCTTGTCACGCCAGATTTTGGGGCGGGGATCTTAGGACTCTTTACGATTTTTTAAGTCAAGCGGCCTTTTGTGGGTATGACCCACATCTTATAACATAATCGAATATTATGTACAAATCAAAAGAACTACTGCAAGTGGTGTCCATCAAAATCTGAACGTACATATAATTGGGTCCGTTTTACAATCACAAAACTTTACTTTTACATTTACAAATCGAGCACGGAACCTACGTATAGTGAACCCATACTTACAGGAGTGTGTTGGCCCGGTGTGTCACGAATGTTTCTTGATGTCTTCTCCTGTACCTACGGATTAAAAACCCGTGCTAAGCTTTGCGCTTAGTGGGAAACATTTCTCTGAAACACGCATTGCATATACCTGATTATAATAAGTGTATAACCTTCGCTTGGTCTCCGAAATTTCATGCATTCATATCACTTGGACTTATATAAGCACTTATGCTTATCACGGGCTTATGTTCTGTGGGACTCTGGCCAGATTCTGAACTTATTCTTATGCGGGAACTATCCCTTATAACGGACTTATGTGCATTCGGGACTCAGTAGGAATTCTGAGAACTTATACTTATGTTCTGAGTTTAACTTATTATGGAAGTGCAGTAGTACCACAGAGATATGAGCGTGCTATCTTGTATTTGGCCGCATGCTTGTCTTACGGAACTGCCTCTTTGGTCTTCTGGAGACTTATTTTGTGTTGGGATCTGAAGTACCGAAGTGAGTCTTCTGGGAGACATTTCTTTGATGCAAAGTACTGAAGTGATTACTGAAACCGATTCATATCTACGGAGTGCTCGTAGGTACCTTTGGACTTATACTTATCTTAGGATCACGGGTGCTAAGTGAGTACTGAGGAACTTGTGTATTTCGCGTCTGAAGTACGTGATGCTGAACAGTAAATCTGAGGATGGGGCAATCAATCTGAGGGTACCCGGTGATGCTCTGGGAGACTAATCGAGTGACGAGAACTTATTCGGATCGTAGTGCAGTGGGTGCCTACGAACTTAATCAGTGAATGAACATACGGATCACGAGGGAGTACCGTAGTGCTCTGAGGCTAGATCAGAGACGTACTTATTCGAGATGCGTGAGTGCAGAAGTAGCTACGAGGACTTATTCAAATCTGGGGTACCGCCCGGTGCCACGAACTTATCGGTCGGGACTTATTTAGATACATAAGTACGCGTAGGTACTCGTGTCTTGTTAAAATCACGAGGACATAACTTATTCATATCTGTGCGTAGGTACTCTGAGGACACTATTGAGATCTGAGACATAACTTATTGAATCTGAGTACCGAAGGTACTCGAGAACTTATTGGATCTTGTACCCATAGGTACTCTGGCAGACTAATGGTCGAACTTATCGGCGGATCTGAGGAAATTGCCGTAGGTACCTCTGAGGACTTGTCGAGGTACGGAGACCTCGGATCTGGGGAGTACCAGAGTAGATTTTCTGGGACTTAGTCGAGGACGGGAGTTAAATCAGTGAGGACTTGAGTGGGGACGGGAGTTAATGACAGGGACTTAATCGAGGGCAGGGAGTTAATGATATGAGGACTTAGTGAGGCGGGAGTACGTGAAGTCTGTGAGAACAGCGAATCTGAGGTACCGAAAGTGAGTGCAGGAGCTTAAGCAGTCTGGGGGTACCGTGCCAGGCTTGGCGGAGATACGGGAGTGCGGGAAATGGGTACCTGGTGTCGAATCTGAAAGTACCCAGTGGGTACCACCGACGAGATAAGAGGTACATTCGGATCTTTACACTTATGCTTTATTCGGTCTATCTTGTATGTTTGTTGACTACCTAGATAGACCTTGATTATAAGAAGTGGATGCGAGTCTAGTAAGTACCCAGTACAATCTGAGAGCCTTGCGGGAGTTCCGTAGCATGCAGTAGGAGTCTTTGGAGCACCGTCGGGACGTGCACCTTTCAGCCAGCGAAGTCGAAGCGCGCAGAGAGTGCGGAGGCACCAATCAAACGTGGATAACCCGCACGCGGCATGAGTCTTAGTAGCGCGCAGCGGGGAATGCGAGCACCAACGGGTGCGGAAGGCGCCAACAGGACGTCCTCATTCATTCTTGGTCTAGGTAGTCATATTGTCATATGTATTTGAGACTTATAACCTATCTTAATCACATTATACTGTTTATAGCCGGATCGTATTCCATATCGCGGTAGGTATGATGAGCATGTAATCACACCTTATCAGGTATTCTTATTCTTCTATGAATCTACTTTACTTAGGAATTGAATCAATGTCGGATCCTTCCAGGCTTCTAGACCATATTTTCATGCCAACTAGTCGGTTCAAATTTTTGGGAACAGTTTGATATTAATTTTGTGCTGTCCATATTTGAAACTGGTTGTTGTGATACTTTAAACTAAGGTGATAGGGTTCATTTCCCAGAATCACCCGATTAGAGCTGTGAAACTCAAAGTTCGATCGAAATAACTTGGGACTTCTCTATGTTCAGCGGTGCAGGAAATGGGCTTGCACATAGCCCCACTTTGAATGCATTTTTGGGCTATCTAGAGTCAGAATTTGGAGATACATATTAAATATGGTTTGTTTTCCTTGAATTCTATTTTAAGTAGCCATGAATCCTTTCAATCGGATAAATGGCAGTTATGGCCAAAATCACGAAAGAACTGGTTAAACAGGAAAACATAACGGGGTTGTCTGCAGGTACAAGTCTAACTTGTCTGGAGTACAAAGTTGACCAAAGAAAACGACGAATACAGGATTTATGCCGGTACAAGTTCAAATTGTACCGGTACAAGTCGAAAGGTGCCGAATGTGTGTTTTTCTCACATTTTCCATACTTTCGACCCCGATCGACTCATACCACATAAATACTTCAAGACACTTCAAATTCATCTTATGATCCTTTTCTACTCAATTTATCATTCAATCCTTCTCTTATTTAAGACCTATATAATTCTTTCAAACCCACTCTAATATGGGTTATGATCCATGCTGAAACCAAAACATGATGATTGGATTAGGGTTTGTACAAACCTAACTCCCGATTGCTTTAATTAACAGATCGACCCGAGGGAGGATTCGAAGCTTATCTTGTTCCCGCTGCTTGAGGTTTCTCAGCCTAATTCAAGAAATCTAAGGTTAGAATGCAATTCTCAAAACCCTAGATTTGGAGATAAACTCTTAATCATACAAAGCCTTAAAGTTCTATAGATCCATTCAATTCCATGATCTAGGTTAGTTTCCATAAAAAAACTAAAGTTCCATACCTTGGCTTGGCTTTCCTCTTCTCTTCTCTTCTCTTCTTCTTCTCTCTTTTCTCCTTCCTCTCCATGGCCTTCACGGTTTTTGCTCTCTTTGGAGACCAATTTGGTCTTAAATCATATTTTCAAGTTAAGGCCATGTGGCCTTCAACAAAAATCCATTTTTGGGTTAAATCTCCTTTTTGCATTTAAGTCCCTCAACTCTTGACTATTTGAATTCCAAGTTCCCAAATTGTATCAAATCTCAATCTCCGAATCCATGTCTTTTAGGCTCTTTGGATAAAATACAATTTTATCCTTAACCTTATAATTCGGCCCTCGTTTCCTGGGCTTCGCATTTTAACCTATGAAACTAAATTATGCTTTTCTTACAAAATACTCCTAAACATGCTCGAAAAACGACTAGGGTATATTTCAAGTGTTACATATACTCTATCTGGTAAACCCTAAGTCCTAGGGTTTTTCCGTAAAGGCTTCCAAACCTAGGCTCGATACACTAATTAAAACCCGTGACGCCTAATCCTCAAGATAGATGTCGTTGAGGATCACTCTTTCTTTTTTTTTTAAACTTATAACCTTTACACTTACATATTTATATAATGTTAAACAATTAACTTGTATTACATTCTGTAGCAGAGTAAATGATTACAAAATATAAATACAAGCTCCAAATATGGAAATGTTCAACATCTACAATATTTTTACATTGGTTACAAAAATGCACTCCAAAGGTCTTCTCCAAAATGGGCACCTATGGATGTGTGGCCTTTGACTATTGATGTGGATTGCCCCGTTCTCTGATTTCCTCTTTTGTACCTACACAGATTGAACACCCGTGCTAAGCTTTACGCTTAGTGAGAATATGACTTCTATTAAGAGTCACCACACTTCTATACAAATGCATATCACACATATAACAGTTACAAATTCTTATCATTTCTCATATATATACTTATCATAACTGGCTTCCATTTATCATCATCCATATCTTTCATGTCAACTTGTATTTACTTTCGTTTGTAATCGTGATACTATCATCACATAGCAAAGGTTATGCTTCTCATATCATGTCATATATTCTCTATACTTCCTTGTGATATTCGCTATTTTCTTTATGTTTCATGTCTGCATAAACCTTTAGAAGTGGATACAGAAACTATGAGGGCCTCCGAAGGCGCTGTTATCATTAGTGTGAGACAACAATGTACTATGCCCGGTAATATGATACCCGAAGGTATCATCACTGTATGAGACAGTGACCATCCATGAGTGCCCGGTAATATGATACCCAAAGGTATCATCACTGTATGAGACAGTGACCATCCATGAGTGCCCGGTAATATGATACCCGGTACCATCGCCCGATGAGCCAAAGGACCATCCATGTGTTCAGAATATATTCGAAGGTATCATCACCGTATGAGCCAAATGACCATCCACGAAAGTGCCCGGAGCGCCAGAGGACCCTTCTCGGCCACCTAATCCAAACGGATCTATGTCATCGACCCAAACGTGTAATAAATATCAGACATCAACCGGCTTTTCCCCAATAGGCATGCCCCATCTATCCCTCTACCGTGTTCTGCATAATCATGTGTATTTTCATGGGTATATATCTCTTATTCCGAATAATTATCAAGTTATTGTAATATATGTGATATATATATATATATATATATATATATATATATACTCATTTATTCATACTTTTCATTTTTCATACTCCATTATATGCATAAATAACTATGCTTGCCATGTATGCTTACTTAGAGTTGTTCATGAATTCATAAGAGGCATTCATACAATGAATAACTACGATGCTTGTAGTGCCTACTATTTTTCGTGTTTTCTAGAAAACTAAGATGAGTTACAACTCTTATAAAGCTTTTCTGATGGACTTCTTGACTCAATGGGCTTTCCATAGAGTTCAAGAACAATCCACCCGTAGTTCGTGACGAAGGAGATATGACCTTCCTGTTGTTGAGGTCATGCGCAATACCACGAGCCGACTGGATCGACAGCTGAGCTAATATGGACGAGCTCGCTCTCTCTAACACCCCGGTTCACTTCTACTATCCTCCCATACAGAACGTGTTTCTCACCCGTCGGGTCAACATAGAGTCCGCGAACACCCAAATCGGTTCAAACGGCGGGAGTTATGACCTTCCAAAGTCGGGAGGTCGCGCGCGTACTGAACAGCCGACGAGCTGCATTTCGAAGTGACGAGCAACGCTTGACGAGCACTATTCGGATGAGCACCGTTTGACGGTTACCGCTTGACGAAATGTCGGACGTGCATCGCTTGACAAGCACTGCTTGAGACTGGGCATCATGGACGAAAGTACCATTTGACGAAAGCACCGCCACTCCACCCTCACCCATTGGATCGTTCAGAGTAAAAGATTCATAACTCGTCTACAGAGTCCGAATTAAGAAATTCAAAAGCCAAACATCGTTAATTGATGTGGCTACAATTCTCACAGAAAGTACTTACTCCAAATTCTCTCATGCTTCCAACTAAAATCCGTTCTTAAGATCCGGCTACTGCATATGGGCTAATGGCTATTAGGAATTTTTCTCACATGTTCATAATCACTGGTAACTAGACCTTCTCAAACACACATTTAGAGCCTTAAAGCTCTTTCTTAACTCAACCCTACAAGAAATGATATAGAGTCTCTAAACCCAAACATACACAAGTAGAGGGTTCTTAACCATGTATCTAAACTTTATAGTTCAAAACTAGACTTCCATACTCCCATAGTTTCCATACAACCCAAAACGTATCCATACCCATACTCAAATTCCATACAACCCAAGACCTGTATCCGTACACACCTAGTTTACATACACATATTCATGGTTCCATACTTTTCTATACCAAATCATAGTTCTATACCTGTTATCTTCTTCTTCTTCTTCTTCTTCTTCTTCTTCCTTTCTTTTCTCTTCTCTCTTATCCGTATTTGCTCTCCCTTTCTCCCCCAAGACCAAAATGAGATATTTTTTTTGGTCTTATCCTTATTTGATCTTATCCATTTTTATTTCTCTTTGGTCCTTCAACTCTTATAATATTTGCAAATCAATTTATAATATTTACAATAGCCTCAAATCTTCTTTATTATTTATAATTTTGAATTTTATATGCATATTCCTATCTCTCACTACCCTTGCTATTCGAATAATTTACTTTACGCTTATTATACCTAAGTATAAAACTGTTAGGGTATATTTTGGGATGTTACAATTGGTGCTCACATATCAGTTTAAAAATTGATTTATTACACAAGTGCTAATTGTTGGTCAGGATGTGAGGAGTCATGGTATCATGGCCATTACATGACCAGTTGTAGGCTATCTTAGGTGCATGATATGCCATGAACTAGCCTAGGAAATGAGGTGTGTCATTACTTGCCTAGGTAGTGACTTGATGAAATGTTAACACGTGTTTGTGTGATTTATTGAAATGACATTTCTTGGTTAAGAGGTGTCATGCTTGGTTGTCAATATGTGTGCTCTAACATATTGAGTTTGTGATGTGTTTTCTATGTGGATATATTGCATGGCAGCTGCTAGAGAAGAGTTTATTGGGTACAAAGCCATGATGTAGCCTAGGGATTTGATTATGACATTACTTGTCTAAGTAGTAGCCTAATGATGTCGATGCATGCTTGTTTGATGTGTTGATATGAATGTGATAAATGCTAGTATGATTGTGCTTCGATATTAACGCTTAATGAATGTATGGACTTTTTGTGTGCATTAGACATGAGCGGCCCGCGAACAGCGGAGCGCATCAGATGGGGAAGTCCGCGTAGAGGTCTTTATACATCGGGCATGACTTAGAGTGCAATGACACAATTGTATATCAGACCGTGCACTAGTACATCGCTGTGCGGGTGTGAGTGCATTAGTCGTTGTCATTCACCATCCCCAGGAATGGGTTGTGGACTCAAGACTTGGACGAAGACAATGGAGATCCACTTTGTTGCATGATGTTGCACGTAGCTATGTCGAGGAAACAACAGATTCATATGCAATCGTGACACCCTAAAACAAGTAGTGAGTGAGTGCATGAGATGGTTTCTAAGAGAATTGTTTCATATCACCAACAACACATTTCATCTGGAAAGTAAAGTCCACTACAATATCGGAGGGTTGTCCACACAATATCAATGGTCGGAGTATGCCCAATTAATATACATCGGAGGGTTGTCCACAAAATAGATTATTGAAGTGTGCCCACTATTTATATTGGAGGGTTATCCACGGGTAAACACAAATACCTTTGTTTGGAAATGGTTTTCATTCATGGCAAAATGCATGTTTGAGGGAGTCAGTGAGGACTTGATATATGGGGCATGATGAGTCGTGTCTCATTCATGACAAGCAGGATTCCTTGTGCTAAGATTGCATGTCCAGGTCGTGTGTGTGCTCGGGTTGTTCGACCATTCATGTGCATTTAGGTGGGGAATAACCCTTGTAGGACTTATCTCTACTGGAGTTAGCTCACCTCAATGGTGGGACCCCTTTCAGGGTACAGACATGAACAAAGTGCATTTATGCTCTTAGAGGTCAACATCACGGCGGCCTGACTGTGTCTTTGATCCATAAGCTTGTATATTATATTAGGAACATTTTAGTTTTAATATACACAGTTTTAAGAGTGATGTAATAATCCTGGTGGTTTGATATAGATTGTATTTATATGGATAAAACGGGGTCTCACGTGCCATTTTTACTCGTATTTGGACCTAGTGTGGTTGTTGTATAATATTGAGACAGGTTGCCATGAAAATGCACATGTTGTATTTTTGGTAGAGCTCCCGCATGTCGAGACTCCATTCATTTTAAATCATGAGTCCCGGGGAAATGGGACCAATGGTGTGGGCGTCGTTACCCGACATCCACGTAATCTTCCGCTGCTGATTCAAGTTATCAACTATCCCCAGACTGGGGGTGCTACATCATGTTTAGCTGTTTGGGTTGGTGATGAAAATAATGAAAAAACTAATGAGATAAACTATATTTTTCATATTTGTTAAATTTCGCAAGTTTATGACATTAACATGTATTATGTTATTTATTACGTGTGAGCTAAGTCTTGCATCCATCAGTACATATAAAAAATGTCATAATTTAGTGTGTTAGCATAAGACTTACAAAATATATTTTTGATTAAAAAAAATTCAAGTCATATAAGAAATGCAATATTGTATATATAAGAAATTCAAGTCATAAAAATGTCATTTTTACTTAATTAAAAGGTTATTCTTTAAAAATTTTATTTGTTATTTTTATTTTGTATTCTATTTTTATTCGTATAATTGCCACATTTAAATAACTTAATTTTTAACATATAAATGCATCGGCATTCACATGTAATAATTGATAATTTAATAAATATGTAAATAATTACTATTTGAAAATTATATATATATATATATATATATATATATATATATATATATATATATATATATATATATATATATATATATATATATATACATACATACTTTCAAATATTTAATTTTATTCACTTTCAAATAATACTTTTAAATCAAATAATAAATGATTATTACTAATTTTTTTGTTAAATAATTAATATTTTATATTTATTTTCTACTTTATTTGTAACAATTTAACTTGTGGATAGTATTTTATTTATTTATTTTTTAAAATTTTGAGGTTTATAAAAAATTAAAATATAGAAACAAGAAAATAAACAAAAATCATAGTAAAAGTATTATATAGCACTACAATATTAGTATTTATTAGTTAATCTACTTTAATATATTTTTTACACAAAATAAAAATCTAATAAAGAAATAAAAATAATGAATATTTAAAATTTTAAAATAGTTTTTTTTTAATTAAGTAGATCTTCAAAATAAGTGAAAATAAGTATATATAATCTAAAATATTAATATTTATTAGATTAATTATTGCTACAGGTCAATATATTTATATATTAAAAGTCAATTTACTTTAATTGTTGCAAAATATGCAATTCTACCATAAAATAAGATTAAAGAAAACTTGCATTACTCTCCTTGAGTCATATATAATGTGCAAGAGAGAGATAAAATATTAATACAGAAATATAAGAAGAGAGAAAGAGAGAGAGGGAAATAGAGCAAGGGAGATGGTGGGAGAATGAAAAGTGATTCTTGGGATGATATTGCAAGAATTGGAGGAGGCTTTTTATAGACTTACAAATGACCTTCCATTACTCCATCTTAAAAACGAGTAATCAAAGTTATTAAGTTACCTCGTGAATGTGATTATTACCACCATTTAATTGGTTCATGTAAGTGGTCATTCAACATGTAAAGAGCATCCATTTACAACACTCTCCCTTGAATAAATATCATAAAGAATATGTCTCATTAAAACATTAGTAGTAAAACCTAGTGAGATAAAACATAACAAATAAAAAAGAGTATAATACTCTTCTGATGTTGTATATTATTCTTAGTTTGTTATGACTGTTTTATTAAAAACATAGGCTTATCTCTCCCTCACATCAATATCCTTAAATTGGAGAATTCTAATATTGTGTATTAGCTTTTTGAATGTTAAGGTTGTTAATGACTTTGTGAATAAATCCATAAAATTACCACTTGAGCGTATTTGTTGAACATCAATGGAGCTCATGCATATAAAAGAACTTCAGAGAAATGTGTTTAGTTTTATCTCTTTTGTTGTAACCTTTTTTGACCTATGCAATGCATGCAACATTATCTTCAAATAATGTTGTCATGTTGTCTTTGATAGAGAGGAGTCTGCATGATTTTTGGATATGTTGAATCATCGATCTTAGTCATATACATTCACGACTTGCTTCATGAATTGCTATAATCTTTGAATGATTCGATAATGTGGTCACTATTGTTGGCTTAAAATATCTCTATGAAATAACAATTCCATTACAATTAAATACATACCATGTTTGTGACTTGACATTATGTGGATCCAAGAAATTGTTGCTACGATCATTTGAGTAAATATAGACCCATATCAATTTTTCCTTGAAGGTAACACAATATATGTTTGATACAATTCCAATGTCTTTAGGTTGAAGCGGAACTGTACCTGACTAATAAATTGACATAAAAACAATATTTAGGCAAAGACAACTAGCAAGATATATAAGTGCACAAATGGTACTAAGATATGGTACTTCAGGACCAAGTAATTATTCACCCTTTTTATAAGGACGAAATGAGTCATTTTTCATGTAAATTGAAAGAACAACCATTGGAGAACTTAAAGGGTGTGCATTATTTATATAAAACGCTTTTAAAACGTTCTTAATTTATGATAATCGATATTAAAAACTTTTAGTAGGGAAATGTCGACCATGCCTAGATAAAAATTTGTTTTTCCGAAATTTTTCATCTCAAATTCCTTTTTTATATATTTTGCTGTTCATGTGACCTTTATAAGAGTTTCAACAAGATTTAAATCATCAACATCTACAACAATAATTGCAAACCCGGTTTTTGAGTTCTTGATAAAGATGCATGGCATAAAGGGTTGTTCACATACCATTCTTTCAGTAAATACTCGCTAAGGTAATTGTACCACATGCGTTTAGATTGCTTCAATTCATATAGAAATCGTTGTAATTGAGCACATACTACGAGGTTTGTATTATTTGCTTCAAAAAATTTAAATCCTTTAGGGATTTTCATATAAACAAGTTGTAATGGCATCCATGAGACACATATTTAGTCCTTTAGAGACTACCAAGTTGATTACAAAGCAAAATGTAATTGCGTCCATGAAAAGTGAATACGTTTCCTTGTAGTCAATAAAAAGTCTATGTGAGAAACATTGTGCTACTAATTGTGTTTTATATTTTATGAACTCATTATTTTCACTGTACTTTCATAGAAATATTCATTTGTACCCAACATGATTTACACATTTTGTGATGCCCCAAATCTCGAGGATCCGTTGACAACCTGTCAACCCGTGGAAAACCTTTGTGTCTCATAGCATGAGACCCATACATGAGTAAAAATGGCCACTTTGGTCCATACATCAATACTCACCAAAAATCTAACCAACTATATTACAATAGTTCAAGAGTTAATTACAACACTCTTAATACAAACATACATTAAAATTTAGAATTCTAATACATGTTTTACAAAATAATCAATCAAAGTCACATGTCGGTTTTTTTCTCATAAGCGGTCTCTAATGAGCGCCGTCTTCCCGAACACTCCATGTACTTGAAAGAGGGATCCTACGACGGGGTGAGCAATCAAGAAAGATAATCTCTTATATGGTTACCTCACCTATGCATGTAATGATTAATCAAACACACTCAAGAAAATACATGATCATACTTGAATGTCTACATGATATGGATGAGAATGTGACTCACCATTTCCCACTTCTCGAGCCCTCATTGACTCTCTCAAGCATGCCTAAGCCAAATGTGAGAAAATACTATTTTCAAACAAAAGATTTTTGTTCTCGAAAACATACTACCGAGTTTTGGTAAAATCTATTGGACAACCATCTGAGGCGAATTTGTTGACAATCCTCCGAACAATTCATGCTGGGCCTCCGACGTGAATTGTTAGCAGACAATCTCCCACTCAATTCCTCCCAAAAATCTTCCATTGAAATTCCTTTCACAACCATTTTCCTTTTATTTTCTTTCATGTCATGCACTTACATCTAATGCTCTAGGGTACCTTGGTGTATATGAAACATTATGCCATTTCTTAAACAATTCATGTTAATATATAACCATGCATATACTAACATAAATTAACTCTCACAACATCATGTTATTCAATTCTTAGTACATGACTAAACCAGTCACGGGCTAATCAACAATCCAATTTAATTTAATGGCTCTCACACAATCTATATTTTATATAATCTTCAAACACTTGTTAATACACTAAATTTTTCATGCATTAACAATTTATTTCCATACACACTCCAAGCCATTCATCTTAAGCAATATTTTGCTTACAACACATATGGACCATTTTCGGTCCAACATGCAAACCGGGACTGTTTTTAATAGTCCCACATTTGTGTAGGGGGCTGTCTGTGGGCAGCTCTCTCACCAAGCATCGGTTCCACTTTGTGGAACCGAAATCCATGGCCATTTTCGGCCCAACAACACCCAAACCATAATTTAATGCATAAATTATAACACAAGCCACACAAACAATCCGTGGACTGTCCAAAACGTGTCCCAAATTTCCAGCATTTTAGTTCCAAATTTTGGGACCGACCAAACGGCTACTCACAGCCTCATATCAACCAAAGCATTAACATAGCTCTTAAAAAGTGATTAAATCAAATAAGAGAAAACCCTTACCTCCCGGAGTGGTCGAAACTCCATAAAATCGATACCCAAGCGTAGCCCTTGCCGTGGGGAGCAACTTTGCTTCTTGCCTCGCCGAAAATCGACGGTCCGATTGCTGGGAATTCTAAAAAGAAAATAAAGCTTCTCTCTAAAATCACTTTTCTCTCCTACGTTTGTTTTCCCCTCTCTTCTCCTCTCCCAACCCATTTGGTCAAGATTAGGACAAGAGACTTGTCATCTCAATGCCATATGTCCAATTTTAAGTGGCTCATGGGATTACACCCTATCCCTTATCCATTTACTTTGAGATTTTCACCCACTCACATGTTGCCACATGTATCTCATGGGTCCCATTTGAGCTCATATTTGACTTGCTCACAGCTTGACACGTGGCGCCTCTTAAGCCACTCACAAGGTGCCAAGTGTCCCGCACTACCTTCGTCGCCTTGAAAAACGCAAAATTATTACCGTCTCGGAATTCGACGAAATTTAACGTGGTATCTAGATTTCGTGAGACAATTCCAACGATGAAGTTCGTTTTGTCATCCGAAATCTAGAAATATTCCGAATTTTGACTGAAATTACCATTTTATCATTTTTCATAAAATTATGATTTTCTCGGGGTTTCACACATTTAGTCAAGCTGGGACAATAGGTCCAAAACTTTGTTTACAAACGAGTTTAATTCGCCATAGCTTCTTTTCATTTTGGCAAATAATTTATATGTCGACATTCTTCCACATTTTGTGGTTCGGGATCCTCATAATTTCTTATGATGTTTAAGACCACTTGGATAGCTAAAATATTATTGATATCATTTCGATCACATTTAAATCCCTTGTGCACACATAACTCATTGATAGTCTGAATTTAGGTAATTTCTTCATACTCTCAAGGGCCTTTTTATTTCATCATCCACCCTCTATAGGCCTGTAGGTCGGGTCCGGATCCAACATTATATCGATTGCACACAAGGGAAAAACATGTTCCTGACAGATATCTAGCTCAAGGGATCCATTGGTTCATCAAAATCGAAAAACGCATTCCATAAAAAAGGAAATAAACTGTTACCTTTGTAGTTTCCGGCCTCCTTTGGTGTAGGTGATGAATCAATGGCCTAAGACAACAACCAAACATGAGTGCTCCAACTGCAGCACCTCCGTGATCCATAAAAAGAATGTTGAAGAAGACCTCCAAGGGATGGCTTGATTCAAGGTTTCGGTGCTAGCCAAAACCTAGAATAAGAGAAGGAGACGTTTGAGGGAGAGAGCACCTTGAGAGAACGTTTCTCTTTGTATTAGAACATGTGTGTGTGGCGACTAAGGTATGATATGAAGCTTATATATCAGTCCCTTGCTATTTAAAAAGACCATGATACCCTTTATTAAAAAGGGGTGGCTAACCATGTGATTTTGAACCCATTAGAGCTTGCTCCTTGTGGGCTTATAGCCCATATACAAATTAAATGAACTCATGCAATCTATCCATATAGCCCTGAAATTCATCTAATCCCGAGATTATCCAAATTTAAAGTTCTATATTTTGTTTGGGATCGAATCCAAAACCATTTCCTTCAAATATGATCCAATCCAAGACCAAATTACTTCTTCAACATTTCTTCTAAGTGTGTTACCCATTAGGTTTTCGGTTATGTTGGTCACTCGAATCAACCCTTTGATTCGAGCAAGTCATGAGTGGTATCTAGCAACACGTCATGACCCCCAATTGACTAGAGAGTCAAGGGTTTGACTGCGAACCTTTCCATATGCAATATGTTGTGCAATGTTATCCTTTCACTCCATACTATACCCGATTTGGTTCAAAGCATGGATTATGCATCAACTCCCACTAGATGAACTAGTCCAAATGTATTATCTTGTCTCCAAGATTAATTACTCATAAAGTATGCCACTAAAGACTCTCTTCATGGCATTATCACTCTGACAAGATATTCCGAATAATGATCTCTACAAGAGGCCTAGGGTATACCCTCCTTCTATCAGGAGTGGTGAATCCTCTATTGGCTACTCAATTACCTTCGAATACCTCAAGCTATACCCAATCATCACCCTACGAGAAACCTCTCTTGAGACAAACAATGATTGAAGTCAAAGTATAGAATTAGTATCCAAGATACCATTGAACACCTCAAGTTTAAGGATACTTGCACCATTGATATGATGAAACTATCATTGATGTTGAATAGATAATCCATATTATTATCTCATAGCGGGTTTCCGATGAACTTAGCTACTCTTAGCAAGCATTCACATGTCTACTCTAATCATCACAATGATCTCAGTTATGAGACCAATTGCTTGATCAAATCAAGGAGTACAACATGTGCTAATTTGTGTGGATTAACAATGTCTAATCTTCTTGATCCTATGACTAAGGCTCATTTAGGCACTAACATAATTACACATGATATGAATCTCATTATCATGACCTCCATCATGATTTTCTTCATGCTATATTTATGAATCATGGACTTAATTAATCGATTTAAGATCGCTTTCAATTCATTCAAAGATATTAAATGAATATCAGAGTAATGAAGATGTGTTTATATAAACAAGGCGTACAATAAGTGTTAAAGGTGACGACTCCTGTGAGCACTTCTCACACACTTCAACCCCGCCTCATGGACGAAAGGGGGCGCGACTATACTGAGACTTCACTTGCTTTTCAGCATTGGTGATCCCAAATCTTATAACTGAATCAAAATATCTATACAAATATACAAAAATAAAACTACCAATCGTATAGGTTTTACAAGGTCAATACATACACCTGAAGTCTCATTTACATATACATATACAAAAACTCCGTACATTTACATTTACATAATCATAAATAAGAAACCTACAGTGACGAATTCCTATAAGTGTGTTGGCCCAGTTGCACGTAAGATCGCTGGACGTCCTCCTCCCCTCTCAAGGCCTACGTGATTAAAAACCCGTGCTAAGCTTAACGCTTATGAAAACATATGCCCATATGTATACACATGCATTAATACTCTTACAAGAATCATATACAAGAATAGTATATACAAAGAGCGCATATCATAATATTTCATGAATTCACATAATAAACTTATACACATACTTATACTTATCAGAGACTTATACTTGTTCGGGACTCCGTAGGTACTGGGCAAAAGAGCTATACCATACAGGGAGGTAATGCAGGTATTATAGAACTTATACTTGTACAAAGGTACCCGTAGGTACATTCAGAGCAGAAAGATGTACATTACTTTACTCTTATTCATTATTCAGACTTTTATCATATAACCTGCTTGGACTACCCAGACTTTGTTATGAATAAGGAATAAGTAGGACATAAGAGATTAACAAGCACCCGGGCTGCAAGGCACAAAGACAGGTGCCGAGTACAGCAGGAGGCCGGCACCGATGCGAGAGCCGTCGCACTAATCAGAGAGTACTAAAGTATTAAATGTGCCAAAGCACGATCAGAGAGTGCCAATGCACTAATCAAAGAGTACCGAAGTACTATACGTGTCTGCCCATATAACAGAGGTGCCATGTCATTTAATATCTGGTCTTAGGCAGTCATACAATTATGTGTTCGGGAACTTACTATATTACTACAGTAAGCAGTAAGCTCATTCGCTGGGCTAAGGTGGCGAGGTACTCTAAGGCTTTTCACTTAGTTTCATTCTTATTTGAACCCCCATTAGTCATTCACAGATTCCTATACTAACAGATACGTTCTTAGGCTTAACAATGCAAGGGTACAAAATCAGGGCATCGGTACCGGTAACACTTTGATCGGTACCGATACCAACCCTTTTCTATGAATGGAAATGGTACCCACTTGTCATCTTGACGTGTCGGATTCAATTTCTGATCGATACTCACGTTCAGAGTTCTGCCTAGAAATGGCAGATTTTGTCCTTTTTCACCCACAAAAACTCAAGTAACTTCCTCTAAACTCATGTATCTCATAATCCACAATGGAATCTTATCCAAAATAATGGGTTAGAATCAATAACAACCTTTTTTTCCCAAGTTAAGGCTCTTCCCCAAGATAAAAATCACAAAAAGGGAAAGTTAGGGTTTTATTTTCTTACCTTAATCTCTTCAAATCTTCACTTATAAGTTGCTTGATCACAAAGGAGCAAGAAAATGGGAAGAAACTCCAACTAAACTTGATTTTCCTTCAGCTCCCAGCTCTTCTTTTCTCTTTCTTTCTCTCCCAAACGGGATTTGCTCTCTCCCAAAATAAGCTCTTAGACCACTTTTGGTCTTTAAATTCACTTTCTCCTAAGGCCATGTTCGCTCTTTCCTTATTTTGGCTCTTAACCCATTTTTCATTTAAGTCTTCTATTATTCCACTTTGCTCATTCATTTCTCATAATTTCACTTAGACATTTATATTACCTTAGCATTTAAGCTTATTCTATTTTTGACCGTTAGGTCATCATTTCATCAATTCCAAATTTGCCCTTGTATCTTGTACAAATTTCGAGTTTCGAAATTTTCTCACTTAGCAAAATAATAATTACAAAATTTTTCCAAATGCACTTATAATATACCCTAATTACGTTTAAAAACGACTAGGGTGTATTTCGAGGTGTTACACTTCTCTAACATTGTGCCTATTCGGGGACCTTTTGTTTTACATTTGCCTTTTCAAGGGCAACTGATTTTTTCTCTTCGTGTTCTCGCTTCTTCTGAGTTATCTTTGAGCCAATAGGTCTCCCACGCTCCAAGTGTGTTTGAGACTCATTTGCTAATTGTCATTCAAGAACATCAATCCGTGTTAGAGCTTTTGCATTCTGGATATGTGACTTTTCTCTTGTATCAATAATAATCTTGTAATTACTTTTGTAAGATTTTTTGCAATGAATGATCCTTGAACTTTCAATTCACATTGATTTTTGCGTGGGTCAAAATTAAATATTGTAGATGCATTCAAAGTAATTTCTCATCATTCTCTTGGAACCACCTTTCTCCCCATAATGGAGGGAATACACTTTCTTTAAAATGAAAATCTAGAAAGTGGGGTGTAAAAACATTTCTTATTAAGGGTTCAAGATATCTTATGATAGATGGAGAATCAAAACTTACATAAATCTTAAGTCTTCGTTGGGGACCCCTTTTAGTGCATTGTGTAGGTGTAACTAGTATATAGATTGCACAACCAAGAATTCGTAAGTGAGAAATATTTGGTTGTATGCCTATAACAAGTTGTGAATGAGAGTATTCATGGTAAGTTAGTAGTCGAATACGAACCAAGCTTGCAACTGCATAATAGTATGTCCCCAAGCAGAAGTTGGTCAATTTGTTTTTATTAGTAGTGGTCGAGCTATTAATTGAAGAAGTTTGATGAGAGATTCTGCTAAATTGTTTTGGGTGTGAGTATAAGAAACAAAATGCTCAACATTTATTCCAACTCACATGAAATAGTTAGTAAAGGTTTGAGAGGTAAACTCACCGACGTTGTCAAGTTTGATAGTCTTAATTGGGCAATCAGGAAATTTGGCTCATAATTTGATAAGAGGAGCATAGCAAAGATAACATTTTTTATTGAAAGAAGACAAACATGTGATCACCTAGTAGAGGCATCTATTAAAACCATAAAATAACGAAAATGTCCACATGTCAGATGTATAGGTCCACATATATCCCTATTATTCTTTCAAAAAATACTTGTTAGCCCAAGGGTACCTCTAATTGAGGTTTTGATGATAACAAACCAAGGTTATTGGTTACTAATGGTTAAAATTGAGTTGAGTGATAGGTTGAAATTGATAAAACATCAAATAGAGATATTCCAAGCTTAAGATGACAATGATGTATTTGATGTTCACTCAAATCAAAGAACCAAGATTTCAAATCCAAAATGAAAAGTAACCAAGACTCCAAAGCCTGCTACAAAGTGAAGATTTTGTGTTTAGGAATCTATGTAAGATGAATGAATTTGCACTTTAGGGTATATCATATTTTACATGCATATTCTTCATAACTCGATTTTTGTGTCTAAATTGAATATCCCTTTGAAAAACTCAAGTTTGAGCATAAAACCTTAGGCTTTATAATCTTGAAATGCGATTCAATAAAACACCTAAGGTTTAGAAGTGTTTTAAATAAAAAAAACACAAGAGTTTAAGCATTTAGAGGTCAACTGGCTAAGGTAAAGTCTCAACCAGTTGACTGGTTGTGGTCCACTGGTTGAACTGATTGGGGTAAACCGGTTGGATCGGTCTACTAGTTGTGGCATACCGGATGAACCAGTCAACCATTTAGGGTCTACCGGTTGAACCGTTTGACCGGTTACCAACCGACTGAGAAGCACATCTCGACTGATTGGATCTAGTAGCATCTATCAGGAACTGGTCACTGAAACATTCGATCGATCGGGAACTAGATGAGTTGTGAAACTCGACCAGTTGGATGCAGTAGTTCATCTAAAGATCCAGAATAGCAAACAGTTGACAGGCTAAGTGAAACGGTCGATCAGTTTAGCATTTGGTCAAGTCCAATGACTATAAAACAAAGAACTCATACGTTGCATTTAATGAAAATACCGACCGAATATTCAAAACGGTCACACCTGCACTCGATCACTTCAAAGGCCAAACCTGGACCGGGACGTGGACCAGTTTTACCATATATACATTTTCGAATACTGTAAAAATAAATGTCGCATAATCATTTCAATTAAAGAGGGCCTATTATTTTGTTAATTAACACTTTTATTCAATATGACATGTATGCCCTTTCAATATTATCATTTACAAAACATTATCAAAGTTCATCTCCACAAATAAATCAAAGATGTTCTTCCCATGAAAACTTATACATTTTTTTGTTTCATTACAAAAATGATCAAATAATGTCATGGGATGAAATGTATGCATGAGACAGAGCATTTTCTTTATATCTATCACACCCTACGATGACTATGAACTTTGCGGTCGCTTCTGTCCCTGGCTATCGATACTCGTGCGATGATAAAACAACGCGCTAAGCATTTTCATACTTAGTGGTTCTATGTAATTCTCTCTTCATTTCAATTAAAACACAAATATGCGCTTTTTGAAACAATGTTTTGGCATAATTTCAATAGTTCATGCAATATACATTATATATATATATATATATATATGCTTATTTCACTTTCATTTGCAAATCATTTGGATCACTTCTAAGTATATATAATTTCATATTCAATATTTTATTTGAAACTCAAATCATGCATTTCACACATTTACTTATAATTTTGCCGTTAAACAAATTTAACAATTTCTTTCGGTGCTTAGAATAACGGAATCACTTGCATATTTGATGGGCCGCACTAAGAAAAAACATTTTATAACACAAGATAGTCCCGTTGCTACCGGACCGGTTATTTAAAAATCGCTGTGTGTGCCACTACTGATACCATCTCGTTGGGCTACGGATCGCATGCCACTATATTTCATTTCGTCTGCGCATCAAGTAGTTTCGAATTCCTTATTGGTATATAAATCCATCCTAACTCGAATATGACGGATAACATTCTATTAAAAACATTAAAATTGAATCATAGTAATTTACAATATTGTATATACATTTATACCCAAATAATACAATTTGATGCTCATGCAATTTTTATGGCAATGCATTTGAAATCAATTTTCCCAAATTGCTTAAAACAAATCACATATGCAGTTTTCTTGAAAATCATTCCAACTAACGATCACAAAATTTGAAATAAGAAGAGAGGTGCTGGAGAACAAACCCAAAATGTTGTCGCCTTTCGATTTTCTATCCTCGAATCCGCTCTGGGTCAGGCTTCCTCGTCACCAACCCCTAATCCATCACAATTAGAGAATAATATTAGTTGACTTATTTAAGTTTCTAGTTAGGATTGTTTTCCACTCAACTTCTTTCAAGTAAAATTTTTTGGGAACAAATGAGCCACATTTTACCGAACTTCCTTCAAGTCCAATGTTCCCCTATAAATCCATTTTATTCCTAAATTGGAATCATCCAATTCGGAGCACTGAAACTCAAGATATGTTCAAAACAACCGAGACTACTCTATTTTCAAAACAAACCAGAATTTTCCTGAAAATAGAGCTTCACTTTGACGAATTTCTAGGTCCAGTGGTGTCCAAATTTGAATACACTTATTTTAAAGATATTTGTTTTCCTAGAAGTTTAGTTTAAATGTAAAATTTGAATAACTCAAATTTGATGATGGAAACAACTATATCAAATAATAAACAATAAATCAAACTTAATTTGCCCGAAACAAAGTTTCACTTTACGAATTCTCTGGTCCAAATTTGAATATACTTATTTCATGATTTGCTCAAAAGCTCCACTTACCTGGCTAATTTTGAATTACTCACTTGGGGTAGCAAATCAACTTATAGCTTAAATACCAAAATCAAGCTTCAAAACATTAAATCGCACTAAATCAACCGTAATCATCAAAATAGAGCCTCACTTTGACGAATTTCTTGGTCCAATGGGGTCCAAATTTGAATATACTTATTTCAAAAAGATTTGTTTTCTTATAAGTCTATTTTACCTAGAAATTTGAATCACTCAATTTGGATGAGTGAAACTCAACTTATGACCTAAATACCAAAACTGTTCCAAAACACCAAAACTATACCAAACTAAACCAGAATTTTCCCAAAAACAGAGCCTCACTTTGACGAATTTCTGGATCCAATGGGATCCAAATTTGAATACACTTATTTCAAGGAGATTTGTTCTCATAGAAGTCTAATTTACCCGGGAATTTGAATCACTCAATTTGGATGAGTGATAGCCAAGTTATGACAAAAAATAAAGACACACACATGGGTTTTGGTACCACCCGATCTCCTAAAACCCAACATTTCATTTATAAAATTCCTAAAAAACCACTATAACCTGTAAAAGCACTTTTGAAACTTAACTCAAAATTAATCTACAACTAAAACACTTTCTATTCCGATTTGGGTTTTCTACTAAACCCAAACACAACATTAAAGGGGTTAGTGGTTAGTTTCATACATTTAATCTCTTTCTTTTCTACTCCTCTTCTCTTTGCTGGGTTTAAATCTCGAGAGCACAGAGCCAACTTGGTCTCCTCTCACTCTCTCAACCGTGCCCTAGTTCTCAAATGCGGAAGATATGCCTAAACGAAATGCTATTCAAAGACCAATTTTTTTTGTCTTAACTCAAACCTCATCAGCCTCTGTCGCTAGCACATTATTTCCTCATTTCTTATTTTTGCATTTTAATCATTCTTTTATCTTTCATTTTCTATTCAATTTATACAATTTTTCCATTTTGGCACATACACTTACCATTTATGACCATTGGGTCCCCATTTTGACATTTTACCAATTTAACTTTAATTCTTTTATAATTTATGGGTTTTATCATTTTTTTTGTTCTTTAGCAATATAAATTTCGAAAAAATACAATTTAACTTATTTTATACCCTAAACATGTTATAAAATTGCTAGGTTATTTTTAGGGCATTACAGTCGACCGGTTGAGTAATTGGTCAATTGCAACCCCATGTCAGTAAATATAAATTTACAACGACTCAGTTTTTTCAAGGAATTGGTCGATCAAGTTGTCGATTATCTTGCCGCGTGCTTTGACTCTATAAATAGACTATTGGGTGCTTGGAAACTGCCGAACCCTCATCGGCCGCGTTAAGCGAGCATGGACATGCATACAAAAGTGGTTTAACTACTATAACCGAAGCACTTAACCTTATCTCTTTATTTATTATTCTTGAATTAAGTTAAATATTTCTTATTGTTTTGCAAAAAGGTTTTCTCCCCCCCTCCCCTCTTAGTTACATTGCAAAGTCATATTCAACTTTCAATTGGTATCAGAGTTTGAACTCTTGTTTTCAAGACTTAACCGTCTAAGAAGAAAATGAATAACACTAAAACTAAAACTAGCTCAAGCCTTTTTTCAAGCTGAAAGTATTCCCATCAACAAACCCTCTTTCTTTGCCAAGTCTAATTATCAATTTTAGAAAACAAAATTAGACTGGTATTTGGTACTTAATTTTGAAGTCTGTTAACATATTTGGTTACACCTTCCCTACAAAAAATGTTGATGGAAATAAAATAAAAAAACCTCTTGAAGAATATAATGATAAAGAAAATAAAGAATTTCAATTAAATTCAGGAGCTATGTAAATTCTTGTATGTGCTATGGATATAACTAAACATAATAGAATTTGTCAACAAAATTGTTGGCTATATTTGGAGTATAATCAAAATTAATTAATGGAAGGAACCAACCAAGTCAAAGATTCTAGTTAGAATTTTGTTAATGATTATGAAATGTTCAAAATGAAACTTAATGAATCTATTGTTGAGATGTTTACTAGAGTCACGGATATTGTCAATGGACTTGAAGGTTTGGGAAATAGGGTAAGTGAAGAAGACAAAGTATCTAAAATTCTAAGATGCCTACCTCTCAAATGGAACTCTAAAACAGAGGCTATTGAGGAAACAACGAATTTGAAAGAGCTACCTCTTGAGCAACTAATTAGTTCCTTGATGACCTATGAAATGAAGATTGCAAGACAAGAAAAGGAAATGCAAGAGGAAGAAAGCAAAAAAGAAGAGTATTGCACTCAAATCTCAAGAAGAGAAAGTCATTGAGGAAACAAAGATCAATGACATGAAAGATGATATTGCCCTCATCACAAAGAGAGTACAAAACCTAATGATGAATGATAAGTTTATTGGAAGGACCTACAATAGAAGGAGTAACTACAAGAAAGAAGGTCCTTCAAGAGAAGAAAAAGAAAATAGAGAAGGAACTAGATAAGTAATTTGCTATAAGTGTAAGAAGTCGGATCATGTAAAATATGATTGTACTCTCTATAAGGCAAAAAGAGAAAATAGAAAAGTCATGATGGCAACATGGAGTCAAAGTGAAGATTCATCCGATGATGAAAATGAGAAAGAAGGCTAAAGATTCGCCCATGACTTCGAGGATCAATATGAGGTAAATTCTAACTTTGATAATGATGAAGAATTTATGATTGAATATGAGGAATTACTTAAAGACATCAACTAGCTTGATGAAAAGAACACCTCACTTAATAAGCAAGTTTTTGAGCTTAAAAAAGAACTTGACGAAATCAAAGAAAATTTTTCAAAAGTTGAAGTTTTAAAAATTTCTTTTAAGAAGGTAAATGAGGAACTACTCAAAAAGAATGAATGGTTGATATCTCTATTTTAAAATTTCGTGATAAAAATCTTTTTGACATGATCTCAGCTGTGGAAAAAATTTCGAAAATTGGCTAAAATATCGCAGAGCTTTGCTATCTGGATCGATAGGACATACTCCACCGATACACTAGAGCAAATTCTCAAGCCATTTATTGCTAATTATCGGCTAAATTTCCTATCTCCTAAAGGGTGATTCCTACTTAAAGTTGCAAAAATGTGAAAAATATGCTTTTGGGGGGTTTCGAACCCGCCCAAAACGTGTGGAATGTGGCACCCTCTAACCACCAAGCCATTGATTACACCTATTATATATGGTGCAAAATTTTGTTATATTTTCTTATTATTTATGAATATTTCTATTATTTTACATATTATTGTCTACTTGCTTATTTTTTTCATAAATCATTTCACCTTATTATAATATTTCATTTTATTTTTATTTTAGATTATAACTTATAATATTTTTAAATCAAATATTAATTTGAAAAGGAAAAGAAATAAAATAATATCATTTAAAAATTTAAAATTATAATATACAATATTTTTAATATCCTCGTTATCTACCTAATATTTGTAATAATAACGTAAACAAATAAATAATATATCTTTAACATAATAATATTCGAATATATTAAATATAAATATGTTTAATTTAATAATTACTAATCCATTTGATTTAATCTACCTTAATTAAGACATAGAATAAATTTCCTGTCATCTATATAATTAAGATATGAAAAATTTTAATCAAACCGATATTTTTGTCAAAATATCCAGTGATATTTACTGATATTTCCAATATATCCGTAAAATTCAAATACCGATATATCCGTAATTACCGATATTTTGTTCTTTGATCCTATCTAGCCAAAATGTTTTTTTTTTTTTGATAAAAAGGGGCTAGGATACAAGTCTTCAAATAATGAAAAATATTTCAAAAACTACTTTGTCAAGAAGTCCACAAGTGAAAGTCCCTCAACTATTTGCAACTTTTGTGATAAAGGAGGACACATTCGTAGTACTTGTCATCTTAGGAATGGATCCCAAAAGGTCTTAACCTCTAAGCAAAAGAAACTTGGGTTGAAAAGTCAAAGGTCATTAATTACCAATGACCTAAAAAGATTTGGGTATCTAAAGCTTCTTGATTTTCTCTTATAGGGATCAAAGAAGGAGAAACGGTTCTTAGATAGTGGTTGCTCAAGGAACATGATTGGAGATAAGTCAAAGTTTGCCTTTCTCAAAGAAAAAGGAGGGTACATGACTTTCGGAGATAACGGGAAAGGTAGAATCATTGGACATGGTTCTATAGGTAACAATTCTTCATATCTTATTGAAATTTTTTTTGCTTGTTGATGGTTTGAAACATAATCTTTTGAGACAGTCAACTTTGTGACAAAGGTTTTTAAGTGATTTTTAAGTCTTCTCATTGCATCAAGGATTTTCAAATGACAACCATCTTCATGTTCATAGAAAATGAAAATGTGTATACAATTGTTATTTCAAAATATGAAGGCCATTATAGAGGTTTTTCTACATGCACGATGAGAGTTGGTTGTAGCATTGGAGATTGTGACATATCAACATGAATCTTATTACACAACTCAACAAAAATGAACTTGTTAGAGGCCTTCCCAAAATCTCTTTTGAAAAATATAAAGTTTGTGAAACATATCAAATGGGAAAACAAATAAAAACATCTTAAATTTTTTTTTTTTTCATTTATACATCAAGATCTCTTGAGCTTCTTCGCATGGATTTGTTTGGACCCTCAAAGATTACTAGTCTTTCTGGTAAATCATAATGCATTTGTGATTGTGGATGACTTTTCTAAATATACATGGGTCTTGTTCTTAGCTCACAAAAAGGATGTCTTCCATGACTTTTCAAAGCTTTGTAGAAAAATTAAAAATGAAAAGGTTTTATCATCTCTCGTATAAGAAGCGCTATGGAAGGAAACAAAGGTTGATCTGAAAGCTTTTGTGATGAAATATGGAATCAAACATAACTTTTTTTAAATTTCTTAGAACTCCCTAACAAAATGGGGTTGTTGGAAAGAAAAATAGAACTTGCTAGAAATGACAAGAACCATGCTTCATGAAACAATTTGGCAACTTGTTTTGGGTCAAGCGGTCAATACTTCATGTTATATATTGAATAGAGTTTTGACAACAAACCTTTGGATAAACCCCATATGAACTTTGGAAAAATAAAAAACATAACATTAGTTATTTCAAAGTATTTGAAAGTAAATGCTTTATTTTAAATACCAAGGACAACCTTGGAAAATTTGATGCAAAATCTAATGTTATGATATTTCTTGGCTATTCTTTATCAAGTAAAACTTATAGAGTTTTCAACAAAAAGACCATGGTAGTATAGGAGTCCATCCATGTGAGTGATTATTAATCTAACAATTCTCTTGAAATAAGAGAAAGTGTTGATGATGATGTAGGTTTAGACTTCTCCATGGGAAGATTATAAATCGAAGATGAGGTTCATCAACAAGAGGAGGAGATTGATTCAAAGAAGGAAAAAGTATCTCCTTTGGCCCTTCCTCCACCTCCTCAACTTGAGCAAGGAGAATCTAGTCAAAGACTCCTAAGAGAGTGGAAATTTGTCACAAATCATCCACAAGATCAAACAGATGGTATCTTGTCACTGGGGATAAGGACTAGGATCATCTCTAGAGATATTTGCACAACCTTGCATTTATCTCTCAAATTGAACCTAAGAACCAAATGATGCTATAGTATATGAGAACTGTTAATAGTTATGCAAGAAGAACTCGATCAATTTTAAAGAAATGACGTTTGGAAGTTAGTACCTAGACCTAATAATCAAAGTGTTATTGGTACTAAATGGGTGTTTAAGAATAAAATGGATGAAAATGACATAATAGTTAAAAACAAAGCAAGATTAGTGGCCCAAGGATATAATCAACAAGAAGGAATTGACTATGAAAAGACCCTTGCTCCGAAGCTATATTATAAGCCATAAGAATGTTGCTTGTTTTTTCTTGTTAAAAAAACTTCATTTTATATCAAATGGATCTGAAAAGTGTTTTTTTTTTAAGATGTCAATGTAAAGCAAAAAGGTTAAACAAACACCCAGGTTTAAAACCATTTCAAACTCAAAAGGCAATTATGGCTTGAAACAGTCTGTGAGTTTGGTATGAAAGGCTAAGCAAATTTTTTATTTCTAATGATTTCAAAATGGGAAAAATTGATACAACTCTCTTCATTAAGACAAAGGATAATGACATGCATATTGTTCAAATCTATGTTGATGATATTATATTTGGTGCTACTAATGTTCATTTTGTGAAGAGTTTGCCAAGTCTATGTGCGAATTTGAGATGAGCGTGATAGAAGAGCTCAACTTTCCTTGGTTTTCAAATCAAACAACTTAAGGAGGACACCTTCATAAATAAAGCAAAGTACATAAAAGACATCCTCAAGAAATACAAAATGGAAGAAGTAAAGACCAAGAGCACACCCATGGGCTCATCCATCAAGCTTAACATGGATGAGAAAGGTAAGCCCGTTAACCAAAATAAATATAGAGGCATGATTGGTTTTTTGTTATACTTAACGACTAGTAGACCCGATATCATGTATAGTGTATGCTTATGTGCTGATTTCCCAAGATGTCCTAAAAGAATCTCATTTGAATGTTAAAGAAAACATTATAGAATCTCTTCCTAGTGACAAAGAAATCACGGCAATTCCATTAAGAATTCTCCCACCCAAGCTCTCGCCGACCGACAAGTTAACATGAAGCTAAGCCGCTAAACTCACAAACCGTATTTGGAAACGGGTTATAAATTTTACTTTCTATCAAAATAACACTTTAGATTTTTAGCTTAAAATCCCATAAAGATAACGACCGCACTAAGTGGTCAAGCCCAAAATACAAAATCACCCAGATATAAACAATTACACTCCCAATATTTTCCAAAATCCAACTAATCATAAAGACCTCTGGTCCTCTCTAAAATATAAGATACGAATAATCAAACATAATTTCATATCGCACCTCGTTTTTCCCAAACCATGCAATGACATTTTACAAAAAGATATCATACATACACAATGCCATATCAACTTTTACTATTTTTAATTTACACCTTATCTTATATATAATCACAACATTAAAGGTTTTAGGACCCGAGAACTCGAAAGGTCTTTCTGGGCTTCAAAGACTCGCACCTGAAAAATTATTTAAAAACAAAAACCGTGAGCCAAACGGGTCGTTGAGTACTATAAAAGTTCTAAATGCCGTCACGTTGTGACCTCCCAATATGAAAACCTGTAAATGGCTGTAAAACTATTTATGAGAAAAACCGGAAGTTTTTGGCGAAAAACCGCCGAAAAACTGCTATGAAAAACTATTTCGTTGTTGAAACTGCGTCACAATAAAACTCGCTTCAAAATCCACTCACAAACTGCTCGAAACTATTTCTACCACGACCTGGCTTCTGGTGGTTTACATCTCCCAAAGTGCTATAACAGAAATCAAGTACCAACCACTCCGGCCCATTTCGAAATACCCTAGAAGTGATGCCTCGAACCCTGAACCCGGCACTCCAGAGTGAACCTCTGAACTACCCGGCTTAAGATGGTCCTAAGTGAACACCTAAGGATCTATATAGCATAACGGAACCCTGGGACTAAAAATGCTCGGGTGACGAACCCCAACCAACACCTCATCGCCATGTACCAAGTCGCGCTAACTATATACCCTCGAATGCAGAGGGCGACTCACCATATAAATATATGCTAGATCTAACCCCAAATTGCCGACCGTGGCAATATAGTTAGTCATAATATCCCATAACTCCGCATAATAATCCAAATACATCCGACCGGAACCGAAATGCGCATCTAGGGTCGCCAAACCAGCTAAACTGCTTCTTAAACACCGAATCAAACTTTTCACGAGTATAACAATCGGGAGGTAATAAAAATGTTTCATAAATCTATATTTTCAAAGCACTTTACAAACTTGTAATTTAAACACTTTCGTTTTAGAAAATGAAATGATTTCGAGTACTCACCTTTTCTCCACTAATTTCTTTCAACTAAGCACTCTAGATTCTCGTCTGATGTTCAAATCGCCACAATTCATTCAAATTACGAAAATGCCTCGCTTTAACGCTTAACTATAAAAACATACACTGGCAGACTTCAAATGACTACATCGAACGAACTTCGATTCTAACAAAACTTTACGTGCTAGTCCCATTCGATATGGACATCGATAATATGATGTGAAATTGACCAAAATGTCCATACCCATTAAATGTCCTATAAAAACTATCTGTTTTAGTCAACTTTTTAACTTAAGGACTTTCCATATAATCTAAAAATAACTCAAACATTTCAAAATTATGTCCGAATTTATCCGACTACAACTCAAATTTCAATCAAACCGGTCCATAAACAAATCCTGTAATTTAGCCTGACCGGTCCGAACACCCTAAAAATTCCTTAAAATTCCTAAACTCACTAAAAAAAAAAAATTTTAGACCTGTTTACTAGACTTTACTTGCCTTCTAAGAAAATTTCAAGCCATTATATAACCTTTTTTGTGGGCTTGAAATAACACAACAGACAAATTTTCACCTTTTAAAGCCACAAAAGCTGCTAAGATATTTGGTGATCTATGCGCAGCTCTCTTCGCTGTAGTCAACTTTGCCTTCGCCTCCGACGGTGCCTACAAATCGATCAGAATCCGAGAAAGGAACGGAAGAGAAGAAAATAAAAATAAAATCGCCTCTCACGCCCTCTCTCTGCGTCTCCACTGTCCTTCCCCTGCGATTTGATTTTTATCTTTTTTTTTTTTTTTTTTTTTTTTAATTCTTATTCTTTTTCTTTAATTATTATTTTTATTATTTAGATAAATAATTTCTATTACCCTATCTGAGTCCATTTCTTTATCCCGAAAAATTTTATTTATCATAATTGAATATTCTTTAACTATTTGCCATTTTTTCGAGATTTTTCTAAAATCTCGCAGTTTCACTTTAAACCTGCCGCCCAGAAATTGCAAATATTCCGACCGTTTCGAATTTAACGAAACTTTCCCCGGGTTACTAGGATTTCGACTTAATTCACGCACAACTGCTCGTCATCCGAGATCTAGAGAGAATTTTCGTACTCAACTATTTTGGCACTTTATTATTATTATTTTACTATTTAAACTTCCATTAATTATACTTTCGAATTTCTCTATTTTTGAATTGTGTATGCTACAATTATTTGAAAACTTTATAATTTCACCCTAAACCAATTTTCAAAAAATTCTATTGCAGTACTAAAATAATTAAGGAAGTCTCTGTGCTCTGGCTTCTTTACCCGCCGACAAGTTAGGCATCCGAATACGAAATCGCACTTCTTTTCTATGCCCTTCCACCAATAATGCCCTCGTAGTATGATACATCTTGTGTTACTGTATGCACAGATATGTCAAGAAATGAGCTCTTCCATGATTTCCCTTTTAGTTCACCTATTTCGTACACACATTCGACCTCTAACTACTACCCATCGCCTCTGACGAACTCGTTTTACCACCTCAATCTCCGCTCTCAACTTAATCATCTCCGAAACTCCGTCTCAACTTCTCGATCCGATCCATCAGGAAGAGGGATGAAATACAAATGATGCCAATGTCCCCGACCGCCTACTCCGCAACCTAACTCCCAAAGATCTCAACTCTATCAACAACGTGGGAGCATCACCGCAGATAAGCATAGGAACCCTCCGGCTTCCCGCGTATGCACCTACCACTACATCGCCTTCCCACTGAGGATGAGTACTCTATCGTGCGATCATAATCCTTGTCGACTCCGACCATAAGTGCCTTAAGTTAAGCTCTTTACGAGTAAAGATATATTGCGGGCTCTTATGATCGGTAAATATCGACCAAGAGACACCGTATAGATAATGTCTCGGATCTTTGAGTAGAAACCCGCTGCTGGTTCTAAATCATGGGTTGGGTAGTTACGCTCAGGTGCTTCTTTAGCGGCCGGGAAGCATAGTATCACTGCTGCCATCACGCATCAAAACACACCACAACCCTTGTCTGGGGCATCAGCATATACCACATAACCGTCTTTCTTGTGGTAGTGCTAATCTTTAGGTATCGTCAATCTGCGTCTCGGCTCCTCAAACTATCTTTGGCGAGGTGTCATTACTTTCAATTTACGATCCTTTTTCAATAGATTGGTCGACGGTGTTGCTATCTTGAAAATCCATCAGCAAATTTCTGTAATAACACCGCGATCCAAAGGAAGCTGCGAACCGAAACATTTTGTGGCTTCCGAGTTCACTATAACTTCAATCTTCGAGGATCCACACTAATACCTTCTTTGAAATGACATGACCAAGCTACTTTATCCAACCAAATGGCACTTACTAAACTTAGCGTATAGCGGCGCTCTCACAAGAATGCGTCTTGTCAGGAGATGCTGCATGTTCCTCTGAGCTTTGCTGATACACTAGAATGTCATCAATGAATACGATCACAAACTTATCTAATCTGGCTGAATATCTGTTCCTTAGATCCATGAAGAGCCTTGTTGGGGCATTAATTCAATCGAATGGCATCCTTTAGGAACTCGTAGTGGCCGTATCTGCCGTCCTGAAGCGTCTTAGAAAACATCATTCTCCCGGACCCTCAAATGATGGTAGCGGTACCAGGGATCTTGAACTCTGCGAATCCGTCGCGATTTAATTAAAATGGCACAAATCTATCACGAGAGCGAATGCGGTTGCGTATTGTCGCGATTCAATACATAATTACATACACAACCATAAGCTTCATCTTTCTTCTTTCTGAAGGAGTCACTCCCACGGTGAGGTACTAGGTCTGATGAAGCCTTGCTTAGCAATTCCTCCACCGCCTTCAATTCTTCAACTTCGTCGTTTACTATGTATGGAGAATGAGACGTCACCCCTGAACTAGTTCAATAGTAATCGAACTCAATTTCTTCTATCCGGGGTAAACCTCGAATATCATCCGAAAGACATCTGGGAACTCTTTGACTATGACGTCTTCCACTGTCCCTCTGTCTCCTATCCACTACAAATGCCAATAACTCAACCTTTCAAGCATTTTCGGGGCTGTCATGGCATTAATGAGACTAGGCGATCTCTTCCGATTCCCCGAATATCACGCCTGTTCCTCCGTCGAACCAATCTTACTTCTTTCTTATAAATCTAAGGTGGCTCTATGCCCTGATAACCACCATACCCAAGATTATATCGAAATCATGGATACCTAACACTATCAAGTCTGACTGGAAAATCCTTATTCTGGATCACCAATCTACTACCTGGAACTATCCTTTCGGATGTCATAGTATCCCATTGGGTACCTGAACCACCATAATGACCATCTCATAGGTCGCGACCTATCCGGTGCCTCCCAATGAATGGTACCGAAATAAATGAATGAGTGGCTCGGTCCACCAGTCTCCTCCCCTTCCACCACAAAAACAATGCTCCTCCTCCTCCGCCCTCCTCCTCCTCCCCTCCTGGTAACGGAATGGCAATGCAGCAATAAAAGTTTCGTTTCGTTCTTCTGCCAACAATATAAATGTACTATGATCAGAATCGAATCATACTGTGAATTACGTCTGGCGATGATCTCGCTCCCGCCGTGTGATCAGAATACCCGAAAGCTCGAGTACGAGTACCACTCGACCAAGCACCTGGTACTCCGCCTGTCTCTCTACACCCCTACCGCCCGACCCTACCAGGTGTTGTACTACCACCTCCGCCCGAACCACTCCTACCACCGACCGGGAACTGGCCGGGTTCCCGGGTAGATGCCACCAGGGCTCACCTGCAGTCTCGCAGCCTACTAACCTGCGGGACGCTTCCCTGGAGCAAAGTGACCTTCACCCGCACGGAAACATCTTGTCATATTCATCCCAGACTTCTCCGAGATAGTTTCCTCTCGACATGTGTGTGGCACAAAGGAAAAGATGATCCCGATGATCTACCACCTGTGGTCGGCCGGGCGGTGATTGAATCGGATCCCCAGCAAGAATGCTACCGTCCCGAGCCTCTACCGCCGGTCCACTCTTCCTCCTTTCTTTCTACTAATCGACCGGGTCCGTCGACTCAAGGCCGGAGCACCTCTTACTCGCCCCAGCGCTCGAGCTAGAAACTAAACTGCCCTTTCTACCTTTAGTGCAAATTTCAAACTTTTCATAAATTGTCGTTGTTTTTACTTTAAAAGTTTCTAAAAACTTTTCATAACCTATTTGCTTGCTTTTGATGTATCCTAGTAAACACTGAAACCTATGCCCTACTCTATGTTGAAAGACTCCTGTCCACGTCACCGCTTCGTGTAATTATGGTGGAAAGACCCTATGTCTACGTCACCATATAATAGCTTAACGCTTAACCACATTCCAACTGATACCCGCCTGGGTCACGGCATTCATCATCGCGAACTCCCTAATTTAGAGAGCATTCCCATCAAGCGCCCCTCTCGCTTTTCCGAGGCTCCCGTGTCTCGACGGGTAGCCGGGCCAGAATAATCAGATAACCTAATCCATCACATACCTCTGGTCCGCATTTCGATGGTTCCCGCTTGGGGCCGATTCATCAAGCATCTTTCGACCTAAGGGTGTGCTCGACATATCTCTCCGTGGTGCTTCGGTGCGTCCTAGATCGACCTTTACGACCTCGCCCGTACATAATGCTGTGAATTCTCAAGGTTAAAAATTCTGACACTTTTCAATATTTGATGGATGCAAGGATTGAAGAAACAATGTAGGTTGCAATAGGAAAATCATTATAAAAACAATTCTATAGAAAATACCGTGGAAAACGCTAAAACAGCGAACTATCGCTTAAAACTCGCTTCCGATACTAAGTTGACACTTCTAGTGACAGAAATCCGCCTAAGAACTCCACAAGAACCCCAGCCCAAGCTCGGCCGATCGACAAGTTAACATGCTGCCGTTAAAACCGCCGAACCAGATTTGGAAACGCGGGTTATGGGGAATTTCACTTTTCTATCAAAATCACACTTTGTGATTTAGCGAACCGGCAAAGATAACGATCGCACTAAGTGGTCAAGCCCAAAATACAAAATCACCCGTATATAAACAATTACACTCCCAATATTTTCCAAATCCAACTATTAATCATAAAGGACCTCCGGCCTCCTCAAAATATAAGATACCGAATTAATCAAACATAATTTCACGCAACCTGTTTTTCTCAAAACCATGCATGATATTTACAAAAGATATTTACATATACAAATGCCACATTTTAACTTTACTATTTTTAATTTACACCTTATCTTATATAATCCAACACAAATGGGCTTCAGGATCGAGAATCCTCGGTGTCTTTCTGGCCTGACTCGCACCTGAAAAATTATTTTAAAACATAAAACTCACAGCCAAACGGGCTCAAAGGAAGACTATAAGTTCTAAATGCCTGTCACGTTTTGTACCCTAATATGAAAACTGCATGCAAATGGTTGTAAACTATTTATAGAAACTGAGTTTTTGCTATGAAACCATTTCGAAAACTCGTTATGAAAACTATTTCTCATGGTTAAACTGCTTCACGCTCAAAACTGCTCAAACTAATCACGCCGAAACTGCTCAAAACTATTTCATCACAAAACTGCTTCGAGTGGTTAATATCCTGGAAGTGCGCACTGCAAATCAAGTACCAACCACCGTGGCCATTTCAAATACCCTAGAAGTGATGCCCTGGAACCTAACTCACTTAGTGAACCCTAACACTACCCGGCTTAAGATGGTCCGTGAACACTACTGATCTATATAGCATAATGTGGAACTCAGATTCAAAATGCTTGATAAACTCCTGAACTAACACCCCATCGCTATGTACTAAGTCGCTTAACTATATACCCTTGACGCGCAAAGAGTACACCCAGCCTATATAAATATACGCTGTATCTAACCCCAAATCACACTGTGCAATATAGTTAATGTTATAATATCCTATAACCCGCTTATGCACAATCCGAAATACATCCGACCGGAACCGAGTCGTGCCATCTGTGGGTTTTGCTAAACCAGCCAACCGTTTCTTAAATAATCAAATCAAACTTTTCAATAGTGATAACACCGAGGTAATAAAAATGTCACAATCTATATTTTCAAAGACTTTTACAAACTCAGAATTTAAACACTCTCGCTTTAAACGATTTCGGAAGACTCCAATCTTTCCACTAATTCTTCAACCCTCATTAAGCACCTCCTAGATTCTCATTCTGGATGCCCAACCGCCTACACAATCTATCCAAATTACGAAAATGCCCTCGCTTAACGTTTTAACCATAAAACATACACGTGGCTTCTCTAAATGACGGCTACATCGAACGAACTTCATTCTAACAAAACTTTACGTGCTAGGTCCCATTCGATATGGACATCGATAATATGATGTGAAATTGACCAAAATGTCCATACCCATTAAATGTCCTATAAAACTATCCTGCTTACCAACTTTTAACTTAAGCGGACTTTCCATATAATCTAAAAATAATTCAACATTTCAAAATTATGTCTCGACTTATCCGACTACAATCCCGAATTAATCAAACTGTCCATAAACAATCCCAAATTTAGCCCGACCAGTCCGAACACAAACCCAAAATTTAAAATTCCTAAACTCAGCTTTAAAATTCCCTTGGACCGAAGTTTACGACTTTACTTGCCTTAAAATTTCAAGCCATTATATAACCTTGTGCTTGAAATAACACAAATAGACAAATTTTCTTACCTTTTAAAGTTTGACAAAAGGTTAAGATATCGTACTCTATGCGCAAATTCGCTTAGTCCAACTTTGCCTTCAAATTCCGACGAAAGCCTACATCCCGATTCCGTAGATCCGGTAGTTAACGAAGAGAATAAAATAAAACAAATCGCCTCTCACGCCCCTCTCTCGCGCCCACCGTCCTTCCCGCGATTTGATTTATCTTTTTTTTCTAATTTTATTCTTTCTTTTAATTATTTTTATTATTTAGATAAATAATTTCTATTACCCCATTCACCATTTCTATCCCGAAAAATTTTATTTATCATAATTGAATATTCTTTAACTATTTGCCATTTTTTCGAGATTTTCTAAAACTCGCTGCGCTTCACTCTAAACCCGTCGCTGTAAATTCCTCGTAAAATATTCGACCGCTCCCTAATTTAATCAAACTTCTCCGGGTTACTAGATTTCGCGAGACGAACTTAACGGCACAATCCGTTTCGTCATCCGAGATCTAGAGAATTTTCGAGACTTCCCTGAACTATTTTGGTACTTTATTATTATTATTTTACTATTTAAACTTCCATTAATTATACTTTCACCCTACTCTCCTTAATTGTAAAAGTGCCAATTATTTGAAAACTTTATAATTTCACCCTTAAACCAATTTTCAAAATTCTATTACAAGAGACTAAAATAATTAATAAGTCCTTGGTGCACTTACTTGCCAGCATACCGTATAACTCTCGATCTTTACACAAGTAGCTCGCCTGGTAGCAAGGATGCTTCCCTAAGGACCTTAAGCTTTCAGACGGTCTGAATCCCAAGTGAGACGAAAGAAACCTCAGGAGCAAGGATATCCTAGTGGAGGAGGAGAACTAATCTATGACCCGGGGTGACGATGGCTCCACCTGGGCGGTAGGCCCCGGGGTGGGGACCTCACAAAACATGTCACTTTTTAGGTTACTCACTTGTGTCTTGGCATAGCAAGAAACAAAATTTGATTGTTCACACGGCAAAAGCCGAATTACATAGTTGTCAGGTTAGGATGTGCACAAGTCCTTTGGATGAAACAAACACTTAGTGACTTTGGTTTGACATTTTCTCATGTTCGAATAAAATGTGATAATACTAGTGTCATTAGCATATCAAAGAATCCCGTGCAAAACTCTAAGACCAAGCATATAGAGAAAATACACAATTTTATTAGAGATTATACACAAAAATGAGATATTATACTTGAATTTGTTAGATCCGAGGACCAACTTGCAGATATTTTCACCAAACCCTTAATGAGAATCATTTGTTAACATTAGAAGACAACTAGGGGTCATCTCTTTGTGAAAAATTGTATGACTTACTTGATTTTCAAAATCGCTTGAAAAATTTTGTGCTTAAACTCTAACTCCTTAGCCTTTACTTAAATGTACTTTCAAAGGGGGAGGGAAATATCTTTATGTCTAAAGCCCATGTTCCTTTTTATGTTGCCAAAGGGGGAGAAAGATATGTATCTAGAAATCATGTGCTAAAAGAGAATGATACATTTGCAATTTTTACATCATTCCTGATGTTTATCTTATCGATATCGAAGACATGTATTTAGAGTTATAGTTAAAAAAGAGGATTGATATATTTATAATTTTACATCATTCCTTAATGCTTGTCTTATGTGTTGAATTCTACTTGCATATGTTTGAATTGATTAAAATTTGTATTATACTTTTATTTTTAGATTATTGGTTTGAGAGGGAGATTTACTCCTCCTAAATAACCAAGGTTTGTCATCATAAAAAATGGGGAGATTATTAACCTAATTGTACCTCTAATTGAGGTTTTGATGATAATAAACTAAGGTTATTGGTTACTAATGGTTAAAATTGAGTTTAATGATAGGTTGGAATTGATCAAACATCAAATGAAGATATTCTAAGCTTAAAATGACAATGATGTATTTGATCAAACTCTTGGAAGTAAAGTTTACTCAAATCAAATAATCAAGAATTCAAATCTAAAATGACAAGTGACCAAGACTCCAAACTCAAGCATAAAGTGAAGATTTTGTAAACTTATGAATCTATATAAGATGAATGCATTGATGCATTTTAGGGTATATCATCTTTTACATGCATATTCTTCATAACTCGGTTTTTGCTTCTAAATTGAAAATCTCTTTGAAAAAATCGAGTTTGAGCATAAAACCTTAGGCTTTATAATCCTGAAATGTGCTTCAATAAAACACCTAAGGTTTATAAGTATTTTAAATAAAAAACACACGAGTTTGAGCAGTTAGAGGGTCAACCGGCTAAGGTAGAGCTCAACCGATCTATTGGTTTCGATCGGTTGAATCGATCGACTGATTGGGGTAAACCAATTGGACCGGTCTACCGATTATGGCATACTGGATGAATCGATCGACCGTTTAGGGTCTACCGATTGACAACCTACTAAGATGCACATCTCGACCGATTAGATCGAATACCATCTATCTAGAATTGGTCACTGAAACGGTGTGCTAAACCACTATAAATCTGAGTTTGCACTTTCTATCCTTATCTCTTTATTTATCAGCTCTTGGAATTAAGCCAAGCATTTCATTAAAAATGTGCAAAAAACCCCATAATGTTGTACTCGATATCACACTTACATCTATAACTTTTTTTTTTTCTGTCTAAAGATACTCCTGCGCTTTACTCCCGTAGCCTCTCAAAAGCAATTGCATTCTTCGACTCAAAACTGTTAAAGGTCAAATCCGTTAAACGATCAAGGTTCGACGCGCACGCGAGACCTACTCTCATCTCTCTTCCCCTCTCCTCTTTCCTCTCCCCTCTCTTATCTCTCTTTTCCCCATCTCTTCTCTTATCCATCTTCCTTTTATCTCCCCCTCATCAAGTGCACCCACACTCCATTTCCCCCCCCCCCCCCCCCCACCCCGCATTTGCCCAATCCACTTCCAGACCCGCCTGTACTTCGTCTAGCACCAACCACTTTTTATTTTATTTTATTTTTTAATTCTTAAATTTGTAACTACTAAATAAAAATTCAAATTTTATTTTTAAAATATAACAGTGATTCAAGTATTTTGTATATACTAAATGAAATTCAAAATTCTTTATTTTATTTTTTAAAATCTACTAAATAAATAAAATTCAAAAAATTTAAAATGTAAATAAAATTTTCAAGTATTTTACTTTAAATAAATTACTAATTATTCAAGATTCTTAAATAAATTATTTAAAATTAATTACTTTAAATCTACAAAATGAAAATCCAGATTAATGAGTTTGAAATCGTATAAAAATAAAATGATATTAAAATATTATTTCAAACTCACTTTAATTTGATTTTCATTTAGTAGATTTAAAATTAAATAAATTTTAATAATAATTTATTTAAAATTAAGATAATCAAATAATTTATTTATACTTTTTAAAATAAATTCTAAACTTATTTAATAGATTTTAAAAAATTAAAATACATTTTTATTACATTTAAAATAACGACAATTTATTTATATTTTAAAATAAAATTTAAATTTTATTTATTATATTTTAAAAACAAAATAAATTCTTATTAAAAATGAAGAGTAAAAAAATTAAATAAGAAGGCCTGAAATGGTGGGCAAGGCGCTGGTGGGTGGGGTGGGGGTTTAGGTACAACCTAGTGGCTGTAGATGATATATGATGTAAGCAGATAAAGAGATGAGAGAAGATATAGGAGAGAAGAGAGAAGATAAGAGGGAGGAGAGGAGAGTGTGTCTCACGTGTCACGTGGACGCCACATCAATATTTAACGGTCATTTTAACACTGTTTGACCACTTTAACAATTTTAATCACGACTATGGCTTGGCAGAGTTTGTGGCTCCTTGTAGAGAACCTCTTAGACAAAAAAAAAAGTTCAAAGTGTAAGTGGGATATCCGGTATAATACTAGGGGATTTTTTGCACTTTTTCCTGATTTCTTATTGTTTTGAAAAAACCAATTTACCTTCCCTTTTGGTTAGGTTGCTAAGTCATATTCAACTTTCAATGCTGGTGATTGAAATGCGACTTTTATAAAGGATGGTATGACTATAAATATACCATGTGAAGTAAGCAACACACAGTATTCATTGAACAACATAATCTGCAGTTTCTTTAGTGAATTGCTTCCATATAAATTGTTATATGATTCTCTCAACCGTTTGTAACCTAAAGATGTCATGTCAAATAAAATTCTCAATCGTTGAACTTCCTCGTCTACGACGACGCATGTATTTATGCACTTCAGACTGTATGATATAACCCAGTGGATATGGCTAAAAGTTTTTCAATGAGCTTCACGTAAACAATAGATGTAATATAAAGACACTCAGGATACTTTCATTCATATTTTAAAATGATATTCGCTATGGATATCTTTAAAGTTTCTAAGAAATTATTCGTTACTTGCTGTAATATAATGTCTCATTGATATGTAATTTAGTTACATTTGGTAGCATTATTCTTGGTAAAGGTCGGCCAAATATTTGAGCGTACGACAGGCTTGCGACTAATACATTTTCATACCACATCTATGACAGTTATTCTTATGATTATTTGAAGGTTTTTCTCATATGTACTTCCCATTTTACCTCAATATTAATCCATTTCCGACTGTGAAATTTTTCCTTTTCCAAGGATTTGAAGGATCATCAATATGATATTAAGAATTTCTTCTATGATTGCAATCATGACTGATCCTCATCAATGTCCACGAGTTTGGATGATATTAATTAACTTCAGGAAATCGTTTCAACCTTAATTGGACTATATTGGTGATTTTTCATCATAAAGTCAAAAAATTATTTAGCACCACATATCCAAGATATATAATTCATTTCGAAAATGTCAAATGTCATAAACTCAAGTTTCAAGAATTGACATCATTCGATAAACTTATGATATAAGCATAAAAATAATAAAAATCAACTACAATAAATGTCAATATAGATTTTGACTTACAATCAAGGTCAAATATTTTGTAGCTTTTGAAAATATATAATAAAATCAATATTAATATGCACAAAATAATTAACATTGAGAATAATATAAATTATTAGCTTTGTTGTGATCTATAAATGGAAATATAACATATAATACAAGTGTAAACAAATTGGTCTTCATTAAAAAGGCTTTTGAACCGACCATCATTAAGTGATATTGTTGGTATGGTATGATACCATCAATTGATTAAGTATTATTCATTTAGGGGTTAAAGCTAGTATGTTTACGAGATGTATTGTCTATATGAGAATTGCATTTAAATGTTATATGTACATACATATACCATATCATACATATAACATACCATATATATAACATACAATGCCATGGATGTAAAATATGTCAATACATATAACATGTAATATCATGGATGTAAAATATATCATGACATCCATCGTATCATAAATGACACATAACTCAGGTAGTATGTCACAAGTGAATGTTTCCATGATATAGTGATTAAACACGTGCAAATTACATATATAATATACCCATGGCCTCTCAATTTTAGAGCAATTAATATGCATGGTATCAACCATGATAAAATATAATTATAGATATGCAAAATCGAAATAACTTCAAGCTAAGATTAAGGAATTACATTTAGAAATAAGCAATTATAACACAAAATAAGATTAAAGAAAACTTGCATTACTCTCCTTGAGTCATATATATATATATATATATATATAGTGCAAGAGAAAGACAAAATATTGATAAAAAAAATATAAGAAAGAAAGAGAGATAGATAGAGGAAGGGAGATAGTGGGAGAATGAGAAGTTATCATCAGATGATATTGCAAATAGTAGAGGAGGCTTTTGTGGTTTAGAAATGACCTTCATTACCGTGTCTTAAATATGAGTAATCAAGGTTATGGTTACATCATGAATGTAGTTGTTACTCACTCATTTTATTGATTCATGTATGTCATTCATCATATGTAAAGAGCCTTAATTTATAATATTAATATATTTATTACACAAAAATGAAAAATATAGCAAGAATACCAACTTAAGTGATTAAGAGCTTGGTTGAAAAGAAGATTTTACTTGAGACAAGGTTTGAGTTTTAATTACAAACTAATTTGATGGTAAATGTATCAAAATACTATGATATAATATAAAATGAATTGATGTAAAAAAAAAAGAAAAATTTTAAAAATAGTTTTAAATTATATCAAAAAAATACTTTTAATTAAGTAGATCTTCAAAAATAAGGGATTAAAAATCATAAAATTTGTACATTTAAAAAAAACGAACAAGGAAAGAATGCCCTTTCAAAAATAAAATTAGTTCAAAATTATAAAATTAATAACTCAAATTAACGACCAGCACAGTAAATTTTTTATTAAATATCGTTATCCTTATATGATAAAAACGTATTACTGATATTAATATTAAAATCTACCTTATAATTTTAAATAAATTATTTGAGACTAAAACTCTGAAGTTATATTATCTTATGTTTAATTTAAGTAGATTAATGTACTCTCTATAAAGTATAGGGGCCTAACTCTGAATCATGATTCCCCTTGTTTGAAATCAGAAATGAAACAAAGGAAACCCGTGCAGCAAGAAATCTTGACAATCGAACTTCCACAATTTTCGGAGTTCTCTGTCCCGATTACCGTCAGTTTCTTTAGTAAAGTAGAAAATTTTGTCCAGTTTACAGAATTCTCACAATCAGTCATGTTGGTTCATCTTCCTCGCTTAACAAACTCTCTCCGAGATCCCTTCGACGTCGACCAGGCCTATCTCCAACGCAAACTCATCCTCCAAAATAAGCCTCGCAGGTTCAAAGTTTTCCCTCTTAGTATAATTAACTAATTAATTAATTATTCTTTGTTTGGTTACTGAGAAAATGCTGGAGAGTTTTCTCGGAAATTGAAATTTGAATCTTTGATTCTTCACGAGAAGATTACAGATTTTAATAAACTCAGCCCAATTGAACTAGTTTGATTCTGTTTAGTGTAGTGGAAATAACTCAATTTTCTCAGCAAACAAATGCAGGGTAAGGGACTGGTTAGTTTGATTAATCTCTAAAATTTAATTTTGGGATTATTGTTTCTGTGATCAGTGATGCTAATTCAGTTGAGGAATCAGAGCTTGCTCGGAAAATAGTTCATGGTTGGGAAGAAGGTATTATGACTCATGGTTGTTGATATTAGGCATGGTGAATTTACAAGGCTGGTTACTATCGTACGATTGAACTGGATTTTGTCAGAATTAAAAAAATCTGCTTCTAATGTGGACTTGTTTTTTCATTGTACTGTGGCATGTGAAATTCTATTCAGTCACATATATTGGCTTATACTGTATTTGTTTAGTGTAAGAAATATACTTTGTTAGTTTACTTGTCTCACCAGGGCATGTGTACAGCAAGTGAAAATTGTTACTAAAATCAGAAGGCTGCAGTGATTTTCGAATAAAATAATTTCCATTTTTTTGGGGATGCTGCCACCAAAAAGAAAATATCTAGTAAATTTCCAATCCTTTTCATAAAGACGTTTTCGACTAGGTTTTTAATCCATTGGTTGTGATTTTATCTCATCTATAAAATTTGCAAGACATTCAATTTTTGGGAATTGCTTGTAGTTTCATCAACTGACCACCTGATAATGGCTTATGAGAAAGATAATATCTAGTTTTATGATGATATGGTTAGCGAGTGGTAAAATCATCAATGTGTGGGTTACTTCCTCTAATTTTAGATTCATTTGCTATCACCATGCATAAAACCTTTCATTCAAATGGATTTCATTCAAATGGGGTTACTCGTTTTTGTTTTCGTGCAGCTTCCATTGATGTGCGTCAAGCATATAAACAGTTTATTGCAGCAGTGGTTGAGTTGATAGATGGTGAAGTGGCCTCAGAATATTTTCGTGAAGTAGCATTATCCGTTTATAATCTTTTTATAGGCTCCAGAGATGAGTATGAAGATGATACAAGGACTGCAGAGAAAAAGTAAGTCTATGTTTGGTTCTTGGAAGATATCAGGGAAAATGCAAGGGAAAGAAAATAGAAGGAAAGGAAAAATGAAGGAAAATAAAAATTGAGTTAAATCCAATATATCATTTTTGTGAAATGAGAGAAGAAAAGAAAGCTTTTCTTTATTGAATGAGTGAGTTGAAAATTACAGGCCCTACCTACTTAGATACATTAGGAAGACATAAAAACGAAATAAATCAAGTACAAAAAGGAAGGAAAAATATTGTACAAGAAAAGAAGGGAATAAATCAAAGAAGGGAATAAATCAGAGGATATTCTAAGAATATCCTATGATTCTCAACACTCCCCCTCAAGTTGGAGTATATAGGTTATATGTACTAAGCTTGTTACAAATAAACTGAATCTTTGGACCTCGGAGGGACTTAGTGAAAATGTTTAGTTGTCACTCGGGAAATGATTTAAACTCCATGCACATGCATCATTATACAATCTTCTCGAATGGCGACGTACCACTTCCAATACGTTTCGTCCTCAAGTGAAAACTAGTCAGCGAATGCGAGGCCGCTGTTATCACACACAAACGCGATATTTGTTCACTATCTCCTAAATCTTAACTCCAATAGTTGCTCGAGTCATATAAGTTCACAAGCTGCCAGCCATAACTCGACATCAGCTTCAACACTAGACTCACCACATCTCGCTTTCTTACTCTTCTGTGATATTGCTTTACTTCCAATAAATACATAATATCCTCGAAGAGAAATACATCAGAAGCCGAAGCCTCGCCTTGGCTTTGCACTACCATAGCCAATAACTGGTGTGACTCTCGCTTTTCATATAACACCCCCTGACTAGGTGTTCCTTTGATATAACGAAGGATACAGACACAAAGATCCCAGCGACCATCACATATACCGGCAGTAAAACTAACTAACTACACTCATGTGAACGAACGTCCTGGCCTAAGATGATGAGGTAGTTTTGTCTCCCCACTAGTCGTCGATAACTCCCCGATCTCGCAGGCCCCCGTTTCCAGGCAATGCTTCTGACATCTCGCATCCATAGTGTCTACAGTTTACGCCTAGCATACCGCTCCTAATATATCCCCAAGACATACTTCTCCGAGACATAACCATACCGGAATTAGACTGTTTTACCCAATCCCTGGTGGCGATTTCGTTTCTGCCTTTGCTTGAAAGCGGTCAAAAGATGTCGCTTAAAGTTTCGAATACCATCCCCATCATGCCCGTTATAACAATGTCGCCCACTAAACAACGGGATAGAAGGAATCGGGTTCCGATGATGTATGATGATAGAAGACAGAGTGGTCTGATGTACTCCGAGTCATACCGAACTCATGTACCACAGAGCTAAAACGACCAAACCAGGCTCGAGGGGACTGCTTTAGGCCATATAAGGAATGACGTAGCATGCATACCAAACTAGACTCTCCCTGAGCAACAACCAAAGTGTCATTCCATATATACACTTCTGGCCGGCACGCTATAGAGAAATGTATTCTTGATGTCTAATCGATACAAGGGCCAAGAAGGCATGGTAGCCATATATAAGAGAAGACGAATAGAAGTCATCTTGGCAACAGAGAAAAGTAAGTTAGTAATCTGAGCCATATATCCAGTATATTCTCGTGTTCAATCAGCTTTAAGACGTATCCTACCTCCACCATTCGTGCATTCCAATTCTAATGCATAAAACTCAACGGCAAATCAACACGGGACTTGTCACAGTGCATGGGACTAGGTCCCATTTGCCAATTACTTAATGCAGAGTAGCCATTTCTTCTCAACGACATTTATTTCAAACTGGATGAGAGAGGCTCTATGTACGTTGTTAGGAAGAGAAACATAAGATAAGGTGGAAATAAAAGCAGAATGTGGTGAGGATAACCGATCATAAGGCATGAAAGTATAACTAGGATGGGGATTACGAGAGGAATGAGTACCTTTCCAAATGGAGATGGGAGGACACGGCTGACCAAGAAGATTCACAATGCTGGAGGAGGGCGCCATAGAGGAGCGAGTCATCCGAGGCCCAATGTCGGTACGCAAATGGCGAGTATAAACTCATGATGATGTCAGGCTCGGAAAACAGAGAACGCTTATCAGAAAGGAAGAGGGTAAAGCCAATAAATTTGTAGAGATCTTAGGTTTCATAGTTTGCTTGAGAGAAAAAATGGCAAAATCCCAGATGCGTGCCTCAAATGGAGAAACCAAGGTCAGAAGGATCAAGCGAGAGGGGATCGCACTAAGTTGGGAGAAGGCGGTGCTGTGAGATCAGCCATGCACCACCCACATGTCGGCGCGTGGTGGCTGCCGTAGAGGAGAAGTCATGCGTGTGGAGGTGTGTGACACATTGGTTGTTGCTGGGGTTGCTACCGGTGTGTAGATTAGGCGACAACGAACCTAATGGTGGGGTCATCGGCCGGAATGGAGAAGTCATCGGAAAAGTTCATCGGAGAGTTTTTCCGGCACTGTAGAGGTCTGACGGCAACGGAGGATTCTAGAGCTTCTTGGGACGATGGTTGTGATGGTCGGAATAAGACACAACCATTAAGTGGTTTGTCGGAATTGAGAACACGGCGAAGCCCTAACCCGAACCTTCCATGGCTCTGATACCATATGAAATGAGAGAAGAAAAGAAAACTTTTCTTTATTGAATGAGTGAGTTGAACATTATAGACCCTACCTACTTATATACATTAGGAAGACATAAAAAGGAAATAAATCAAGGACAAAAAGGAAGGAAAAATATTGTATAAGAAAGGAAGGGAATAAATAAGAGGATATTCTAAGAATATCTTATGATATTCAACAATTTTTATTTGTTACTTCGAACCTATTTTATTTATTTTGACTCATCAATATAAAGATGAAATAATTTAAGAATATAGAAGTTTATAAGTTTATTTATATTTGATTTTCCTTGAGGTTTTTCACTAGATAATCAAATATAATAAAATCATTTTCCTTAGCATTTTTTTTATTTCCTTAGTACTTTCCTAAAACCAAACAGAACCCAAGGATAAAGCTTTTTGCTATCTTAATTTCCGTTTGTTTAAATGGGAAACATAGTTGAGCAGGAATTGAGTCATGCACTCAGTTAAGATTTGAAGAGTCTATCATTCTGATGATGTAATGTTAGTGTTATATTTTCTTTTTGGAAGAAAGACTTTACATGATTTCATAAATATATTGTAGATGTCACTAAAAAAATTAAAGGTATTATTCAGCATTTTTCCATTTTCTGAGAAAGAGGCATCTTACAAATCCATGTCAGGTCTTCAGATAAATTCAATTTTGTAACTGTCATGTCACTGTATATGGTGTCTCACCCTACATATTTCTGAGAGAAGAGCATCTGTCATATGTTTTGTGAATTTCACTGTTTTTACCAATCTTATTTCATGGAGTTGCACTGGAAAACCTTGGGGGCTTTGATGGTGAAAACTCTTTTGCATGAGGAGTGGACCATTATATATTTGTAATTTATCAATAGGAAGCAAACAGTTTGTTAATATAAATTGGAAAATACAAATGGCAATGGCCGTTGTTGTGTAATATCGAACTCTAATAATGGAATACAGAGACTGACAAAGAGCATATTATCTTAAAACATATTAATTTAATTAGTACATAGTAGTTTTGTTACTTATATTCAAGAATTGGGGTTGTAATAAATTTTCTTCTAATGCAGGTTAGAATTGCAAAAACTTCTTGGTTCTGTGTCTCAGACATTTAATCTGCAGAAAGTTGCCTCTCTAGCTCAGAGGCTTTTCATTTTGCAGCCTAGCAACCTTGTTACTGGACTTGTTCATGAAAGGCAAGTAAATGAGAGTGGTGGTGATGTAGAATTTGGTGCTAACCTTGCTTTCCAAGCACCTTCTCGGTTTTTGGTGGATACATCATTGGACGATGGGGAATTTTTTGGGGAGGAAAGTGCTCTACCTTCTTCAGGGCATAGGATGGTATGATCATACTGCCCTAATGTAAAGATGGTCATTCTGCTGTTGACAGGCGGAACTTCACTTTGAGATGGTTAAGAGATGCATGTGATGGAATAGTCAGAGGCAGTAATTCACAGCTTTCCCAAGATGACCTGGCAATGGCCATTTGTCGGGTGCTTGATTCAGACAAACCTGGTGAAGAGGTACTGGTCACCATCTTCTCTTTAATTGTTAGAGTTGTAATGATTTTTGGGCTCTCGTGTCTCAATTTTACATGTACTAAATTCTTAGTTTCTTTAACTATTTTTGTGAAGATAGCTGGTGACTTGTTGGATCTTGTTGGGGATAACGCATTTGAAATAGTTCAAGATATTATATCGGTAAGGATATGAGCTATTCTTTATTATTTGTGTTGGTGTTTGTTCACAAACCTCACTTATATTGACTGATATGTGATTCTCCTGTTCTGAGCGATTACAATTTATTGTCTTGTAAACTGATGAAGTCAACAAATTGTTTTTTTGTTTTTCAGGACTCATCTTAAATTCCAGATTCATGTCCATCCTGCTATTTTAGCTCCACATTAACCCATTGGTGGATGGTCCAACTATTGTTTTAGTTAATTTAAAAAGTTTAAGTACTAAACAACTTAAGTTTATGAGATTCTTTTTCTTCTTGTTCTTGGATTATAATCTTCCTTTTTTACCTTTTAGCATAGAAAGGACCTGACTGATGCTATACATCATGGCTTGCTGGTTCTGAAATCTGATAAAGCAGCTACAAATTCACAATCCCGTATGCCAAGTTATGGCACTCAGGTATGGTCTTAACCTTATGCATAAAGTGATTGCTCTCATTAACTAAGGTTACTGTTTACTTATCAGAAGAACAAAAAATTTGTCTTCGAAAGAATTATCAAGTAGGGATTTGTGTCATGATTTAGGATGGCAGCCGAGAATTGGGATATCGTATTATTTAATATCTTACTAACCAACTCAAACTCTGAGCCAGTAAGGTTGACTGAGATGAAGTGGGAAAAGTAAGGTAGGGTGGTAATTCCATGGCCTGTAATGAACAAATTTTATTTTATTATTTGTTTTTAATTTATCAAACTACATGCAGGCCAGTGCATGAAAGAACCTTGGAATGACAATGAATGTTAGTGGGTTGGGTTGTTTGTGGGGCAGGCAAAGGCTGGGAAGGGGATTCTTCTAAAAAGGGATAAAAGATTCCCTTGCTGTGATGTTGAGATATTTGACCAAATGCCCAAATTTTTTTCAGCTTTTGCTATTTTCCTTCAAATACAATGAGCTTTAATCTTTATTCTACTTGTTTCCAGTCACGTATGAGCCATTTGCAGACTTGAGTACTTGAGTGTTCTTTATAATACTATTAAACAAAGTTTTCTTACCTGTGAATGTAATCACCAAATGTAATTACCATGGGATCAGTTAGATAACTTCAACTCAATACATGTCTGATGTGAGTCTGCAATGGAAGTACATCCCTCGGCCTGGCCCCTACTTGAAAGGGCTGGGATAGGGTGGTCTACCATATCAACTGGTCTATTCTCTGTGCAGCTATCAAGATGCTAGATTTGTGATTTTCAACCATTGTTCAGGTTACTGTCCAAACAGAGTCAGAGAGGCAGATTGGATAAACTCGGCGCAAGGAAGAAAAATCACACAGACGTGAAGTGGAATATGGGGTTGGAAGACAATTTGTTGGCTGCAAATTTTCTTCTTTACTTGAAGCTAGTGAAAAGAAGAGTCCATTTGATGATCTAATCGGGGAGGAGAAGGCCTAAACTCACTACCAGTTACTGCTCTTCCTCAAGGAACTATCAGGAAGCATTACAAGGGTTATGAAGAAGTCATAATCCCACCAACTCCAACAGCACAATTGAAACCTGGAGAAAAACTGGTAATTTCCATATCTTGAGTTTTTTGATAGGCCAACAGTGAGTACATATTGACAAGTGCCAATCAAAAAGGAAGAGGACACCCTAGTGTACCGGAATTATTCGAAAGGTGCCGAAAGGCAAAAGTCATGAGATCCTATACTTTCAATGACGTGAAGTGCAACAATGAGGAACAATTAGCTCCTCAGCAACCTCTTGACCACATAAATAAGGAACAAATAAAAAACATCTTTGAAAGCTTGCATTGAATACTCCATCCCCTCAAAATGTTTCCCCCAAGCTGTCTCCCTAGGGAAGAACCCAACTTTAAGAGGTGTCCAAGAACCCAGCACTGCAATAGCTGATCTGTTGCCAAATGTTTCAAAAATTGGCAGATCTTTTGATCAGCCATGATGCTTCCCCCTGTGGTCAACAGTACCTTAAACTTATCTCTGGGTATTAACTGGATTTTTAATGCAAGTTTACCTGAATTCTGTATATTTTATTGCGTCGAAAATTCTCCGTCAAATATTATTGGTTTGAAATTTTAGATTCAATTTTGGGAAACATAAAGTGTATCATAGCACTATTTTAATTTCTTAAATATAATTTCGCCTATGTTAGTAGGGCTTGGATTTCAGAGTTTACTTCTGTATGAACGTCTGCCTTGGTTTTTATAGCAAATTGGGTCACTGTACCATGCTCTTAAAATTCTCTTTAGATGCTTTTTTTTGTTGATTTATTTCTTAATTTTTTTTGTGCTTTTTATATTTTGTTCTTAGATTGATATAAAGGAGTTAGATGACTTTGCTCAAGCAGCTCAAATCTCTTAACCGTATCCAGAGTTTGATTTTCTCCGCCATCGTGTTTATTACACTCAATGAGAATGTGCTGGTAAGTTATTTAGTGTGTCGCTGAACCAGTTCTCACCTTACTCGATATTTTTGCTCAATGATTTCAAATGTCTGCAGGTTTTGAAGCCCAACAGGTGCTGGGAAAACAAATATAGCTATGATTTCTATTCTACATGAGGTATGCAGACAATGAGCTCTACCTGGCTGTCTTTGCTCTTTATACTCCATATTTGGGTTGGAAGTACCTTTGATGCTTCTTGCAGTTGCAAAGGTTGGCTGGGAATGGGGTAAAAAACTAAATATTCCTGGTTTGATATCATGCAAAGACGAAAATCAGTAAGAAAACACTTTGATTGAAACATATTTGAAATGTTGTCACTGTGAATATATGAGGCTTTGAACTGTAATCCTACCCTTTGGTAGTTGGAGATTAAAATGCCTTGATGTAAGCAGGAGTCCTTTGCTATGTCTATATATAAAATTTTTCCCATATGATAATTCTCGAGAGTAGATTAAAGATCTCACACTAGATAAACCCACCAAGAAGGTTGCTTTTCTTGAAAATTTGAGTAAACAACCACATTTTATAATCTTAATCATTTAAGATAAATTCATAAAATAGTTGAATTATGTGGCATATGAGCTTGTCAGCTGGCGCATTGTATCACAGGTGACCACCATTACCATCCTTACTTTGACGAGCAATTCAAAATTCCGTATCTTGATTTTTTTGACAACCCTTAGAGCACCGATGAACAGTTGCTTAAATATCGACCGAATCACATGTGCTGGATCGGGTTTAACCATTGACCTGGTCATGCTCTGTCCGTTCATGTCTTCAACTCGCGAGCATCGATTGGAGTCAAACTTCAATGACCGACGATCAAACTGATAAACCGCCAGAATCCAGCGGTTTTCAAACGGATGTCACAATTTTCTGCTTTTTCCGAAAACTAGCACTGTGGACAGTCTGCCAAGCACCAACCAGACTGTTCACAAACAGGCCATCACCGCTTCATGACATCCCCTGCGCCCAATGATACATACCGGGACAAGTCATGACACCAAACTATATTCAAATCTGCAACAGTCACCAATTGTCATGTACATTCCTCAGGCCCAACTCATCGCCTAGGCCCATGCCATGTCCCATTGACCAGACTATAAACGTATTTATTTTCCAATCTCCCCGACGGGATCATCATTGTTGTGACTAGCCAGTAAACCAAAGCAGCTTCAATGTCAATTTTTGTTGCTCCACTCACTCATAGCTTTTGATGAGTATTATCATAGATATCAGATAAATTTTCACTGCTTCATCAATAACCACGTGTGTGTAGAATATACAAGTCCAATATGTAAATGTGCTGCAAGTCTTTTTCCGTGAATATAATAAACAGTGATTCTTTCTCTCTTCACATGTATTAGAGCCAAAGTGGAAACTTCCACTACTTTTCTGATCGTGTCATTCCCATTACTTTATTCTCCTCCTCGAACCCACCGCCGCCGTCAGCCGGTGACTTCAAACTTAAACCTGTCAGATTCGAGGCGCACGAGGCCGATCTACACGCCGGCGGCAACCCCAGCAGCACAACTCCTCACACCGCCGCGGGCCAGCTTTCTCCAGCCAGCCGCCCGGCCGCTGGGTGCACGTGTGGGCGCGTGGTCATTTTCCCCATGACGACTCCACACCCAGTGTCGACCGGCCGGGCTGCCTTGCCGCTCCACCCTCCAAGGTCCCACCCCGAGCCCTCCTTATCCACCTCTTTGCCCATTTTGCCTCCGCCGCATTCCGTTAGTCATCTTCTCCAGCTGGTCAGCTTGTTTTTCTTCATCTCCGGCCCACGTACTGCGATTTCAAGTCTCCACAACTGCATCTGCCTCCCTACAGGCCTCTTCAATCCAATGACTGACATTCCCAAGTGGTGGATATGACAACTAAAAATCCTATTTTTACTAAGTATCTCTCTGATCTCCTACTATCACATCAAAACTGATCAGCAGGAATTTATCTTCCCGTCACTTCGTAAACTCGTCAGCGGACAAGGTTATGAGGATCATCTTATTACACCTATGATGCTATACCTTAAGGTTGACAAGGTGCACTGGAAGAAAATAGATGCACAACTATGTATTACAGGGCAGCCTATTGATCCAGTAATTCTTAAGTCATCTTCAGAGCTACAAAACAGTGGCTCAAGTTTCGAATTAGGCAAAAGTTCATAATATCGAATGGATATCCAACGCCTTGCGTGCTTCCTATTATTGAATATCCATAATTATTACGGATTTATCTAATTATATTGGGCCGATCGCTTCTGCTTATGAGCTCTCACACTCATGCTCTCTTACGCCAGTAGATGTCAGCTCAACAAACGGTATTGATGTCATCATTCCATCACAAGCCCGTCCTGACTAGACCGCCCGAGATAGTGACTCTGCACCATCGGCCCCATCTCGGATGTGATGTGTTTGCTCGCTCCTCTCAGATCTCCCCACACGCATTTTTGCCATCCGATAAATTTCTTCGCATTTTTCTCTCAGGTTATTCACACTAACCTTCTCTGGGGAGGACTGGTAACCAAAGTGAGACAACGCCCCCATTGCAACTGATCAATGTATGTCACACACTGCTATCGTTGTTATCAGCCAGACGACGCCTCCCCGCGACCACCACGTGTCACTTCTTACTTCTGATTTCACCGCCAGACCAGCCCTCCACATCTCGTATTCCCCCACTGACAGCAGAGTATGGGATGACATCTCGCATTTCCGCGTACCTAAATCAACTCGCTGCATCCGCGGCCCAGAACGGTAATTCTGCCTCCGCCGCCTTATCACATCTTCTCGACTGACTTCAGATCGTGTTTCCAATCACAGATTCCGTAACAAAGATATTTTCTCTTACTTTAATACCCCCACTTTACTCCATCAAGCATTTTAGCTAATGGTTCTCAAACTGATTAAAGGTATTGGCTCGTACATCCTCTCCTTCTACTCCTCGTACTCTTGTCCTTTATACTCCCGAGTGTCTCTTTAATCTTATTTCCATCAAAGAAAATCATCGTGATTCTTAATCGCTCCATTATTTTTCTATAAATTCCGTGGACTCGCAAGACTGGAGTACGGAAGACGATTGCATCGACGGAGTCTCAAGGCTCTATCACTCACCTCGACATCATCTCCTACAGCCGCGTCGAACAGATGCCTCTCCTCATCCACGCCAGCCACCTCTAATCTTTCTTAAGTTTCAAAAGACGGTCACGCTTTTCCACTTCATTGTCAGCCAGCGAGTCCTGTCGGCCAAACATGTCGGCTCCTGCTAGCGCATTGAAGAACTCCGCAAAATCTCCTTTCAACTTGTCCATGATGGCTTCAGTCCTTGCTCACCGCATTTACTTAAAGATTTCCTGATTTTTTCACTTTCATTGATGATCATTCTACGTACTGGGTTAGTTTTTAATGAAAAATCGAAATGAAGTTATATTCATTTTTCGTGAATTTTATGTCAAATTCAATTTTTACCTTTGTGGCATGAGTGACAATGTCAGCGAATATTTTTCTCGCAATCTTTATTTGGCCTGTAGTCCCAAATACGGATCTTCCACGCCTTCTTTGTTCATACTCCTCAACAAATGTGGGGTAGCCGAACGAAGAATCATTCATCTTGCTGGAGATTGCCGTACTCCTCCTCCATTATCATGTTCCTTTCGCTTTTGGGGGACGCCGTTTACGCTTGTTATTTGATTAATCGTATACCCTCATCCGTGCATGCTCGCATTCCTCATTCCTTCTTTCCTTAACCAACCACTTTATTTCCTTCCTCCTCGTCTGCTGTAATTTCGCTTTGTTCATATTCTCACCAGACAAGACAAGCTTTCCGCTAAGGCCATAGAATGCATCTTCTTAGGGCTACCCGACGTATGGGTTATCAAGAAAGATTCCTAGACTCCATCGATACTTTCTCACTATATCACCTTCTTCGGCGACTCACCCTTCTTTCCTCCTTTGAGTCTCTTCCTCGTTATCAAGTCTTACCCCCTTCCCATCATCTCCCGCCTATATTTGATGATGCATCTTCCGTCCACTTCAGTTTATCATCGCTGCTATCGTGGCCAAGTTCCTCTCCTCCGTGGAGGCCCCGTCGACTCACTTCCCATCCCTTCGGCCTTCTCCTACCTCTTGGGCTTGGGCCTTCTAGATCGATAGTAGTCCTCTGCCTATCGCTTCTGAAAGGTAATCGCTCTACCTAGCAGCCTCATCCTATTTACAATTTTTCGAAAGCTACCATCGATTATCTCACCCTACTCGCATTTACTTACTCTTCCTCCTCGTTCTCCTAAGAACAATTCAATGAGGCACTTTCCTATTCTGGCCACGATGTTAGAATTGGCATTTAAATCTGCCAGCCCAGACTCAACTGGAAGACTGAGATCTATTGCTTTGCCATTTTATAAGTTTCAATGGCTGTCACAGGTTTACACAGCTAAGGTTGGTCCCGAGGACGTTGATCATTTTAAGGCCCGCTTGCTGCTAGTTGATATACTCAGTTTATGGTTCTGATTATGGTGACACCTTCTCCCCATGTTGCCAAGATTGCTTATGTCCGTCTCTGCTTTCTCTTCCATGGTCGCTATGTGTTCCGGTCACTTTTTCGCTTGGATATTAAAAATGCCTTCCTTTCATGGCGATATTGCCGGCGGTAAGTTTATACTGGTAAAACCACTGGTTTGTTGCTCAAGGGGAGTCCGGGCTTAGTGCAGCTACGCCACTCTCTATACGGGTTTGAAACACCTCCCGGGAAAGCATGGCTCTGCTTTAGTTGCGGTTGTTCAAGACTCTAAGATGCCGTTAAAGATAAACACCATTGCTTTTTATCATCATACTCTTCGTGCGCAGATTATTTGATATTATGCGATATACCGCTATTACAAAAGTAAAGGATCGATGGTATTCGTAAACTAAAGCAACATCTTTTCAATCTTACTTTTCAAACTAAAGACTTGGGGAAACTCAAGTACTTTCTAGGAATTGAGATAGCTCAATCCTGTTCTAGTGTAATCCTCTCCCAACGAAAGTATGCTTTAGACATCTTGGAAGAAACCGGTGTGTTAGGTTTATGCCGTCGACACTCTTATGGATCCCTAATGTCAAACTTGTACGAGGACGGGGAGTTTTAGGAGATCTGGGAATATCGATGACTCGTAGGTAAGTTAATTTCGCCATGAATTCTTTCGTAGGGCATTCCTTTCATTAAGTGTTGTTAGTCAGTCCTCCCAGTCGTATGAGTGGCCATTTGGATGCGGCATGCTTGATATATCCCAAAAAGTACACGAAGCCAAGGTGTGTTACTGCGGAGAATAGAGTCATACCCATGTTGTGGTTACACGGATGTAGATTGGGCGGCTCACCTGGATAGGCGTTCCCACTTCGAAATTATTGTGTTGTTTTCATTGGTGGTAACCTAATATCTGGAAGAGTAAGAAACAACATATAGTGGCTAGATCTAGCGAATAAGTCATCAAGCTATGGCTGCGGCAACATGTGAACTCATATGATTGGAGCGCGCCTACAGGAGTTGAGATTTGGAAAGGATGAACGGATGAAGCTTATACTGTGATAACCCGGTTTACTTTGCATATTGCATCCAATCAGTCTTCCATGAAAAGGACCAAACGCATTGAGTTGACTGCAGACACACCGTTAGAGAAGATCGCGTCGGGATGTATGGCTATTAGTTTTGTCAATTCAAATGATCAACTAAGCGGAACATCTTTCTTAAATCTCTCTCGAGGTCCTAAATTAAATACATTTATAACAAGCTTGGTGCATATGACATATATGCTCCAGCTTGAGGGGGAGTGTTAGATATTGTACAGTCTTTTCCTTTATTGTCTTACTGTATTGTGGGTCCCATGAGTGTGTATATATATAAGTCCAATATGTAATGTAGAGGTAAGTCTTTTTTCCGTGAATATAATAAAATTAGGGATTCTCTCTTTTCTCTCTTCACAATTACAAAATAAGATATATCTCAACTAAAATAAATATATTCATATTCACCATGTTTCTTCAATTTTTAATATATTTTCATGTATAAATATTACATATATTCTTGTTAATAAAATGGAACAAATATATTTTGAATATTTTTAATTACAATACAAAATTTTAACCAAAAAAAAGTATTGATATTAAAGTAAATTATTTATATACAAGATTTTTCCTCCATTTTTAATAAATTAATATAATACATATTTTTCTTAATAAAATTTATTTATATAAAATGAAATAAATAATATTTGAAATACTATTAATTTAAAATTATTTTTAATTTAAATAAAATATAAAAAATATATTTATTACGTTATTGGATTAAAGGCTTGGGAGCGTAGACATTAACTTTTAAGTTTAATGTCCGATTCGGTTTTTAAAACATTGTTGATGACTCTATCATGCTAGGTAGTGTTTGGCGGATTCACTTAAATTTGTGACACCAGACTAAGACTAAACTTTTGCCCCCTCATCTAATATTCTTTCTCTTTTCCAAACATGCTGACCAGCTCTTTATAAGCTTTGCTTGTTCTACAACAACCTAATTTGTGATATCGTTTATACAAATTTCCTTTGGCATGATTGCATGCACGTTTCCTTTACAATTTTGTATTTATTTGATTGGGAAGTAAGATGTTGTGGCATTTGCCTTATGATTGGCCTGCATTTCAAGGATGGCTACTTGCATAAAAATGAATTTAAGATGGTTATGTTATCTCAATGAAGAGTAAAACTGATCCTCATTTTTCATGATACTTTTTTTATCTATTGTCCATTGCTAATCTAAGATCATGTGCATTTTTAGGCATTAGCTGCGGAGGTCACATCAACATTTAGTCATCGTTTATCTCCATTAAATATATCCGTGGGAACTTACTGAGACATACAGCAGGTGAGCTTGATGAAACTCAGGTGCTTGCCGACAGTATTCTGTTACCTTGTCTTGCTGTAGAACATACAGATTAGAGTTAATAACAACCTTGTTTAATTTCAATCAGATGATAGTGACCACCCTGAAAAATGGGATGTCGCCTTCGTGGAAGCAGTGACATGTCCTCTCAGTGCTCGTAAAGCTCTTAATTATTGATGAAGTGCATCTTCCTGAATGATGATAGAGGCCCTGTAATAGAAGCGTGGATTGCTCGGACCCTTCGCCAGGTAACATTTCAACTTGATGTAATTTTTTTTTCTCAACTAAGTTTCATATCAACTGATTTGAGGTTGAAGCAACTGACTTTTTTTTAACAACTAACACTGGGTGATTTCTATCTTTTTGGTCCTAGTCTTAGTCCTTAGCTTTTGCTTATTTTGACATTTCAGACAAAATTCAGAGGGTCACGGGAGTCAAGTCCCAGCATGTCCATGAATTGAATGGTTGAAGTGCAGTTCTTGAAGCTAGTAAGTGCAAACAAAGAAAAAGATTGAATATCATGCAAATGCATATGAAGAGCTGGAGCTTGGTGTAGCGCAATCAAAAAAGAACAAAGAAAAAGGGATTATTATTATTTGACTGGTTTGCTTACGTGTGTAAGGAACAAAAGGACTTTGCTGGGTTTGAAACTAAGTAGTTCAAGACACACTCATGGTGGAATTGAGAAGAGAGTACTACAACTTTGCTGAGTTGATCAACTGACAGTAACTTCTAAGAATTAAGGTGGGAAGTTGTAAAAATATTTAGGTTTGTTTTAGTTTTTCTACTACACAAGGAATTAGTCATCATAACATAAATATTTGGAAATTCAGGGTATGTATTGAAAAGGATCCCTGCTAGGAGGATTTGTTTAGTGGAAAGCAAACAATGGACCAATTTAACAAATATATCCTTTTGAATTGTTTTTGTTAGGTGCATGATATATATTGTGGACCCTAAATCAACAAGTTTAAGCTTTTAGGGAATTTGGAAGTTCAACTTGATTTTAGATCCTCGTTTGGTGGGAGGTCATGTGTCAAAAAACCTCACCATTGTATATTTATATCCCCAATTATTAAGCCTAAAAGAGGCCTACGGGACTGCTTCTTCATGTGTTGGTAAGGAGAAGCACATGGAGGGTATTAGAGGGCATGATATACATTATGCACTCAAATCCTACAAGCTTAAGTTTTTTGAATAATTGGTGGGTTAACAATTTTTAATTGTGCAAATGCTTGTGTTTAAGTGAAAGAGAGAGAAGGAACATGAAAAGTGATATTCTATGTTTCATGAAATTATACTATTTTAAAATATCTTTGAAAACATTTCTTGAAAAGGCTATCAGACATTTTCTGTGTCATTTTTATTAATTTAATTTAATTTATTTTGCCTCTATCAAATAAACTTGTCAATTTTCCATATTTATTTAATTTTTAGGGGGCAACTTTTGTCAATATCCAGCAATTGATGATATGCAATTGAAGCAAATGCCTTATTGCTGTTAATTTTAGATATGTCATGTGTTGGGATTTTGTCCCTCCTGAGTCCTTGGAGATAAACACTAGTAGTATTGTATTTATTCTTGTTATTTGGTACCTATGACTAGTTCCAACTCTCAAGTATTTCATTGTGATCATTTTGGCAGGTTGAGTCTACACAGACCATGATACGTATTGTTGGTCTATCAGCCACTCTACCCAATTATTTGGAGGTTTCTCAACCACATTTAATATTCAATTTATTCATCAGCCTATTACTCTCATTTTTCAAGCCTCCTTTACCAGTGTTATTTAGTGGTTTGATATATCTCCCTTCCAACCATCCAGGTTGCTCAGTTTTGAGGGTGAATCCTGAAACAGGACTATTCTACTTTGACTCTAGTTATCGGCCAGTGCCTCTTGCACAACAGTATATTGGAATTAGTGAGCAGAACTTTCTTGCTCGCACTGAACGTTTAAATGAAATATGCTATAACAAGGTTTCTTTTTTAACCTGGGCTCTATGTAACTTGTTAAGGTCAAGGTTCTAAATGGATTAGGAAACTAATCCTTAACATAACTTAATACTTGGGAGGACCACTTACTTGGAGATTTAATGTTTTCTGTTCAAGGTTGTTGATTCATTGAGGCAAGGGCATCAAGCAATGGTTTTATTGCGTCCGAAAGAACCTTTGCAAAAAGCAGGTGAAGCCCGGTATTTCCTTTCATTCCATCTTCATGGAATTTGTTGGAGTTGTTTTTGTTTGATTAAATTTCTTGTAAATTTTAGTGCATATTGTCACCATCATCTTTATATGTTAGCTTGCCATTGAGGCTTGACTCGGTGGTTAAGGGTTGGGGTGGGCATAGGTCCCCAGGTTCGAGTCCTAGTGGGGACAAAGAATGAAAAAAAAAAAAAACAAATAAAAATATTTACCTATAAAAAATTCTTTCTCTTGTTGGCTTAAATTTTCTTTTATTACTGGGCTCTCAGAATTTTTGGAATTTTGTTATGGATGTGTGGTGTACATTGTTTATGTAAATATCGTGGAATGAGAGAAGAAAAGAATAATTTTCTTTATTGAATGAGTGAGTGAATAAAATACAGTATAGGTCCTATCTATGTATATAGGTCAGGAAGACACAAAAAAGAAACAAATAAAATACAAAAAGGAAGGAAAATAATGTACAAGAAAGGAATAAGATAAACTAGAGAATATCCTAAGAATATCATATGATTCTCAACACTCCCCTGAAATTAGGAGCATATTAGTCATTATGCGCTGAAACTCATTATATACTTAACCCGGAGAAGGTCTGCTTGGGAGAGGTCCGTTGGAAGGTCAGATGGGAATGTCGAGCAAAGATGATTACAGATGGAGAAGGTCCAGCGGAAGGTCGACGAAGAAGGTCCCTTTGGAAAGGTTCAACGGAGAGGTGCGATGGAGAAGATCCGTTGGAGAGATGCGCGAAGAAGATCCGGCCGGAGAAGATCCGATGGAGAAGATCAGCCAAAAGAAGGTTCAATGGAAAGATCGACGAGAGAAGGTTCGTTGAAGAAGATCACGATGAGAAGGACCCCGTTGAGTCGACGGAAGAACAACCGGAGAAGGTCCGTCGGAGAAGATCTGTTGGAGAAGGTGGCTGCCGGAAAAGAGGGCTCACTCTAGAACCAACCATGGCTCTGATATCATGTGAAATGAGAGAAGAAAATTTTTTTATTTTTATTGAATGAGTGAGTGAATAAAATACAGTATAGGCCCTACCTATTTATATAGGTCGAGAATACGCAAAAACAGTAAATACAAAAGGAAAATAATGTAGAAAGAATATAAACAGAATATCTATGATTCTCAACAAATATGAAAATTTTTTTTTTTTTTGAACACACTTTAATTTTAAGGTAGTAAAGCGTCCCTCTTGGTACTCCAAACCTAGAACCCCCTATTGAATGGTGGCGACTCTCGCTTGAGTTGGCGTGATGGACAAATATGAAGAGTTATAACAACAATAAAAAAAGTATTTTTGATGCCTCCCCCCATTCCCAAAAAAAGAACAAAAATCATTTGACAAGAACCTTCATATGCCTGGAGCACAGAAAGCAATGTTTTGTATACTGGCATTTCTGACAAAAAAAATATAGTATTTATAATGTACAGTCGTACAAAGTTGGAGATTAAATTACACAAAATCAGAAGGTTGACTAATTCTTAGAAATTCTCCACCTTACTAATAAAAAAAATAAAGTAGGAAATATATGACTATTTAATCATAGAAACCAGGAAATATTTGATTTTTTAATCAAATCTTGGAAATCAGGGAGTTAATTCCCTGGTATCTTAAAACAGATGCATTAACACTTCCTCTCAAGTTAATGAATAAATATAATTCGTTTCTAATTTGCTAGTTATTTATTGAAATGAGTGGTTTGGTAGACCTTTTGTTGGAATAGAACATTTCCTAGAGGTTGTTTATTGAAATGAGTTAATAGACCTTTGACTGGGCTAGGTTATTTATTGGAATGAATGAAGAAAGAACAAACTTGTTTCCAACTTCTCAATGCTAAATTCTCTGAAAATTAGTACATTATCCCCTGGGGTTGATCTGCAGTTTACTATTGGTTGTATCCTATCTATGTTAATGTTGGCTTCAAACTTAATTCTTCAATTTTTGTAGAGAGTATTTCTTTGCTTGAGTGAATTTTAGGTATTACAAATTTGGTGTATACCTGTGGAGTGATTGCTTTGGGAAAGTGCATGACTTGGCTTCCCACACTCATTGCATAGGCTAGTGCAGGCCAAATAAATGCAATCGATTCCCAATTAGCCTCTAGTAGCTTCCACATCCATGACTACAGCCTATGGTGCTTTCTAAGCTTATGAATTTGGTGATTAGTGTGTTGGAAGACTTACATGCAAATATCTTGATTTCTTTGAGAATATTAAGAGTATACTTTTCTTCATAAATGAAAACATTGGATTTGTTTGGTTCCTGTTTTTGAAAACTGTTCTTGAGAACAGTTTTTGAAAATACAGAGAACGCTATTTTGATGTTCTCTGAATTTACTTCTTATTCTCTAAATTTAGTGTTTTATGTGTTCTCCATGGTTTTCAGAATAAAGAAAACCAAATGTATTGTTTGTATTCTCCTTGTTTTTCAGAACAAAAAACAAATTTCAAAAATTGTAACTAAACAGGCTCTAATTCTTTGAATCTAGTGTTTTTTTGTGTTTTTCAGAACAAAAAAAAGAAAAAAGAAAAGAAAAGAAAAAGGAAACCAAACATATTCTCTGTGTTTTCCTTGTTTTTGTTGTTTTTCAGAACAATAAACAATTTTCAAAAACTGTAAACAAACATTTAAGCACACCCCACCTAAGCCTTTTATTTCAAATTCCTTAGCCAACCATTGGTTAAGTTTTCCATTTCTTTTATATCATCCCCTATCATGATTGTATCATGCATATAATGAATCAAACGTGTGATTTTACTTCTTGTTCATCTTACCTACAAGTGAAACTTTGTACCTCTCCAAGGTTCTATTTGCTTTATATTTTACAGCAAACAGCTATTTACACCCTACTAGTTTCTTCTCTCTGGGTGATTCAACAATCTCCGATTTCTTATTTATTTATTTTTTTCAAGAGCACCCATCTCCTTACCTGTTACCTTTCCTCTGAATCTTGTTTCAAAGTGCCTCTTCAGCAATTGGTGAAACTTCAATAAGATTTAATTGGGCAGTGAAGGTTTGGTGTTGTGAGAATAATCCATCAAAAGATGTGGAATTGGTCATAGGTGTTGGGTGCATATTTTTAATTCCTTCCCTAAGAGCTATTGACAAATTTAGGTTTTCAAAACATTGGTGACAAAGGGAATGACTAGGGTTAGAGTTTATACCTGTCACAGGTTCATACTGTTGGTTTTGCACTGGATCAGGGTTCAATCTTCTTGATTAAACTCATAGCAGCACCCCAAAATCACTCATGTTTCCAGAAGAAGGGGAACTGCTTCCTTGGAAGTCAAATCACTAGGGAAGTGGTCAATTACATTTCTTACAATTAGCATATAAATCAATATTTATTTGATTGATTATTTTTCCTTTTATTAGCTAGTGATTATTGTTGAGAATCAAATAATACTCCCTAGATATTCTTTGGTTTATCTCCTACCTTTTTTGTACATTATCCTCATTCCTTTTACATTTTTTTTTGTTTTCTTTTTGTTCCATTATTTTGTATAAATATAGGTGTCTCTATACTATGTAATTCATCCATTAAATAAAGAAACGTATTTTTTTCTTCTATCATTTCACATGGTATCAGAGCCATGGAAGGCTCGGGTTATATGCCACGGTTCCAACTCTGGCCACCCATCTAGTGGTCGTATCGCACTCCGGCCACCCCACTTTCATCTTTGGCATCCTTTGCCGCCTTCAGGTCACCTTGGCTATAGGAAAAATTTTTCGACAACTTTTCCGGCGACCTTTGTTTCCGGATGTAGCGGCACCACCCTTGGGGTCGCCTTAGCATGGTGTCGCCTTCGACGAGAGGTTATCTCTGGCGCATCATTTCTCTGTGGCAGCTCCACTTGCAGCGTTACTGGATGCTGAAATCTCTCCTTGTCACCTTGCTTCTCCACTTTGGTGCCGAAAAATGCCATTTTTTTTCCCATTTTTCTCTTTGGCAACTGGTTCTAGGGCTTTTTTGTCACCTGAATCTTCTCCCTTTTGTGTTTTCCAACACTCCACGACACATTCAGGCCCTTGGGAGTTGTTTGTTACTTTTGGAAGTACTAGTTTGCTGATTCGGTCAATTTTCTACCGATTTCTCGTCTCTATGGCTGCCAAAGGGAGCTCATCCACACCTCTTGGAGTTGTTCTTATGCCCAACGAGTATAAGGAGTACCTTGATAAACTCCCAATCCGATTTACATATGCTGGAAGCGTGAAAAAGGGTGCGACCAAGGGATGGTGGGACGACGCAGTGACCCCTTCTAATTTGTGTGTGGCAACTATTTTAATTGGGGGGGGGTGGGGGTTGCGATTGAGTGGCGAGCGGGAAATGAGTGGGTTATTCTTGTAAGGAGAGTAGGAGAGCCTCTTGAATTGCTCTCCCCTTTCCATTTTGAGATATTTCAATTGATATTTTCTCTTAGTCCTCCATTGTGAGGTGAGGGTTCCATCACTGGTATTAGAGCCGTACAACCCTGAGCAAATGGCGACAAAGAACATCGAGGGGCGCATGGAAGCAATTGAAGAACAACTCGTTGAATTTCATGGAGATATGGCCGCCCTGAAGGGAGATCTCCAACGCTTGGGTCCTCTAGAAATAAAACTAGATTCGATGCTGGAAAAATTATCGATATTAGAGAGACGGGAAAAAATGGTGTAGAGATGGGAAGGTTCGGGAAGGGTTACGGCTTCAGAGCAAAAGAAGGAGAAGAGCATCATTCAAGGAGATTCTAAATCTCGACTGGGGAAGGAGCCATTGGAGCTGTGAGGATGAGATGAAGCTATGAATTGAGAGAAGGGTAGATCCCAGACAGAGGATCCACCGTACTTCGAATATGGGCAAACCAGGTTTTTGAGGAGGCCAGACAACAACAACAAGGTCGAAACCCTAACCCGCCGTCTAGAGATGCTGATTTTGAAGGTTGGAACCCAGAGGGATGGGTCTTTAGGGTTGAGCGTTTCTTTATTGCTCACGGTATGACGGAAGGGGAGAAGTTGGCAGCGGCAACCATCAGTTTGGAAGGGGAGGCCCTTGTGTGGTTTCAATGGGAAGAAGGTTGTTGTTCAGTACAAAACTAGATGGGGTTCAAAGCTTGGCTCCTAGATTGTTTTGGCTAGACCCAGAGAAGGAACACTGTGTGAAATTTTTTTAGCTCCCAAGCAAGATGGGTCGGTTCGTGAATATTTACGCCTGTTCGAATTGTTGGCTGCTACACTTGAGGATGTGCTAGAGCATGTTAAAAAAAGTACGTTCATTAATGGGCTCATATTGGAAATTAGGTTGGAGGTGAGGGTGATGAAACCCGAAGGGCTTTGGAAGGCTATGAAATTTGCGCAGAGGGTGGAGGAGAGGAATCGAATGGCAGGAATAGTCTGAAAGGGATCATGGGGCCTCGTTCCTTAGGGATTAATTTAGGTCAGTGATTTTCAAGCGGGCCGCATGCGAGAGAGACGAGCCATTACAACGGACACTATAGTTGGGCTGACCCAGCCCCACTTCTCGGCCCACCACCCTTGAGTGCTTATGAGGCTGATCTAATGGATTTTATTTTCCCAGCTCACGCTCGACCATCTTCCATCTCGATGCAACCATTCAATCCGTAGCCCCCAACTGCACGTTAGATTACCCTGGAAACTTGCCTCCCGAGATCGAAGCTTCTCCGCCCGCCAGGAATCTCACGGGCCCAGTGAGCTACGATCAAAGATTGCAAAAAGAGTTGTGTTTTTCGATGCGGCCTTAGGTTTTCCTAGTGCATAGATGTAAATACTAAGAGTTACAAGCCTTAGTGGTTCAAAGTGCTGAGGCGAGCGCCTGCACGAAGTCAGATGACCGCTGGAGGACGAGAAATACATGAGGTAAGCGAGTTATCTCTTAATTAAAGTGGTGGGTTTGTCTACTCAAAAACTATGAAAGTAGAATTAAAATTAACGGCAAAGGTGATTGTTCTAATCGATTGTGGAGTGACTCACAACTTTTTCTCCGCCAAATTGGTTCGTGAACTGGTTTTACCCTTGGAAGGTACGTCGGGATATGGGGTACTCATGGGCACGGGAGCAGTTGTGAAGGGAGAAGTGATTTGTTGAGGAGTTGTTCTTACCCTTTAGAACATAGAAATTATGGAAGATTTCTTGCCTTTAGAATTGGGAAGCGCAGATGTTATCCTAGGAATGAAATGGTTAGAATCGCTAGGTGGAATGCAAGTGGACTGGCAGAACCTCACTATGAGATTTCAAGTGGGAGGTGTATCAGTGATTATTCATGGTGATCCCAACTTGAGCAACTCCTTGGTTTCTCTGAAGACTTTGTGGAAGGCTATGTGACATGGCCCGAAGGGATTTTGGGTGGGCAGGTTGCGTAAGGGTAGTGGAGACAGGTAAGGCCGAGATACCAATCCACTGTTGTTAGGAAGGTACTCGATCAATTCATGAAGATTTCTACTCTCCCCGCAGGATTTCCAACGAAGGTCACATGATCATTGCCATCACACTACTTCCATGAACTTTATCAATGTAAAAGACCATATCATTGTCTCGATTTCAAAAGCCGAAATAGAACGCTTGGTTAAAGAGATGCTATTCAACCGAGTACTAGTCCTTATTCAAGTCCCGTGTTATTATTCCGAAAGAACGATGGAGGGTGGCGCTTCTGCATGGATTACATGGATTTAAACAAAACTCTTGTTGTAAAATGAAGTTTTTCCCATACCAATGATAGACGAGCTACTAGATGAACTTAATGGAGCAACTATCTTCTTTAAACTGGACCTTCGCTCGGGCTACCACCAAATAAGAGTATTGCCATCTGATGTTACAAAGATTGCTTTCCGCACCCACGAGGGCCATTATGAGTTTTTAGTAATTCCATTTGGATTGACTAATGCCCCAGCTACATTTCAAGCTCTCATGAATGAGGTCTTTCGGGATTGCCTATGCAAATTTGTCTTGGTATTCTTTGATGATATTGTAGTATACAACTAGTCCATTGGGGAGCATCAAAAACACCTTAGCGTGGTCCTGCAGGTTCTAGAGGCACACTTATTGTTTGCAAACCCAAAGAAATGCAGATTTGCCTAGTCTAGTTTGGAGTATTCGGGCCATATTATTTATGATCAAGGAGTAGCAGTTGATGTGGGAAAGGTGGAGGTAATGCTAAAATGGCCAATTCCTCGCTCGTTGAAAGTGCTTCGTGGTTTTTTGGGTTTGACAGGATTTTACCAGCACTTTGTGGCAAATTACGACAACATAGCTTGGTCCTTACCGCAGTTGATACGAAAGGATAATTTCCATTGGGGACTGGATACCGAATCTGCTCTCTAATCTTTGAAGGTAGCTATGACTCAACTTCCAGTCTTAGCTCTTCTCAATTTCTCTAAGCCATTTATTGTAGAGATAGACGCTTCAGGTACGCGTATAGAAGCAGTTTTATTGCAAGACCCGAGGAGACGATCGCTTTTTTAGTGGGGCGTACCACCATCTGTGGCGAAATCGATGTATGAAAGGAAGCATGGCGGTGGTAAGGTCGGTGCAAAGTGGAACATTATCTCATGGGCCCATGAATTTATAGTTCATACGGACAGCGTAGCCTCGGAAATTCTTATTAGTTGAAGAATGGTCACAGCAGACCATCAAAAATGGTTATCTGAAGCTATTGGGCTATGACTTTGACATTGAGTCTAAAGCTGGAGGTACGCTGTCAGTGGGCGATGCATTATCCGCATTCCACTGCCATCCCAACCTTGCTATCTCTATTAGTACCTCAAGTGTTGGCAATTGGAAAATCTACCTTTTTGGAAAGTTGCCTAGACCCCGCGCCCGATCGAAGAATTACTGTATCTCGAGGACACTGACCACACGAGTTACTCATATTCAAGGCAGGCTTTTTTACATAAATAAATTAGTCATACTTGCTACATCCGCTTTGATCCTATTGCTCTTACATGAGTACCATGGCGGCCCGTGGAGGCCATTAGGTGTGCTCAAAACGTGAAGAGAGCTTTGCTTGACATGCTTGTGGCGGGAATGAAAAAGACTATTCAACAGTACGTGGCTGCATGTCAAGTGTGCCAACAAAACAAGCATTCCACTCTTTCCCCAGCTAGCCTACTCCAATCATTGCCGATTCCTCAACAGATTTGGGAAGATCTTTCCCTTGATTTTATTGAAGGGTTCTTGAAGTCAGAAATTTATGTACGTCTTGTGAAGTAGTGGATCGGCGAGCAAGTATGCCCATTTTCTTGGTTTGATGCACCCTTTTACTGCAGTGACTGCAGCGACAGTTTTCACTAAGGAAATTGTGCTTCTTCACGGGATCCCTCGCACTATTGTTTCCGATTGTGACAAAACCGTTCTAAGTAATTATGGGGAGAACTCTTTACTTTATAAAGGTACTACCTTCATTTCGGCAAGCACTTATCAACCTCAATCAGGTGGCGAACTAAAGTTAAGAATAGATGTTTGGAAACTATTACGTTACTTTGCCATGCGGACCAAAGTCTAGGGCTCATTATTTATCTTTGGCAGAATTTTGGTATAACACTTCCTTCCACACTACTGCAAAGACCATTCCCTTCCGCATTGGCTATGGTTGGGATACCCCATCTCTTTTAACCTATGAGGTGGGGTCTTCTATTCGGTCGTCAATAAGCTAGACAAGTAGCGCCATCTTAGTGAAACTCAGTCTGACATCTCCATCGCGCTGACCAGCGATATGAGGCCCGGTGATGGTAAATGAAGGGAAGTTTCTTTCTAGGTTGGTGACTTAGTTTTCTTGAAACTTCGTCCTTACCTTAGCTATGGCTCATCCTTTTTTCGAATGGAAGGTCTCCACTAGATTCTATGGCCCATGAATCAATGACAAGTAGGGCCTGTCTTTATTGACTAGCGCTCAGGCATTGCCTAATCCGAGTTTTCATGTTTCCTTGCTTAATTCAAGCAGTTGGTTATTCCACCTCCTTGTTCCAATTACCACCACAGTTGAATGATGATTTGGAAATGCTAGTTGAGCTGAGATAGTTGTAGGAACCCGCCACATTTTCAATGAACTGGAAGTCCTCATTAAATGGCAAGGCCTCCCTGATCATGAGGCCTTGTGGGGAACCCCTCGAAGTTATCAAGCACCAGTTTCCAACCTTTCACCTTGAGGACAAAGGTGTTTCTTCCACCCGAGGGTATTGATAAACCCCAATTTGATTTACATATGCTGAAGCGTCAAAGAGGGTGCCAGCGAGGGATGGTGGAACTGACACGTGACCCCTTCTAATTTGTATTGCGAGCCAGTATTTTAGTGGGGGGGGCGGTGGGTGGCGGAAGTAAGAAATAAGTGGGTTATTCTTGTAAGGAGAACAGGAGAGCCTCTCGAATTGCTCTCCCCTTTCCATTTTGAGATATTTCAATTGAAATTTTCTTTTAGTCCTCCATTGTGAGGTGAGGGTTCCAACACTCTACGACACATTCAAGCCCTTGGGAGTTGTTTGTTATAAAGTCTTAGTTTCTTGGTCGATTAATTTTCTGCGATTTCTTGTCTCTATCAACGCCAAGGAGCTCATCCACATCTCAGAGTTATTAACATGCCTAACGAATATAAAGAATGTGCTCCAGCGAAACTTGGTTCTTGTTGACCTATGCTCCGTGCGAGGAGTGTTGAGAATAAAAAAATATTCCCTAGATATTCTTTGGTTTATCTCCAAAATTATTTGTACATTATCTTCCTGCCTTTTATATTTTATTTTGTTTCCTTTTTGTTCCATTATTTTGTATAGATATAGGTGTCGCTAAGATTGCCTCTGTTCGTCTTCTCCTATCTGTGGCTGTTATGCAATCTTGGCCTTTTTATCAGTTGGACATCAAAAATGTCTTTTTACATGGCAACTTGGCAGAGGAGGTCTATATAGAGCAACCACTTGAGTTTGTTGCTCAGGGGGAGTCTGGATTGGTATGCAAGCTATGCCGCTCATTATATGGCTTGAAGCAATCCCCTTGAGCTTGGTTTGGCCGGTTTAGTTTCGTGGTTGAGGAGTTTTGTATGACTCGGAGTACAACATATCACTTGGTTTTCTATCATCATATGACTTCAGGGCAGTGCATTTATTTGATTGTTTATGTGGATGACATTGTTATCATGGGCAATGATCAGGATGGTATTCAGAGGTTAAAACAACATCTCTTTAGTCACTTTCAGGCTAAGGACTTAGGGAAACTCAAGTATTTTCTAGGGATTGAGATACCTCAATTTAAATCTAGTGTGGTTATGAATTAGTGAAAGTATGCCATGGAAATATTAGTAGAGACAGGTATGCTAGATTGCAAACCTGTAGACACTTCTACGGATTCGAATGTCAAGTTCGTACCAAGACAGGGAGCCTCTACGTGATCAAGGGAGCTATCGACGACTTGTGGGAAAACTAAACTATCTCACCATTACTCAACCAGACATTTCCTTTCCGTTGAGTGTTGTTAGATTTTGCAATGCGCCCGTTGATAGCCACTAGGATCTTTGTGATTTATCCTCACGACCTTATTAAGGAACACCGGGCGAGTGTTATATGGCAGAGAGGAGTCTTTGAATTGCTGGATGTGTGATGTAGAATGGGTAGGTTCAGCTCCGGATAGACGCTCCACTTTTGGGTATTGTGTATTTATTGGTGGAAACATAGTATCCTGAAAGAGTAAGAAACAAGATGTTGTAGCCAGATCCGTGCTTCGCGGAATGCGGTATGACTTTGGCGACATGTGAGCTCATATGCATTTAGAGCATCAGCGGGGCCCAAGATGTGGGAAAGGATGAATAGATGAATCTAATATGGAAATGTCAAACCGCTCTCTACATAGCATCAACCGGTCATGGGAGGACAAAGCATGTTGGAAGTGGATTGTCACTTCATCGGAGAAGATCGCGCATTAGGATGCATGGCTACTAGATTGTTAGCTTCGGTAACCAGCAGGAGGCCGTGTTCAACGAATCTCTTAGAGGTCGCAGAATTAAGTGCATTTATATGAGCAGTGCGTTGACACATATGCTCGACTTGAGAAGTGTTGAGAATCAAAGTATATTCCCTAGATATTCTTTGGTTTATCTCCTACCTTTTTTGTACATTATCCTCCTTCCTTTTACATTTTATTTTGTTTCATTATTTTGTATATATATAGGTGTCTCTATACTATGTAATTCATCTATTCAATAAAGAAAAGTATTCTTTTCTTCCATCCTTTCACAATTATGTCTCCTTTTATTAGCTTGATTGATTGTAATTGCTTGTAATTGATTGATTGACTATCCAAAAATAGTCACATGTACTCTTATTTATACCCTTGAGATAAATGAAATGAATCATTAAACCATTCCCACTTTCTCTCAGTTCCTGATCATGTTTGAGAAAACTGAGGTGAATATTCCTGAAAACAAGAAGCTATCTACAGTGATTGTTCACAAGGCTTCCTTTCCAACAATTTCTCTCAAGTTGGATGGTGCAAATTATCATGTTTGGTCTCAAATTATGGAGATGCACATTTCCGGTAGAAGGAAGAAGGGATATATCATAGGAAGGAAGGTTGCACCCGTTGAAAACGGCTCGGGCTATGATGAATGGGAGGCTGAAGATGCGATGGTCAAGTCTTGGCTCATCAATTCCATGACTGACAAGCTGATGGCACATTTTGTGTAGTGTGGAACGGTTAAAGAGGTTTGGGATTCTGTCGAGAGGAGCTATCTTGGTGTCTCAAATTCTTCTCCATCTTTTGCTTCTCACGTGACTCGGGTATCTCTTAAGGAAGATAATTCTGGTTTGTTTTTCATTTTTACTGCCACCAACACTTGTATTATTGATTCATGAGCTACTGATCACATGACTAGTAATCCTTAATTACTTAATTCTCTAATTTCTTCACCTGTTAAGTTTGTTCAGATTGCTAATGGGACTCCTATGCCAATTCTCGTGTCTTTGGTTGTGTTTGTTTTGTTCTAATTCTCACTCCAAGGCAAGACAAACTCTTAGTCAAAGCCATGAAGTGTGTCTTCTTGGGTTATTCTTGCCTTCAGAGGGGTTAATCGCTACTTTATCTCTGCTGATGTCACATTCTTTGAGGATTCCTCATTCTTTTCTTAACTAAGCGGCGTCATAAGTGTTTCGGATATCTTATCAGATTCCTCTTTGTCTTTACCATGTCGATTTCCTTCTCCACCTACGGATCGTGTCTCGGCCTTCGGGTTTATACTGTAGCTTCCTCGTCCTCTGCAGGGCCTCTCTTGTTGAAGCATCTTCTATGCCATAGTCATCTCCTTCTCTAGTTCCGCAACCGTTTGATGATCTACCTATTGCCATTCAGAAAGGTACGCTCTACTTCTAACCCACATCCTGTTTATAATTTTCTCAGCTTTTATCTTTTATCTTTACCCTACTTTGTCTTTGTTTCCACCTTGTCTTCTGTTTCTATCCCTAAAAGCACTAGTGAGGCTCTCTCTCATCCGGGCTTAAAACAGGCATTAGTTGAGGAAATGGATGCTTTTTACTCTAATGACACACGGGAGCTTGTCGCTCTTCCTCATGGTAAGTCTCTCGTTGGTTGTCGTTGGATTTATACAGTGAAGGTGAGACCTGATCTCTAGGTTGATCGACTTAAGGCCCGTTTGATTGCTAAGGGGTACACGCAGCAACAGACTATTATGATACTTTTTATCCGGTGGCCAAGATTGCCTCTATTCGCTTGCTTCTTTCTATGACTGCTATGCGCTCATGGCCCATTTTTCAGTTGGATATCAAGAATGTCTTCCTTCATGGTGATCTTGTCGAGGAGGTTTATATGGAGCAACCGCTTGGTTTTGTTGCTCAGGGGGAGTCTGGTTTGGTATGCAAATTACACCGTTCCTTATATGGTCTGAAGCAGTTTCCTCGAGCTTGGTTTAGTCGGTTTAGCTCAATGGTTCAGGAGTTTAGCATGATTCGAAATACAATAGATCATTCCGTTTTTTATCATCATACCTCTACTGGAATGTGTATTTACTTAATTGTTTATGTGGATCATATTCTCATTACAGGCAGTGATCAGGATGGTATTCAGAAACTCAAACAACACCTCTTTAGCCATTTTCAGACAAAGATTTGGGGAAACTCAAGTATTTTCTAGGCATTGAGGTAGCTCAATCTAATTTCAGAGTGGTTATTTCTCAGAGGAAGTATACCTTGGATATATTGGTAGACATTGGTATGTTGGACTGTAAGCCTATAGACGCTTATATGGATCGATAAACTAAAATGTCGAGTTGAGGAGCCTCTGAGATCCGAGGAGATATCGATGACTTGTAGGTAAGCGAGCTATCACCGGCTATCGGCTCGACTGACATTTCTTTTCTTGTGAGCGTAGTTAGTCAGTTCCTACAATCACCTTGTGATAGCCATTGGGATGCTGCAGTTTCGTATTCTCCGTTATGTCAAAGGTACACCAGGTCAAGGGTTGTTGTATGAGAACAAAGGTCATACTCAGATTGTTGGCTACAATGATGCAAATTGGGCAGACTCACCCACAGACGTTTTACATCAGGGTATTGTGTGTTCATTGGAGGTAACTTAATATCCTGAAATAGTAAGAAACAAGATGTAGTGGCCAGATCTAGTGCTGAAGCCGAGTATTGAGATATGACCTTAGCAACATGTGAACTCATATAGTTGAAGCATCTCCTCCAAGAGTTAAGATTTGGGAAGGATGAATAGATGAAGCTTATATGTAATAATCAAGCCACCTTGCATATTTCATCATTGATTTTCCATGGAGACGAGAAGCATCAAAGTAGATTATGCTATCGGAGAAAAGATTGCATCGAGATGCATGACTACTAATTTTGTCAACTCTAATGACCAACTATGAGATATAGGTAAGTCTCTTAGGATCTAGGATAAAGTATATATGTGACAAGCTTGGTTGCGTGACTGATACGTTGACTGTATGCTCACAGCTTGAGGGCGTGTTAGGGTTTAGTTTCCTAATTTATTTAGGATTCTTTTTCTTCTCTCTTTAGTCTCCTAATTGTACTCTAACTTTATTTCCTTTTTTGCCCTAACACTAGAATATAAATATGTATGTTTCCTCATTTGTAAATTAATGAGCATATAGAATTCCTTTTCTTTAAGCCCGGGAGGCGTAGATGGTGATGCGTGCGCTTATTACCAAGATAGGACTGATCCCACTTAAGGTTTTGTGAAGATATCCTTTAATTGTTCTCCAGTCTTTACATACCCTGTAGAGATCACCCCCCAACTGGATCTTTTCACAGACAAAATGACAATCTATCTCAATATGTTTGATCTGTTCATGAAATACCGGGTTAGATGCAATATGCATGGCAACTTGGTTATCTCACCAAAGCTTGGCTAGTACCGAAGTTTCGATGCCCATTTCCATCAATAACTGACGTATCCACATGATCTCGCATGCAAACTGTGCTATAGCTCTATACTTTGACTTCGCACTAGACCTCGAGACAACACTTTGCTTCTTACTCTTCCATGATATCATATGTCATCCAAAAAAGACACAATATTCTGAGGTGGATCTCCTATCTTCCTTAGATCCTACCTAATTTGCATCAGAAAAACACTCAATTATGGTATGCCCATGCTTCTTATACAATATTCCACGTTTAGTAGCTTCTTTCAAATAGCATAGGATATGCTCTACCGCTGCCCAATGATTGGTTGTAGGAGATGACATATACCGACTCAAAACGCTTTTTGAATAAGCAATATTTAGACGAGTTACTATAAGATAATTCAATTTTCCAACTAGTCTTCGGTATCTCTCAGGGTCTTAAAATAGGTCTCCTTCCTTAGTGATTGAACATTAGGAGTCATAGGAGTACTACACGATTTGACACCTAATTTCCCTGTCTTAGATAACAAATCGAGCACATATTTATGTTGAGATAACAAAATTCACTGCTTACTTCTCATGACTTCAACACCTAAGAAATACTTTAACATTTCTAAATCCTTTGTGTGAAACTGACTTTGAAGAAAGGATTTAAGAGATAATATACCTTTGGAGTCACTCATGGTGATGACAATATCATTCACATACACTACTAGTAGAATGATACCAGAATTGGAATTTCTATAGAAGATAGAGTGTTCATACTTACTCTTACTGCGTACCAAATGTCTGTGTCCCCAATTGAATTTGCAGAAAATGGAAACAGGGACTACATGCTCCAAACCATACAAAGATTTCCAAAGATGACACACCTTCTCTATATCCCCCCTAAGCTACAAACCTCAAAGGTTGCCTCATGTAAATTTCTTCCTGAAGATCGCCATGTAGAAAGACATTCTTGATATCAAGTTGATACAAGTCCCAATCGTAGAAAGCGACGAAGAAATAAATGAACAAACAAATCCGACAGCTATAGGAAAAAAGTATCAGAATAATCAACACCATAAGTCTGAGCATGACCCTTAGCAACAAGACGGGCCTTCAATCTAGCAACAAACCCATCAAGATTAAACTTTATTGCAAACACCCAACGACAACCAATAGTCTTCTTTCCAGTTGGTAAAGACACCAAGTCCCATGTACCATTGTCATCTAAAGCCTACATTTCATCCACCATAGCATTACGCCAACCAGGGTGAAATAAAGCCTCACGGACAGTGTTAGGAAGAGAGATAGAATCAAGAGATGCAATAAAGGAACAAGAGGAAGACGACAAATGGTTATAGGAAACCTCTGTGTCAAGGATGTAGAGACTCCCAGACTTGCGTCCTCTACCAATAATCTGTTTCGTCGAAAGATCTTGAATCAAACAATAATCAAGGAAGAATGAGATTCAATTAAGTGTACGAGTGAGTTTACTCCTAGAAATTAAGTTAAAAGAGAATTGTGGTAAACTCAGAACATATGTCAAATTGATTAGAGGAGTTAGATGAATTGTCCCTGACCTAAGGACACACGATGTTGACCCATTTGCAAGCAAGGAAGCACGGACACGGCTATGGGTGAAGTGTCCGCGTGTTGGACACGCCATGTGGAGTGTCATTGATCAGATAAGAAGTCAAAGGTTTCGGACACGGCTGGGACACGGTTGAACATATTTCATTGGTTTTTTTTCTTTGGTTTTTTTTTTATAAAATTATGGGTTAACATTCACAAAGCACACTGCAATCCGACCCTAATTCTTAAAAACCATAATCTTTTGAATTTATTTGACTCTTTTTTTCACTTTAACACTCTTTCAGATATCGGTGGATATTTTTACAAAAATATTGGTAAAGCAAATATTATATAAAATTTGATGAAAATATTTTTAAAAAGTCTAAAAATGACCAAATTAAGCAAAAATACATGTGTTAAAGACAATATTCATATTTAGTTGTCAAAAAAATTCATATTTAATGCCAAAAATGTCAAAATGAAGATCGACGTTGCAATGGAAAATTGTTCAAATATTCAAATATTCAAACCTTATTTAAGATCAAATTAAAACATGAATTTCGGATAATGATCATAAATATTAAATTAAATATTCAAAATCATGTTTTTTTTTCACAACTATACAGATTAGGGCTAAAAATTAAAATAATCTTTAAATTATATGACTTGGAGGAGATGGTTTTAACTCAATGGATATAGAGAATGTTGGACTTCTTGAGATTGCAGATCTTTCTCTTGATGAACCTGAATTGGAAGCCGTTTTATTTGATCTAGAAGGGAATGCTACTATTTAGTTTTAGTATTACTTATGCTAGTCTTTGAATATTTGTAAGAACAATGTTTGAACACTTGTTTTTTATTTATCTAAATTGCTTTTTAAGGATAATATTTGTAAGGATAATTATTTTTATTATTTTTGATATCATAGTGTTCTTGTCGTATCAGGTGTCCTAGTTTTTGGAATTTGCCGTGTCCGTGATAACTTAGTGTCGTATCCAGATTAGCCGTGCTTCCTAGTCTGCAAGGTTAATAGTAGAGGTGGAAGGGTGAGACTGAAACATAGTAAATAAACTGGAGTTACCTGTCATGTGGTTTGTGGCTTCAAAGTCAATGACCCATGTGGAGGAAAAGGAAATAAAACATGTGTTGGTTTTACCTGAATCAACTCGTGTAGTGATACAAGTTGATGCATACTGAAGTGATTTCTGATGATTACCAGACTGTTCCTACAATTCCGGCGTACATGTCTTGGTTTATGACAATAATGACACCCAACACCTCTTGATGGTTTCTTGTTAGTCATAGAAGTAGATCTAACTTTCGAATAAGTCTTTGAAAATCCTTAAATACTAGAAAAATAGGATCTTGCAAGCAAAAAGACCACCTTTCCACGAAAAACACCACACTTGAATGTATTTAGGTTCCCAAAACCACAAATCACCTCTTAATGTTATTGAATCTCGAAGGAATCAAGGAAAGTAGGTAGAAACCCCAGGAAAAAATGTCTGTCGGACACAAAATCTTTTGAAAACCACTGTTGCAGGCATCAGACAAGGGAAGCAGGTGGTTGGGGAGGACCATTGGCGGTTGGCAATGTTGGAGGAGGCGGCTCGTTGTCAGAGTGTACGTCACGTGCCCTCATGCGCGGCCTAGGTGCGATGCATGAAAGCGGGGCAAAAACCTGGTGTTAGGCGGCGTGTAGCTCATCTTATTTGGAGTTTTGGCCATTGGACTTCAGTGGCGGTAGTCGTCTCATTGACGCTCCTCCTCAAGTGGGCGGTGTCACCCCATGCGCCCATGAAGTTGGTGTTTCAAAGAAACACCCCACGACTCTTCTCCTATTCTCTATTCTTCCGAAAATTCTCTAAAAATTTTGCCTTTTTCTAGGGCAAATTCAAAACCTAGCTCTGATACCATGTAATCAGAATTAATTGAAGGAAAAATTGTATATATCATTGATAACAAATAACCTATTTATAATTTTATATGCAAAACAATCCCTAAATCAAATAGGAAAGAATATGAAGTTTCCTAACTCTACATGTTTCCTTTTCCCAACTAGTTTCTAATTCTTCAATACTATTATAACATTCTTGCATATTCCTTTTTTACTGATCTGTAGATGTTCTTTAATTCCTCTCCCCTAAATGATATGAGTGGGAGTAGTCTTGGTTTTTGTTTATAGGTCTATTTCCCCTGATTTATTTTTGAGAAGGATCTCTAATCCTTCTCTACCATTCTCTATGCTTCTTCTCTTTAATAATATATGTAATATATTAAAAAAAATGGGTTTGTTAAATAGAAATAGAACTGCATTAGAATGATTATATATATATATATATATTTTGGATGATGTACATTGCATAGGGGCCATTAATTTTCTTGTGGTGTAGATATGACTACATAGTTGATTGTGAGATCTTTCTAATGGCAGCACATAAATGTAGTCTCCTTAGTACACTACAGGTTTTATTTTGTCATGGTATATATGTTTTATTATTCTGCCTGGTCTTAGAAAAGGTTCCATTTTTTCTTTTCTTTTCAGGATAAACTCACTTTGATAAACATTAGATTGTGAAATGCCATCTTTTACATGTCATTGCACCATGTAGTTCATAAGTATATTATTTATGATAAAACTGAGTATGCAACAGATCGAGCTTGCACGAAGGAATGATGATGTGGAGCTTTTTAAGAATGAAGCGCATCCACAATTTTCCTTAGTCAAGGCAAGGAACTCAAATGCTTTATTTTTGGTGATACACTTGTAACCTTTTCATTGTCTTGTTGATGGGTTATCTGCTCTCAAGCATTTCAGATGGAAGTCATGAAATCCAGAAACAAAGATTTGGTTGAATATTTTGGGTTTGGGGTTGGTATTCACCATGCTGGTATGCTACGTTCTGATAGAGGTCTGACTGAGCGGCTTTTCTCTGATGGACTTTTGAAGGTAATGGTTTTTTACACTTAAGCTGACTGGTTTAGATCTTGGATTACATGCTTTTTGTATTCTATTTGCTTGTTTCAGGTTCTTGTTTGCACAGCAACTTTGGCATGGGGAGTAAATCTACCCGCTCATACAGTTGTGATTAAGGTTTGTGGAACTCATTATATACTTCACTAATTGAACTTCTATAACTTTTCTATGGTTTGATCATGATGTTGATTGAACTGTCATACACAATTTTTACAAAGCCACAAACCAGGCGTGGTGGAAATTAAGTTTTGATTTACCTGATAGCAGCTATTATTCAAGTTTCTGCTATCCTGCCCTTCCGTATACTTTACTAAACCAATGTAGGGTCCTATCTCCAAGTTATCTTCCCTTTGGAAGGTAAAGGCACTATGAAATCCTTCGTTACAGGTGTTAACCAAAATGGTCACGTTGAATGTTATGATTCGCTAATCATAATAGCGTATTTTTTCCCCCAGAAGTTTGGACTACTTCTTTGATTGGAAATTAGGGTGGGCCAAACAAGATAGCAAACTGTGCCGGAGCAAGTAACCAGTCCACCAGAAATGGTTGTTCGGGTTTCCATCACCCTTAAAGGCCCTAGATAGGTGTTACTGGGCTTGAAGTTGCATGACTATATGCAAGTACAGCGCCCAATTATTTCTTATTTGTGTCTTGGAGGATCTCTCATTCTTCCCTGCACTATACTTTTATCCTTTAATAATATGTTTCCTGTAAAAAGTCACCGCCAAATCAGTTCTTAGCAGTTTTGAGAAATTCTCTAGCCTGCCAATTACTAATAGCTCCTTGCATTAGGTTGAAATATTTAATGGTGATTGGGTTAACCACCCATTTCCTCTCTCCTTGCATAGGAAAGTACCTCTTTTGTGTTGTCCTTTCCCTAGTTATGGGTGATCACCCAAAATTCTAAGTTCTTTTTACTGGAGATGGTAGGAAGAAATATAAGGCTTTGGAATTGGTAGAAACTATATCTCATACTTCAGCAGACAAGTATTAGATGATTCAATAAGTTTTGATTGGATCCTGTATAGAGAAACTACATGTTTCTCTACTTCTTACCTCTGCATAATGATCCACTATATAAGTCACATATCAGCACAAACTATGACTATGTCTGTGTTGATAGATTCAGATAATTCTAACATTCTTCTATAATAATAAGCCATTTTGTAGCTCAATGAATCTTTAAGTAGTTCATTTTTTCTCTGAAATTATTTTAGTTTATCTGGTGTTATTTCTTCAGGGGACTCAATTATATGATCCTAAGGCAGGTGGATGGCGAGATCTGGGCATGCTTGATGTGATGCAGGCAAGAGACAAGATCTTCCACCCTGAATTAATCTGGAATTATTATAAAGTTGTGATTTTTCATAACCTATTGCCGTTATTCTCATCATATTTCTGGTATAGATATTTGGACGTGCTGGAAGACCTCAGTTTGACAAAAGTGGTGAAGGCATCATAATAACATCTCATGACAAACTAGCCTACTATCTACGGTTACTCACAAGTCAACTTCCTATAGAAAGTCAGGTAGTCACCGTGTGTGTATATATATATATATATATTAACTAGTAGATTTTGTTAAGACCTTGAAATATGATAGTGACAGTTTGGGTACCATCAGATCAGGTTCTTTTCTCTGATCTCTGTTCTTTGCAGTGGGTTACTAGGGAAAAGAAGCGACTCTGACATTTATTGTCAACTTTAATTATGTGTATCATGTGTACATTGTTCTTAGGAACAAAACTCTTCCAAAAAGTGGTAGCTTATTATTTATATTGAATTTATAGATAATAGCTCCATGCTGTTATATGGCCATCTTCTACTTTAACCAATTGTTTAGCGGAGAGTTGACTAAATTACTTTTAATATATTTTCATGTTGTAATTTTACTTTTTATAACTGATATGAAGACTTTTGGTTATAGTAACATATAACTTGCTACTACATACAGATGTACGCATGCTGCTTGGGTTTGCTTTAAGATGAATTTTGCTGGTCAAGGGGTGAAATTATAGACCCTTCTTGGCAGATTTGCTGAGTTGCTTCTTCGATTTTGTTTAATTAAAATCAAGTAATAAGATTGGAAATCTTATTCTTTGTGAAGGAACCCCACAGCCAGTTGGTGGTTCAGATTTGTGCTTCTGATATGAGCATTATTCTGTTAGCTCAACAGCTTATTAGGCTGACAGTTAAAGAATGGAGATTCAGTTTATTCTATGCCATTGAACCTCATCTAGTCCTCCCTAACATGTCCTATTATTCAAGTTGTTTATTAAAACAAATTTAGAAGGAAAACTATTCACTTCATGCATCCTTGGATTTAGGATATATTCTATGCCGTTTGGATGCATATCTATTCTGACTTCACATCAACTTTTTATTTGTTTGCATCTATGAATTTGTCCTAAAAATATGGCTTTAACACTTGATAAATGCTTTGTTTTTTGATTTCTTTTAATATTTTTTTTTGCAGTTTATTAGCTCGTTGAAAGATAATTTAAATGCAGAAGTGGCACTGGGTACTGTTACAAATGTTAAGGAAGCTTGTGCATGGCTTGGGTATACATATCTATTTATAAGGATGAGGCTGAATCCTCTGGCATATGGCATTGGATGGGATGAGGTATCTTTATGATTATGGATAAGAATTCATTTTTTGTTTTTGATAAATAAGTCATAGCATATATTACCAAAAGTGGAGAAAAAGGTATATAGCGAATATACCAAGCAACCCAACAACCACAAAAAGCTGGGAAAAACAAAAAACCTCATCAGCCCTCAGAAAGAAGCCATCCACTCCAAAAAACCTAGAAAAATAGAAGCCTCTTCACCAACATATAACCTATTCCAACTCCATAAATTATACACAAAAGAATTCTTTAATCTTTGTATTGCTAATCTCCCATCTCTGAATGCTATATTGTTTCGCTCATTCCAAACTGTCCAAAAAATGCGCAACGGAATTGAGTTCCAAGTTTTCTTCCTTTCTTTGCCCAACGAAGGTCCCCTCCAGCTAACCAGTGCCTCCTTGATTGTCTTAGAAAAACTCACTGAATGCCTAATAAAGATAGAGTGAGGTCCCAAAGGATTCTGGCAATAGGGCAGTGAAGAAGGATATGGTGAACTGTCCACAGGATTTTGTCAATGGATTAGAGTTCCTCGTGATCCTCAGTTAGGCCTTTTAATATTAATCCACCTTGACATGTCATGGGAAGTGTACATGTGCATGCCCACAGGAATTTATATATATATGTAATACTTTCTTACATGTTTGTGTGGGCTTGCATGTACATAGTGTTCTTACTGATGTTTCCCTTTTCTTATTATTGGTCTTTTTTCTACTCTTCTGATACTTAATCCCTGTTATATTCATTTTCATTCATTAAAATTGGATGGTTGCATTTGTGTATTCAATTCTATACAATGTTATCCTTTAGTTTGCATTAGAAAAGAGATGTTCATGATTATGTTTCATTTTTTCCTACATTCCATGTTTTGTTGTTTGACAGGTCATTGCAGATCCTTCTTTGAGTTTAAAGCAAAGATCTTTTGTAACAGATGCTGCACGTGCACTGGACAAAGCAAAAATGATGCGGTTTGATGAGAAAAGTGGGAACTTTTACTGTACAGAGCTTGGTCGTATTGCTAGCCACTTTTATATTCAATATTCTAGTGTTGAAACTTACAACGAAATGTTGAGATGCCACATGAGTGACGGCGAGGTAATTGGTTATGATCTATCGCATCCTTTAACACACACACACACATATACATTTTAATTAATTAAAATTTTGGACTCTTATTTTCTTATGTTACATGACATTAATGCAAAAGCCATATGCAGTGTACTCTCCTCATTTCCCCCCTAAAGGAGCTCTTGTTCTTTCTGTATTCCCTTCTATTCTTTATACAACAAACATGCATTACCTTCATTTTTGTTTTTCTAAAAAAAAGGAAAAAGATGAGAGTACACAAGTCTTTGTAAGGTACAGGTTACTCTTATGTTTTCTTTTAAGTAGTTTTTGGGATCTAGTTTGGAAGCCTTGTGATTTATGAGCTTCTCTTTCATGTCAATTATGGGATATATCTTACTCATGTAGAGTTATCTCTTGGAAAGATATTGTTAAAGAAAATATATACTCATATTGAACCCAAATCCTACAAACAGAAAACTTTTAGGCAAATTGATTGTGTAATATTGTACCAATGCTTGTTGGGAATCCCATAGGGCCACTGAGAGGTTTACTCATTTGTTAACCTTGAGACCACATGGGATTAGTAGGGGTCTTGAGTTGGCCTAGGCATACAATTATCAAAAAAAAAAAAAAAAAAAAAAGAAGAAAAGAAAAAAAGAAAAAAAGAAACGTACCAAAGTTTGTTTTAGTAGGAAGTTGTGTTTGAGCTACCTCTCCGCAATTTGCATGTTTGTTAATCCATTTGTTTTTCCTTTTCCCCAATTTGTAATTCTTTGTCTATGGTTCTTTTTTCCCTCCCTCAATTTGTAGTCTGTGTATCTCTTTAGATGTGGATATGGGCCTACATATGAGAGAAGAGAGCATAATATACATAGTAAACCCAAAATTTGCAAGTTTAAGCTTTTAGGGAAATTGGTTGTTCAACATATATTTTCTTAGTTCTCTAGATCTAAAGTTCTTCCATGACTCTTATGACAATCTATTGACTTATTTAATCTATGGGGTAAAGTTTTTATCTCTAGTATCATACTATAGAGTTTTGTTAACATGTATTTTATAGGTATTTTCCTTTTTTATCTATAGGTAATTGACATGGTAGCCCATTCTTCTGAATTTGAAAACATTGTTGTTCGAGAGGAGGAACAGAATGAGCTAGAAATGTTGGCACGGACATCCTGCCCATTAGAAATTAAGGGTGGTCCTTCAAATAAACATGGAAAAATTTCAATTCTCATTCAGGTCAGGTCTGACACAATAGCAGACACTTTTTGTTTGGGAAATAGAACTCATGGCTGTATCTGACAATTATGCTACTTATATAATTTGCAGTTGTATATATCTCGGGGATCAATAGATAGTTTTTCATTGATTTCTGATGCCGCATACATAAGTGCAAGTTTGGCTCGCATCATGCGAGCTTTATTTGAAATTTGTTTGGGTAGAGGTTGGTGTGAGATGTCTTCTTTCATGTTGGATTACTGCAAGGCTGTGGATCGCCAAGTTTGGCCACATCAACATCCCCTCAGACAATTTGACAAGGATATTCCATCAGATGTTAGTTTAGCGTTCTATCATTATTATACTATTCTTTAAATTGATTGCGTTCAATGTTCACTGTCAAGTATCATTCCTTGTTTGTTTCAGATACTGCGGAAGCTTGAAGATCGTGGGGCTGACTTAGATCGCCTCTACGATATGGAGGAAAAAGATATTGGTGCCCTGATTCGTTATGCATCTGGAGGAAAGGTATAGTTCCTCTTAAAATATGGTGTGATGGAGTTCTCTGTGGTATTACAGTTTGCTAATACTGAGTTTTTATTTGTTTTGTATTTGCAATGGAAGTTGGTCAAGCAATACTTAGGATATTTCCCATCAATCCAGTTGTCTGCAACTGTAAGTCCAATCACCAGAACTGTTCTGAAGGTAACTCCCTGACAAACAAATTTTTTTTTTCCTCTACAATTTGGAGAAATATTTTTTGATCATTTAGAAATTGAAAGTAGATCCTATATTTTGATATTTAATTTCGTTCCTCAGATTGATCTGCTAATAGCTTCAGACTTTGTATGGAAGGATCGTTTTCATGGTGCAGCACAACGTTGGTGGATCCTGGTTGAGGTGTTGATTTCTGACTTTCCTTGCTCTTTAGTTTTGTGGCCCAGCTTGTAAACCATTTATATGTGCCTGTATTTAATAATTTATATAATTAGACTAAAACTTTCCTTAAAAATTAGTCTGCTCCACACTTTCTGGATGCTTAGATTTTATTTCAAAGACAGAATTTGGAATCAAATGTTCGACACAAGCATGCACTTATTTGAATTTTTTGTTTTTTGATCAGAAAAAGAAAAAAAGTCAAATATTTGTTAGATATTTAAATTTTGTAATACAGCCAATACAATGCATACCCCAGGCACATTGTACTCTATGTTCAGTACAACCTGGGGGTTAGCAGTGCAACTCTGAAATATTTGAGAGGTTATCTTGAAAGAGGAGATTCGTCCCATGTTTGAAACTCACGAAAGGTACATTTGAGAAGTTTAGACTTCTAGGATCCTCGCAGCTGTACTACTTACCCTACCTTGTAAAATTCATTTGACACAAAAGAAAAAAAGGGAAAAGAGGAAAATGTTTGGACTTTTCTCAATAGCTCACTCTATTATCTTTTAGGAAATAGAAAAATATGGATGTGCTCTCTTACTTATTAACTACTTAACTTCTCAACAATCCTCAAATATGTTCATGTACATCACACATGCCCAACTTACTTAACAGTTAACACCAAATGAAATTTATGATTTGTGAATCCCTTATTAAGAACATTTGCAAATTAATTACTAGTAAAAATAAAAATTCTATGAAAATTTACATTTTTTCATTACAAAAACATGCCTTTCTTTTTTAAAAATACAAGAAGAATGGGAACACTTGTCGGACAATCTCAAAAATGCTATGAAGTGTCAGATTCTAATCCTCTAAACAACTACTGAATGAACCCTAGAGGCGTATGATTCTTGTGTCCATATAGTGCATCTATATGTCAGCATCCTTCAGATATCATGCTTAATCTCTCTTTCAACTTTATGTCTTCTTGCTTTAGTTCAACTTTTTGGCACAAAACAAAGAGAAAGGAAAATGAATGAACAGAAGAAAAAAATGCAGGGAACTTTCTGGATTTTTCTCAGGCATCCTGCACCTTTATTATTTAATTTGTTTATAAGGTATTAAACGACCAACTCTCCTAAAGCTCAAGCTTGTAGGATTTGGGTTTAATATGAATATCATGCTTCTTACCACCCTCTCTCACGTGCATGCGGTCCCATACCCGCACATGTGGAGAGTTAAACAAACCTCCAAAGTCCTGTATGAACTTTTAAATACACAAATAGGGATCAAATATTCAAATTGTAGTGAGGTGGCTCCAACCCAGAACCTTTTGCCAAACCCAGCCCTGATACCATATTAAACGACCAATTCTCCCAAAAGCTTAGGCTTGTAAGGTTTGAGTTTAATATGAATATCATGCTTCTTAACATAAGGAAATTAGATAACGCAAATGTACCTCTTTACTCATTAGCTATTTCAACTCTTAACTATATATACCTCTGAACATAGTGAATCTCTTTTAAACCATCAAAACGATTTTGTTCTGATATCATTCCACCTGAAATTTGTAGGAATTAAGTAATCCTTAAAATTGCTTTAGAAGATTTCTTAGAAAAGCTCAGAGCCATCTGGAAGCATTCAACCTGGTTAACACTATTTCAACTCCTTTTCTTTTTCCTATCTCCTTTTTGTATTCTCCAAAATTTCCTAGCAAGATATCTCTTGTAAGTTTGAATGATCTTCATTATCAAATATGCTGTTCATTTCTTTTCAAAAATGGTACTCCCTCCGTTTCACAATCATAGTCGTTTTTCATAGATGCACATGAATTAAGGAAAACTATAAAATGACTAAACCATCCTTTTTTACTTTCAATAAATATCTAGTTGTAGTATTAATTGTTTTTCTTTCTTCCATAAAAATCTCGATCAGTAGTTGACTTTTATAAAAACTCCAACCCTTTATTTAATTCTAATCTATCAATTACCAATAAATTCTTAGCCACTTAACTAAAATATTTTGCCAGTTTTTTTTTTATGATTTCCCTCCACAGGTATGAATAAAGCAAAAGCAAATTTGACTGAGCTCTTGTTGCAATTCTTTTTTCTTCAAAGCTTCTTCACCATCATTTGGGTACTTGTTTTAGATCAAATCCCGATCGTAGCTACATTCAAGTCAAATCTTTTTGCATCTTTTGTGTTTCTTATATAAAGAAGCTTTATCTTTTAGAATCATACAAAAGCTTAGAATAAAAATTTATCCAATCTTCATCACTCTCCATTTTCGTTTTTTTTAGTATAGCAGAAGTGATATAAGTTTGTGATGAATATATATACAGCTGTTTGTTATAGGGAATAGAAAAAAAATATGAAAGGTTTTTGTTGACTTTATCAAAACTAATTGGAAAAGTGAAAAATCCACATAAATTGTGGAGTGCTTAAGTGTAGAAGATATTGGAACTCGTAAAATATTTTTAATATCTGATGTTATTAAATTTGGTTTGGAATAATAAAAATAGGGGTAAAATTGGAAGAAATATGGTAAAGTATTCTTGATTTCTTAAAATGACAATTAATCAAATTTTTTTTTTCCAAAAGAGACAATTATTTTGAAACGGAGGGAGTATTTATCCAGTTAACTTTGAAACCTAAGTGGCAGTTGGAACCTCAAATGTTTAGTGCAAAGGAAGAATAGAGGCTCTATGTTTTCAATTAAGGTTGATGATGTCTACACAAGCACATAGATTTTCTTGTGAGTTCATATTTGAAGCTTAATGATGCAGTTTCAGCAGTTGTAAAAGACATCAAATTGAGTTTTGCTTTTTTTTTTTTAAGAAAATTATTTTTAAAATTTTAATTTTCGTTTTTTATGAATGAAATTTATTTATTTAATTTTAAACATGTGGGGACTAGAACCTAAAGCCTCCCAATCCCTACCCAACACCTTGGTACTTGAAGCACCTCAGGTGCCAAATTGTGTTTTCCTCCAGACACCAGGTTATTTAGGTAATTTATGTTTTTTTTTTAACTGAATTTAAAAGATTTTCCAGATCTTAGGCTTGATCTTCATTGACCATATTCAAAAAGAGGTGACTAGTATTCTGACATAAAATGGTAGTTATAAAATGAATTCAATGTTTTCTTCATTATTTCTCTTATTTTTGTTGCTAATATGCAGCTAGTACGTATTAAGATGGCTTAGATGTGAAGCCATGGTTTGTGCATTTTCCTTACAGTGCTACACTAAAGGCATGGTGATTTATACTGAGTTAGGTGCTATGGATAATGCAATTGATGGAGAACTTTTTGGTTTTCAATTTGAATGCACTTGCAGATCAGCCCAAGGCTTCATATACTAATTGTTGTGACAAAATTCCTGTTTATGTATTCTATTTTATAATGTTTACTAAACCTGAATCTTAGTCTTCATCAAATATTTTAAACAGGATTCTGACAATGATCACATTTACCATTCTGAGATCTTCACACTGACAAAGCGGATGGCAAGAGGGGAGCCTCAGAAGCTTTCATTTACTGTTCCAATATTTGAACCACATCCACCTCAATACTACATTCGTGCTGTTTCTGAATCTTGGTTGCAGGCAGAGGCCTTTTACACTATATCTTTCCATAATCTAGCACTGCCAGAGGTTTTACATCTTATATTTATTTTCCTTATTTTAATACCATTCAATAGAATGGTAAAATGGTTAGTTTCTCCTACCAATGATGTGTAATAAAAATAACTGTCTATCCAGGCTCGTACTTCCCACACAGAACTCCTGGATTTGAAACCTCTTCCTGTGACTTCACTTGGCAACAGGACTTATGAACTCTTGTTCAGATTTTCACACTTCAATCCCATTCAAACACAGGTTTGCACTCAGTGACCTTCCCCTTGTTACATGGAGTTATTCTTCATGGTTTTGGGTTTTATTCATCATATTGGAGCTTGTGGTTTAATGCTTTTGCTGGATGTTGGCAGACTTTTCATGTCCTGTATCACACAGACAACAATGTCCTCTTAGGAGCTCCTACTGGAAGTGGAAAAACGATATCTGCTGAGCTTGCTATGCTTCATCTCTTCAACACTCAGCCTGATATGAAGGTAAATTTGTTGATCTTTTCATGTCAAGAATACATGGGCCTCACTTGGGATCTTGGTCATGATTTTCATTTTATACAATGTTGAACAATGTAAGTCACATATTTCATGCTATGAAAATTATGTTGTAATTCAATGCCTCTGATCTTAGGCGAAAGGTGAAGTTAAGGTCTGAATGGTTAACCAAATGTTTGATTCTATCCTTGCTTTAAGTGTAATGATGGGTATAAGATTTCCTTATCTTTTAGGACTACATTTTAAACTATAATACTTGTCATGTCCTTACCAGAATGTGCATTATGTCCTTCTAGCTTATGCATATTGGATCATACTGTCATCAATTCCACTCAAATCTTTGGCAACATTTTGGAATTTAGTGGCTGTTATTTGCTGCTAACTTTGGAGGTTCCAAATAACATTTGGTCCTTGTGAAAAGAAGAGAATATATCTCATATTTTTCCAAAATATTCTGAATCAAGTTACAGTAGTATTTATTTTTTTGATCAGAAACGAGAAGGGAAATATATTAATAGAAAAGCATTACAATGGTATTTATGAGCCTGCAATAGTAAAATACAAGGAAATAAATTTAAAGATTATTTTAAAAATTTCTTTTATAATCCTTCTTAGAATCTCAAGGATAATCTTTCCTATAATTTCTCCAATAATCTCTTCTGTGATTGCTCCTATAAATCTTAAAGCTCCCCCTCAAGTTGGAGAATAGAGATTAACAACTTCTAACTTGTCACAAATAGGGCCATGGGCTTCTTTTGAAAGGGCTTTGGTGAATATGTTGGTGTGTTGATTCTTTAATGATGCGAATGGAGTAAGGCCTTTTAATATCCAGGTCCAATGGAAAGTAAAACAACCTTCACAAAAAACAGTGAATGAGGTCGTGTTGTACAGGTTCAATGCTTGCTTAAATTGAATATTCATAAATTGTGTTAACAGCCCCTCTGCTTGTCTTAAGTGCTCCACTGACATATAGCTACCATTGAAGAGAACAATGAATCAGGTCTCTTGTTATCCAGTCCAATGCGTGCTTAAATTGCACATCCTTGATTACTGTTAACAGTGTTTCTAAATGATTTATGACCCATATTATGGAAGGCAACAGCATGGCTAAATTCTTGCCGAATGCAGGTTATTTACACGCACCTTTGAAGGCTATAGTTCGGGAAAGAATGTTTGATTGGAAAAAGCGTATTGTCTCTCAACTGGGAAAAGAGATGGTGATGATTTTTACTTTTAACCTTGCATAGGTAGTGAAAACATCTGGAATGGGCATTAATTCATTGTTTCTGTCAGGTTGAGATGACTGGAGATTATACTCCAGACTTGATGGCCCTCATGTCAGCAGATATCATAATTTCTACACCTGAAAAATGGGATGGTATTAGTCGTAACTGGCATAATCGAGGCTATGTCAAAAAGGTGAAAATTTGTTATTTGCTTATTACTATTTCATCTGGGGAATTGCCATTGTACCTTTAATTAGTACACAAACTAATCATATTTGTTGGCTGCATTTAACTTGTGACACTTATATCTAGGTGGGTCTTATGATTTTGGATGAGATCCACTTACTTGGAGCAGATCGTGGACCGATTCTTGAGGTATTTACTTACTAGTTACTGTATCATAGATCTGAATCATCTAGTTTATATTATGATCTATGTTTTCAGAAATTTGATATTTTACATGGTACTTTTATTAGTTTGATTGGTTTATCATTGTGAAGAGAAAAATAACTCTTTGATTTTCATTAATTGACAAAGTGAGGGAACATACATATTTATACTCTAAGTGTTAGAGTAAAGGAAGGAAACAAAATCAGAGTCTAATTATGAGACTAAAGAGAAAAGGAAAGAAAGAAAGGATTCCCAAATGGATTAAGCAACCAATCCTTAACACTCCCCCTCAAGTTGGAGCATATAGGTCAAATGGGTTACATATGTACTTAATCCTAATGCATCAAGCTTGTTATACATGTACTTAACCCGATGGATAGATCTGGGGTTGTTGGAAAAGTCGTCGGAATTGACTACACGGCGAGTTGGTGTGACTGGAGTAAGACACGACCATAAGATGTGATTAAGATTGGTATACGACGATTTGATGTGATTGAGAGTGCGCAAGTAGACTCTTTGGAAAAGTAGAGCGAAAAGTCTTATTGAAAAGGTCAGATGGAAGGTCATTCGGAGGAGAAAATCAGTGGGAGAAGGTCGGGTGGGAGAAGTGCAATCGGAGAAGATTACGTGGGAAGGTCACTTCGAGGAGAGAAGGTATGCGAGGAGGAGAATGGCGGATTAGGAAGGTCTGCGGAGAGGGCGTAGGAGAAGATGCAGTCGGAGGAGAAGGTTCACGGGAGAAGGTCCGTCAAAGAAGGTCCATGGGAGAAGGTTCGCGGGAGAAGGTCCGTCGAAGAAGGTCCATGGGAGAAGGTTCGCGGGAGAAGGTCTGTCAAAGAAGGTATGTTGGAGAAGGTCTGTCGGAGAGGGTCTGTCGAAGAAGATCCGCTGGAGAAGGTCTGTTAGAGAAGGTTCGGGGGAGAAGGTCCGCGGGAGAGGGTCCGTTAGAGAAGAAGGATGTCGATGGAAGAGGGCCAGTCGGAAAGAGGATTGTGGTCAGAAAAAAAGTCGTAAAAGTGGCTCTGATACCATGTGAAGAGAAAAATAACTCTTTGATTTTCATTAATTAACAAAGTGAGAGAACATACATATTTATACTCTTAAGTGTTAGAGCAAAGGAAGGAAACAAAATTAGAGTATAATTAGGAAACTAAAGAGAAAAGGAAAGAAAGAAAGGATTCCTAAATTGATTAGGAAACTAATCCATAACAATCATAAAGAAAAAAAAAAGATTTTTAATTATTGCTATGCTTTGTAAATAAATGCAATTAGACATTGATTCTAGAAGTTCAATTATTCAATGGTTTACTGGGCCTTAAAGTCAGACTCAAGTGGGCAGTGTTAGAGATGAGGATGAGGGATAACATATGTGTGTGCACACATACACATGCACACACACACATGGGCATGCGCTTGCACTCACACACATGGGCATGAGCTCGCTCGCACCCACACATATCTATATCAACATGGTCCTTTATTAGTTTAATTGTTTAAATCATGATTGATAAAATCTGATTTTTAATTTTTGGCATGTGTTAAACGACCAACTTTCCTAAAAGCTCAAGCTTATAGAATTTTGGTTTAATATGAATATCATGCTTAACACCCTTACTCTCGTGCGACCTCATACTTGCATGTGGATACAGAGTCCTTTATGGAATTTCAAATACACAAATGAGGAACAAATTTTCAAATTGCAGAGAGGTGGCTCGAATCCATGACATCCTGCCAAACTAGGCTTTGATACCATGTTAAACAACTAAATTTCCTAAAAGCTTAAGTTTGTAGGATTGGGGTTTAATATTGTTGAGAATCATAAGATATTCTTAGGATATACTTTGGTTTATCTCCTTCCTTTCTTGTACATTATTTTACTTCCTTTTTGTATTTTATTTGTTTCCTTTTTTTGTCTTCCTGACCTATATAAATAGGTAGGACCTATATTGTATTTTACTCACTCACTCACTCATTCAATAAAAGAAAAGTATTCTTTTTCTTTTCTCATTTCACATGGTATTAGAGCCATGGTTGGTTCTGGAGTGAGTCATCTTTTTCGGTAGCCATCTTCTAGAGTTCTAGGGGTCTAAGGTAGGGTGATCCCCCCTCTCCCCCTATCTTTTTGTGATTGACATGGAAGCTCTCAACAGCCTGTTAAAGCGTGTAGTTGAAGGAAATTTTCTCTCTGGCAGTAGGGTTGCAGATAGGTGAGTTGAGGAGTTGGTCATCTCCCACCTTCTCTATGCTGATGATACTCTTCTTTTTTGTGAAGCTGACAAAGACCAGTTGAAGTTTTTGAGCTGGACTTTGATGTGGTTTGAAGCGTTGCTGGGGTTGAGAATTAACTTAAATAAGAGTGATATCATTCCAGTAGGGCCAGTTGTCAATGTGGAGGAGTTAGCTACAGAGCTTGGATGCGGTGTAGGTTCTCTCCCTACTTCCTACCTGGGCATTCCCCTTGGAGCCTCTCATAAGGCGTTAGGGGTTTGGGATTTGGTTGAAGAGAGGTTTCAGAAGAGGTTGGCTTCTTGGAAGATGCAGTATATTTCAAAGGGTGGAAGGTTAATGCTAATTCGCAACACTTTGTCTAGTCTTTCACTTTATTATTTATCTCTCTTCCGTATGCCTCGAAAAGTATGTGCTAGTTTGGAAAGGATCCAAAGACAGTTTCTTTGGGGAGGGGATAACCTTGAGAAGAAGCCACACCTTGTTATTTGGGCTACTGTTTGCATAGAGAAGAGAAAAGGGGGCCTAGGGCTGAGAAGCTTCTCAAAACTGAACAAGGAGTTGTTATGCAAATGGAGTTGGCAGTTTGCTAATTAAAGGAGCTCTCTATGGAGAAAGGTTATCTGCAATAAATTTGATGAGACTCTTGGAGGCTGGCACAATTGCGACATTAGGGGAGGTTTTGGTGTTGGTTTATGAAAGGAAATTAGGAAAGAATGACCTTTCTTTTTCCAAAGCACGACCTTCTCCATAGGTGATGAAAGGATGGTTAGCTTCTGGAAAGATGTTTGGTATGGAGAGGAGGCGCTTTGTTACTGTTTTCCCCTCTCTTTTTAATTTGGCTGTGCATAAAGAGGCTATGGTGGTGGACATGTGGGATTGCTGCAGGGAGGAAGGGGGCTGGTCTCCAACCTTTATAAGGTCTCATAATGATTGGGAGATGGAAGAGGTGGAAAGATTCTAGTTAACTCTCCACAGACAGAATTTCAGCCTCTTGGGTGTGGACAAGTGATTTTTGAAGGGTGTTATAGACAAAGTTTTCTTGGTAAAGCTTATGTACAAAGGGTTAGATCATTCTCCCGCTATAGAGTTCCCTTATCGTTCAGTTTGGAATCCAATCGTGCCGCCCAAAATAGGCTTTTTTGCATGGGAAGCTTCTTGGGGAAAATTGCTTACTTTGGATCAGCTTAAACGTCGTGGAAGGGCTTTTGCTAATAGATGCTTTTTGTGTGAGGAGGATGAGGAGACAATAGGTCATCTATTGATTCATTGCAAAAAAGCAAGGACTCTTTGGGACTTTTTTTAATGATTGTATGGACTAGCTAGGTTTTCCCGCTTTTAGTTCTTCATACCCTTCTAGCTTGTCAAGGAGCTCCCGTGGGTAAAAAGTGCAAAAAAATCTGGATGGCAGCACCATTGTGTCTTTTCTGGACTTTTTATGGCATGAAAGAAATAGGGTGGTGTTTGAGAATGGGGTTACCTGCGCTCCGAGATTAAAGCTAACTACGAGCAATTTGTGGACTTGGGAAAATTTGTATAATGTTGATATGCAATTCTTTATTGGACTTTTGACCGTTGAGAGTGGGTAGGGTGTAGTTTTGGTAGGTTTGCGACTTTTTGCTAGTTTTTGTTTGTTTCCATCTGGTTTTCTCTTGTATACATCCAATGTACTTCTTGGAACCTCTTGGTTCTTGTTTGATTTTGATCAATATATTGCTTTTTACTGATAAAAAAAAGTGTATGATTTTCTCTCTTTTTGCCATGCAAGAAATGGAAGAAATTAATATAAACAAAATGATTGTTGACATGCATATCCTAATGTTGGAAAGGAGGAATGTGTGGCAGTAAAGCATATGAGACACTTCAAGCCTCCATTCTCTTAAACAAAAAGACTTAAAAACAGAGCTTCTCTTAATCAAATTGAGGAGGAATTTATGTTTAAATCTGACAGTTTGTGTATAACCATTGTCTAGAATGTTTCGGATGTTAGACTAGATGCATCTATCCTTATTTCATTGTGTTCCCTAAAAAGGCTTTGTTAATTATCCTTATTTCAGTAGCCTGCAAACTTTTTCCATAACTTTAACTTCCTTGTAAGTCTCACAAAAGAACCGTTTGATTCCAGGTTATAGTTTCAAGGATGAGATACATATCATCACAAACAGAGAGGCCGGTGCGGTTTGTAGGACTTTCAACTGCCTTAGCAAATGCAGGGTATGTTTATATTCTTACACTTAATTGAATCTTCAGAATATCCCCTATTCTGCTGGACCTCACTATTGTGGCCTCCTGTATCAGATTTGGAAGATATTTTTCCCATTTTCAGATTATGAGATATTGGCAACATAAATTGTACATATCATTCCAGCAATATAGATTTGCATTTCTGTTAAATAATGTACTGATTAATGTAATAGAAGCATGTATAGATTATAATATCGTTAATCCTTTAGTTCAAGTGTAAATTTAATTCATATACATTGTTGCACCATTGTCTACCAGTAAGTGGTTAGATCAATTGGTAATTTAATATGGTATTTGGGCCTTTGTTATGCAAGCATCTTGGATTTATTTTAGCCATGGCTAAGATTGCTATGACTTGTCTGAGATGCATTGATTTTGGTCGGCACTTTGAACCATATGAAAATGTGCTTGTAAACCTATTAAGATAATGTCATGCATGATTGAGAAGAAAGACTAAATTTTTGTATTGAAGTTAATTATATAATGCACTTCTACACACACACACACACACACACATATATATATATATATATATATATATATATATATATATTAGGATAAAAAAAGGATAAGACTAAATGTACAATATCTAACTCATGATAGTTTTTTTTTAATTATTTTGTTATCTACATTAAATTGTAATTATCTTTTTGAAAATTTTCATTATTTTTTATTTTTGAATCTTTTGAGCTTTTTGAACTAGTATATGATGAATATGTTTCGATATTGATCCATGACATGTAGATTGATATGTTTTGCAACCTACTGATACTACATCTTTGAACTATGAGAACAAAATTATTACATGTAAAAAAAAAGACCTGTCAACTTCTATTAGAAAAAGAAAGAAAAAAAGATCTATAAATAATGGAAAATTTTAACCAATAAAATTTTTTTCTTTTCATTTAGAGATGTATTCGAGGATTCTTTTTTTCTTTTTTAACTGAGGTACTAAGCCTTGGTTTCTGATTAAAAAAAAAGTATACCATACCTTGGTTGTTTTGTTTTAATTCATAATCAAATTGAGTCCTTTTCGTTGTAGTCTATAATTTTTGGTGGTAAGGGGTGGCATGGGAGTGGAAGGGGAGGAGAGGAGGGGTTGGATGGGTCTGGTTTGGTTTTGGGGTTCTGGGATCTACAAAAAGATTTGGGATTCAGGAAGAATAAATTTTGGTTTGTCACCTTGACATTCTCTTGCATGTGGTTAGATTATGTGTGGGATATTAGGTGCTTTTGTGTTTATTGGCTGTTCTCATATTTACTAATTTCTTACACTTATCTGTACTTAGTGACTTGGCCGACTGGTTGGGTGTTAGTGAAATTGGACTTTTTAATTTCAAGCCTAGTGTGAGGCCTGTCCCTCTTGAAGTTCATATCCAGGTACGTGGGGGCAGTTATTTTACATGCATTATGGTTCTTTCAACATCAACTAGTTTCATATCAACCTTGATTTTCGTTTTCTATTTGTTACATTGTACTCACTATTGTTTTGAACGAAGATAGGAGTAAACTCTAAATTTTATTTTGATGAAGTGGATATATATCAAGAAAATAAATTCCTTAAGGAAAACATATCAAATGCTATGATGCCCTTGAGGTCCCCAAGTTGGAAGGGGTTGGAGTTAGGATGGGCAAGGTTCTTGTTTAGATTGTGTGTGTGTGAAATGAGAGAAGAAAAGAATACTTTTCTTTATTGAATGAGTGAGTGAGTATTACATAGTATAGAGACACCTATGTATATACAAAAGAATGGAACAAAAAGGAAGGAAAATAATGTACAAGAAAGGAAGGAGATAAGCTAGAGAATATCCTAAGAACATCCTATGATTCTCAACACCCCCCTCAAGTTGGAGCATATAGGTCATATGCAGCAAGCTTGTTACATATGTACTTAATCGGAGAAGGTCCGCCGGAGAGGGTCCACTGGAGAGGGTCCGCCAGAGAGGTTCCGCCAAAGAGGGTCCATCGGAAAGGGTCCAACGGAGAAAGTCCGAAGGAGAAGGTCCGACGGATAAGGTTCGACGGAGAAGAATTGATGGAGAAGGTCCGATGGAGAAGATCTGATGGAGAAGGTCCAACGGAGAAGATCCGACAAAGAAGATTCAACGGAGAAGGCCCGTTAGGGAAGGTCAGGTCGAGAGAGGTCCAAGCGGAGAGGTCAATGGAAACTCAGATAGAAGGTCAATGGAGAAGATTCGACGAATGCGACGAAAGGCTTGTCGAGAAGGTCCTTCGGAAGGTTCGACGGAGAAGATCTCTTAGGAAGATGGCTGCCGAAAAGAGGGTTCACCCAGGAACCAGTAACTGATACCATGAAATGAGAGAAGAAAAAAATACTTTTCTTTATTGAATGAGTGAGTGACTATTATATAGAATAGAGACACCAACATATATACAAAAGAATGGAACAAAAAGTAAACAAAATAAAATACAAAAAGGAAGGAAAATAATGTATAACAAAGGAAGGAGATAAACCAGAGAATATCCTAAGAATATCCTATGATTCTCAACAATGTGCTAGCACAAAAAGAAAAATAAAAAGGAACCCTATAAGAAAATACATAAAGTGATATTTTGAGTGATTAAATGTTCTTGTACATCTGTAGTAAATGAATAAAACAATTATTCTTCTTTTCAACTATGTTAGTAAGATACTCAGTTTTGCTCACGTTTTACAATGTTTCTTATCTTGTTAACTAAGCTTTCTGTAAGTGCTTGTATCCAGGGCATATCTTCAGCTACTGTTTCATCTAGTCAGTTACTTTGAGCCATTTCATACCCTTAGTAACCCACAGAAATGCTTCATAATTCGCATTCCTATTTGATACTAAGGTCTTTTTGAAATGACATTTTTCCCTTTAATCTAGTCAATTACTTTTTCACTTTGAGAAAACAAGCAGTTGCTGATTTTCCATTATCATAACCGTGAGAAATCACAAATTTGATAGATCATCATCCATCAAGGTTTGTCAGAATGAGATTTGGCTTTTAAAATTTCAATAAGATTACTAATGATGGTCATTGAATGAGTGGAAAGGAAGAGGGGGAAGAACACCAGGAAGCTGGAATTCAGGGCTTTGCTTATGGCCTCTAAAACCTGAAAAGACAGAAAGTGGAGATTCTTTCAGATTTGGGTTTGAGGGTCTTGCATTCTGTTATAGCATATATCTACTTTACATATAGAGTTGTAACCTATTAGGAAACTTGTCTTACAGTGTTGTAATCTATTAGGATGGTTAGATTTTGTATATATATATATTCACAATGGATCAATGAAAAATATAAGGAATTCTTTCCCATTTCTCCCTTGTTTTTTTAGAATTTCAGAACATAACACAGAACAAAAGGCAAGCTTCTTCGGTGACCATCATCTTCAGCCGGCAACCACCCCATAAGGATCGCCGGAGGGAGATCTGTCCACCGGAGCAAGAATCTCCAGCAATAGGCCTATAACGCGCTGTCACGCCCCTAATTTCTCTTTGGAACTGTCCCCCACGCGCTGCGTGGGGATGCATGCAGCCACCGCCGACGACCAAATTCCTCCACTAGCATTGTTGGCCACTGACCAAGCTCCCCAGCCACCCACCTCCCTTGTACAGATGCCGAAACAATGGTTTTCAAAGACTTTTGTGTCTAGTAGCCCTAGTTTTCTAGGGTTTCTTCAAGAATCAGTGACATGAAGAGGTGATTTAAGGTTTTGAGAGCCAAAATCCATTTTGGTGTGGTGTTTTTTCATGGAAAGGTAGTTCTTTTCTTTGTAAGATCCTATTTTTCATAATGCACTTTCAGTCATTTTATGTTAGATTCTATGTTTTTATGATCAACAATAAACCCTAGAGGAGTCAGGTGTTGTTATCGCATAATTCAGACATGTACACCGAATTATAGGAAGTTGTAAAATAAAAATAGAAGATTTTAGTCTGTTCATTATCAGAAATCACTTAAGTCGGCATCTACTTCTACCACTACACTCTTCGAGTCAGGTAAAATCAATACATGTTTTATTTCATCTTCCTCCACATAGGTCATCGACTTGCTCCATCAAACTACATGATGCGAATTCCAGCTTTATTTTACTACGCTCGCCCCACCCTTCTACCTCTATTGTTACCCGTAAGTGTGATGGGTCAAAATCTGTGGTCCTCGCTAAGTAAAGACATTCATCTTATTCCTCTAATCACTTTGACCTATGTTCTGAGTTTACCAGAATTCTCTTTTAATTTAATTTCTACGAGTAAACTCTCTCGTACACTTAATTGCTATATTTCCTGATTATTGTCTAATTCAGGATCTTTCAACGAAGTGAGTTATTGGTAGAGGACGTTAGTTTAGGGGTCTCTACATCCTTGAAACAGAGGTGTCATTCGACCGCATTTGCCGCCAGGCCATCCTTCTCTTTGTCAGTTGCTTACATCCTCAATTTTCTATTTTATCCTCATCGAATTCGTGAGTCATGTCAATATGTTAAGCTTCATCGTGTGCATTTAAGTCCTAGAGTCAATAACCGAGCTTCTACTCCTTTTGAGTTGGTCCATTCAGATATGTGGGGTCTATGTCTACTTGTGTCCCCAACTAGGTTTTGATATTTTGTTACGTTTGTTGATGATTATTTCATGAACAACTTGCTATATTTAATGAAAACCGCTCGAGCTATTTTCTCACTTTCGCATTTTCAGGCTGAAATTCACACTCAGTTTCATGTTTATGTTCAAAATCTGAGAAGTGATAATGCCAAAGAATATATGTCTGAACAATTTTAGTCATTCATACTTCAGAATGACATCCTTCATTAGACATCTTGTGTTGATACTCCTTAAAATGGAGTTACTGAAATAAAAAATAGATACCTTCTTGAAACAGCTCGGGCTTTATTTTTTCAAATGCACGTGCCCAAACATTTTTTGGTCGAAGATGTTTCCACAACTTGTTTTTTGATTAATCAGATGCCTTCCTTTGTCTTGAATCAACTAATTCGTCAAAACCTCTTTCCCCATAAATCTTCAAACCCTATTTCGCCAGACTGCTTTGTTTCAGATGCTCATCTCGTATGTGTCTAAACTGATCCTAAGTCATTGAAGTGTATCTTCCTCAAGTTACCTCAGATTTCGTATGGGTATAGTGTTAATGTTTATCTGTGTACTGTTTCATGAAGTCAATTTTTCGAGAATACGCTTTTTTCTCAAGACCCGATCCACTACCAGAGGAGTGACGATGATTTGCCTGCTTAAACTCTCGTTTCCTCCAAGTCCCGCTCCTGCCTCTCCTCTGACAAGGCCTTCCATTACTCAGGTATACTATCGACGCCAAAACCCCCCCATTCTCGAGTCCAACATAAGCTGCTTCGATATTAGATTTAGTCTCTGATGATGATCTTCCACGCTTTGTAGCCGCACGCCAACGCTGCTCACCAAATTTCTCATTTTGTTCTTATAACCATTTAATAATATATCTACGTTTTTATCAGATCCCCTGACTTATCTCCCTACCTAACACCGGTCTGCAGGCTTTATCTCTCACCCCGCTGGCGTAGTTCTGCGCGAAGAAATGGCGCTTGCATTTAATAAATGACATTTTTGTGATAGTTACTCATCGGGAAGAAAGCCATTCGACGCCTATGGGTTTTCAGAAGAAAAGTCAATCCTAATGGTTCGCTTTGCCGGTTTGAAAGCACGATCAGGGCTGGCGGGTACACTCGCATCTATGGTGTGGACTATTGTAACACTTTTCATGACATATGTTCGGCTTTCTTTTTATTTCCTCACCGTCATTTATAATCGGATTCCACCACTGAGATATTAAGAATGCCTCTTCTCGCGACCTTCATGAGCAGGTGCATGTGAGCACGTTCACAGTGTTTGCTCGCTAGAGAGGGAAGGTTTGTCATCTCTAAGTCTTTATATGTTTGAACAGTCCCTATGGGTGGTCTCATAAATTCAAATAAGCACTGAGAATTCGCATGCGTAAGAGTGAATTTGACCAATTGGCCTTCTATGTGCTGTAATCAGAGATAATTGAATGAAGAATTGTATTTTTACATTAATCACAAACAACCTATTTATATACAAGACAATCCGAAACCAAATAGGAAAGAATATGAAGTTTCCTAATCCTACATGAATACATGTTTTTCAGATCTACTTTCTAATTTACAATGTTTAGAGAAAAGGGTCACATTCTCATTAATTTACAAAAGGAGGAAACACAAGGGTTTTATACTCTAGTGTTATGGGAAAAAGAAAAGAATAATAGTTAGAGTCTAATTGTGATATCATCTAATTGCAGATAGACTAGAAGAGAGAAGGGGAAAAGAACTTAAATGGATTAGGAGACTAAACTCACATTCCCTCGCCGGAGCATAAAGGCTTAAAAGCAAATAAGCTTGTCAAATATACTTTATCCTGGTGAGACTCTAAGAGATTTAGAATAAGATATCCGCAACAATAGAGTCGATAAACTAGGTAGATATTGCGCATCCCGATGCAATCTTTTCTTCTGATGAAGGCAATCCACTTCATGTGTTCGGTCTCTTCATGGAAAGTCTGTGTTAGATAAAGATGCAAGCAAGCATTTGATGACACAGGTAAGTTTATTTGTTTATTCCTTCCTAAATCTTAGCTCGGGAGTGTATGCTTCAAATCCATAAGGAGTTCACATGTTGCTAAGGCCAGGCAATCACTCAAATTTTCAAAGACCGATCCGCTACTACATCTTGTTTCTACTCTTCAGATCAGTTACCTGCAAATGAACACACAATACTCTGATGTAGAACGCCTATCCGTGGTGAGCTCGCCTACCAGATCATCAGATCCAACAACTCGGGTATGACTGCTCTTATATAACACCCCTCGACCGTGTCTTCGATATAACTTATATCACGTGAACTACAACATCCCCAATGGCTATCACAGCATTTAGAGAATCACAACTACGCCTGCTACTGTGAAACGAAATGTCGCCGAGCACATGTAGATATCAGCCATCATGTCGTTGATATCTCCCTGATCTCAAGCTCCCGACTCGTACAAGTTTGACATTCTGATCCATAAGAGTGTCTACACAGCTCACAAATTCAAATATACCAAAGGTCTATCAATATATTCATGTATACTTCCTCCGAAATAACTAATTTAATTGGGGACGAGTTATCTCAATGCCTAGAAAATACCTGAGTTTCCCCAAGTCTTTTTGTTTCAAAGTGGTCAAGAGGTGTTGTTCGAGTTTCATCACCATCCCGGTCGTTGCTCAGACGACAATATCATCCACACAACAATCAAGTAAATACACTTTCCAAAGATGAATGATGATAAAAATGGAATAGTTCACGCGGGTCGAATCATGCCAAACTCAACTCGGGAAAGCAACCGATTAAACTAAGCTCTCGGCGAGACTGCTTCGCACTACAAGGCGAATGACGAATTTGCATACCAAACCAGATCTCCTGAGCAACAAAGGTTGCTCCATATAAACCTCCCTCATGATCAACGCCAAGAAGACATTCCTCGATATCCAACTAAAAAGAGGCCATGAATGCATAAGAATTACAGAGATTGTGGCTAAAGCTTAATGTAAGCAATCTCGCCACCTGAGAAAATGTATCATAATAGTCCGAGCCATATTGGCCGAAAAATTTTCTTGCAACCAAACGGGTCTTAAGCCGATCAATCAATTCACTGTGTCCCACCTTCACAAGATAAAAACTCAACGATGTCCAATGTGAGACTCGCACAGGAGGAAGAGGCGACAAGTTCCTACATGTCATCGAGGAAGAGCATCCATTCTCAAATTTATCGCTCAAGCTTCACCGCTGATGAGAGCCCTGCCTGAAGGCTCTAGGGTAGAGACATGACAAGGTGGAAACAAAGGCAAAAAGTAGTGGTAAAGATAAACGATGAAAGCTAAGAAAATTAAAAGTCAGGATGTGGGTTAGAAGCAGAGCGTATTTCTTCCGAATGACAGGTAGATCATCGACGTCAGTGGAATCTGAGAGTGGAGGATCAAGTGATAAGAGATGAGTCAACACGAGGCCTGCAGAGGACGAGGACGGCGAGTATATAATTCGGCCGATCGAGGCACGGCACCGAGGTGGGGAAGGGAAATCAGGAGAGGGTAAAACAAGATGAATAGATAAGACATCTGGAGCAGTAGGACGCACTGTAGAGGATAAGAAGGAGGAATCTTCAAAGAAGGTGACATCAGCAGAGATAAAGTAGCGATTAGTATTGGGAGAATAACAACGATAACCCCTCTGAAGGCTAGAATAACCCAAGAAGACACACTTCGTGGCTTCATAGCAGAATTTGTCTCATTCAAGAGTGAGAATATGAACAAAACAAATACAACCAAAGACACAAGGAGGGAGATAAAAGAGAGGTTGAGTAGGTAGTAAGATAGAATGAGGGATCTAATCATGCAAAACATAGGAGGGCATACGATTAATCAAATAACAAGCAGCTAAGATAGCATCCTCCCAGAAACGTTGAGGAACCTTATGATGGAGGAGGAGAGTGCGAAATGGTCTATAACTAAATGATTTATTTCACGCCAACTACTCCATTCCGCTGAGGAGTGTAAGCACAAGATGATTGTGAAGAATCCTAAGAAGACATAAAAGAAGAGAATGACGAGAGAAATATTCTTTGGTGTATCACTTCTTAGAATACGAATAGAAGTATCGTAATTTGAATGCGAATTTCAGCATGAAATTTTGAAAGATAGAAAGACAACTCAACCTTTGTGCTTCATTAAAAAATAACCAAGTACATCGAGAATAATTATCTATAAAAGTAACAGCAATCGAAATCCTAAAGTGTAGGTAGACCGAGAAGGACCCCAAACACTCCGCTTAACAAGCCTGAAGTGACTTTGTCCGAGGATCTAAACGCTGGAACCACACGAGCAGCTGTTTCCTGCCGACAGACTACACCTGCCAAGATAAACTAGGAAAATGAGGAACCAAATTCTTCCGAAACTCGAGAGGGCTCGATGACCAAACGACTATGAAGGAGGAGAGGAGTCAGGAAGTGTAAGGAAGTGGGAACAAAGAGGCGAATCGAGGTGAAAGAGCCTCGTGACTCCATGTCCGATGCCAATCGCCTTCCTCGTGACACTGTCCCGCAAGGCTCTGAGTCAGGTGCAAGTACACAATGAAGGTCACGAGTCAACTTACTAATGGAAATAAGATTAAAAGGAAAATCAGGAACATAAAGTACAGAGGTAAGGGGCAAGGAAGGGAGGGGACAAACTGAGCTAATGCCTTTAGCTATGGTTTGAGAACCATTAGCTAAGGTAATTGTAGTAAAAGAGACTAGTAAGAGAAGAAAAAAAGGTCTTTATTACTGCAGATATGATCGTAGGCTCCAGATCAAGGATCCAAGGTGCCGAAGGAATGTAAGGCAAGGTAGATATTGACGGTCAAAGGTAAATGTATGGCGGAGGAAGATTCGGGCCGCTTAGTGACGGGCGTACTCCTCATATCTAATGGGCGTAAGAATGACCCTTAGGTGTGGACAGCTCCCTTGAGATGTAACTTCAACATGTCAATGATCAAGATCGAGCCAAATGAGCAAGAGACGAGGAGGTCGCCATGTAACCGAGTAGCATCGATCACGTGTGTCCAAGCCTATGACAAGAGGTGCATTGAGGATTTGTCTCTACTCCTCATGTTACCAAGGCCCACTGGAATCACTGAAAGAGACCGAGAAACCATTATGTATGTCTCAGTGTAATCTCAGATCGCATGGATTGAGTGGCGCGGAGGTGGCGAAGCAACTCCAGCAAGAGCCTTATCAAAGTCCGGAATAATCATCTGAAACAGTATTCGTCTCCCGGATGCTCCCAAATTCAGCCCGTTAAGCAAAAGAATGATCATAAAGACTGATCCATCTCGGAAGGCAAGTCTCTTGAGATTAGAGATCTTTGGGCAAAATAGAGATAAGTCTATCCTGCAAGTGCATACAATGTCCAACATAAGAAGATATATCCATACTCGAGTCAAGCTTCAAATCGGGCGAATGGAAGATATTGGATCTGCAGAGACACCGAATATCATTACGGTAATGGGGCTTTAATTCGATTCCAGAGAGAGGCAAGTTTTATAAATCCCAATATTATATAAAGTCTCGCATCAATAGATTCATCAAAAATATCGCAAAGTAAATCATCGCTTTTTCCATCAATTACGTTTATCTTTAGGAATACTGTATGGTCCATGTGAGTAAGATGATCCTCACATCCATTACCAATAAACTAAAGGTCCATCGAGTCGCCATGATCTATAATTTTCACTCCCTGTGAGTTTATCCAAAGTAATCATAGGAGTTCCAGATACAAAAGAATTAAAAGTCTGACCTTTTTCAGCCATAGAGAAGTCTTTTTCAGTCATAGAGATGAGAAATTAGTAGAAATCAACTCCCAAGGTCTTGAAAATGTCGTACAGCTCCAAAAAACACAAAAACAAAGGAGATTCAGCGACAGTGGACCCAAAGAATGTTGGTCGAGAGAAAAACCCGAAAGAAGGGCTTTTTCCAAATGACGCGAAAGGTGGAGTAGATGGCGGCTTGTTTGCGGGCAGACGTGACTACCGGAGGAGGCGCTAGAAAATGGGGCCTCCACACGCTACCGACCGGATCTGAGGGTACTGCACGTGTGGGCGCATGTAATGCTATTTTCCGATGAGGATTTCACCGGAAGGTAGATCGGAGGGAGATGCTCTTGTTGGTGTGCTCTTCGCCTAGAAGGAGGTCACCGAAAATCTCGCAGAAAGTACGCGCAAGGTCTCCGACGATGGTTTGACTTCCCGTGAGGCTTCATGAAGAAGAAATTTGTGTCTGACTGGGATTGTGACACGGTCTTTGGATGGAGTTCTTAGGAATTGACCACACGAGGCGAAACCTAACCTAGTATTCTCGAGCTCTTTTATAGCTCGATACCATGTTGAGAAAAAAGAAATATATTGATTCTCATTAATTTACAAGGAGAAACAAACATATTTATACTGCAGTGTTATGGGAAAAGGAAAAGAATAGTTAGAGTCTAATTAGGAGACTATCTAATTAGGAGACTAAAGAGAGAAGGAAAAGAATCCTAAATGGATTAGGAGACTAAACCTTAACAAATACTATAACACTCCCCCTCAAGTTGGAGCATAGATGTTGATCATGTGACTTATTTATAGAAGATAACTTACTGATCCACCTTTCGAAAGGTTTTGTGAAAATATCTCTAACCGTTCTTCGGTCTTTCGTATCGCATGAAATTATTTGTGGATCCTCATGAGATGAAAATGACAATCTATCTCAATATGTTTGGTCCGTTCATGAAATACTGGGTAGGATGCTATATGCATGGAAGCTTGGTTATCACACCAAAGCTTCACTAGTAATGAAGTTTTGATGCCCACTTCCATCAATAATTGATGTATCCACATGATCTCGCTTACAGTTATTGCCGGCTTTCGATAATCGACTCCGCCTTAGACCACGAGACAACAACGACGCTACAACAACGGCGAGGCTAGATTTGCCCAAACCGAACCGCGATATCTACGAGGTGGATCTCTGTCTTCCTTAGATCCTGCTTGATGCAACGTGAAAAGCAACCCGATTACGGGATGTCGAATGCTTGCATCTGATATTCTACGTGCGAGAACGCTTTCAGTAACATAGGATATGTTACTGATCGATGATTGGCGTGGGGATGATATATGCGACTCGACACACTTATTGGATAAGTAATGTACGGGCGAGTTCTTGTAAGGTAATTCGATTTTACGAATAGTCTTACTGTATCTCACCAAAGATCTTCAAATAATTATACATCGTAGACAGGTTGTACATTAGGAGCCATAGGAGTACTACATGGTTTGGTGCCTAATTTCACTGTCTCAGATAACATATCAAGTACATATTTTTGTTGAGATAACAGAATTCCCTACTTACTTCTCATGACTTCAACACCCAAGAAATACTTCGACATTCGTAAATCCTTTGTGTGAAATTGACTTCGAAGAAAGGATTTAAGAGATAATATACCTCTGGAGTCACTCCTAGTGATGACAATATCATCCTTATATACACTCTTTGGTAGAATATCTATATGCTTGGAGTTTTATAGAAGACGAGTGAGTCGACTGCTGCATCTTAAATGTCTCAATTGCTTGACTGAATTTTCCAAACCAAGCATGGGGACTCTATTTTAAACCTTACAAAGATTTCTGAAGACGATACACCTTCCCTATCTCCCCTTGAGCAACAAACCCCTGAGGTTGCTCATGTATGCTTTCTTGCAAAGATCTCCATGTAGAAAGAAAGACGTGCTTGATGCTCCAGTGATCTGAGTCCCAATCATAAGAAGCATCAAGAGAAATAAATAGATGAATAGTTGTTAGCTTTGCTACAGGAGAAAGAGTATCATAATATCAACTCCATAAATCTGAGCATAGCCTTTAACAAACCAATAGCCTTCTTGCCAGTAGGTAAAGGGACAAAGTCCCAAATAAAATTGTCATCCCCAAGCATGCATTTCATCTGCCATAGCTTATTTCCTTGACGGGGGTGAGATAAAGCCTCACGGACAGTGTTAGGAAGAGATAGAATCAAGAGATGTAATAAAAGAACAAGAGGATGACGAAAAATGGTTATAGGAAACAAACGAAGAGATTGGGTGAGTACACTGACGTTTACCTTTACGGAGAACAATCAGAAGATCATAATTTTGAATTGGATCTGATGATAAAGCAGCCTGTGTTGGACTAGAGAATGGAGGGTTCTAGCGCTTAGAATACACCTGAGTAATGGGAGGTTTAACAGGAACGGGAGGGAGCAGGAGCAGGAGTAGGAGTAGGTGAGGAAATGGTGTATACTAATAAATCATCATCCTCCCCCTGACTAGTAACAGTAGAAGAGAGGGAAAACGGGGTAGTCTCAAAAAATGTAACATCAATAGACACAAAGTATCGTCGGAGAGGAGGACAATAACATCGATACCCTTTTTGAATACGAGAGTAACCTAGAAAAATGCATTTTAAGGACTTTGGATCAAGTTTAGAGACTTGTGGATGGACATCTTGAATAAAACATGTGCATTCTAAAACCTTAGGTTCAATGGAAAACAAGGGATTTTTAGGAAACAATTGATGATAAGAAGTTGCTCAGTTTAGAACCGATGATGACATCCGTCATACGCCTAATTTTTGGTTCGCGTGTGCAACGCTTAGGAACCCATTAGGCCAGCCTTCTCAATGCCCCCACGTTCCGCAGAGGCGAGAGCATCCACGAGTACCTGCCGGCTTGTATTTTATTAAACTCAGCCCAAATACAAGGCTACCGTCTGAGCTCAGCGTGGTCGGGATGCTCAATGCTCTCAATGGATCCAACTCTCAATGATTTACCAAGTGGGCACACATGCCCTTTATATAGGCTGCATAGGGGTCCTACTCTAACTCTAAGTCTTCAACTACAAGCCAACGTGAATCCTTCTTGAACTAGAGTCTTTCCTGATCAGGACTCCTAAGCAAATTCATACGAATCCCTCTTGGACTAGGCGTCCTTCCTTATCAGGACTCCTAATGGCATAGGACTCCTTGTGCCGTATGACTCTTTGTGCTGCAGGACTCTTTGTTGCACTCCAATTAGGAGACTTGCTGCCCAAGGCTTTCTTGCCTATATAAGGGAGGCTTCTCCCACTCCGATCCCGCTTTGCTTCAAGTGTCGCGCCCCAGGCCCCATCTAAGCCTTGAGTGCCGTGACTATTACTGTGCGCGTCCCAACTGGGCCGCATGCTTGCCTTTCTTTTGTGCGTGCTTGGCTCATGCACTGTGCCTCCGAGCTTCTCATCCAGTTCTAGCACTCGCTTCCCAACGATCTGCCTTGATCTCCTTCCCTAATGCATGCATGGGGCCAATGCAGTGCCCTCATGCCGCATAGAGTTTAGATCATCTAGTCGAGGGGCTAACATCATCCTATTAATCAAGAAACAGGCGGTAGAGACTGCATCAGCCCAAAAGTGTTTGGGAACATGCATTTGGAATAATAGGGCCCATGCAGTCTCAAGACGATGTCTATTCTTTCTCTTAGCTACCCCGTGTAGTCTCCATTGTGGGGGGATAAGCATGTATGTACAAGGAACATGTCAAATAATAAGTCATGTTAGCATGACACGTTCACTTTAGATATTCTGAAGAGGCTTCAAGGAAGAAGTGTTTAACCAACCCTAGTAAAACTGACAAATATAAGGCCACTTGCTACCAATGTCTAATAAAAGAAAGCTTGGGTATAAAATTGATGGAATGACTTGTACTTTATAATTTGTTATTGCTACACAGAGAGAGCTTGGTATACGGTCACCTGCTACCAATGTCTAATAAAAAGAAAGCTTGGTTATAAAATTGATGGAATGGCTTGTTGTACTCTATAGTTTGTTATTGCTACATGGAGAGAGAGAGAGAGAGAGGATCTTGTATCTATTACCATTGCTTCATCACTCTAACGCAACTTTTCATAAACAGGGATACCCTGGTAAATTTTATTGCCCACGGATGAATAGCATGAATAAACCGGCATATGCTGCCATTTGCACTCATTCACCTACAAAACCAGTTCTTATATTTGTTTCATCACGTCGCCAGACAAGGCTTACTGCTCTAGATCTTATTCAGGTGAGATCAAACAACCTGTTAGGAAAATTATTTGTTCTCTCTGTTGAGACTTACATTTCTTGTTTTTTCTTTTTATATAATTGAAGTTTGCAGCTTCGGATGAACACCCAAGGCAATTTCTGAGCATGCCAGAAGAAGCACTACAGATGGTTCTTTCTCAGGTTACTGATCAAAACCTAAGGCACACCTTACAATTTGGCATTGGGCTGCACCATGCAGGATTAAATGACAAAGACAGATCTCTGGTTGAGGAACTTTTTTCAAACAACAAGATTCAGGTACTTCCCAGTCACCTGTCTAACCTAACAAAATGAAGCTCTTTTCTCACTCATTTTATTGACAACATTTTAATCTCTAAATATTTTAGGTCTTGGTTTGTACTAGCACACTAGCTTGGGGTGTAAACCTTCCAGCTCATCTAGTTATTATCAAGGTGAGGCAAAATTATGTATTGTATGTTTATATATTTGTTTTTATAGCTGTTATGTTGGTATGAACTCCCGAAGAGGGGTGAGTAAATTCTTTTCCTTTTCCTGCACTTTCTTTTGTAAATGGTTATGAGAAAATAACAAACAGATTACACCTTTTTCTTAATAAATGTCAAAATTGGTTTCTTTGGCTCTTTGGCCCTTCTTTTGCTAGATTCTTGTTCAGAATTTTGTCTGTGTGTGTGGAGCTATAAAGCATCAAATTTCACTTTCCCTTTCATGCTGGTTTGACATGAGGTTCACTGTGGATAGCTGTTAGCAACTTCACAATTTAGGAGGCAGAACATAGGCATGTGTAGTATCACCTTCCTACACATGTGGCCTATGGCATGAGGATTGAGACTTGGATCAGGTTGAGAAAGGAGGTGCTTTGATGTGCATAATTGGCTTTTAAGTTCTAGATGTGTTAACATTGGGCAAGAGAGATTTAGGATTCATAATAAGTTTAGTATTTTGACTAAATATTTGAAGTTATTTTTAGGTCTAATTTGTGAAAATAAGTTTTTTTACCAAACATATCTAGTCTACTTAACGCCTTAAATCGAGTTATTAAAATAAATAAAGTCATTAAGTTAATTTACCAAACACCTACCCTCTAAATCAACTAACTAGACTGGAATAGACACAACTCATTCTTTACTGTCCTAGTTCTTGTGAACAGTTTATGGAAAGAGAGCCTACTATAGAAGTTGGCCAAAGTTAACCTTATTGTGTATTAGCGTATCTCTTAAAACATAAATAACCCTCCTTTGACCTTTAAGTACTGGCTTAAGTCAGTTTTTTTTCTTTAACACCTTGGGACTAGCAGCATTTTAAAATAACTTATATTTCTCATGCAGGGAACAGAGTTTTTTGATGGAAAGGCCAAAAGATATGTTGACTTTCCTATCACAGATATCTTGCAAATGATGGGGCGTGCAGGCCGACCGCAATATGACCAACATGGGAAAGCAGTCATTCTTGTTCATGAACCTAAAAAGAGCTTTTATAAAAAGGTTAATGAAATACAGTTTTATTATTATTATAATTAAAGAAATGCATTATCATTGAGCGATATTTGTTGCTAAGCTTTCTGGAATAACTTGTGATCTTTTCTACTTTCAGTTCCTTTATGAACCCTTTCCAGTTGAGAGTAGTCTGAGGGAGCACCTCCACAATCACATCAACGCAGAGATAGTTTCTGGAACAATTTGTCATAAGGAGGATGCCATGCATTATCTCACCTGGACTTACTTATTTCGTAGACTGGTAAGAAAAATGCTGTCATACATGGGAAAACTGGAAGAATATGTATTTGATACTGCAACATCTAGAAAATTGTTGTTCTTCTCAAATTGTGTTTCTTCTTCTGTTCCTATAGAATCTTGCATGACATAAAATGCCCCCAAGTATTGATGTTTTTACAGTTCATCCAAAAGGTCTTATTTGTTGTCTTCTTTAAAAGTTCTGAGCAACATATCCATGTGACAGATGGTTAACCCAGCTTATTATGGCTTGGATGATACTGACCCCGAGATTCTAAGCTCGTATTTGTCACGGTAACATTGTTGTCGTACTGATTCTATGGAATTTCTTCTGTTTGGAAAGTTTCTTTTCTTTTGATTACAATTCTATCTTCTTTGTCCATATTTTGAGCAGTTTAGTGCAAGACACTTTTGAGGATCTGGAAGACAGTGGATGCATCCAGATGAAAGAAGATAATGTTGAGCCTATGATGTTGGGTTCAATAGCATCTCAGTATTACCTTAGCTATATGACTCTGTCAATGTTCGGTTCTAACATAGGCCCTGAGACATCACTTGAAGTAAGTAATTCTTCCAGCATATTGTTAATTTAATCCTCATGATTTTTTAATTTATTTATTTTTCTGTTTTCCGTCAGAATGTTTTTCATAGAAAATAATGCATCTATCAGGTTTTCCTTCATATTCTCTCTGGTGCTTCTGAGTATGATGAGCTCCCTGTGCGGCATAATGAGGTAATTTTCTGATTATGATATGTCCTGATTTGTGTATTTACACTTTCAGATGAGTATCAGAAGACATCTATGCTTGGTCCTTAGTAACATATTAACATATAGGTATACTGTACTTGCATTAGATAAAAAATAATAAAGCAGTTGTCATCAAATTCAGGTTTTATCTCCTTATTCCCTTGGCCTGGAACCAACGTATATCTCACTTTTCAAAAGTGAAATGGTCGTGTTTTTCTAATTCTTTTGGGCTTGGATCACTTTCCTGAGTTGTAGAGCTTGTTTTGCTTATGAACTGGAACAGTTATTCAGCTTGTACAATTTGGAAGAATGTCTTGTTGCTGTTTGTAACCATACAGAGCCTCCGAAGTAGTTATTTGGAAGAAGAAATATAGGATCCAAGGAATATAGGAATAGAGGAGTCTTCATTGCAGAACATGTCTTGTCTGCTTAGTTGGGTTGCTCCTTCAGGTGGATTCCTCATTCAGCTAATTAGTTTGCTGACCCTTTGGGTAAGCCAGGGGGTTCTTGGCTAAAGGCCTTTGTAGAGGAGTTTATGCCTCCTTGAGAGGGGTTGTGTTGTGGTTTTCATTTTCTCTTTCTTCATTCTCACAGATTGTTGTTCCGTGTCTTATACATTCTGAAGAATAGCTCATTCTTCTTGTTCTTTTAGTTCAAATTACTGTAAAGAGAGAAGGAATTCTCATATTTCATTCATTAAAAAAATACTAGAGAACATGCATATTTATACACAAGTGTTAGAGAAGATAAAGGAAAGAAAGGAAAAGATTCCTAATAGGATTAGGAAACTAATCCTTAACACTCCCCTTCAAGCTGGAGCATATAAGTTATATGCACAAAGCTTGTCACATATATGCTTAATCTTATAACCTTTGAGAGATTTAGTGAAACTATTTGCTAGTTGGTCATTTGAGTTGACAAAACTAGTGGTTATGCATCTTGATGAAATATTCTCTTCGATAAAGTGGCGATCAGCCGATGTCTTTTGGTCCTCTCGTGGAAGGCGGGTTAGATCTGATATGTAAGGTTAACGTGATTATCGCATGCCAGGCATTACATTCATCCTTCACGAATCTTATTTCTTGGAGGAGATGTTTGTGTGCTTGAGTTCGCATGTTCTTAGAAACGTAGCTCGATACTCGGAACTGTTCGCTAGATTTGGCTAACACATCATGGTTTTTATTCTTCTAGGATATTAAGTTACCTCGATAGAGCCTGTACGGAAGTGGGGCGATGCATGCGTGGGTGAGCCTACAGTGCATCAACATGTGACAATTTGGGTATAACCTCTGTTCTCATACAACACCCCTTGGCTTGGTGTTCCTTTGACATAATGAAGAATACGAATTACAACATTCTAGTGGTTATCATAGGGTGTTTGTAGGAACTGACTAACTATACTCACAGGAAAAGAAATGTCAAGTCGAGTGATGGTGAGATAGTTCAGTTTACCTTCAAGTTGTCGATATCTCCTTGGAACCACTTAGAAATAAGTTCTTGCTGAGTCTGAGTTTGACATTGAGCCATAAGAGTGTCTTTGGAGTTTCACAGGTCGACATGCGATTTCCTCGATATATCGAGGTGTACTTCCTCTTAGAAATAATCATGTTGGAATTAAACCGAACTACCTCAATGCCTAGAAAGTACTCGAGTTTTCCCAAGTCTTTTGTTTGAAAGTGGTTGAAGAGGTGCTTTTTGAGTTTCTGAATGCTAACTTTATCACTGCCTGTAATAACAATGTCATCTACATAAACAACCAAATAAATACACTGTCTAGTAAAGGTATGATGATAAAAAACTGAATGGTCTGTTGTACTCTTAATCATGCCAAACTCCTGAACCATTGAGCTAAATCGACCAAAGACTAGGCCGAGAGCACATTTGAACCATATTAGAACGGCGTGGCACGCATCAAACTAGACTCCTACAGCGATAAATGCGGCGATTGCTGTATATGTGCTCACATGGATCGCGGAGAGCGTTAGCGTGTGGCGAGTGCATAGCCGCCGCCAGAAAGAAGCCCAGTGAAAGAAGCAATCTTGGCGGTACGGAGAAGTGTGTAATAATCTAAACCATATTGCGAGTATACCCTTTGTGATAAGCGAGCTTTAAGACTATCCACTTGGCCGCCAGGGCGAACTTTCCAGTATAAATCAGCGTGACCAACATGAGACTTTCGGGAGGGAGGTAGAAGATCCATATTGCCATTGGAGTAAGGGCTTCATTTCTTGACCGTGCTTGCTTCCATTCGAATGAAGAGGCTTCATTGATGCTTTAGGGTAGAAGCAGAGAAGAATGAGGTGGAAAGCAACGAGTAGGGTGAAGATAAACGATGATAGCTTAGAAAATTATAAACAGGATGCGGGTTGCAACTATATCGAGTATCTTTCCAAAGGGCAATAGGTAGATCATTGGGCGGTTGTAAACCGGAGCTGGAGAAGACAATGGCACACGAGATGAATTAGCAAGTGGCCTTGTATGACTACGAGGATGACCTGTATAAACCTGAAGTAGTCGAGGAAGAGCATCAATAGATGGAGAAGGGAGAGCTAGAGATGGTAAGATAATAAGAATATATATTACATCCAACACATGAGGGTGCTCTGCAAATGAGAAGGAGGAATCCTCAAAGAAAGTGTTAAAGGCATGATATTCATATTAAACCCAAATCCTACAAGCTTGAGCTTTTAGGAAAGTTGGTCATTTAATATGATATCAAAGCTTGGTTTGGCAAGAGGTCATGGGTTCGAGTCACCTCTTTGCAATTTATTCCCCATTTTGTTGATTTGAAAGTCCATTGTGGACTGTATTTGGTTTGTTTGACTTTCCACATGCAGGTATGCGGTCACACGTGAAGGAGGGTGTTAAAGGAATGATATTCATATTGAACCCAAATCCTACAAGCTTGATCTTTTAGGAGAGTTGGTCGTTTAAGAGAAAGTGACATCAGTATAGATGAAGTAGTGATTTGTGTCAGTAGAATAACATCTATAACATATTACCATCTCCCTATGATCTTCCCATTACTCTTCGGAAAGGTACTCGTTCTTCTCGTAACCCTCAGTCTATTTTCTTGACTTATCATCGCTTATCTTCACCGTATTCTGCTTTTGTTTCCACCTTGTCTTTTGTTTCTCTTCCTAAAAAATGTGCATGAGTTTCTCTCTCATCTGGGCTGGAAACATGCAATGATTGAGGAAATGACTGCTTTACACTCTACTAGTACATGAGATCTAGTCACCTTACCTGCTAGCAAGTCTCCTGTCGGTTGCCGTTGGGTTTATACAGTTAAGATTGGTCCAGATGATCGGATGGACGTCTTAAGGCTCGTCTAGTTGCCAAGGGGTATACTCATATAGTTGCTAAGAGGTGTTATACGAAAACAAAGGTCATACCCAGATTAGTGGATAATATGATGCTAACTAGGTAGACTCACCCCCAAACATATGCTACAATTCAGGGTCTTGTGTATTTATTGGAGGCAATTTAAGATCTTGGAAGAGAAAGAAACAATATGTTGTAGCCAGATCTAGTGTTGAAGCCGAGTACTAAGCCATGGATTTGGCAACATGTGAGCTCATGTGGCTAAAACATCGTCTTCAGGAGCTAAGATTTGGGTGTGTGATAACCAAGTAGCCCTACACATTGCATTCAACCCGGTCTTTCATGAGAGGACCAAGCATATTGAAGTGGGTTGTCACTTCATCACAGAAAAGGTTGCATCAAGAAGCATGACTACTAGTTTTGTCAACTCGAGTGATCAACTAGCAGACATTTTTACCAAATCTCTCAGAGGTTTGAGGATAACGTATATTTGTAACAAGCTCGGTGCATATGACCTATATGCTCCAACTTGAGGGGGAGTGTTGAATATTATAGCATATTCTATAGATATTCCATGGAATTTCCTGTGGTTTTCCTTTCCTAGACCTTTCCTTCTTTGTAATTTATCTTTCTTCATTTTGTATTTTATCTTCCTTCCTTTTGAGTTGTATTCATTCATGTATAAATATGTAGGTTTGTATCATTCTTATTCACTCAATAAGAAAAGTAGAACCTTTTGTTCCTATTGCTTCACGGTTTTGAACTGTAACAAGGCAGCTGAAGATATTCTCTTTGCTGCAAAACAAAGAAGTTTCCCAAAAAATGAAAGTTCAGTTCACTTCTTAACTCCACTACAGATTGCAAGTTCTGTTTCTTTTTCTAGTTACTTAACTTGGAGATAAAAACTTATACTTTCTCCGGCTATGTCTTTAATGTGCAGGATTTTGTTAATTGTACGTCCAAATAAAGAATGTTTTTTGTTGTACTAAAAAGTCCTTTGGTTATAAGCTTGATTTTTATTTTGCATCTTCATGAACCTTTGCTATGGTTTGTAGAACCTCAAGCTTGTATCTCTTTAAATTCTGGCATCAGCATCATCAATTGCAACATATGCACTAACTCTGATTTATTGATGGTTGTCACGGTCACATCTTAAACTTCATTGGAGAAGAAACCTATGTGTTGTTTTTCATTTTCTTTCTCTAAATTTTCTTTTCTTCCTCTAGGAAATTCACAATGCAGAGCTATCTGTGAGAGTTCCATATATGGTGGATAAGAATCGCCTTGATGATCCACATGTCAAAACAAATTTGCTATTTCAGGTCAGGTTCATCTCTTATCAGATCTTTTAGGAAGGAACGATAAATGCACAGTGGTGGTCATTTCAAGCACCTTTATTTTATGGTTTCATAATAGTACGTGAACTTTTGAATTCAGGCACATTTTTCTCAGCTAGAGTTGCCTGTCAGTGACTATGTCACAGACTTGAAGTCAGTATTGGATCAAAGTATACGGATTGTGCAGGCAATGATAGATATATGTGCTAACAGTGGATGGCTTTCAAGCACAATCGCTTGTATGCATCTCTTGCAAATGATCATGCAGGTATTCCTCTGTGTTGATGCCTTGAGGTTCTTTATAATAAATGGGAATTTTAGTTGATAAAAGGAGAATGTAGATGCTCTAACCACATTGATCAAATAATCATTTTCATTAAAAACGTGCTAAGTTGCTATACTTGTAAAAGCATGGTGTTTATCTAACAATGGAATAGTTAGGTAATTAACAATAATCAACATTTAGAACATTGTATTCCTGAAAGTTACATCATGGTTTATAATTTTTATGAATTAGTGCTAGTCCTGTAGTGACATAGGCTTACCCTAAGTTCAACTTGACATTCTCATGTATGTTATATGTGCTCACACAAATGAGAAATCACAAATTGAGATTCTTCCATCTATATGATGAAACGAAAAGGGGGCTCCTTTTTCTCCATTTGATAGAAATGAATACAATATCTATAAGCAAGGGCCCGGACAGGATGGGGAGGCATCAAGTTGAAATTCCAAGCATACAGAATGTTGAGAGAAAAGGAATAATATAATTCTCATTAATTTACAAAGGATGTAACATACGTATGTATACTCTAGTGTTAGGGTAAAAAAGGAAACAAAGTTAGAGTTTAATTAAGAGACTAAAGAGAAGAAAAGAATCTAATGGATTAGAACTAGCCTTAATACTCTCCCCCTCAGTGGAGCATATGGTTAAAGCGAGAACACGTACGTAATCTTTGATAGGACCTCTAATAGACTTAATGAAGATATACACTAGTTGGTCATTAGAGTTGACAAAGCAGTAGTCATGCATTCGTGCAATCTTACGATTAGAAGTGATAATCCTGCGCCCCGATGTATTTGGTCCTCTCATGGAAGCGGGTTAGATGAAATATACCGCGACTTGAATTATCTATATAGTTTCATACATTCCATGCTTCCCCAATCTTAGCTTTTGGAGAATGTTTCAATAATATGAGTTATATTTATTTAAAGGCATAGCTCGATCCTCGGCTGCAACACTAGATCACATTTTCTATCTTGTTTCTTACTTTTCGAGGATATTAGGATTCACATCGATGAGCAACACTGATACATTGTAGAACATCTATCTGTGGGTGAGCTTGCCTAGTTTGCATCACTGTAGCTAACAATCTAGGTATGACCTTTGTTCTCATACAACACTCCTTGACCTGGCGTTCCTTTGACATAATGGAGAATACGAGCTGCGACGTACGATAGGCATCCGCAGGTAGTGTAAGGCCGACTAACTACGCTCCGCGGGAAAAGAAATGTTAAGTAGAGTGATGATGAGGGTAGTTCGGTTACATAAGTCGTCGATATCTCCTTGGATCTCGTAAAGGCTCCCCTTGACCTGGTATGAGTTTGACATTCGGATCCATAAGAGTGTCTATAGGCTTACAGTCCAACATACTAGTGTTTGCCAATATATCCAAGGTATACTTCCTCTGAGAAATAACCACTCTGGAATTAGATTGAGCTGCCTCAATGCTTAGAAAATACTCGAGTTTCCCCAAGTCTTTTGTCTTAAAGTGGTTGAAGAGGTGTTGTTTGAGTTTCTAAATACCATCCTGATCATTGGTTGTAATGACAATGTCATCCACATAAACAATCAAGTAAATACATTATCCAGTAGAGGTATGATGATAAAAACAGAATCGTCTGTTGTGCTTCGAATCATGCCAAGCCTCTCTTTGAACTATTGAGCTAAGGCGAGTAAACCCCGGCTCGAGGAGACTATTTTGAAACATATAGGAGCAGCGTAGTTCGCATACCCAATGAGACTCCACACAGGCAACCATGACAGAGACCAGTTGCTTCCTTATAAACCTTCTCAGCGAGATCACCATAAAGGAAGATATTCTTGATATCTAATTGAAAAAGAGCCCATGAGCGCATAACAGCCATAAAAAGCCCAGACAAATAGAACGATCTTGACGCCGGAGAAAAGTATCATAATAGTTGGTATGTGCTAAGTGTACCCCTTAGCGGTAAGCAGTAGCCAAGTCGATCAACCTAGCCATGGTCCACCTTCATTGTATAAACCCAGCGGCGTTGACGGAGACTTGTCAGGAGGAAGAGCGACAAGCTCCCATGTGCCATTGGAGTAAAGAGCATCAATATCCTTAGCCATTGCTTGTTTATAGCTCGGATGAGAGAGAGCCTCACTAGTGCTTTTAGGGGTAGAGACAGAAGATAAGGTGGAAACAAAGGCAAAGTAGGGTAAAGTTAAACGATGAAAGCTTAGAAAGTTATAAACAGGATGTGGGTTAGAAGTAGAGCGGGTGCCTTTCTGAATGGCAAAAGGTAGATTATCAGACGGTTGCGGAATCGGGGCAAGAGATTACTATGGCACAGAAGATGATTCAATAAGAGGCCCTGTAGGAGGATGAGGACGGCGAGTATAAACCTAAAGTGGTCAAGTCACAATATCGGTAGGTGGAGAAGGGAAATCTAGAGATGGTAAGACAAGAGGAATATATAAGACATCCAAAACAAGAGGATGCGCTGCAGAGGAGGAGGAATTCTCAAAGAGGGTGACATCAACAGAGATAAAGTAGCGATTAATGTCAGTAGAATAACCGCGATAACCCCTCTGAAGGCAAGAATAACCCAAGAAGACACACTTCATGGCTTTGGCTGAGAGTTTGTCTTCCCAGGAATGAGAATATGAAGAAAACATACACAACCAAAGACATGAGGAAGGAGGCAAAAGAGAGGTTGATTAGGTAGCAAGACAAATTGAGGGATTTGATCATGCAAAGCAGAGGATGACATACGATTAATCAAATAAAATGCAGCGAAGATAGCATCCCCCCAAAAACGTTGTGGAACCTTATGTTGGAGGAGAAGAGTGCTGAGCTGTCTCAACTTAATGACGATTCTTATGCTCAGCCACTCCATTATGTTGAGGAGTGTAAGTACTAGATGATTGGTGAAGAATCCCATGGGAAGACATAAAAGAAGAGAATAGCGAAGAAGAAATATTCACTTTTACATTGCTCGCCAAAGTAAAAATAGAAGTATTGATTGAGTGTGAATTTCAACGTAAGAAATTTTTGAAAGATAGAAAACTAACCATTTCGAGTTTTCATTAATCTCTTAGTAATACATGAGAATAATCGTTTATGAAATGTGTGAGAGAGAAAAGTAATTTTGTATTCTCATTAATTTACAAAGGAGGAAAATACATATATATACTCTAGTGTTAGAACAAAAAGAAAACAAAGTTAGAGTCTAACTAGGAGACTAAAGAGAGAAGGAAAAGAATCCTAAATGGATTAGAAGACTAATCCTTAACACTCCCCCTCAAGGTGGAGTATATAAATCAAAAACACCTAGCTTGTCATATATATACTTTATCCTAGGACCTCTAAGAGACTTAGTGAAGATATCTGCTAGTTGGTCATTAGAGTTGACAAAACTAGTAGTCATGCATCTGGGTAAAATCTTTTCTCCCGATAAAGTAACAATCTCTACTTAGTATTAACTTGGTCCTCTTATGGAAAGCTGGGTTAGATGAAATATACGAGGTGACCAGTTATCATATAAGCTGTACATTCATCACTTACAAATCTTAGCTCTTGGAAGAATCTTATTAGTATGAGTTCACATGTTGCTAAGGCCATAGCTTGATACTCGGCTTCAACACTAGATCTGGCTACTACATCTTGTTTCTTATTCTTCCAGGATATTAAATTACCTCGATAGACACCTGATATCGATGTAGAAGTCTATCGGTGGGTGAGCACGCCCGGTTGCATCAGCGTGGCGGCAATCTAGGTATGACTTACGTTCTCCTCCTGACACCTCTTGACTGTAACACTTTGACATAATGGAGAATCTGGCTGTAGCATCTGACCATCCTTTAGGTGATTGTGGAATTGACTAACTACGCTCCTGAGAAAGAAATGTCGGTACAGAGTGATAGTAAGATAGTTCGGTTTACCTAGTGAGTGATATCTCCTGGATCTTGTAGGGCTCCCACGATGCTTAGTACCAGTTTGACATTTTGGATCCATAGAAGTGTCACGGGCTTATAGTCAAACATACACGTGTTACTGATATATCGAGGTATACTTTCTTTGAAATAATCACTCGAGTGAAGTGAAATTCTCCGATGTAGAAAATACTTGAGTTTCCCGAGTCTTTTTGTTTGAAAGTGGCTAAAGGTGTTTGAGTTTTAGATACAAATCGTAGTCACTGTAATGACAATGTCATCCACATAAACAATCAAGTAAATACAACGCGATGAAGTATGATGATAAAAGCCCAGAATGAGTCGTAGCCGAATCATGCAAAACTCTTGAACCACGAGGCTGCATCGGTTAAAGCGAGTTCGAGGAAACGTACCGGACATATAAAGAACGACGTAGCTTATCTGCAGATCCGAGTTCCCCACGGCAATGAAACGGTGGATTTGCTCATATACTCCCACCACTCGGCGAGATCGTGATGGAAGACGTGTGATATTGGCGAAAGAGTGGCGAGCGCATAGCGACCATAGAGAGAAGCCAATGACGAGGCAATCTTAGCTCTTTGGAGAAAAGTTATCATAATAGTCAAACCATATTGTTGAGTATACCCACCCAGCAGCCAAGCGGGCCTTAAGCCGATGCTGCTTGGCCATCGAGTCCCACCTTCCTTTGTATAAACCTGTGACGATGACGGAGACTTCTTTAGAAGGAAGAATGACAAGCTCACATGTGCCATTGGAGGAAAGAGCATCCATTTCCTCAACCATTGCTAGTTTCTAGCCTGGATGAAAGAGAGCCTCACTAGTGCTTGTAGGGATAAAGATAGAAGACAAGGTGGAAACAAAGGCAAAGTATGGTAAAGATAAATGATGATAGCTTAGAAAATTATAAACAGGATGTGGGTTACAAGTAGAGTAAGTACCTTTCTGAATGGAAATAGGGAGATCATCAGGCGATTGCGGAACCAGAGCAGGAGATGATGGTGGCATAGAAGATGAATCAACAAGAGGCCTTGTTGGAGGACAAGGACGACGAGTATAAACTTGAAGTGGTTGAATCACAACATCCGTAGGTGGAGAAGGGAAATCTGGAGGTGGTAAGACAAGAGGGACATGTAAGACATCGAAACATGAAAGTGCTCTTCATGGGAAAAGAAGAGGAACCCTCGAAGAAGTGACATCAGAGCGAGATGGCTGGGTTGTGTTAGTAGAATAACATCTATAACCCCTCTGAAGTCGAGAATAACCCAAGAAGATACACTTAGTTGCTTTGGCCGAGAGCTTTTCTTGCCCAGGAGTAAGAATATGAGCGAAACCATGACGAAAGACTTGAGGAGGAGGCGAGAAGAGGGTTGATTAGGAAGAGGATAGAATGAGGATTTGATCATGCAAAACGGAGGATGACATATGATTAATCAAATAATAGCCGGCTAAGATAGCATCCCCAAAACATTGGGGAACCTTGATGGGTAAGAGTCTGGCGGTTTCAACTAAATGCGGTTCTGTGCTCGATACTCCATTTGTTGAGGAGAGTAAGCCTGAAGGGCTAGTGAGAATCCCATGTGAGGGCATAAAGGAAGAGATTGATGTAGAAAGATATTCCTTGGCATTATCACTTCGTAGGATATGAATGTAAATATTAAATTGAGTTCGAATTTCAGCATGGAACTTCTGAAGAATAGAGAATAACTTAGCACGAGTTTTTATTAAAAATAGCCAAGTATATCGAGAATAATCATCTATAAAAGTAACAAAGTACCGAAACCCTAAGGTAGACTCAACCTGAAAAGGACCCTAAATATCAATGTGGCTAAGCTTGAAATGAGACTTTGTCCGTTGATCTAGACGCTTTGGGAATGAGACATGAGTATGTTTCCCAAGTTGACATGATTCACATTCGATTGAGGACAAACTAGAAAAACGAGGAACCATGATACGAATCCCATCAACTTGTGAGGAGACCCGTGATCAGATTAGCTTGGAAGAACCGCTCTAGTATTTGGCTTGGATGGAAGACCTCGACCATTGCTTATAAGGAAGCGGGAACGGTATGTGTAGGGACGCCCTGATCGGTGATGGAAGTCAAGTTGATAAGTCTTGATGAGACACAAAATAGCGGAAGTAAGTTGAGTGTTTTATAAGAACGAAGAGAAGTGAAACTCTCAATTTTATTAATCTGTAAACTTAAGAATGTAGGGATAACAAGCCTATAAATAGGCTAAAAAATATGAAGAATAGAAACTAAAATTTGGTTTTTGCCAAAAACTAGAAAGGAAACTAACATACTTTTTCCTAAAGTAACACACTAAAAACGTCCATGAGGAGAAGCAAAAAAATGGAAACTAGATAATTCTAGGATAAGGCTTCGGAATCAAATTAACCATAATCTGTTAACTTCGATATAGATTAGGAACAAATCAGCGACAAATCGAAACAAATCAACACCAGTGTATCTCTAATACCATGACTAAATCAACAATCAAACTTAAAACAATAATAAATCATTAAAATGCAATTGATAGAGATAATCATTCTGAAATTAGTAGCCGAATAAACACCAAATTTGTAGCAAGTGCTTCTAAAATAGTAGCAAAATCAACAAGTCAGCCTTGGCTCATGAGTCGGTCCAAATCGGTTACTTTGATGACATGGACCGTCTTGTTTATTTTGGAGTTAGACCACCTTGAGCTTCTTCTACATGGGCATCTCGGATTAAAACATTAAGGGCTTCTTTGAATCTCTTAGCCCTAGCTCGTGTCATCGGGCCTAATGGGATTTCAAGCGGGTCCGCATTCCATTCCTTAGCCATGCTTTCCATCCACCCTGACCTCCAGATCTAAATTTTCTATAGTGAGATTGAATTCCCAGTATATGTTGCGGAAATTTGGCATCAACGGATCCTTTGTGCTTTGATTCATCATTCCCCCCTTCCTCGAAAAGATTCGTCCTCGAATCTTAACCATTATGTTGTTGATGACATGAAAATAAATACACATCCTCCACGGTCCATCATTTTTGAGTTCAAGTAATACATGTAGAACACATGGACTAATCAATTCCTCCGCTTGGATTTGAAGCTCTTTTGTCTCCTCGAGTGGCAAACCATTAGGATCATCCTCATGGATTACATACTTGAACTCGAACTTTGTAACAAGGAAGAAATAACACTGGACAAAGTAGAATCAAGATTGTTAATGTTTAAAAGCATCTCTTTGTCTGAATTACAAACTATGGAAACTGTTAGTATGAAAAGCACTCTTGATCTCACTTTTTTTTGCATAGAAGCTTTCTTTTCTTTTTATCTCATCTTCTTTGTTCACTTTCCAATCATTTTTTTTTTTTTTCATTCTCTTCCCTTCTCTCAATTTCTTTTTCCTCTTGTTTTTCTTCCTCTTTTTCTTTTCTTTCTTTTCCTTTCTCATTCTTTTTTTAATCACACTCTTGTTTTGACCTCACTTGATCTTCATACACTTGTTTTGGTGTCAATGGTACAAGAGTTATAAGCTTCTTGTCCTTCATGGCGAAGCTTGATTCTTGAAAGCTGTCATGGTTGCCTCTCTATCAAATTGCCCAGACACTTTAATAAGATGTGAGAAATACATAGAACAACATCTGAAAACCTCATCATGATACTTCGATTAGAAAATGACAAGAGCACTTGCTTTTTGCACCCACGAGTTCCACTACTTATCATTCAACCATTGCCAACCTTATGCCGAGGATGCTTACTTGTTGGCATTCTAATTTCTTCACCATGGTTGTACTAGCTGCATTAGTCTGACTTCCCCGTGATGATCACACTACATACCTTGTTTTGGGCGTGGCACCTAGTGTGAAAAATGTTATCCATTGCATCTCGTCATCTTCCTTGACTTGCGGCAAGGCCCTCCTCGCCCTTAAATTGATTCTCCTTGGGCCGACTTATATATATTGGCATCCTCTAAGGATGGCATACCATGACTCTTTTGTTTGGACATTGGCTTGCTATATGACCCCTACCTTGGCATTTAAAACACATAATATCACGATTCCAAGTAGTGAAAGAATCGGGTTTACCTTGATTTCCTTGGCTGGCCCCCTTTTGTTTTAGTTCTGTTTTAGGCTTGGTGTTGGGTGGCTTCTTTTCCTTCCTCTATTGATTCGATTTCCATGTAGATGAACTTGGACCATGTGCAAAACGTGTGTTGTTACTGCCCCTCCTCTCGACTTGATTCTCAATCTTGATGGCCATATGCACCATATCCTCCAACTCCACATAATGTTGCAATTCCACCACATTACGAGATTTCGATTTAAAACACCGCGAAAACCTCGCCGTTCTTAGCCTCTCGATCTTCTTCAATATTTGCTCTAGCCATTGCAACCTTCATCTCCTTATAATACTTCTCCATATTACGATTGCCTTGCCTCACGTTTTGCAACTTGTTGTACAACTCCCGGTAGTAGTAAGTTGAAAGAAATCTCTTTCGCATCACCATCTTCATCTCTTCCTATGTTTCCACTGCTGGCTCCCTATTCCGTCTCATATTCAAAACTAATTGGTCCCACCACATTGTTGTATAGTCCGAAAACTCTATGACAGCAAGTTTCACCTACTTATTTTCGGAATAATTGTGACAATCAAAAACCAACTCCATCTTCCTCTCCCACTCAAGATATGCCTCAGGGTCATTCTTTCCTTGGAAAGATGGAATCTTCATCTTAATGTTTCCCCAGTGTACCTTCCCGGAGTTCTAGTTTCTCAGTCTCCCCATTACCTCCACGTCTGATAACCGAGATGCCAGTCAATCTAATCCTCGAGCCTTATACCCCTTCTTCTTCTACTCATACCCCTCTTTTGGCACAACCTCTCATACACGCCTGTTGGAGGGTGTCGCGGTTGCTCTAAGTTTTGATCTACCCTGTCATGGAATTGTACCAATTCATCCCTAAGCTTATTCTACGTACTTAGTTGATTAAAGACTGCATGGAGACTTCATGTCAACTCCTCCTTCACACCCTCGGATGCATAGTTGTTTGTCATATTGCTGCAAAAAACAAGGTTAGAGAAAACGTAGGACCTCACAAATCACTCCCTCATGTGTTTTCACTCGAAGAATGATTCACTCGTGTTTTCACACAATATATTTGGCTTTTTCTCACTCTAATAATCTTACTATTCTTGCATTTTTTCACTCAGAATTATTCTTTTAGTTATTTCGGAACTAATCAAATAAATCAGATTTTTTTTGCAAAATTCAATAAAAACCTATCAAATGGAAGGTTGGTGGCGTTAACTTGATATTCAAGCTTTACTTAAAAGCGACAAAAAAAAGAATTGAAATTTCTCAATTTATTTACTATTTTTTTTTATACGTTAGTGGGGGTTGGATTTCCGGCAACTAGAATGATGATAAACCTATAAAATTATATATATATATATATATATATATATATATATATATATATATATATATTTTTTTTTTTTTTTCCGACCGGATCCTTTTCCTTTACTTCACTTTTTTTTTTTTTTTAACCTGGAATGGACTGTTCAAAAAAGGAAACAAACAAAAGTTATATCCGATCAAGAATGAAGAAAATCAGACTTGGGGATGGAGTAGATAATAGGTTGTGACTAAAATTGGGGGTTGAACGAAATTTAGAGGGAACGAATGTAAGTGGTGACTAAATTGAGTTCAGACAAAGAAGAAAAGAAAAAACGTAAAAGATAGGCAAGCCGTAGAACACATTGCTCTAATACCGTGTCTGAACCAGTCGACTTGTGAGGGACCTGTGGTAGGATTAGCTCGGAAGAACCGCTACAGTATTTGGCTTGGATGGAAGACCTCGACTTGTTGCTTATAGAAGCCAGAGACCTTGAGTATATAGGACGCCCTGATCGGTGATGGAGATCCGATTGATAAGTCTTGATGAAGGCCATGGAATAGTAGATTAGTTAGTTCTTTTAAGGGCAGAGAAATTTAAACTCTCGATTTTATTAATCTGTAAACTTAAGAATGTAGGGATAACAAACTATAAATGAGCGAAAAATCTGAAGAATAGAAACTAAAATTCGACCCTGAGGAAAGTAAATATTTGGCCCAACTAGAAAACTAACACCTTTTCCTAAAGTAACACATTAAAAATGTCCATGAGGAGAAGCAAAAAAAGGAAACTAGATAATTTTATGATAAGGCTTTGGAATCAAATCGTAATGATTTAGAATCATCGACAAATCGAGCTGAAATATAGCGACAAATTAGGAACAAATCATCACTAAATCGGTAGCAAATCGACACGAATTTACGTAGATCGGCTCCAAAATAGCAGCAAATCAACAAGTCAAAAATGCCTGGCTCGTGGTCCAAATCTGGATTTACTTTGATGACGTGGACCATCTTTGTTTCATTTTTGGAGTTGAACACGCGAGCTTCTTCCACATGGGCATCTCGGATTAAAACATTAAGGACTTCTTTGAATCTCTTAGCCACCTTCGTGTCGCCGGGCCAGTTGGATTTAATGGTGCGCACTCGTTCATAGCCATGCTTCCATCACCTGACCTCAAAATCTGAATTTTCCATAATTAAGATTGAATTCCCAATATATGTTGCAGAAGCTGGCATCACGGATCCTTTGTGCTTTGATTCTCATCAAACCATTTTCTGAAGCTTTGAAATGTTTAGATGACCAAGACGATTGTGAATAAGGAGAAGTATCCGTAAGAGTCTGGCTTGATAGAAGGTGGTATTTAAGATGAAAGAGGCCACGAGATTCACATCGTATGCGATCGATGCGCCCCGTACTTGGTCTGATGTGACAGTGATCAGAAAGATAATCAAACAAGTAAGATCAGAGTTAACTAACGTGGAAATCAAATTAAAGGAATCGGGAACATAAGGGCCCAGTAAGAATTAAGGAAGGAAGAGGCTATGTTGAATCGATTCCTTTAGCTATGGTTTGAGATCCATTAGCTAAAGTAACCATGGAGTAAAGGAGAGGTAGAGGCAGAGAAAAAATATCATATTACCCAGAAAATGATCGAGACTCCCATAATCGAGAATCCGAGGTCGAAGAAATGTAGAGAAGCGAGAGGCGTGCAGGTGCAGGCCATGGAAACGCGATGGATCTCGTTGGATGCTTGAGTACAAAAAGGGTATGCAACTAATTTCTCAGATGTAATAACAGAGATCTGCGACCAAAATGGGAGAAAGATTAGACCTTCAGTGACCTTAGAAACCAAAAGGTAAGAGATCACAACTATAAGAGATCTAAAGGATGAAATAGGGGGCTAGAGAGGGCAAAACAAGTCTCAAATCCTATAGATGTCATTGGGTGTCTCAAAAATCAAGAAAACCTAGAAAAGTATAGTTGCCGGACACAAAACAGAGGAAAAAGTGTAGATTCAGGTGTTGGAGCAGAAAACCAGGGAGATAGGCTAGTAGATCGGCGGCAGACGACTCAGGTGGTGAAGTCCAGCGATTGAAGAAGTTGTCACGCGCCACCAAGTAGGCCGTGAGAGACAACGGCGGTCGTGGAAGGCGTGAGGCACAGTCGCGGGATATTTTTGCAGGCGGGAGGCTTAGGCTTAGGTGATCCGGATCGATGTCCTGCGTTTGGAGTAAGGGTTCTTAGGAAGAAATCTCGTTTGAAAATTTTCGGCGGCAGGTTAATCAAACGATAGCTGTAGTTTCCCCGAGGCTTTACTAAGCTGGAGTGAGGCTGTCGTTCAGGATGGATGTGAAAGTGACCACATGGCGAAACCCCAACTCTAATATTCCCCAAACTCTTCTATGGCCTGATACCATCATTTGAGAAAGGAATTTTGTATTCTCATTAATTTACAAAGGAGGAAAAATACGTATATATCTTTACAGTGTTAGAAATGAAAAGAAAACAAGTTTGAGTCTAACTAGGAGACTAAAGAGAGGGAGAATAATCTAAATGGATTAGGAGACTAATCCTTGATGGCTGAAATGCTGAGAAATCCACAAAGTAGGCCCGTAGACTGAAGGACCCCAAAGTAGGTGTGGAGCGAGCAAATGGGCTTTGTCAGAGGATCGCAGCTTTGGAAGCAGGCGCTTGTATGTTTAGAAATTTGACGTGACTTCAGCTATTTCAGTGAAGATAAACTAGAAAAATGAGGAACTGGCTTCCGAAACAGAGAGAACTGTGGATGAGCTGAGACATTGTGGAGGAGGAGGAGCTTGGTAGTGCTAGCGAGTGGAGTGGCGAGTTAGGGTGAAGAGGCTTTGTGACTCATGTCCTATGCGTCGTCTTCCACAGGTACTGGGTCCTACCACCCAGTTTCTGAGAGTTGTGTGAAAAGTAAATTACCGATGAAGGTCGAGTCCAACTTTAATGAAAATGAGATTAAGGGAAATCGGGGACTGAGTACGGAGGAGGCGAGGAAGGGAGGGGACAGGGTAGAGACGATGCCTTTAACTATGGTTTGAGAACCATTAGCTAAGGTAATAGTGGGTTAAGGAGACAGAAAGGTAAGAGAAGAAAAAAAGTCCTTATTACCAGCGATATGATCAGGCTCACGATGCTCCGAGTTAGTGCGGATGAATGTGTAAGGCAAACGAGGCATTCTGCCGTCCCAGGCAACGAGAAGCAATGGAAGAAGATTTGGTAGCGAGTGGAGCGAAGATTACTCTTCATGAGGTCGAAATTTAGAATGACCAGGCTGAGGTGTGGATGAGCTCCCTGAGACAGAACTTGAACTCGCTGAATAATCGAGACTAAGCCCAGAATGGTAGTGCGGGGCTTCGACCATGTAACTGATAGCATCGATCACGGATGTGTCCAAGCCTATGACAGTATGTGCATTGAGGACATTGTCCTCTACCTCGGTTGCTACCGCGTCCACCTCTGGAATCACTTCGAGAATGAGACTGAAACCATCACAGAAGTGTCCAGTGTAATCTTAGATCACATGGACGGAGTGTCAGTGGAGGTATGGCGAAGTAACTGAGCAAGAGCCTCCATCAAAGTTTGGAATACTTTCTCCAGTGAGTATGTGTTCCCTGATGTTCTCAAAATTTGGCCAAAGGTTAAGCAGAAGAATGATCATAAAGACTCGATCCATCTTTGACTGTGAAGTCTTAACATTAGTAGACTTTGGCAAGATAGATACACGTTTATCCTTAAGGGCAAACATTTGTCCACCATAAGAAGATATATCCATACCGAACTATTTCAAATTAGCAATGGAATATTACAGTGAGAATATTTGAATATCATTAATTGTACAATTTCTTCACCGATTCGGGAGAGTGTAGCAAGTTTATAAACTGATATTATATAGTCTTGGCATCCCTTTAGGTGGGAGGTATTGCATAGTAAAGCATTAGTTTTAGTCAGGGACATTGATGCTTGAGGATGCGTGTCGCGTGGTAAAGTGATCGCCATAGCCATTACCAATAAACCATAGGTCCACGGAATCCGCCATGATAGATAATTTCGCTTCTGTGGCGGGTTTATCCAGGTAATCATAGGAGTTCAGTCTGAAAGGTATTAAAAGTCGGCCTTTCACAACCGTGAGACATCTCTTTCGACCATAGAGACATCTTTTCAACCATGAGATGAAATGTCGTGAAGTCAAGGGATAAAATGGAATCGGTACTTTCGGAAGGAGCAAAGGCAACTCCGGATGGTGAGAGGAGCTTGGAGGTGTCGGACTTAGAGAAAAGCAAGAAAGAAGGCTGAAGTATATATATGCGTCGGGTGAGAAAAATGGATAAAGAGATTGATGCGGTGTTGGATCAAAAACCCAGTACCTGGAAGCATGGTCGGCGACAGGTGACTTAGGCGATGAAATTCGGTGACTGGAGAAGAAGCCATGCGCCCTTATGTGCCAGTGCGTGAGGGACAGTGGTGAAGGGGAGATCCGGGTGTGGTGGCGAATGGGACACCTGTTGTCGGAGATTCTTCCATCGACAGGGAGAGCAGGCTCCGACGATCTTGATGGAGTGTCTACTCGCCGGAGTTAGGGTTGCCGGACGGAAAAATTTACTGGCGACGGGCTATTCGGATGGGTAGGCGCGGCTCCTAGAGAGGCTTCTGTGGCTGTAATCTTAGGAGTGGGACCACTAGGTCAGTTGGATGGAATCGTGAAATTGACCACACGACGAAACCACCAGCCACAATATTCCCCCAAACTCTTGTTGTAACAAGTGCCATGTTGATAGAGAAAGGAATCACCCAAAATTCTCATTAATTTACAAAGGGGTAACATACGTATTTATATAGTGTTAGGCAAAGAAATAAGTAAGAATCTAATTAGGAGACTAAGAGAGAAGGAAAGAATCTAATTATTAGACTAAGCCTTAACAAAGGAAAAGAAAGAAGTTGCAAAAGATCGCGAAAAAGAAGGAAAAGGCACAAAAGAGGATAATGTCGTTTGGAAGAGCAGTAGACAAATTCAGGGAAAAATAGAAAGAATAGGCAAAGGAAAAGATCCATGTTTTACAATCTGGTAAAGCCGCAGGTTATGGAGGTAAAAATGGCTTGAAGTCCATAACATTATGGTCTCTCTCTTTGGGAAAATCAGCTTCAACACGATGGATCTTGAATATTAGGTGTCCTCTTATACAGTCAACATATTACCCTATATGACCAGTTTTCTTGGAATCACACTTTCCTCTCCAAATTTTATAAGTATTGATACCTATGGGCTCAATAATGCTTTTCATAATCAGCACTAGCCATTCATCATTATTCTCCTTTTAATATTCCCGGCTACATTAGCAGGTTGTGATACTAAATTGCAGACATTCCTTGACAAGGTGCTCTAGCTTCTCCAGTCTCAGTCAAAGTCAGGCCATTATTCACTTATTACAATCATAATTGTGCCATGTAGTATGGTTTTTCCTTCTTCATCTGACTATCAGTGAACTTAGCATCCAGCACTTTTAGTTGGCCCTTTGCAATCTGTCCCTACAGAGAAAGTCTGCTTGTTCTTGCAGCTTGTCACCCAACCAGCCATCTTTCCATGACCAGAATCCGACCGTGAGAACTGAAGCCTCTTGAGTAGTTCTCACAGTTGGGATGAATGAAATGAAATTAATCTTTAGTCAACTACAGAAGCTAAATGGATGTAGATTTATTAACCAACCTCCTTTTTTTTTGGGTTGAAGTGGGGGGGGGGAGGGGTTGCAGTGGGAGGTGGGGTGTTGAAGATGGTCACAAATAACCATAATCAGGAGCCACATTTTTGCTACGCAGTATAATACACACCTTCTCAGTTTTCTGTGTTTTAAATCAACTGTTGCTGTAACCTTATCTCCAGTATTCATAAACATTCCTGCTTTCACTGCAGGAAACATGCTCTTATCTTTGTTACTCCATTTATCTTTTCTCCTTTATTTTCAGGGTTTATGGTTCAGTGAGAGTTCACAGCTATGGATGTTGCCCTGCATGACTAATGAACTTGAGGGTTCACTGACCAGAAGAGGAATCTCAAATGTGCAGCAACTGTTAGATCTTCCTAAGGCAGCTTTGCAGACTTTGATTAATGACTTCCATGCTTCAAGATTATATCAGGTTTGGATTGCTCTCTGATATTTTGCAAGGTTTTCTTTAGTATTTTTGACACATGTCTTGAACATGAAATTATCTGCACTTTAAAGTCATCCTGCATTCTTTCATGTTAATCCAAATGGAACAAGTGTTGAAATTTCACCAAAGCCACTTACAATGATTCTGAGATAAATTTTATTTCTGAAGTTGGAGTTTCAAAGGTGCATGAGAATGGTTTGGTTTTGAAAGTTTGCATTCCTGACACTGCATGATATTTTAAGTGATGAAAGGTTTTAAACATACATTTGAATTAAGGCTACCTGTTTGATCAAATAAAACCCAGAATCAGTGTTGCTAATCCTCACTAATACGTTGGTATTAGTTCTTTATCCACCATTGTAGGGTGTTAAATCATTGTACCTAGTTGTTAGCTATTGGACTTCATCTCCTCATAGTGACAACTGAAGGAGGGATCAAGTCACAAATCCCTACAAACCTATCCTTTTGCATTGTAAGCCAAATCAAGGAGTAAGTCTACAAAGGTGTCTGGCATGCCAAGAATCTAATGGTAATCATGAAGGAGCACATGACATCATAGGAACAGAAATATGGCACCACACCAAGATAGTGCAGATCAAGTGCATAGAAAAGATGCAGCATACTGGCCTGGATCCTTGTGAGCTGAGAAAAGAGAGAAGAAAAGGATACTTTTCTTTATTTAATGGATGGATTACATAGTATAGAGACACCTATATATGTACAAAATAATGGAACAAAAAGGAAACAAAATAAAATGTAAAAGGAAGAGAGGATAGTCTTTAAAAGTTGGGGAGGTGTACAGTGAGTCATCCGATAATCATTGTTGGATCTGAGCTCTCACGGGTGAGCATATAGGTCAAATGCACCAAGCTTGTTACAAATGTACTTAATTCTAGGACCTCTGAGAGATTTGGTGAACACGTTTGCTAGTTGGTCACTTGAGTTGACGAAACTAGTAGTCATGTATCCTGATGCGATCTTTTCTTTGATGAAGTGACAATCCACTTCAATATGGTTGGTTCTTTCATGAAAGACCGGGTTGGATGCGATGTGGAGAGCAGCTTGATTATCACATATTAGCTTCATTTGTTCATCCTTCCCAAATCTTAGCTCCTAAAGAAGATGTCTTAGCCATATGAGTTCACATGTCGCCAAAGCCATAGCTCAGTATTCTACTTCTACACTTGATCTGGCTACACCATCCTTTTTCTTACTCTTTTAGGATACTAGGTTTCCACCAATAAATACACAATACCCAAAAGTGGAGCGTCTATCTACAGGTGAACCTGCCCAGTCTGCATCACAATATCCTACAATCTGGGTGTGACCTCTGTTTTCATCCCTTTGGCATGGTATTTCCTTAATATAATGGAAATACGAATCACAGCATTCCAGTGGCTATCACATGGTGATTGCAAGAACTAGCTAACAACACTCATCGAAAAGGAAATGTTTGGTCGGGTGATGGTGAGATAGTTTAGTTTTCCCACAAGTCGTCGATATTTCCTAGGATCACGTAGAAGCTCCCCCTGCTCTGGTACGAGCTTGACATTCGGATCCATAGGAGTGCTTACAGGTTTGCAATCTAGCATATAGCTATCTCTTCTAATATTTCCAAGGCATACTTTCTCTGATTCACAACCACATGAATTTGGGTCATTTATCTCAATCCCCGGAAAATCACTGAGTTTCCCCAGTCCTTGATCGAAAATGGCTGAAGAGATGTTGTTTTAGCCTCTAAACACCATTTTGATCATTGCCCGTGATAACAATGTCTTCCACATAAACAATCAAATAAATGAATTGCCCTGAACTCGTATGAAGATAGAAAACCAAGTGATCTGGTGTACTCCAAGTCATACCAAACTCTTGAACCACGGAACTAATGAGCTTTGAGAACCATTTCGAAGCGAATTTGCTTCAAGTCATATAATGGCGGCGTAACTTCTGTCTGCGTCTAGACTCCTGAGCAACAAACCCAGGTGGTTGCTCCTTGATTTTCCTCCTCTGCCAGGTCTCCATGTATGAAGACATTTTTATGTCCAAGCGTCTGAAATTTAAGATTGCATAGCGACCATGGATAGGAGAGAAGGCGAGCAGAGGCAATCTTGGCGACAGGGGAAAAGGTATCATCGTAGTCAGAACCATAGACTTGAGTGTACCTCTACCTTCATAGCCGCCAAGGCGATCCACTCGACCATGAACCAATCTTCCTTTATACGCAACTGACATCAATGGATGTTTTGCCGATAGGTAAGGCGAGGTCCCGAGTGCCCGCTAGAATGTGGCTTGACCATTTCTCGACCATGCTTTGTTTCCGATCCGGATGGAATGAGCCTCATGCACGGTTTGTGGAGCAGGTATCGGAAAACGAGTGGAAACAAAGGCGGGTATGGGGAAGAAAGCGATGATAAGTTAGGAAATTATAAATATGATGGGGGTTCTGAGAGGAGCAGGTATATTTCGAATGTGATAGGAAGATCGGTGGAGGCAGCCAGAGATTTAGCATCGTGGAGGAGGGCAGTAGGAGATGAGTCGGCGGGAGGCCCGGTGTGTATGCGAGGTGGCGGTATAAATGTAATGGTCGAGGGTGGAGTAAGTCAGTTATAGGTGAGGTATTTGAGACTAGAGAAAGAAGGGTAGAGATATGACATTAGAACGAGGTGGGTGGGTGATAGGGAACATAGAAGAGTTCTCAAAAAATGTGACATCAGCAGGGGCAAAGTATTGATGTGTATCAGGAGAGTAGCAACGATAACCTCGTTAAAGCTGGGAATTACCGAGGAAGACACACTTCGTGGCTTTGAATGAGAGCTTGTCTTATCCAGGAGTAAGAATATGGACAAAACAAACACAACCAAAGACACGAGAGGAAGACGAGGAGAGAGGTTAGTTCCAGAAAGAATGGAATGAGAGATTTTTATCGTAAAGGCGGTAATGACATCTGATTGATCAAATAACAAGCGGCTAAGGTAGCATCCCCCAAAAACGTTGAGGAACCATATGATGGAGTAGGAGAGTGAGAGCGGTTTCAACTAAATGACAATTCTTGCGCTTAGCCCTCCATTTTTTGGGAGTGCCAAGCGTAAGGGTGATGAAAAATCCCGTACGAGAGACCGAAAAAGAGAATGGTGAAAGATATTCCTTGGCATTATCACTTCGTAAGATACGAATTAAAGTATTAAATTGAGTTTGAATTTCAACATGAAACTTCTGGAAAATAGAGGATAACTCAGCTTGAGTTTTCATTAAAAATTGCCAAGTACAACGAGAATAATCATCTATAAAAGCAACAGCACCTAATCTCATAGACTCACCGGGGGAAGGACTCAAACACGGCGGTGGACAAGTTCGGAAGGAGACTTTGTCCATCGACCAGGTGCTTCGGGGGAATGAGACACAAGCATGTTTCCTAAGCCGACATGATTCACACTTCAATCGAGGACAAACTAGAAAACGAGGGAACCATTATCCAAAAACTTGGAAATATTTTCGATGACTACAAGGACATGGAAGGGTGGAGAGGAGTGATTCATGGCAGGCAAAGGGGAAGATGAAGCAGGTGAGATGAAAGAGGCCCTGAAACTCACGTCCTATGCCAATTGTCCTCCTCGTACTCCGGTCCTGTAATGTGACAATATTATCGGAAAAGGTCATCACACAATTTAGGTCACGAGTCAACTTACTGACAGAAATTAGATTAAAAGGACAATCAGGAACATAAAGGACAAAAGTAAGGTACCTGGCGTCAAGCATGATATTCATTAAACTCAAATCCTACAAGCTCGAGCCAGAGAAATGCTATTTAATACCAGACGTATTCTGGTCGACAGAGGTCCCGTTCAAATCCTCTCTTGCAATTTAACTCACGTTTATTCGGTTCATAACGGATCGACTCTCCACACGCGTGTATGGGGCCATGCACGAGGAGGGTGTCAGCATCGATATTCATATTAAACCCGAATCCCATAAGCTTCGAGCCAGAGAGTCGGTCACGAGCGTGAAGGAAGAGGACATAATGAACCCGATTCCTTTAGCCATGGTTGGAGATCCATTAGCTAAAGTAATCACGGGTAAAGGTGATGGAATAAGAAGGAAGAAAAGATCCCACACGAAGAAGATCAAAGGCTCCAGACCAAGAATCTGTGGTCCAGATGACTGTAGGTGGGCAGAGAAAGATTATCTGCCTGCCAGACAAATGGATGTAGATTTGGTCGCCTGAGTGAGGTGGATGTACTCCAGATACTTGTCATGAAGAATAACTCCTGAAGGTGGGGATGAACTCCCTTTGATAGCCATAGAGGAGAAAACAATCAAATAAACTTTTGAATCAATAAAAAATGTTACTAGGAGTGACCATAGGGTCTATGCAGGTGCTGAGAATCACAACATAGTGACTCATGACTGGAGATGGCGCAAAAGGAGCATAATGTTAGGACTGTCGAGGACAAAAGAGAGTAAAACTCACAGCTACAGGTGTCAAATAGAAGAACCAGGGGCATACAAGGCCTTATCGACGACTGATGAATATGTAGGTGGAAGCGCGTCGTCGGAAAGTGGTCCATGCGCTAGCATGTGGAGGAGGTCGCGAGAGAAAATCGGAGAGCGTGGGAGGCTAACGATCGCTAGTTGATGTCGGGTTCCTCTCGACTGCAGATTAGGTCCCTGCACTCGTGGTGGGGTCGTCACAGATGGAGGCCACGAAAATTTTCCGATAGGTATAAGATTCTGATGGCCACTAGATGTGGGCTGTGCCAAAAGAGAAGAGACCACCAAAAAGCTTAACCTAATCCAGTGACTTTGATACCATGTGAAAAGAGTAATGTTGATACCTTCTTTCTTTATTGAATGGGTGAATTACAGAGTATAGAAATACCTATATATATACAAAATAATGGAACAAAAGGAAACAAATAAAGTTTTTAAAAGGAATAGAGGATAATGTACAAAAGGTAGAGATGAACCAAAGTTAATATCTGGTGGAATATTCTTTGATTCTCAACACGTGGGCGATACATGCTTCTAGGAATGCACATGCAATATTTGCAGGCATCATCCCATGGGTGGGATGTGCAGTAAAGCAAATTAGCTTCAGTAATTTGATTTTGCAAACAAGAAAATAATTTGTATTTGATTTATTTATGATAATATGAACATGTTAATGGTACTCATAATTTAAAGATATCATGCTATTTGTATCCTTCTTTTCCAAATATGATGAACTTGTTTGGCCATCCTCAATCTTCATTGTTTATCCATTTTATTAAAGCATTTGTTTGTCTGTTACTTGAGATTCCAATATTTACATATGTCATGAATACTCATAACCTATGCTGTCAAGGGGCAAATGGAAGATGGGGATTGTTTTTTGAAGTTGTCCTTGTGGAAGCAATTCTTCAAATAGAAAAATCAGATGGGATCTAAAGGAAAATCCAATTATTTAAGGGACCTTCTGGATGGGTTTTGTCTTCTATTTCTACAACTAGAACTCTAGGAACTTGTAGCTGTCTTTAAATTTCCTGTGAAAAAGTGTGTTTGTTTATTTGGTAGCATTAGTTATTACCTTGAGAAGCACAAAGTAGATGAAATGCATCAGTTGTTACTATGAGGCTGGAGGTGGTCATCATGATGGTTGTGGTGTGGGGAAGGTAGTGGTGATGATCTTCTGTGGAGAGACTAGTGGTGGTGATCTTTGTGTGGGGGTATGGTGGTTATTCTCTTTAGTTACAATGTGAGCTCCTGTGCTCTATCCAGTTTCATTTTCAAAGGATTGTGGATTTTAAAATTGCATGCACAAAACCTTGTTTTTTTCCTCTCTTCTTTCATATTCAAAGATAAAATATGCTGAGAGATAGTGATTGGGAATTCAGATGGAAGACTGCATTCGCAAATTAGATGTAAGAATGCACTACAAATTCCAGATCTAAGACTGTATATCAAGATAAGAGCTGTTGATTATATCATTATGTTCTAGATCAGAAAAAGAAAACAAGTGGTTGAATTATGAGAATTTTGGATTTGGGTATTTCCAATTTTTTCAAATTCAATTTGGTGTTGATTCTGTCAATTCTTGAACGATATAATCGCTTATTGTCTTTGCTTCTTGCAACTACACCTCTCTTTTGTATTTGTGTTCGCTGTCAATCTGAATAAAGCCTGCTTTCTGGCTTACAGGTATGGGCATGCCCATTGCTTCAGTGCTTACATTTTGTTCATCAGCCTTCAGATCTGCAGAATTTCCCCGTGTCCGTGTGATACTAAAGCTTCAGAGGGAGGACGCTAATGGTGGAAAATCTCTCACTCTGAATATTAGATTGGAGAGAATGAATTCCAAGAGGAAATCTTCAAGAGCTTTTGTCCCTCGATTCCCAAAGGTAAAAGTCCACTTTGTTGTAGTATTCATTATCCATAATGTAAATTGGATTTACCACTTTACAGGTCAAAGACGTAAGCTTCTCAGGCTGGTTCTTGGTAACACCTCAACCTCCGAACTCTTTGCTTTGAAGAGAGTTAGTTTTGCTGATCGCTTGGTCACCCAAATGAAGTTACCATCAACTACAACCAATCTCCAGGTACTGGTTTTTTTGCTTTGTTTTGTTTTTTCCTTCTGATTCTTCTCACAATACCTTGTCTTTTAATTATTCATGGTGGAGAGTAAGGTTTTACTTCATATGCCTTTGCCTGGGTATATGGAGAAAAATCACTGGGAATAGAGTTAAAATTTACTAACATATGCTGAAAATCATCATGATCGACATATTATTTTAATCAAAATTGGATCTCTATTGTAAATGAGCACTATTGTCTGTTACTACGATTGTTATTATTATTAAAAAAGGCAATGCAAATAGGCAATTGCTGTCCGCTGTTAGTTGTGATTTACAAAGGATTCTTTTCTGCAGCAGAAATCTATAATTGTCTGGTAATTTTTTCTCTGACTAGATTGATAAAAATGTGGTCTTAAGTCAGAATGTAGTTGGGATTTTAGTTTCAGATTGTTATATTGCTTTTGGACAAGAACACTCCATTGAAGAACTCAAGGAATCGCAGCAACTGTAACGAGGAATGTGACTCCTAAGACATTCTCAAATCTTACAAGATCTTGAAGAATTCATTGGCAGGTGGTATTTGTAAATTCAATTTTGATTGAACCACTCCGCACCTTCAATAACATAACAGAGTATTTCCTGGTTATACTAATTATCCTCAGAAGAGTGTGGTGTGGTTACACCCACCGGTTTCTTTAGTTCCCTCTCCATTTCATCGGTCCTAAGCCTAATACAGTGTTCCTTCTTCTTCGTCTTCATTTGGAATACTATTTAGTATTTTATCATATATCAGTCTCTGTTTCAGCCATCTATTAAGCAAGCCTAGCAAGAAGGATGTTTGTAAGTTTAACTTTATGCATTGATTTCATCATCTTTCTCCTACCAAATTACATGTTTAAAATGTCTATACTAAACCCTAATCTCTCATTGGATGAATAGAAATGCTCTCGAGGTATTGAGAGAGAAATCCATTAGAATAAAACATCTCAGGTTTTGTACATTTGCATCCCTGCTTTTCAAATACATATTGTTTACCTTCCTTCCTGTTACATACAATCAGTCCTGTTTCATTCAGATTTTATTGTATTTATTATTTATTATTGTGATTAATAAGACAAAATTAGATTAAGCTATTAGGCCTAATTTATAAGAAAGGCTTCAAGTCAATACCATTTGAAAATAATTGCAAAGAAGACATAAATAAAATATTATTTATGCATATGATTTATTAAAATTTTGAAATTTATATTCTACTGTGAATTGAATTATACATTTGCACAAACATTCACTGATCTTCTCCTACCCCAACTCGCCAATATCAATTTAATAATTTTTTGGGGTAATTGATATCAACAATCAATAGTTTAGTCGATCTTCTTTAATTAGTCTCACCTACGGTTTAATTAGGAATAATCCCACATTTAGAGGGTTTCGTATCCGAATGGTCCGCAATTAGAAGGGATTAGCTTAACCGATTAAAAATGTCATGTGTCATTATCTAATTGGCCTCTAAAATTTTAATACTTATGTTGCAACGTTGTTTTATCAAGCCGACTTTGCTATCGATAATCAGACACGACACCACTTCCTGTGGTTTCTTTGCACTGATAGTTCGAATAGAAATCCCTGTCTCACATAATGCCATTCGATCAACTGTTACTTCTATTAGAAGATGCTTATACTTAAATTACGCTCATCTGTACGCCGCATCAAATCAAATCACGCCTGGTCGATCATATAATTTTGTGTATTCAAGGCATTTTTAAACTATAAAACGTTTAGGCATGAATGTGTCATCCTTTAAAATTCTTTTTAATATTTTTCATTTGTGTGTTATTGAATAATTTTTTGGTCTCTATGCAAAAATTTCGGTTATAGTAATAAAAACTTATTATACAGTATTTGCTATAATAGTTAAATATTAATTTATAATCTTAATAATATTTATATGGACAATTATTATCATGTAAGAGTTCTTATTATTTATATGATAATTATAATAATTTATTTTCTGAATTTTTGCTAAAGATAATTTATTTTAAAATTACACATAATTTGTTTTTCTAATTCTTATAATTTATTAAGAAATTTTAATCAAATAAAAATTCGTGATAAAAAGTAAAACATTACTTTAATAAAAATAAAACAATGAACACTATTTTAATTCCTTTAGAAACAATATTTTACTTATTCATTTAAAATTGGGTGTGAGAAGTTGAGTGCTAGGCAAGTACAATCCGGCGAACAAAATATCATTGTTTACATATGTCAAGATGTTGTTTTTCAATTTATTCTGCCGGTTAGGGGTTTCGAACCCGCCCAAAAAATATGAAGCATCCGCATTACAACTATCAGGCTAGTGGTTGCAATTATTAAATAAGGTGCAAATATTTGTCATATTCTCTTATTACTTATGAATATTTTTACTATTTTACATTATTGTTTTAACATTAACACTTTATTTTATTTTTTCATAAAATCCTTTCACCTTTTCAAAAAATTTTAAATTTTAAACTCAAAAATTAATTTACAATATCTTAAATCAAAATTTAATTTGATAAGGAAAACAAATAAATAATATCTCATTTAAAAGTTAATATTATAATATAGAATCTTCCTCATTATCTACTTAATATTTGTCATATCTTAATAATTTATTAAATATAACATTTTTTATTTAATAGTTATTGAATCTATTTGATTTTAATATATCTAATTATAAGAATAATATTAAATTATAAGTATTTAATTTAGTAATTATAAAACATAATCCATTTGATTTTAATTTGTAATTTTAATTTTTAATAATCTTAATTTACAAATGTATTAATAATATTAAATGAACGAATGATGAAATTTAATATATATATATATATATATATATATACATATATATATATATGTATATATATATATATATATATATATATATATATTTATAGTTAAAATTGGCCACAGCCTATTCACACTCCAACGGCAGGGCACGCTTATTTGAACGCTTGCGCCACGCCAAAATTTTAATGAGGCTAACTGCATCAAGCCAAAGGTCAAGGTGGATGATCGGTAAAACCCACATCCTATAAATCAAACTAGATTCCATCGATAAGGGAAATAGGAATAATCCCATAACGTATTATCTCTAAATCCAACTTATCCCATCAACAAGGAAAATAAAAAATTCACGATATAATACCATCCTACTTGACGTTTCGATCCTACTAATAAGGAAGCAAGGATAATAAATAGTGTTCATTAATCAAATCCATATCGACAAAGTGAAGAAATATCCCGTCTAAATTCGGGAGAGAATCCTAATCACCATCAAACCTAAAAACATATACTATAAATATCAAAGCCAATTTACTTCCGTGAAAGGCACGCAACACATTCGCCTCTGGGCGCCCATCTTTTCTTAAAAACCGACTTAGTAATGAGCGCCACGCGTAAGCCTCGACCCCTTCTTCTTGTTTTTTGCAGTGAAGGCTAATGGGCCCGTAGCTTCGCACCAAAGATCGCGAAAGAATCCTACTTTTCGCACCCGACGATCTCAGGAGCTCACAGATCGCACTACGCGCCTGCGCCCGGGCCAACGACCCCTGGGCAAGACACTCCGGGCCCTAGTCCGCTTGGAAAGCATCATCGGGCTGGCGCCGCTTATGGGAACGACGCTCGATAACAGCACTGATTTCTCAAGCATCATGGTATCAACCCTAACACAAGCTAGGAGCAATAATCCGCCAAGGATGCAGATTCACAGTGAGGCGGGATGAAGCACCACCCGGGCGCAGCTGGGCGATGCAAGCCAACACGAACGAGGTGGAGGCTGAGCTCCGCCACCAACTAACGCCCGACAGAGAGCTAGAAAGAACTCACCCCAAAGTGTATACAACGCCCAAGCGAGACACGCATAAGCACAGAAGGTCACAACTTTCCTCCTCAGAAGGTATAACACAATCTCGACATTCCCAGATGTCAAAGGGCAGAGTTCAGCCGAGCCAGGGGTACACCATTAATCGCCCTCGGAGAGGAGAGCAAACGGGCTAAACACTGAGGGCATGTCGAACGAAGAACTACGCCACCCTCGCCATGCGAGCAGGAGAGTAATCGCTGGAGCAGAGGCCAAGAGCTCCCGCAGAGCCTCAAATTGCAAGGGCGGAGGTAAAGAGGATCGCCGCTTCCCGACACCATATGGACACCTTGGTACAATAAACTGAGTCACCCTTCACGGCCGAGGAGCTTCACTTCCCTCTTCCAGCAAAATTCAGGATGCCAAGTGGCGACTACTTCGCGGTCAAAGATCTAGTCGATCATCTCAACACTTACAAAACCAAATGGAGACGACAGGTATCAAGCACTCGCGCGACGCAGAAATTCTCGGCCATCACATTAAAAGTGCCTACCAACTGGAGCCGACAGGCTTCCCACCGCACACCCCCATTCAGAGCCTATCCATCGCGTTCGCCTTCACTTCATCGCACTGCGACGATGTAGTGCCCCAAGTTATCATCTGTTGACCATCAAGTAGAGCTCGCAAGAAAGCCTGAGGTCTTATGTTCAGAGATTCAATGCCGAGTCTCTGAAGGTAGATATACCCGACGAGAAGTTCGCGATCACCGTGATTCATTGGTCGGATTGTGGGTTCAATCGAAGACTTGATGTTTTCCATCTCCAAAATCCCCAAGCAAGCATGTATCGAGGTGCTCGCGGAAAGCGTGAGAAGTACATTAACTGAAGAAGTCATATCTAAGAAAGGAGCTCCCTCCACCCATAAAGAAAAAAGCTGGGATGCACAAGGGACGAGGACTCGAGCCCCAAAAGACAAAGCAAGCTGACGGGAAAGGGTCTCCAAAGAAAGATGGAGAACGGTCTCGGGTGCCATGGAACTCAGAGATCATCCGTCCACCGCAACTCGAAAGACGACAACGTTATTCGCCTAGCTTCACCTCACCCGCCGTGATCGTAGTCCCGGAAATGGCACGAAACGAATGGGGCCTCGAGGTGGCTAATCAAATGAAGTCGACCCCACAAGAGACAACACTGTGATATTGCGAAGTTCCATTGGTGGATTACGCGTCTCCGCACGGATGATCAGATACAAATTTTAAGAAAGAAATAGAGTATTTAATACGGCATTCAAGATTCATAGCCTCCGAAATCACTCGACCGTGCTCTCGGACCAAGCTTTGCCTGCCAGCACCACCACCACCACCTCGACAGACAACAACTCCAAAGACTAACAAATTTTAGAGAAATCCATCGTGATCTCGTGAGGATTTGGTGGGGAGGGGAATCCAAATTTCGCCTGGGTGGCTTCATCCAAGCGCAAAGACGTCGCAGAGATAGTGTATACTGTGCTGTCCAAACTACCCCTACCACACATCCATAACTTTCTCTGACTCAGACCTGGAGGGATGCCAACACCCCCATGACGACCCCTTGGTAATTCGAGCAGTTGTGGCCAACAAAACGGTCCATTGGGTCCTAGTTGATAACGGAAGTTCAGCTGACATCATCTTCGCCGCCTTTGATACGACGGGCATCTAAGGGAGAAATGGAACTCACAAGACCCATCCGCGAGGTTCTCCCAGAGAAAAGGTATTACCTCGCTCACTACAACTAGTACTTCAATTTCGGGAGATCCCCATGCCGCTTACCTACGACAAAGAAGATTCCTCTCCTGCAGACGACCGCCATAATATGTTGAGCAGCACTTCATCGCATTAAAAAGCCATTCCCTCCGCTTACCACATGATAATCAAGTTTCCTATCGTAGGCGGAATAGGAATGGTTCGAGGAGACCAACGAGTGGCCAGGGAATGCTATTCAGCATCCATGAAGTAAAAAACGGTCGATAACATATCCTTGGATGAGCTCGAAATGCGCGACGAAGTATTCAATTTAATTCGAGCCCCCTCTAAGAGCTAACTCGTGACCGCCGATGACGACTCAACACCTCGCCACATCTACCCTTCAACAACAAGATCTCAAAAAAGCCCTCTCACCCATTTTTCGAGATTAACAAAGACGTTTTACCGGAAGCATGCATACGGGAGGAATCGACCCACAGTAATTATCCACAGTCAATGCTTCACCTGCCTTTCAAGCTAGTAAAACAAAAGAGGAGGAGTCAAGGCCAGATGTGCAAAAGCGATCAACGAGGAGGTTGGCAAACCTCCGCCAGAGCAATCGAGAGTGGAACATCCCGAGGGTCGGGCCAACATCATACTTGTCAAAAAGCAAACGGCATGGCGACCAAGATCGACTTCAATCGACATCAACAGAGCGTGCCCAAAGGATGTCACGCGAATCGACCTCATCTTAGATGCCATCGGCCGCCATGAACCTCGCTTTATGGATGCCTTCGTGGCCAATCAAATCAGCATGGACCCAGATGACAAAGAAAAGACCTCATTTGTCATGTATGTGGAACCCTATTATATCGTGTGATGCCTTTCGACTCAATAACGCAGAGTTACCTACCGCAGGCCGGGGTGAACAGGATGCCAAGGCATAGAACGACCATGGAGGTACATGGGGATGACATGCGTCGTGGTGGGGTCCACCACCGCCGAGCTCCACATAGCTCCCATCCGAGGCGTTCCAGATCCCGGGAGTGGCACAACATGAAACTGAATCCAGCCAAGTGTGCCTTCGGAGTATCAGCTGGAAAATTCCTAGGTTTCATAGTCAACCACCGAGGAATTGAGGCAAATCTCGATAAAATAAAGGCTATGCTCGACATGCCGTCGCCCTCAGACATAGCCGAGAGGTCCATGCCCGGGACAGAAGGATCGGGTCGCGGTTTCTGGCCTGCATTCGTGGCTAGTGATAAATGTCAACCTTTCTTCCAAGTTTCAAGAAGGCCTCATCGGGACACGGCGCTAAGAAGCCGCCCTCAAGATTGAAACATATTTGAGCCCCCTCATTCTGGTAAGCCTCATCAGGGGAGCTCTCACTTATACTTGGCTGTATCGATTTCTCTGATCAAGACTGTCTCGCTGAGATAAAAGAAAGGACCGAGTGCAAAGACTCAGCCATTTATTGTAGCCAGGTTCGAGAGGAGCCAAGAGAGGTAACGAGGACGGAGAAATTAATCTTCGCACTAAGAATCACAGCTCTAAGCTCGCCTTATTTCCGTAAGCTCATACCATAGAAGTTCCAATGTAATATCCACGGCTAAGTGTTACATAAACCGTAGACCTTGAAGGTCGATAAAGGGACCTATAGATTGTTAGTCTTCTAAGATGATATGTTTAAAATCGCAGAATAAAGGGCGTCTTAGCATTTTCATTATAAAATTCACCAGCCTAATGAGAACACTCCAAGCACCGACCGACCTACCCATCCGGAAACTTTAGACAGCTACAAATCGACAAGGAAGCAGAGCTTGCTTAATCCGACCCTAGAAGGAATAGACATTGAGTATGCGCTATAGATCTCGATTCCAAGCCCAACAACGAGGTCGAATATGAGGCCACTACGAGCAGACTCAACCCGCCCATTCACCAGAAGGCTGACCACAAATTTCAGGTCCTGCAATCCACTCCTGGGCCGGTAGCAAGACAAATAGAAGACACCTACGAGGCCAAAAGCTGAAGAATGATCCTATACCTGAGAAACGTACGAGATTTATTGAAAAAGTTCGTGCTGGTCCAGGTTAAACATATCCCCAGAGCAGAACCTTGGACGATGTCAGTAAAACTAGCGAAGCAACTCACAAGAAGACCCTCGCGAGGTCAACACCTGCCGAATACTTGCGCAGCCTTCTATAGATCTCGTGATTTGAAGTTGCCCAACGGCCCGCTTCGGAGTTGGATGGACCCCATTTGGGATTAAATAATAGACGACGCCTACCCGACGACTCACAGTTAAACAAAATCGACGGTAGGTCACGTGTCTACTTTAATTGGCAGGGAAGTTTGCATGCTGAAGTTTCTTCACACCCATCCCAAGTGCATCATGAAAAGACAATCGAACACGTGCCAAGGGCACACGGCTGCATGGGCGCGAAATCATATCGAGCTCCTGCATTAGCAGTGGAAGGTCTTAAGGCAAAGATACATCGCCCACAATACTCGTAGACGCCGACCGACCTAGTCGAGATGCAAGATCACAGGAGCATGCCAAGATCTCACGCCCCACAGCCCTTGACATAAATTACAAGCCTCGGCCTTCCGTCAAAGGGATTTGGACATATCGACTCGCCTCGGGAAGGGCCAACAAATTCATCATCGCCGCGTAGATTACTTCACCAAGTGGGCCGAGGCCGAACTTTCGCCAATACAATGTAAGATATGTAATTTCCGTGTGAGCAGCCATCATATGTGTGTTTGCATTCAAGAGCCTTTGTATCGTGCATGTTGGTAAAAGTAATTTGACAATGCTGCTCTAGATTTTGTGCCGAGCCTTAATCAAGAATTATTACTCATCTCAGCATCCACTGAATAGACAGCCCGAAGTCACCATTAGAACCCTTAAGGGCCGCATCAAGACCAAATTGGAAGATCTTAAAGGGCAAAATGGCAGAATTCCTCCCGAGGTGCCATAGCTCTGTCAGGACTATGCGTAAGTCAAGAACTGGGAAACCCATTCGCTCTCTATCCTTTGCACCGGGCAGTCCCTGGTCGAGCCCGTTAAAGTCCCTAAGGATAGAGTCGCGATGGGGCTGGAACACAATGACGAGGCTTTCCATCTAAATTTGACCTCTAGATGAAAACGTGAGCGTGTTCTAAGGCGCACGAGATTACCGTGAGGAAGACTATCGGGCTATTATAACCAAAAGGTCAAACCTAGGAGAGCTACATGCCAGTGACCTAGTCTCGAAGTTTGGCAAGTAGCAAGGAAGAATCCAGCGATGGAAAACTAGGCCCCAACCTGGAGGCCTCAAGATCATCTCCGGTCATCACCGGCAATTACGGAACAAACAGGAGGGAAAATTCTACATCATGCTTGGAATGCAAGTAACACCTTAAACGCTTTTATCAAGAGACCTTGGTTTGTAATCTTAAATGAAGATTATCAATTTTTCGATGACGATTCGAAAGCATCGTTATTTTATAGATCGCCTAAATAGTCAAATACATATAATGCTTAGAAAATTCATATGGCAATGTAACGAGAAAGTCTGGCGCAGTCATAAAAAGCTTTGTCTGAATTTCAGATTATGATCACCATAATCGCAAAGGTTATCCGTTACATCTGAAATGCATAGCATGCGCCCTCAAAAAAAAAAAAAAAACTCGGGGAAGAAAAGAGAAAGGAAAACTAGGATGAAAATATGCAAACATATAGCAAAGGAAAAGAGTATAAGAAGGGCGTAAAGGTAAAGGGAAAAGAAAGAAGACGAAAAGGGATGGAAAGAAGAGTTTCAGGCGAAAGGAGAAGAAAAAGGAAGAAAAAGGAAGTGAAGAGAGAACGGTGAGAAGGAGAAAGAGGAAGAAAGGAGAGGAAGAGAAAGAAGACAGAAAAACAGAGAAAGCAGACAAGAAATACAGCTCCTTCGACACATTCCCTAGCACGGCTAGGGAATAACATGACTTGGCGCGGGAGACTAGGAAAACACAACCCTTACGCGCAGGTCCAACAAAATCGAACCGTATCTTCAAAGGATCCCCGCGAAGACGACTGGGCGTTTCGACGCTTCATCTCTACGTATCTTAGTTACGCACTTAAGGGACAGAGAACAAAGTATAAGCTCCATAGCAATGAAGTCAGTTATTTATAAGAAGGCCAGTGACTTCCTGAAGATCGCACAATCGTTTCAAAATTTCCATAAATCAGCATTAAAAACACTCGCATCTTTCCAAGAAAATCAGAAGTCGAATGGCTGCATGCAACGACCACTTGACGAAATACTGACGACTGCAGACAAAGCCATGCAAATTCTAAGAGTCGATCACAGCTATATCATTAACAAGGCCTCACGAACCCAAGAACCACTTTGACGAGCCTGACCACTTCAGACAAACACGATCCTAAGATCAGACACCAGCTATATCGCCCACAAGGCCTCAACGCCGCTTGCATTCACTCGACGAGCCTCGACCATCAGCACAGCCACGCACCTGGGGTGTCGATCACCAGCTATATCGCCAACAAGACCTCACGAGCCCAGCCATCACGAGTCTCGACCACTCCGCACAGCCACTTGTGCCTAAGAGTCGATCAGCTTCAGGCTATATCACCCACAAGGCCCCGCCGCCGGAGCCTGGGTGAATCACTCGACGAGTTCGACATTCGCACAGCCACGCAGCCCTAAGAGCCGATCAGCCTGGCGATATATCGTTTATTGCTGGGCCTCCGCGCCTGAGCCTAGTAGCTCACTTTGACGAGCTCGACTACTCTGCTCAGGCCATGCAGCCCAAGAGTCAGATCAGCTCAGGCTATATCGCCCACAAGGCCTCAGCGCCCGGAGCCCAGCAGCTCAGTTTGACGAGCTCGACTACTCTGCACAGGCCACGCAGCCTAAGAGTCAGATCAGCTCAGGCTATATCGCCAACAAGGCCTCAGCACCCGGAGCCCAACAACTCAGTTTGACGAGCTCGACTACTTTGCACAAAGACGCACCTAAGAGTCGATCACCAGTTATATCGCCCACAAGGCTCGCGCCCGGAGTTCCGCATCACTCACTTTAACGAGGTCGACCACGCCGGCCGTGCCACGCAGCCCTAAGACGATCACCAGTTATATCGCCCACAAGGCCACAACGCCCGGAGTTCAATAGCTCACTTTGACGAGCTTCTCGACTACTCCAGACAGCCACGCAACTCCAAGAGTCGATCACCAGCCATCGCCCACAAGGCCCGCCCCGAGCCCAAAGAATTCAAGACGAAAGGCCTCGACTACTCACAGGCCACACAACTTAAGAGTCGATCACCAGCATTGCCAACAAGGCCTTAGCCCCAAAGCCCAAAGAACTCGGGCTGACGTAGCCCGACTACTCGCACAGCCAAGAAATTTAAGAGTCGATCACCAGCTATATCGCCCGCCAAGGCCTCGTTTCAGAGCCCAAGAAATTAATTTCGACGAGCTCGACTACCCTCGCTTTAGGCCATGCAACCTAAGAGTCGATCACCAAGCTTTTCAAATCCCATTGGCTCCGTCGCTGAGCTCCAACAAACACCACGACCTCGACTATTCTACTGTGCCATGCAAATTTAAAAATCTGGCCACCTGGTGCAGAGCGCACCACCTAAGCCTCAAATGACCTGTGTGAAATTCAACCGGCCTAACTTACATCCCAGAGCTACCCGACTCGCATAATGTAGCCAAGAAATCAATACAATTTATGAAGAACAGCGCGAATTGCAAAAATAGAGACAAAAGTGGTAAAATATCGTTTATTAAGGAAAAGGCTGTTATGTCTCGGGGTCCTGTGCCCAAGAAAAAATAAGTAAAACAAAGATCGACATCGATATGCACCGGCAATCAGGCATCAGAATGAGGAGCAGAGGGTGAAGAATGGGAGGTCTCACTAGGTAAGGTCGTTCTCCGTATCACTTCTACAGAGAGGGATTCTCACCCTCGTCACTAGGAATGTCAAAGTCAAGTCCAGCCGGGATAAGCATTAGCACTTCTCTAAAAGGCTAGCCACCAGAAGCCTATCGAGTAATGTGCCTCATCCCTCAACTTCCTATAACTTCATCCCACCGAGCAACCGTAATTATTTGTTGATGAAGGTCCCCACAGAGCCCCACGACACTCCTCGCCGGGCGCTCCACCAAGTTTCAGAAATTTCCCCTGAGCTCCCATGACGAGCCTCCCGTCCAATAGCTGCCTTTATCGCGCAGCCGTCTGACCGCACGTAGCTCTTTCCGTATCTCAGAAATGGGCCAGATGTGAGAAGCTCATCCCTAACCATCCCGAAGCTCACGCGCATCATGTTCTCGCCCCAAATTTCAGCAAGTCATTTCAGGTGTGTGCCTCGCAACTCATCCCGAACCTCCGCTTCGCCGGGCCACTCTCGTCGCCGGCCTCATCTTCTACCCTACCGAGCAAGTGTCGACGCAGGCGTTTCAAATCGATTACCACCGCCACGGCCATATCGCTGCACCCGACCTGTACCAAATTTCGCCGATGTGAGGAAGCCACCGCTTTGTAAACCCGCCGCTGGCATGACCTTCGTTTACTCGCTTCTAAACCTTCAAATGAGTAGCCACCCGCCACATCCAACACGTAATCAATATCCAACGCAAGATCAACACTCAACTCCTAAAATGGAATCAGACACGGCAAGGCATGGAACTTACGAGGCGACCACTGAGGGATAGAGCTGTGCTTCCCATCAACGGCAGCCAGGCTGAATTCCTCTCGAGATCGGGGAATCCTAAGAATGGATCGAGACAATGGGCCGCGAGCTCGGCATTGAGAAACAAGGAGTCGCCATATCCGCCACCCTCAAGTCCGAGTCCTTCCTCCTCAATTCTTCCGGGCCTGAGAAGGTGGCTTAACATTCTTCGGTTTGGCCGGACCTGCATAAAGGATGGGTACGACCATTAACTACGCTTCAACTACCACCCGAGGGACTTGCCTTCGCAAAGATACCCGTAATCCGGTCGCGAACTCAAGACTTTAGAGCCTAAACCGGAGGCGCGACAAAGTACCTCGCTCCGGCCTGACATGGGCAGACAGAGGAGGAAGATTCCCAATTTCTAACCTTGGACTGCTCGGCCGACCCCTCTCAACTGAGTCCTGGGTCTTCCGTTTCACACCTGTGGCTTCCGAGACAACGCCTCCAACCGAGCCGTAAGCCTCCCTTGTGGGTTTGACAGCCGGAGGGTCCGAAGGGAGAAACTACGGTGGAAGGAGGTGAAGGCCTGAAGCAACAGAGCTGCCGACCTCGAGCCAAGGGCCAGAATGTCCGACTTGATCGGGCCCGCGTAGGGGTGAGGAGGACAATTAGCCAACACCGCTTATGACGTTATCTTCGCGCCCGAGATCGATCTGAGCGCCAGAGGTACAAACAATGCAGACTAGAACACCTAATAACCCCATAACTGCTATACTAATAGCAAAGCGAACACTTACGACTTTCTGGGTGGTCCAAGCAACCAGAACGCCAGTCGTCAGCCCTTGTCAAGAGGGTCATATTTCTAATCATGCCGCTTAACAAAGAAGTAGCGTCCCTTCCAAAGCCCGCGGGAAGAGGGGAAGATCTAAATCACCGTAGGAGCGTAACGCCGAGAAAATAGAGGAAGCCCTCGTGAGGTTTCCTTCACAAGAAAAGATAAAGGAACAAGCTACACCGGGAACACTCCGTCCCCCGTCCCTAAAGAAACCAATAGGCCAACCAAAAATACCCCAAACCCATTGGGTGAGAGTTGAGAAGGAGAAATATCAAGGTCGAAACCCTTTCATGAAGGGATGCAGAGGAAAGCGAAGACCATTATCGAAGGCCACTTCAAAGAAGCACACTATCTTAGGCACGAAAACCACGTAGGAGGTCAAAACGTCAAGGGACCACACTCGAATGCCAAAAGGAGGTCGATAACGCCAAAGAAAGGTGGCCCCATATGGTGGACCGACCTTGCTAGGCCCCACAAGCAGCTTATCGAACTGGCGATTGTACCACCTCCAGATATTTAATCAGTCTACTTTCCCCAATTCTGTCCAAGGGAAAGGCGCCCAAGCATTCAGATGTTCAACCCCTACGATCCGGCCGAGGCGCCGCCGCTCCACCCAAAATCGGCAACGAAGAGTCACCTCCAATACGCAGAGAAGAAGAGCGACCTGACCCACGATGAAAGCAAATAATGAAAACAAACTCGCCAACCTAATCCTAGAGCCTCATCGTGACGTCGAAAAAGACCAGGTAAATGGATAAGGACGCAAATGATCCTGTGAATAAAATGAAAAAGCTATCTAAGGAAAAACGCCAGGAAAAGCTGAGAGCAAAGAAGAGGTTTCAAGATCAAGAGCACACAAGACAGAGGAGGTATGCGAAGGAAATGGCTGAAACCGGAAGAAGTTGGGAAAGATGACACGAAACCAAAGAGTCATCATTATCGCAAGACATATGACGGCGATCAAGCCTTAACTAACCCAGCCCCAAGCAGACACGTGGAAATTGCATCCGGCACGAAACGCAAATTCTTACCCACGCACATCGCATACGCGGTCGGGGCAACTGATAGGGTTTGAAAAAATGGGCTCGCAAGCCCACTCGCCAGACCCAACGAAGAGGCGCGCCCATTGAAACACTCAAGCCTTAAACGCCAGCCTAGAATGAGGGCCCAATTCGCACGGCCCAAAGGCCGGTTATGGATGATCGAGAAAGGCCACATCCTATAAATCAAACTAGATCCCATCAATAAGGGAAATAGAATAATCCCCGATAATGTATTATCTTGCAAATCCAACTAGATCCCATCAACAAGGAAAATAAAAAAATTCACGATATAGCAACCATCCTACTTGGACGTTCCGCATCCCACCACGCGGGTTACGAGATAATTTTAATAGCGCCATACAATCAAACTGATACCACAAAAGCAAGAAATATCCTGTCCAATGGGAGAGAATCCTAATCACCATCCAACTGGGAAAACATATACTATAAATATCAAGTCACCCTATCGGTGCAAGGTACGCAACACATTCGCCCTCTAAGCAGTCCATCTTTTCTCTTAGGAAAAAACTGACTTAGGCATCAGAGTGGCCACTGCAAGCCCTCGACCCCCTTCATTCTTTGTTTCTCGCTGCAGGAGTGCCACTGTCTGCAGCCTCGCACCAAAGACGCAAAGAATCCTACTCACCCCCGACGATCCAGGAACCTGCAAACCAGCTCGCCAGCAGTCTAGGTCCGACCCAACGACCAAGACGCTCTGCCTAGCCCGCCAAAGAAATTCCAGTCCGACCAATGACCCCAAGACGCTCCAAATCTAGTCCTATTGAAAAAGCATCATATATATATATAATATATATATATATATATATATATATATATAATTTTAATTGAATCAATATTTTTTCAGAAAATATCCACCAATATATTAACCGATATTTTCATATATCCGTAAAATCTCACAGCCTGGATATATCCTTATTTACCGACATTTCGATCCTTTGACATAACTTACACCCTCGACGTATCGGACAACACGTGCGCTCCAATCGGTCAATGTGATTTTATGGAGGATGTCCCCATAATTGACTATAATTTTAAAAATAATTTTACCGTTTTAACTAATAATGTAAAAATAAAAAATATAAGTAACAAATTGTTAAAAATTATAGAGAATGAAAGTTAATTATAATTTGATAAAACTATGAGTACCATGATCTTTAAGATTTACTACTCGATGGGCTCGAGGCCCGTCTGGTCATGAGCCAGGCCCAATTCCACTCGTCTCACCAAAACTAGGCGGACACTTCTCAGATGGGAGAATCTAAAGAGGCTGCCTGGGTAAGCAAGATCAAACTATTCCAAGGCTTACTTGAGGCTGTTCGTCTGAGATTTCAAGTCCGTCAGCCGACTATTCTACCCCAAATGAGAAGTTTGCTACGAATAAGCACCTAGAAGCGAAAAATCTACAAAAGCAATATTATTAGCCAATTTTCCAGCTTACGAATCCCTTACTCCTCGGAGAGATAATCTTGGATAAGGGAAAGATAATCCCTGATAAGGAAAACATATTTATTCCTAAAAATAAGAGATTCTTTCCCAAGATAGGAGGGAGATTCGACAAACCATTGTCTATAAATCAGGAAGATCCCCCACGAGGGGAAGGTAAGCAATTATAATTGCACCTACTCTTTTCTCCCTCTCCACATTTTTTGTTGACTTAAATCATCGGAGAGGTGGTCGGCCCACCGCCACTGGATCGTCCCTTTTTGCAAGTTTACATCGCGCCGCTAATACCCAGGAAGTGATATAATAGAGGTTCACATTGCGCTGCTGATGCTCAGGGAATCTGACGATCGAGACCCCTACAACTTGACGCTCAAAGGATCCGACGATCAGCGTCCCAACAAAAACTAGTAAAACTTCAATTAGTAACTACGATTTTAAGCTTAAAGTTAAAATCATAGTTGATAACTATGATTTTTATCATTTAAAAAGAATAAAATCGTGACTTTACCGAGATTTTAATTTTAAGCTTAAACTATAAACACCAATTATAATTTTAAATATATTTTTAAAAATTAAAATTAAAATTATAGTCACAAACTATGTTAGTTTTTTTGTGACTTGAATCCAATGTGATAATGAGTAGTTGTTTAGGTATTATTATGGATTTTTTTAAGAAAAATATTTCGGGGACAAAAGCCGCAAAGTGTTAGTGAGAGTAAACCCTTAGGATCGATGCACGAAACTACCCGTCTTAGAGTACCATGGCCTATAGGCCTGCATCACCCACTCAATAGGCCCAGCGCCCCGCCAGCCCATTGCCTCGCCCGCCCATGAAGCGGCCCACTATAGCTAAAACCATACAGAACCCACCGTATGGTGCAAATTCTAACTCGTTTGATCCCGAGTCCCCTGCAACCGCCATCCATCAGATATGAGAAATTTGTTATGGGAAAATATGCAAAGTAGATATTTATTCCTGAACTTCCTAATTTCTAAATCCTTTATTTGGAAGGGTAATCTTTGATAAAGAAAAACAGATATTATCCCTAAAAGCGATAACTTTAATAAGGAAAACGGATCTTAGTCCCAGTGCGATAATCATTGATAAGGAAAAACATATATTATTCCTAAAATAAGAAAGGAGATTTGGGAATTGAACCCTATAAATTGGGAAGATCCCCCACAGAAAAAGGTATGCAATTCCAACTATCTTAACCTCCTTCTTCTTCCTCTCCACATTGATGACTTAATCATCAGAGAGGCGACAGACACCGTCAGTTTCGTCGCCTTTTGCGTTCACACATGTACCGATGCCCCGAGATCGCATTTAAAAATTGGTACAATAATTGGCGCGCCGCTGGGAATCGAACAAAAAGTTTCGCCTAACGACAGCAAGAGCTTCGACCCAACGGCCGGGCCCAAAGAGTCTCGTCATCCTCGGAGCCTTGGCCGATCCCATTCCACATCCGATTCGCCTGCAACCGCAATGTCATAAACCCAATGACTCGCCGCAGAATCACCCTTCCATTGGCGTCATGACATGGAGAGAAAGCAAGATGAACAAGTAAGAAAGATGAAGGAGTTGCAAAGTCATGTTGAAGGCTCACAACGAAATAATGACCAGTCACGGACTCAAATTGGAGAAAGCCACGAACCTGGAAGAGGTATTATCAATAAAGCTTTCTTTAAAGCATTCTCTATCAATCTTTGCAATAGCACACTTAAAAGCCCGGACGGCGCAGTAAAATGACATGTCCGGCCCAGTATAGATAACATCTAACTAGTCAACATTAAAAGCCCAGATGACGTAGTAAATGACCTGGTCCATCCCAGATAGACAACATCTAACCACCCACTTTAAGCCCCGATGGCGCAGCAAATGACATGTCCGGCCAGATAGACAACATTTGTTCCAGCCAACATTAAAAGTCTTGATCTCGCAAGAAATGACATGTCCGACCCGATATAGATAACATCTAATCAGAACATTAAAAGCCCTGATGGCACAAGAATGACATGTCCTACTGTATAGATTAACATCTAACCTACCCACTTAAAGCCCGAATGGCGATTAAATGACTGTCTGATCAAAGATAGATAAACATCTAACCGTCAACATTAAAGCTCGAATGGGCGAGTAAAATGACTCCGGTCTCATCTGCAGATAGACAACATCTAATCGTCCACTTAAAAGCCGGAGGACGCAAAGAAATGACCTGCTCGCTCGATATAGGAAACACCAACCTGGCCAACATTAAAAGCCTAGATGGCGCAAGAATGATTCGCCCAAACAAAAGATAGATAACATCTAACTGGTCAACATTAAAAGCCCGGATGACGTAGTAAAATGACATGTCCAGCCCGATATAGACAACATCTAACCGGTCCACTTAAAAGCCCGGATGACGCAATAAAATGACCTGTCCGGCCTGGTATATATAACATCTAACCGATCAACATTAAAAGCCCGGATGAAGCAGTACAATGACCTGTCCTGCCCAATATATACAACATCTAACTGGTCAACATTAAAAGCCCGGATGACGTAGTAACATGATTCCTCGTCAGCCCAAAGATGGTTAATGCCCAACCGGGCTTAAACTAAAGTCCGATGGCGCTTACATGACCGTCGCCCAAGATGGCTAATACCGCCCGACCCACTAAAGTCCGGATGACGCTTAAACGCTCTATCCATTCCGCATGGGTAATGCCCAACTGACTCAAATTAAAGTCTAGATGGCTCTAAATGCCCTATTCGGCCTGGCATGGTTAATGCCTAGTTGGCCCAGTACAAAGTCCGAATGGCGTTATTGCCCTATCCGCCCAAATGTTCATTTAGTGCCGTACTTCCCGCTCTAAGCCATTCGACACTCTCTTAATGCCGCACTCGCTTTGCCGTCTGGCAATTTCTAAAAGCCATCTGACACTTGCTTAATGCCAGACTTGTGCCTCTAAGCCGTCTGGCAATTTCTAAAGCCATATGACGCTTTCTTAATGCCAAACTTCCGGCTCTAATCCGTTAGACACTTTCTTAATGCTAGACTTCCGCCCAAGTCGCCCGCAATTTCTAATGCTGGGACTTTCTACGGCCGCCCGCACTTTCTTAATGGCAAGATTTGTGTTCCAAGCCGCCCAATTTGTAAAAGCCGCCTAGCACTTTCTTAATGCCGTGACTTCCATTTAAGCCGTCCGAACTTTCTAATGCCAGACTTGTGGTTCTAAGTCGTCTGGCAATTTCTAAAAGCCTTCTAGCAATTTCTTAATGCCAGACTTTTGGCTCTAAGCTGTCTGACACTTCCTTAATGCAAGACTTCCGACTCTAAGCCATCCGCACTAATGCTCCATCTCCGCTGCCGCCCGACACTTTCCACGTCGACTTCCTACGGCCGTTTGAAATTTCATCGTCAAACTTCCGCCTAAGCCGGCCCGATACTTTCTTCTTAATGCCGCACTTGTGGCTCTAAGCAGCCTCGAATGCAGCCGTCTGGCACTTTCTTAATGCCAAACTTTCGGCTTTAAGCCGTCCGACACTCTCTTAATGCCAGACTTGTGGCTCTAAGCCGTCTGGCAATTTCTAAAAGCCATATGGCACTTTCTTAATGCCAGACTTGTGGCTCTAAGCTGCCTGACAATTTCTAAAAGCCGTCTAACACTTCCCTAATGCCAGACTTCTGGCTCTAAGCTATTTGGCACTTTCCGACGCCGACTTCCGACCTGGGGCCGTATGACACGACTTCTTAACGCGCACTTCTCGCCGTTCACAGACTTTCTAACGCAAAACTCGCTGGCCAGTTCGCCCGACACTTCTAAAGCCATCCGACATCTTCTAATGCCGACTTTCTACGGGTCGCCCGACACTCTCTTAATGCCGACTTGTCGTTTGCCGCCCGCACCTATAAAGCCGCCTAGCACTTCACAAGACCGCACTTTCACGTGGGGTCACCCCGACACTTCCTTAATGCCGACTTCGCTCTGGGTCAGCCCGGCACCCTTCAAAGACCGTGACTCTTGGCTTTAAGCCGTCAACACTTCTCAATGCCGCACTTGTGGCTCTAAGCCGTCAGTACTTCTAAAAGCCGACGGCACTTCTAAAAAGCCGTCCGCACCGCTAATGCTGCACTTCCGGCCTCTGCCGCTTGATACTTCTTAATACCAAACTTATGGCTCGCCGTCCGACAATTTCTGTGCCATCTGACACTTTAGCACGCCAGATTCTACTTCAAAGTCAGACGACACTTTCTTAATGCTGCACTTGTGGCTCTAAGCCGCCCGACAATTTATAAAAGCCATTTTAACACTCACAAGACTGACTCTGGCTCTAAGCCACCGGGTACTTCCTAATGCCGACTTCCGACTTTGCCGCCTGACACTTTCAAAAGACCAGACTCGCCGCCGCACTTTCAATGCCGACTTTTTGGCTCTAAGTCAGCCGCAATTTCTAAACTGGATCACACTTACTTTAATGCCGACTTTCGCAATACCGCTTCGCACTTCCTAATGCCAAACTGCCCAAGCCGCTCCGGGCTCTTCTTAATGCCATACTTCCGCCTGCCGTCTGGCACTTCCTTAATGCCGACTTTCGCTCCGTCGCCCGACACTCGCTAATGCCGACTTCCATCTAGCCGCTGCGGGCACTTTCTTTAATGACATACTTCGCCAGGCCGCCTGACACTTTCAAAAGACTGCATCAGGCTCGCCCATTGCACTTTTAAAAGACCAAACTTTAGACTCCTAGCCCACTGGCGTATGTTTAAACATGGCAATGGCTCTCAGCTTGTGCCTTCTTTCTCTTCACTACTTGGGGGGCAGCCTTTGAGTCTTGTTCTCTCAAAAGTGACTGACAGGCTCTGACGGTTAATTAAGACCCCTTTCAAATATCTCAAGCCGAGGCTTTGAGCCGAACTCGCTTGGGAAGAGCTATTCGAGATTGACTTCAAAAGATCAGCAAGAATAAAATGTTCACCCCCAACGACCTCTCCTGGCAAACTACTCGGGGTATGACTCCGGGGTTATAAGGAAAGGGGCTAGAGCCTAACCTCACGAGTTCTTCTCATTGACAAAGTTGAGCTCGCCATCATCCCTCTCCGTGATCTCGAGCACCGACCGATGTCAGAAACATGCGCTCACACGCATTTATATCCAAACACATACTAATGCACACATTAATTCTCCTAACCCTTCCAACTTTCTCCACTAAGGTTTAAAGCACCATATTTTTCTCACCGCACCATCCTTCATCCGGAAAAAAGGGGCATTGTGGAGTAAATTTTTTCATGGCCTTTGTTCAAACCTCCCGCTCATCAGCCCAAATACCACGCTAGCCCACCGCTTCGTCTCGCCCATGAAGTGCCACTATATTAAAAACCATACAGAAACCCACTGTGATGATGCAATCCTAGAACCCGCCTTGGGATCCCGGAGTCCCCTAGCCTACCATCCACCGCATATGAGAGAAATTTGTTAAGGGAAAATACGCAAAGTAGATATTTATCCCTAACTCCGAATTTCTAAATCCTTTATTTGGAAGGGTAATCCTTGATAAGGAAAAACAGATATTATCCCTTAAAAGGATAATCTTTAATAAGGAAAAACGAATCTTATCCCATAAAAGGATAATCATTGATAAGGAGAAATCCATCACCTCGTCAGCCAGCCCCAACACAACATCATCAACCCTTAGGAGAAATCCATGTAATATCCTGGGATTCACGGAGGAGTTCAGCTTCATCCCGAAAGGCTCATCTACAAAGACGATCAGTGGAGACATTGGAACACAAGCAAGATCCAAACCCTGGCTAGACACCACCATAACTTTTTCGGACTCTGACATGGAAGGTCACAAAGATCCTCATGACGATCCCTTGCACAAGTGGCCATCATAGCCAACAAACAGAGACACGTAGTCCTGCCGACATCTAAGCTCAACCGACATCATCTTCGCGTCAGCCTTCGATAAAATGGGCATCGAAAGAGAGAAACTAGAAACTAGTGCTCATTTTAGGAGATCCCCATGCCGTGCCACAACAATGGCGGAGGTTCCTCATAAAGGGACTTCGTCACCTATAACATTCTACTGGCAGCTCCCTCAACGCCAGAGGGCCATCCCTTCCGCCTATCATATGGTTATCACCCCCACTACGAATGGGGTAGGAATGGTTAGAGGAAATCAAGATAGCCAGGAGTGCTACTCAAGATCAATGAAGCAAAAGCTGTGAGGCATCATCTATACGGACGAAGCTCGACATACAGATGAAGTAGCATCCGACCTACGCTCTCAAAAGAACTAGAACCGATACAACTGATCTACCACCCGAACATCTCATATCTACATCGGATCCGTGACAATAAAGACGCCGTGGACCCCTTCTTGTCCACTTCTTAAAACAGACATGGCATCTTCGCTGAAGGTGGAGGATATGGGAGGAATCGACCCCGCAAGAATCACACACAAGTCGATCAACCTTCCAAACCTATCAAAACAAAGAACAGTTTCACCCCAGAAAAGCAGAAGGCGATCAATGAAGAGGTTAACAAACTCCTCCAAGCCAAAGCTATCCGAGAAGTAGAATACCCCGACCGGTCAAGAACGTATCCTCGTCAAAAGGAAATGACAAATACGACTTCCGCATCGACTTCACCGATGTCAACAAAGCCTGTCCTAAAGACAACTTTCCAATTTCTGACGACCTTATAGTGGACGCCACAGCTGGCCACGAGCTTCTCAACTTCATGGACGCTTTCTCGGGATATAACCAGATCATAATGGACCCTAGTGATCAAGAGAAGACCTCATTTGTGGGACAAGGTGGTACTTATCAGTTACAGTGACGCCTTCGTCAAGAATGTCAGCCAATTTATCAAAGGCTAGTGAACAAAATGTTTTCAAGTAGATTGAGCCGCCTATGGAGGTATATATAGATGACACACCGGGTGAAGTCGGGCATGCCAGCTCCACGTAGCCACCTAAATTTGAGTCATTCCAGTGTCCTCAAGAACTATAACATGAAGTAAACTCAAACTAAATGCGCTTTCGAGTCTCACCGAAAATTTCTTAGGTTTCATAGTCAATAGCCGAGGAATAGAGGCAAATCCTGATAAGATAAAAGCCGTAGCGACATGTAACCGCCTCTCAACACCAAAGAAATGCAACGCGACCGGGAGAATAGCCGCCTAAGCCACTTTGTATCTAGATCCCGAAGAACAAGCTCACCATTCTTTCAGTTCAAAGGCTTCCACCGACGCCAATGCAAAGAGGCGTTTCCTGCGACTAAAGACTTACTCCGAGCTCCTCCCCACCCCGGTGAGCCCTTCCGAAGGAGAACTCCTTACTCCTTTATTCGGGCCGTTTCAGATTTCTCAATCCAGCCGCCCGGTCGAGAGCGAGATGTAATACAAATGAAACGGCCTATTATTGCGTGAGGAGTGGAGGAAAGGTATCCAAAGATGGAGAATTAATCCCAATACTGGTAACCACCTTTAAGGCTTTGACCATATTTCCGTGCTCACCATTGAAATCCCAAATCGTAACACCCAATGAAACAGAGACAGGCTGCCGTAAAACCCGAAGATCGATAAATGGGCCATAGAGCTTAGTGAGTTCGACATCGGATACAAGCCGATGACAGCGATCAAAGGGCAAGTTTTGGTAGATTTTATTGTGGAATTCAATTTCAAATGCCCCTAAGACAGCCTTACCAATCACTGATCAAGGCTTCGACTCTACCCATCCGAGGTTGTCTCAGAGATGTACGCCACTCCCAAGGAAGTGATGCAGGTCTGATTCCAACCTCCAATAACGAGGCCGGCACGGACCGCTCATAGCCAAAGTTTAATCTCGCCACTCGGCGAAGCCGATCAACCGAGATATGCGCATTCCCAATCGGGTGGTGAAATGTATAAAGCGGACTCCTATGAAGCCATGGGTGAAAAAATGATCCTTTACATCAAAAAGGTACGATAACTACTTAAAAAGTTTATACTGTTCAGTCAAAGCATGTCCTAAGGCGTAGAATACGCGGGCGCGTATGCCTGGCAAAGCTAGCACAAAGACCACGGTGAGGATCTAGACAGAATGATACCGATCGAGCACCTCCTAGAACCCTGAACATCGACGATGAAGAAGTGTCCCCGGTAATGTCCGAGCCGAGCTGGGTGGACCCCATTTGGGACTACTTGGTGGACAAAACATTGCCAAGCGATACAAAGGAGGCCTCCAAGCTCAGGACGAGGTCGGCTGAATCATCGTCCATCGAGACCCTTATAACTGCGCTTCATGCACTCATCCAGCCGCGATAGAAAAAGGAAGATTTGGCCCGGCGTCAGAGGTGGCGAAGTTACTTCAGGCAACCATATCGGAGCCGTGACCTGGCAAAGAAAGACCCTGAGATAGGGGTATTATTAGCCTACAATGCTCAAAGATGCCACAGAGCTGGTCAAAAAATGCAAGACCTGTCAAGAGCATGCCTAGATCTCTCACCTCCCTTCCGAGCCGCTGACCTCAATCACAAGCCCTTAGCCCTTTCAACGCGGTCACATACTCAGTGGCCCCTACCCATCGGGAAGGGCCGCGTGTTTATTGTCAGAGGAGGATTACTTCACCAAGTAATGAGGTCGAGCCATTAGCCACGATCACCCAACAAAAAGGTACGAACTTTGCTCGCTGCTCCATAATTTGCAAGTTTGGAATCCCTGTGAGCCTCGTGTCCGATAATGGGAACAATTGACAATCCTAAGTTTAGAGATTTCGCAGCCGAGCCTCAGATCAAGAATTACCACTACCTTGCTCATCCGCAATCCAACGGATAAGCAGAAGTCACTATAAGGACTCTCAAGGCAGCATTGAAGACTAAACTGGAAAATCTGAAGGGAAAATGGGTAGAATACCTCCCCGAGGTATTATGGGCATATAGAACTACGTGCAAATCAGTAACTCAAGAAACCCCTACCAGCATTCGCTGAAGCAGTAGCTCCCGGCCGAGGTCGCTAAAGTCACACAGCTGAGTTCGGTGAACGCCGAACACAATGAGGTGATTCTTCGCCCGAACCTCGACTTCCCAAAGAAAAAAAGTGAGGTGTTCTAAGGCGCGCTGAGGACTATCGCAGAAAGACTGCAAAATATTACGACCGAAGGGTCAGGCCTAGGAGTTTTAAGCCCAACGACCTGGTTCTAAAGAAACTCTTGCCAGCAAGGAAAGACCCCATACATGGGAAGCTAGGGCCAAACTGGGAAGGACCCTATGTGATATCACGAATAGTTTGACTTGGCAACTACTTAACTTCAAAACATGTTATGAAAACCCTACCACATTCTCGTGGAACGTCGAGCACCTCAAGCGATTCTATCAATAGACCCCTGATTGTAGCTTTAATAATAAGAAATTCACAGTTTTACTATAATAACATTCTTTGAGTTCATTTTCATCTTGAGTAATATTCTCACAGTTAGTAAAAAAAAAAAAAAAAAAAAATCAGACAAGTACACACGCTTCCAAAAGACTGTACTTTTATTTCAAATATCTCAGAAAATAACACTCAGCAAAGCCGTTCTCTACATCTCAAAAAATTACAATCAGCAAAACCTTTCTCTACATCAATCGTTCTCTATGTCCCAGAAGATCACGATCAGCCAACCCCAGTCAAGGCAAAAACTGTAAAAACCCGAGAAAAATTCAATTTTTCTGAAAAAGGGTAAAATGGTAATTTCGGTTGAAAACCGAAAATTCTCTAGATCTCGGATGATGAAACGGATTGAGCCGTTAAATTCATCTCGCGAAATCTAGTGACCCAGAAAATTTTCGTCGAATTATGAGACAATCGGAATATTTTACGATTTTCTGGGTGATAAGTCGTTAGTGACTTCAGGGACGAGATTTTTACGAAAATTTCAGAAGTCAGGAAATTACTTGGGTTAAGTTCATTTAAAATAAAGTGAACTGAAAAGAAATAAATTGTTTCGTAAAACTAACTCGAATAAGTAATATGAACTATGTATCTAAATGATAATAATAATAATAATAATAATAATAATAATATATTAATATTATAATAATAATAAATGGAAAATCAAAAAGGCAGAGGGCGCGAGAGGAGAGGGGCGGTGCGTAGAGAGATTTTGGATGCACTTTCCTAAGGATTGTGAAATTCGCCGGCACCCACAAGAATCCTCCCAACCAAGCTCGCCGACCGACAAGTTACTATGAAGCTGCCGTTAAAATCGTCGAAACTCAGATTGAAAACGTGGGTTATAAAATTTTCATTTTCTATCAAAATCACACCTTTAGATTTAACGAAAATCCGGCAGATAACGACTGCACGGTGGTCAAGCCCAAAATACAAAAATCAATTGTGATAAAAATACACTCTGGAAGATCATGTCCATTACATCATAAAGGGATCTTCTGTCCGTCAAATAGATAATAACTCAATCCAATAAAATTTCATCAAATCACGTTTTTCTAAATTCATGCATAAACATCTATGATATCATATATATAAAATGTCAGATCGGACTCTTTGTTGTTTTTAATGATAATCTGAGTCTATACAGTATACACGTCATTAGATTCATATCCAGAAAGTCTTTGGTCGTTAATTTGCAGATCTAGTAATATTTAAAAACAAAAACCGTGGAGCCAAACGGCCTGAGTACTATAAGTTCTAAATGCCGTCGCCCATTGTTATAATTTCCCGGCCGAAAATCCAGATGGAATAAGGTAAAATCCGTTTGATGAAAAATCTGTTTTGTCATGAGAAAACCATTTCTAAACTGCCCAAAATGATTTCGCCACGAAACCGTTTCACGCCAAAATCCCAAAGGTTAATTCGTCGCTGAATCGTTTTTGAACTATTTCGTCATCTAAAATCTCAAACACAGAAGACATCCTGAGTGTTATTCAGAATCATGAACAACCATCTGTATTCATTTTGGTAATAACTTTATCGTGATACACCACTTAAATTTCAGAATCCCATAATCAGATGATACCATATTCAAAATATTTTACGCCCATTTGTATAGTCGATTTTTTCTATATTAATAATCCATCTCAATTGGTTCATCTAGGCAAAGAATCCACTGAATACTGTTTATTTTGAGGTTGTTTTTTGATTGTTTTGAGTTTAAAATTCGCTATCACTGGTGTCTTGACTGAGAATGAGATTATTGAACCAAAGAAGATTTGAACGATTTCATCAAATAGATATAAAATCAAGAAGAACAAAAAAGACAAAAAGCAAAGATAAAGATGTGCAATACAAAAGAAGTTGAACGTAATCCGTGAAATTTGGTTAGATCGCTAGCACATAATCCTACGAATTGAGAAATTTCGCTAGTTAACTAAATTTCGCCATAGCTTAAAAATCATCATGTTTAGCGAATCTATTTTCTATTATCTTCAAAATTTTCGCTAGGCTAGCGAAATTTGCCATTGAATAAATTATCGTAGGCATTGTATTTAAAATCCCATTTCCGCTATCTCTCGTACTACAGAGCATGTAAATTCTCGCTAGGCTAATAAATTCGCTACCTAGCTAAATTTTCCCGCATAGCGAAACTTCCGCCTCGTTAAATTGTGTAATTCACGCCAAACCACTCCCGCTTTGGTGTATTACCTCCTCATTCCTTGTATGAGCCAATATATTAGGGCTTTCTCAGAAATTTCCTCAATACATCAAGTGGCCTATATAGCGCCCCCCCCCCATTTTGTAACCCTACAATCTTTTGGCAACTTTCGCTCTTATGTAAATATCTCCGCAATTTTCTATTTTAGGGTTTGTTTTCCTCTCTTCTCTCTTCTTTCTTTCATTTTTCTAGGTTGCCAAACACCCTCTCGAGGATGACAACTCAAGAGATCGCCAAGCCTCATAGCTTTGAAGAGGGTTGCTATTTGGCTTTGGGGTTGCCAGGTTGTCTTCATGTTTTGAATGCTGCTGTGCACGTATTTATGGCTCCCAAATTCTTCGAAACTAGGGTTTGGGCCATCATTTAATGTCATTACTTCGCCAATACTTACCATGCTTGTGGTACAAGTATACTTATTGTTAGATGCATCAAGAGTTCTTTAGATGGCCTTTACGAGCCACTCAAATGAGGTTGAGTGCTAGGGTTTTAAACCGGTAAGGGGCCGTGGAATGCATGTTGCCCGTGTTGACTCAAATAGGAGTGTTTCTAGGTTAGGCTTTCTAGTTAAACAAGTGATCCTGCTATGGCTTCTCGACTATAGGTTGCTTGCCATGATGCGAGGATAAACCTTGTGACACTTTGTTACCCCATGTTGTCAAGCTAGTGACCTAAACTCTTCAAAGCTACTTTTCACACTTCACTTTCAGTTTTTACAATTAATCAGCAACCAAACAACTCTCACTGTTTTGAAAAAAAATCCAAAAATCCAAACTAAAAGCCTCACCATTTTCAACACTGATGCGAATCATTTCTAGGATGAAAACCCATCCCCGTGTTCGACCCTAGACCGCTATACTGCAGTAGCTTGACTACGGCAGTAGGAGGAATATAGGAATATAAATTTTGTTGATTCCGCTCACCCTACCGTGGGCACGACCAAACGGCGCCGCCGGGATGGTGCCAAACCACGAATGATAAGTTGCGGTACTTGTAATCATCATTACAAGTGAAGGTGACCTTTTAATCCTTTTTGTATCCCAATGTCAGAATCGCAGTTTCATCACTTTGCAAGAATCGTGATCGTTTTTTGTTTTTTTTATATACAAATGGGCTTTTATTTTAGCTAACCCAACCCTTTAGCAAGTTTGTTCAGGTTTGCTGTGTCTCGCTTGTGTAATGTGTGTTTATGCACCCACTCGGGAAAGAGAGGCATCGTAGATTGCGAAAGAATCAAGACACCCAATTGCAATAAGGCCGTGGCAAGTGTACATAGTGACACCATGGAGCACACGGGGAACAACGAGTCAGCCAGTACCCCGGTGAATCAATGACACAGATCACATGAGGGATCACATACACCCCTCACACAGAGTTAGGGTGCCCTTCTGCGTCATACCTCTGCGAAGATGTAGCGGTGAGGCCTACTTCAGCACCCCTACTCCCCACATATCATGGTATGGAAAATAGAAAATCCATACACACACATATAAGGGATTTGAGGAAGTTTGCACAACCTTTAAGGAAGGTATGATGGACATGGATTTGCTAAGTGAAAACATTCCGTATTAACCACCCCAAGAACCGAGATGAATTTGGCTTAATTCGGCTGAGGCTAGAACCATAAGAATTGAGGTGGCTGCGAGGGCGAATTCTTAAAGAAATTCTTCAGTGCCCACAAGACCAACAATCTGAAGAGACAAATTTATACCTTTGTAGCTTAAGATGGTGAGAGGTTCTACCAGTGTTGGGACAGATTTATGGAAACCAATCGGTCACGTACTTACGCCATGGGTTTGATACATGGATGTTGGTAAACCACTTCCTATGGTGGTATATGCCTTTGCCATGAAAGCGATTATTGGGACCATGTGTGGGGAGATTTTCTAAGTAAGCATCCTGATGGAAGCCATAGTTTTTGAACTATGTGGCTGAAACTACAAGAGATTTAGGATAGACAAACTGAGAGAAATGGAAAGAATAAGACCCTCCGGAGTCAGCCCCAGGGGTGGGATGTATGCTGGCAATCGAGAGGGGAAATGGAAATGAAAGCAAAAATCTCAACCCTAGCTAGGAAGGTGGAGGAGTTAGAAGGAAAACGACTCCATGAAGTGCGGAGCGTGTTGAAAATCTGCACAAACCAATCCATGCACCCGATTTCAATCCTTGCCTGCAGGAAGAGCGATCCTATGGCCTTCGGTGAAGGATTTGATGTCGGAATACAAATCTGGTAGGTCAATATAAACCCTCCTGACCTAATGCCCCATATGGAAATACCTACAATTCCAATTGGAGGAATCACTAACCTCTCCACGGAAACCCAACCCCACACTGTATTGCCCCCGAGTTGCCAAACCAGTTTGGTTCCACTGCCGACCCACTGACCACCTCCGTCCTCATCTCCTGTGGAACAAGCCATATTGAATTTGGAGTAAGGTGGTAGGTAACTGTGAAAGAGCAAAAAGGGATTAATGTGCAAGCGCACAAAGTTAATCTTGTAGAAACTGCTTGAACAAGAGGATAGATGGGCTTGAGAGCAATCTTAACCCCGAGGAAAATTGACAACTGCCGGTATTCGGTCACCAATGCTCGACAAGTTGTTGGAGGTACGCGGGAGAGAGGAAGGTTCCCTTCCCAAACGTGCAAACAAAGGAACTCCATGAGAGTAGGGTCATTGTTGAATTTAGAATGGATGAGGTGAAGAATTTATAATCACCACGAGGAGTGGAAAAGGGTTGATCGACCAATGCAGGCTTGTTGAGGAAACCGGGAATGAAGTAGAAATGGGCGAACACATTTTCAAAGGACTCAATGAACAACGCAATACCACCTCCATTTCCACAGGCACTAAGAAGCAAGAAGAAGGCATCTCAGCAAGCAGGCATCCTAGAAATCCTAAGGCAGGTGAAAGTGAACATACCCCTTTTGGACATAATCAAACAAGTCCCTGCTTATGCAAAATTTTTAAAGGATCTCTGTACAATTAAGAAGGGATTGGGCATTGAGAAGAAGGCATTTTTAACTGAACAAGTCAGTGCCATAATCCAAAGCAAAAACCCAGTCAAATACAAGGATCCGGGATCTCCCACAATTTCATTAATATTGGTGGGAATTGTATAGACAAATCCCTCTGGATTTAGGAGCCAGTGTGAACCTACTGCCATACTCAGTGTATAAGCAGTTAGGTTTGGGTGAACTTAAACCTACCAACATCACACTATCATTGGCCGATAGATCGGTAAAGATCCCTAAGGGGATAGTTGAGGATGTCTTGGTGAAAATAGACAAATTCTACTACCCAGTAGATTTTGTAGTGCTTCATTTCTGAAACGTTTGCAAATGAACCCGATCATGTGCCAATCATCACAGGAAGACCATTTAAAGCCTTGCTTGTGCAATCATCAATTCTTAGGAATGGAGTCATGCAACTCTGTTGGCCAACATGACCTTGGAGCTGAACATATTCCATTTGAACAACAAGCACAGGCTGCTAGAAGATGAAAATCAAATGACTGATGAAGTTGGTTCAATTGGTCAGCATGCAGGGAAGCTGAGTGTCCAGAAATTGCAGGAAATGGCCAACCAAGGTGATGCAGAGGTTTTGGTATTGCCATCAGTACTCACTGCAGGGCAATTGCTCAATTCAAATGCAATCAGTGAGAACCAAGTCAACAATGGGAAATCGACACCATGGAATAGCTCGGATCCTTGCGGGGGTTGAGGAGATCATCCTCCTTGACCCTCAGCAGGAAGGCGTAATTTTGTAACTTTGGGCTGATTGTTGTTCTCAAACCAAATTACAGCTCATTAATTTTTGGTTTTATTTTAATTTAGTCAATTTCGATAATTTTAGCTATTTTAGTATGTTTCCTAATTGCTTGACTTTCCATTTTTATGAGTTGGTAATTATATTATATTATTGTATATTAAATTATTAGATATATTTTATAATAATTTTAATTATAATAATTTTTATTTCTAATAGTGTTAATATATTAATATTTAAAAAAAAATCGATTTGCAGGTGGTGAAGCAGGTTTGGCTCAAATTCGCTATAATAGCGAAATGACTCTTCGGCTGCCTTTTTAGGCTTATAAAAAGAGGGGAGGGGATTGGCTTTTCGTATCGCCCATCTTCTTCCCTCTTGGGTTTACGAGCTCTTCTTGCCGCGACCTTGGGCATACGGAGCTGCCGTCGTCGGCGTCGTAGTGGCGCCCGCTGCCGGTCTGAGCCTGAGCCACTGCGGCTCTAGCGGTACGCGACCCCGAGCTACCATGCCGCGGGTCACCGTCCCAGCCACTTCACGCAGCGCGAGCCACAGTTTTTCGCCTTGTTTGCCGCCCTGGTGGTGCCGCCACCGCCTCGCCATCACGGCCGTGCCGCCAGCCACGATCTGCCAGATCCACGTACTTGTTGCCTCCTTGTGCTAGAATACTGGCGAGCCACTTTGCACCTGGCCGCCGACCACCGATGGCGCCGCGCCCCAGCTGGCATGCGCATCCGGTGCCTGGTCGCGCGGCGAGCCACTGGATTGCGTCGTGTCTGCTGCGGGTGTGACTCGATCGTCGGCGGTGAGCCCCAGAATCGACCTTGCGATTGCCTGGTTCCATCCGTCGGTAGACCCTATACGATGTCCTTTCGGACTACGACTATGGTTCGCATCGGTGGGTCGAGTCTGGAAGCCCAGGTCGAGATTCGGTACCAGGCGAGAGGCGAGCCCGACTCCGGCTCCGGTTCAGACCCGATGCCGACTCCGGTCACGAGAGCCGCCAAGGGATTCGAGGAGGGTACCCGGTAGCGGATGGGACCTCGAACCCGTCACCGGTCTCGGCGGAGACGTCGGAGGGCGGCCCTGGCGGGCCGCACATGCGAGCCCGGGTGAATCGTCCTCATCGGACCTCGGTGGAGTCTCCGGCCATCGGTACGCCGGAGCGACATCATCGCCTCGGTTAATGCTTTGCCTCCCGGGATCGGGGCGTTATTTGTAGGGAACCCCATCCGAGGAGTGTGCGACTCACCGCGAGAGAGTTCCATCGAGATCGTACTATGATGTCCGGCGATGGGTGATCCGCAGTTCGGGGACTCGATGCGTGATCGGTATTACTCCCTCTTGCCATTCATGGCCAGTAGTGGCGGTTTATTACCCCGGGTGGTTCTGCAGTTCTACCATTCGATGACCTCCCGGGGAGCATCTGTCCGGCAGGCTTTCAGGTTTATGCTCGATGATCGCCGGGTTCTTAGGCGGGCCCATTTCGGCGACGTTAGGCTGCGGGATCTGCGCGGGCGGTCGAGTTATCGTGGTGGCCTCGGTAGGCCGGGAGATGGTCGCATTCTTGCTCGAGACGCCCGCGGCGGGACCTATCACTGGTCGGGAGCGGCTCGCCTCGGATACTCTGATTGATCACTGTTCAGGACCGGAGTCTCTTTATTGCGGCCTTGCGTGCCGGCGTAGAGGACCAATCCTGGAAACTCTTTAGGATATCGGAGGAATCTTGGTTTAGTCCCTGCAGTACGGTGATGACCTCCCTTGATGCATTCAAGATAAGGTCCATCGTGGGGCACGGCTCGGCGAGAGTCTTCCACTGGCGATGCCGAGACTATTATGCCAGTCCTCGAGCACATGGGAAACTCGGAGGAGCCAGTTGAGATGAGGGTTAGGTGCCACCGAGTCTGTCGATGGAGAGAGCGATGGTCATGCCCATATCTTTTATCCTCCAGGACCAGGAGGAGGTTCTGGTTCCAGAGGCAGAGCATTCTCACAGAGGAGGGGTAGTCGTGCCCCGAACTGAGATGGAGAGGTCAAGCGCGGTCGTTCTCACCATCTCCTACTCACCTACTTCAGCGCAGCCTAGCGTACTCTAGCCCGTCATTTTACATCACGGCGTTCAGGAATACGTTCATGCCAATTTCGCGAGAGATAGCAGGTGTGATGGATGCTATATGTTCTTTGGCCACTACCGACGGCGCGAGGACCAAGGTTGGCTCGGCGGGGCCACTTTGGGTCATTTGTCCTCCCATCTTTGCGTGGATGTGGCACACGTTGGGTATTTGGCATGTTCGACCGGAGAGAGCCGCAGGCGGCATCTTTAGATGTGTTGGCGGCGGCGGCGGCTGCTACGAGACCCACCACCACCACGGTGAGGTGGTGATTTAGGTTTCTTTATGTTTTGTATAGTTACAAGCTTTATCAGCGCCTCACTTAATTTTGTTTGAGATTCGTATTATTAGCCATAGTAGGCAGTGATATTTTTGTATGTTTAGCTTTGATTATGCATGTACTAGCCATTTTGGCTATATTAAAAGCTATACAGTGTTATATACAGTTTTACACTTTTTGCATATCACTTTTTGTGCCCCACTTCGTGTATCCAATTTTTGTCTTCAATTGAACAATTGAATTGCTTTAATTGGACAATTGAATTGCCTTTAATTGAAAAATTGAAACCTTGCATGTTACCTTAATGCTAGAACAATTCCATGTTTGAAGAAATTTTTGGTCAGTTGAAGTTTCATCATGCTCAACCTTAAACATTCCACCTTTAGCTAATTCACCTACTTTACACATCGGATTGTACGATAGAGTACATCAAATTATTTGCCTCCTTTCACACTTTGCATGGCCAGGCCTTGGGCATGTTGGCAACCTGGATAGGTTTGTGTTGCCCACATTTGAAGACCAATGTAGTCTTCAAAAAGGGAAAAAGAAAAGAAAAGCAAAGAAAAAGAAAGAGAAGAAAAAGAAAAATAAATGTTCATTGACACTTTGCCTTACTTGAAACCGAACGCAGTGGGGGGTATATGGCGAAAACTGACTTAGATACCTAAAAAGCCTTAATTGTTTGGGAGTCATCGACTTAGTGTTCTTTTATGGGTGGATAGGTATGTTTAGCAATTGTAGGTGCTTGATTTTAGAAGTCATTGGTCAAGGAGTGAAGCACAGTGGGGTTCGTGGTCGGTGATCCTTTTGGCTTGATGCACAAACCTTAGTGGTTAGAGTCATTGTGTTGGACCCAGCTACGGACTTTAGTGAAGTCGAGGTTTTTCGCATTACTGATGTAGTCAAATAAAGAAATAAGTGTACGATTAAATCTATACATTTGGGTTGTTAATGACTTAAGGCCATACACATTGCTAGGTTGGGGAGGGAACAATTTTGCACTTTATTGGTTCCAACTTTGGTTATATAAAGAACCATTAGATCTTTGGAAATTCGGGTTTGAATTACCATGGATCAGATGTTGACTTTAAAAATTGTTCTTGTATGGGTTCTGCTCTTTCATGTCGGTTTTCAAGCTTGGTATCAATTTTTCATATTAAAGGTAATGTTTATTTGTACATACAGTTTTTGAACCATAAACTTTTTGAGAAAATCACTACATGCATGCCCTTATTATTTTAGCATTGCTAAGGGACTAGCAACGTTTCGGTTGGGGGGTGTGATTAGTGCGAGGTGCCATTTGAGCCACATTGAATGGGTTTGGATGCTTTTGCACGCCTAATCATATCAATTAAAGCCAATTGAAATTGTTTAGGTCCACTTGGTATCACTTATGCCATTTCGAGGTTATTTTTGGTTATTTGCGGGTTTTGTGTACCTCGTCCACTAAGTTGAGGCCCGATATCGAGATGTCTTGAACTAGGAAGGTGAAACTATTTTTCGGCCATCAACATACCAAATTAGTGAAGAAAGCGAAGGCAAAGTGATAAAGAAAGGATACGATGAGAGATGCGTGGCATAGCAGTGAAAAACGGCTTGACCGGAATTTCGCTATGATTACGAATTTCGCAATCCTAGCGAAATTGAAATTTAACTTGAACTAAAGCGAAATTCGCTATATAACGAAAATCAAGCATGCCTAGCGAAATTCTCATTTAGCTATCTCTCAAAAAATTTTAATAGGCTAGCGAAATTTGCTAACTAGCGAAATTCGCGTGCATAAGCGAAAATTCCCCATTCGCTATCTACGTACAATTTAGCTGAGCTAAGCGGGGGTACTAAGCTAGGCCTGCGCATGAAATTTTCCACGAATGTGAATTTCTTGCCACTGTTACTTTGTGTGAGTGTGCGACGACCCGTTTGGTGTATTACCTCCTTGTCCTTGTATGAGCCAATATATTAGGCTTTCTTGTAGTTTCACACACATTGGGTGGCATTGGGTGGCCTATATAAGCCCCCATTTGTAACCACTATGGCGATCTTTTGGCAACTTTTCATTTATGTAAATATCTCCATGACTTCGTTTAGGGTTTGTTCCTCTCATACTCTCTCTTCTTTCTTTCATTTTCTGAAATTTGCTTAAACACCCTTCTTGAGGATGACAACTCAAGGATGCTTGACTAAGCCTCACTTGGCTTTGAAGGGTTGCTAACAGTTTTGGGGTTCAGCTGCGGGTTGATAATGCATGTTTTGAATGCTCACAGTCTTGTATTTATGGCTCAAGCTTTGAGGAAACTAGGGGTTTAATATCATTTAATGTCATTACTTTATTAATACTTACCATGCTTTGGGAATGCGGTCTTATGCTTATTGTTAAGATGCTGCTTGTTATTCTTTAGATGGCCTTTACGAACCCTTTGAAATGAGGTTGAGTGCTAGGGTTTTAAAGGCGAAAGGAAATTTGTGAATGCATGTTACTGTGTTGACTGGAAATAGGAGTGTTTCTAGGGTTAGGTTTTAGTTAAACAACGATCTAGGTTATGGCTTGGACTATGGGTTGCTTGCCATGATGCGAGGATAAAACCGAGGCACTTGTTACCTGTGTTGTCAAGCTAGTGACCTAAACCTTCAAAGTTACCTTTCACACTTCACTTTACGTTTTTACAATTAATCGACAACAGAAGCAGACTCTCATTGTTTTGAAAAAAATCGAATCAAACTAAAAGCCTCACCATTTTTCAGCTTAGCGATGCGAATCATTTCTAGGATGAAAACCCATCCTGGAGTGTTCGACCTAGACACACGCTATCTTGCGGTAGCTTGACTACGACGTGGGAGAAGATATAGGAATATAAATTTTTGTTGATTAAAGCTCACCCCTCTTGTGTACGAATCGAGTGGTGAACCTCGGAACACTACCCGTTTAATATGGTCCAGTGAACACGGCGGGATCTATATATAGCATAATGGAACCTCGGAACGAAAATGCTCGATGGTAGTTTCACCGGAACCAACACCTCATCGCTATGTACTAAGTCGTAGCGCCCCAACTATATACCTCGAGATGAATGCGGAGAGCGACTCACTATATATAAATATATGCTAGATCCTTTACAGGTGAAATGAGACGGTATAGTTAATCATAATATCCCTTAACCTTGCCATGCACAATCAGAAATACATCGACCGAAGCTGAGATGTGCCATCTAGGGGTTTGCTAAACCGAGGCCAAGCGTTTCTTAAATGCGAAATCGAACTTTTAAGCGAGTATAACAGTGGGAGGTAAAAAAAATGATTTATAAATCTATATTTTCAAAAGCAGGTTTACAAACTTGTAATTTAAACACTTACGTTTTAGAAAGGATTTTGGAGTACTCACCTTTTCTCGACTAATTTGCTACAGTGCTTGTCGAAGCTACAGATTCTCGTCGGATGCTCAAATCGCCTACACAATCCATACAAAGTACGAAAATGCCCTCAATTCAACGTTTTAACCATAAAACATACACAGGGCTTTCAAAGTGACTATATCGAACGAATTTCGATTCTAACAAAACTTTACGTGCTAGTCCCATTCGATAAGGACATCGATAATATGATGTGAAATTGACCAAAATGTCCATACACATTAAATGCCCTATAAAAACTATACATTTTTAATAATTGACTTTTGACTCAAGGACTTTCCATAGAGTGTAAAAATACGAAACATTTCGAAAATTAAAATCAAACTTGTCAGAGCTATACTCTGAGAATTTCAACCCAAGCGGCCATAAGCAGGTCAGAAATTCATTACATTTATTTCAAAACCCAGTCCCAAAAATTCCTAAAATTCCCAAACTCAGTCTAAAATTTTGGGACTGAATTTTTGACATATTTACGGTTTCTAAGAAAATTTCAAACCATTATATAGCATTTAGGCTGAAATAACACAAGTAGGCAAATTTTTACCTTTTTAAAGTTTGACAAAAGGCTAAGATATTTGAACACCTCTCGTGGCTCTCGTCGTGTATACCAATTTTGCCTTCTGCTCCGACAAAAACTTATGATCCGATTTCCGTAAATCTGAGAAAGAACAAAGAGAAGAAAATAATAAAAAAAATCTCCCTCTCGATTAGTTTCTCGGTCAAAGTCGACCTTTGTTTTGCTTTTATTGATTTTCCTTTTTTTTCCTAATTATTATTCTTTTTAATTATTATTATTATTATTATTTAGATAAATAATTTACATTACCTCGATTCGAGATCCATTTTATCAGAAAAATTTTATTTATCCTAATTGAATATTCTTTAAATATTTGCTATTTTTCAAGATTTTTCTAAAATCCGTTTCGAGGTTTCCTCTGGCTTAGTTTGCCTAGAAATTCGTAATTCCCTTTCTCGGACCAGTGGATGCTTTTATAAGGACACTTAGATTGCTTTTGTTTTGTGCTCAAGGCCGGTTCTCCTGAGTCAAATTTGGATTGACCGAATTGGCCAGTGACCGACCAGTTAGTGGTGACCTCGGAGTAAAGGACTATAACCCAATTACGCAGGGTCCAGTGAGAGATTAGCCACAACATCAAGTTCATGATGTGGCTTTCTGACTTACCAGAAGGACTCACTACCCGATTCTCTTTATTTCTTACCCATTCAGCTCTAAGGTCGGGCTAATGCGCACTATCACAATGTGGCAGCAAGATGAAAATGACCAAAGTAGGAAGACCTACCTCTTGGAGTTGTCGAAACTCTCAGATTCAGATCTCACCTTGCCAGCTCTTGTCCCTAGGAAGGACTTTCCCTCTTGCTTCACACGAGACCTATGGTCTAGGTCGTCGGAAAATGCGGAGAGGAAGGTGGGGGCCTCTCTCTCCCAACTCTCCTTTTCTCTGCATTTTCCTTTCTTATGGATCACTCTAATCGTACTTTAAACGGGAGGAAGCTTCCTCCCTGCTCCCTACATACTACATGTCCTTTCCTTGATTTTTCTTCTTTTTCTTTATTTTATTTTATTTTATTTTTTTTATATTTAGGTCCCTCCATTTCTCTATTATTCTTCATTTAAGTCTCTTTATTTTAGAAGCAGAAATATAAACTTATTTACAATTGACCCTTAGGTCCTAATTTTACAATTTCCCATATTTTCTCTTTTTCACTTGGGTTTATTTACGGAATCAATAATCACTTAATCAATATTCGTCTAAAAATTTCAGAGAAAAATACCCGAGTTGGCTCGGAATATACCGGAATATGTAATTTTATTATAAAATTCTAGAGTGTTTTTAAGGCGGTGTTGGTGCACAGGGTAGATGCTATGTGCCTACCTCGGGAGGTCTGCGACTACTAGCGTGAATGGTCTCGGGATAAAGTGACCTTCTTGCCTTGTGGAGCATCCACGTCATATTCATCCTGAAACAGGATGCCTCCTCACGACATGTAGGGCCGCAATGGAAAGATGATCTGAGAAGATCTACCACCTCCTATGGCTGCTGGTGATCGAACAGATCCCTGGCTAGATGCTACTCCTCGTCCTGAGCCTCTACCGCCAGTCTATTTCTTTCCTTTCTTTCTACTAGACTGACTAGGGTCTAGCTGACTAGTGTTGAGAGCACCTCTCTTCTTGTCACGGCCGCCCACGAGTTAGGCCCAGAGCGTCCTTTCTACCTTGAGTGCGACCTCAAACTTTTCATAACATTCTTTGCTTGCTTTGCTTTTGTTGTATCCTAGTAAACACAGGGGAAACGTGTCTCTGAGTCTTAGGTGGAAGGACCTCGTGTCCATGTCACCTTTTGTCGGTAATTATGGTGGAAAGACCACCGTGTCTACGATCACCATATAATACATTTAGAAACGTAACTATCTAACCATAAGTACCACACCTGCAGATTGCAGCGGTACCATCATCGGTTTAACCCCTAATTTAGAGGCATTCTATCATGCCCCCTGCTCTTCTGGAGGCTCCGTGTTTGACGAATTATTTGTTATAACAATCTGTATAACGATCCATCGTGAGGAGTACACGCCACCTAGTCTGCGACCCTTAATGGTTGTGGGGTGATTCATTGAGCTTTCCCGATCCTAGGGTGTGCTCGACATATCTCTACGGTGGTTGCCTCGGTGCGGAGATCCTAGATCGACCTCCTACGACCTCGTCCCAGACGTAATCTTTGTGAATTTCAAGATTAAAAGATTCGGAGTGACACTTTTTGTATTTGATGCATGCGAGAGTTGTAAAACAATATATGGGTTGCGATAGGGAAATCATTATTACTAAAAACAATTCTATAGGAAATGCGTAGGCGTGCGAAAAACGAGGCGAACTATCGCCTAAAAGCTGCTCGATGCCAGCAGCCGGACCCTTCCCTAGTGACGAGAAATGTAGAGGCAACTCCACGGTAACCTCCATTGACTTCCTTCAGTGACAAGTTACCATGAAGCTAAAAAGCGTTAAAGCTATGCGTATTTGGAGAAAGCGTGGGTTATAAAGATTTCATTTTCTATCAAAATCACACTAGCTAGATTTAACGAAAATCCGACACTGTTGCACGGTGGTGGCTTGAAATACAAAATCACGTATAAAATACACTCCCAATATTTTCCAAAAATCAACCTCTGATCATAAAGGACCCCTGCGGTCTCATCAAAAATATATAAGATAGAATCAATCAACAAAATTTCATACTTAACTTTGTTTTTCTCAAAACTATGCATAAATATTTTACAAAAGATATTTACATATACAAAATGTCACATTTTAACTTTACTACTTTACTTTACCTTATCTTATATATATATATAACAGTCTAGGACTAAGGATCTACTGGAAAAGTCTTTTGCTTGGAGGCTTCGGCACTTTGAAAAATTATTTTATGACGTGAGCTAAGCGCTCGAGTGGAGTACTATAAATGCAAATCTTTGTGTTCTTGTTTGTACCTCAATGAAAATACGTACGAAATGGTTGTAAGCGTACATGAGAAAACTAGGATTTTTCTATGAAAACCATTTTACAGCGTTACGAAAACTATTTACAAACATTGCTTATTTCATTATTTGAAAGCTGTTACGAAAACTAATTATTTGAAATGCAGTGCGAAAACTATTTAACTATTTGTTGTTTCGTGGTGGTTAATATACGAAAGTCTTTATCTTTGTATAAATCAAGTACCAACCATTGTGGCCCCATTTAAAATACCCTAGAAAACGATACCACGGAACCTCGAACACGGCATCGGTAGTGAACCTCGGAACACTACCGTCTAAGATGGTCCGGTGAACACGGCGGGATCTATATAGCATAATGGAACCTCGGAACCAAAATGCTCGGTGATGAGACACCGGAACCAACACCTCATCGCTATGTACTAAGTCGGCCCAGCGCTAACTATATACCTCGCGGAGTAATGTGCGGCGACTCACTATATAAATATATGCTAGATCTAACCCCAGTGCCGACCAGGCAATATAGTTAGTCATAATATCCCATAACCTTGCCATGCACAATCAAAATACATCGGCCCAGGAGCGGCTGTGCCATCTGGGGTTTGCTAAACAGGGCAAAAGCGTTTCTTAAATACGAAATCGAACTTTTCTGGCGAGTAACAATTGGGAGGTAAAATGCTTTATAAATCTGTATTTTGAAAGCGGCTTTCTGGCTGTAATTTAAACGCTTTCGTTTTAGAAAAGGATTTTTGAAGTACTCACATTTTTCTATTAATTTTGATTCTTGTCGAAGCACTCTAGATTCGTCGGATGCTCAAATGCTTCACAATCCCATCTGAAATGCGAAAATGCCATCGGTTCGGCGTTTTTAGCAGCCAAAACATACACAGGGGGCTTTCAAAGTGACTATATATCGAGCAGAACGATTCTAACAAAACTCACGTGCTGGTCCCATTCGATATGGACGTCGATAATATGATGTGAAATTGATAAAATGTCATACGCATTAAATGCCACATAAAAACTATTTGTTTTAGTCAACTTTTGACTCAAGGGACTTTTCATAGAGTGAAACCTTGCAGAGCATTTACGAAAGTGCATGCGAGCTTGTCAGGCTACGCTCTGAAATTCCAGCCAAGCGGCATGCTTGATCCGAAATTCGATATGGCTTGATGAAACTGAGTCCAAAGTGCAAAAATTACGAACTCAGTCTAAAAATTTTGGGACTGAATTTTACGACCTTTTAAGGTCTACAGAAAATTTCAAGCCATTATACATAGCATTAGGCTCGAAATAACACAAGTAGACAAATTTTCTACCTTTTAAAGTTTGACCAAAGGCTAAGATATTGAATGCGCATGTAGCTACCATGTGTATACCAATTTTGCCTTCTGCTCCGACAAAAACCTACTATCCGATTTCCGTAAATCTGAAAAATAACGAAGAGAAGAAAATAATAAAAAAAATCTCCCTATCCCAATTCGTTCTCCAGTCCGTCTGACCTTCGTTTTGTTTTTTGTTGATTTGTTTCTAATTATTATTATTTTTAATTGTGTGTGTGTTTAGATAAATAATTTCTATTACCTCATTCAGGTCATTTTTGTCGAAAAAAATTTTATTTATCCTAATTGAATATTCTTTAAATATTTGCTATTTTCGAATTTTTTCTAAAATCCAGGTTTTCGAGGTTTCACTCTGGCTTAGTTAACGAAATTATTAAAATATTAAGACTATCTCGAGTTAACGAAACTTTTTCTGAGTTATTAGATTCAGTGAGGAGCCGAATTTAGCGGCCGCAGTCCGTTTAAGTCATCAGAATCTAGAGAATTTCAGAGACTTCCACTGAACTATTTTGACAATTTATTATTATTATTTACTATTTAAACTTCCATTAATTATGCTTTCACCCCACTCCCACTTTCCTTAATTGCAAAAGTGCCACACAATTCTTTGAAAACTTTAAAATTTTATCCTTTACAATGACACTTGTTTGTATGCGCCTTAGGTTATGCTATAAGCCTCATCGGACGAGTTATTCTGATTTTATTTTATTTTTTTCTTCTCTTACGCTTCTTTCTCGGATTACGAAAATCGGATAGTAGGTTTTTAGTCGGGAGGCGAACAAAGTTGATCTGTGACGAGGCTACGCGTGGATAATACTAAAATTTTGGAGTTTGTCAAACTCCATGAGGGTAGGAATTTTTCTACTTGTATTATTTCTAGCATAAGGCTATTTAATGGTTTGTTCGACTATTTTTGGACAGTCTGGTCAATTTCTGACTATTTTCTACGCCTGTGCTGAATTCGAGATTGTTTTTGCATAGTCATGATGTAATTTTCGATTGATTTCAGCAAGCCTGACCAAGCGAGGTTCGTTTATCTCTCAGACTGATGTCTTCGGTTTTGTGGTGTGTTTTGCATCACAATATTCGCGATGAACCGAAGGGCCAAGAGGCGCCCCGCTTTATACGGCCCAGATTCGCACTCTACAGGTTATTACTAGAAAATGAATAACGTGAATAATAACATGAATAGTAATGTGAATATTAACGTGAATAGTAATATGAATAGTGACACGAAATTATTTTTTTGTGTGAAAATGTGTATGGTTGAGTGATTCAAAATGAATTAAGTCATGGTTTGTTAATTAGCTAATGTGAGCTAATTTTCGTAATTGATCGGTGAATTCGCATAACATGTTTTATGTGATTTAATTATGTTAATATATATGCATATGAATATATTATTAGCATGAATGTGTCGAATTGGCATCATGCATTCCATATGCACTGCAACCTAGAAATTAGGTGAGTGCATAGTCGAGATCGATACCGTGTTAGGTGTTTGATGGTGTGTCATGAGTATTATTTGCTGTGGATCAACACCGCTGCAGGGTGTTGATTAAGGCTTGATTAATAGGACAACGTCCAAATGAGTTGCACGGGTTAAGGAAATGAAATGGCTCATCAGATTATATGCACCGGGGCACCCTAGAACAATAGGAGGAGTGCATGAGGTGGTTTCGAGAACTGCTTCGTGAGGGTTGACCAACAATATTATTTATCGGAGTGTGTCCACTACAACATCGGAGGGTTGTCCACACAATATCAATCGTCGGAGTCTGCCCAATTGATATACATTGGAGGATTGTCCATATAATATCAATCGTCGGAGTCTGCCCTCGTCGGAGTCTGCCCAATTGATATACATCGGAGGGTTGTCTACAAAATAGATTATTGGAGTCTGTCCACTATTTATATCGGAGGGTTGTCTACGGTTAAAAACAAATACCTTTGTTTGGAAATGGTTTTCATTCATGGCAAAATGCATGTTTAAGGGAGTCAGTGAGAACTCGAGGCGTGTGGGTGTAAGAAAACCGCGATATTATAGTTTTGTATGGGTGTAAGAGACCTGCGGTATCATCCAAAAAGTTATGTTTCCCAAAGAAGACACACGGTCATGTTTATCACATAGACTTTGCCAGGGATGAGTCGTGATCAGTTTCGGGATTCGCTGTCTATCGACACTCGTATCGGGTAACGGAGTCAAGATGGCTCGATATCGGGGTCATTGGTAATACCAGCGATGCTTGTCACAGTTGGCGTATGGATGTGAGATTTAGCCTGAGTGACTCGGGATATATTATCAATGACATATTGAGCGATGGAGCCTACGAGAGCCTTGCACATGGGGCATGGTGAGTCGAGTCTCATTCATGGTACAGACATTCAGTAGACATGTGTATGTCAGACTTGGATGTGTTTGATTATGCAACCATCGCGATGTGTACTTAGGGTGGGAGAAGCCCTGTAGGAGATTATCACTACCGGGCTTTGTCACCCCGTCGTGGGACCCCTTTCAGCACAGTCAAAAGCATTACAACACCCGCATTCGTGATCAAGACATACGAAGAAAGCCTGATTAGGCTTTACATTTTGTAAATATATATGAGTTGTATTTATTTGTATAAGAGTGAGGTAATTTAAACTCTTATGGACTATGGTTTTATAGTCATGTGCTTATATGTTTGAGTATTGATGCAGGGGCCCAAGTGGCCATTATTTTACTCGCATATAGACCCCAGCGGTCATTGTTATCGGGACAGGTTGTACTCGGGTAGAGCCCCCGCATAGCTGAGACTCGCTTCAATTTTCGCGGAGGGTGTCGGGTAACCCGACATCCACGAGTATTCCGCGGGTTGACGGGTTGTCAACGGACCCCCCGGGATGTCACAAAAACCACAAGAAAGGGAAAGAGAAAAGGAAGGAGAAAGAGAAAATGAAGGAGAAGGAGAAAGAGAAAAGGAATGACAAAGAGAAAAGAGGGGAGGAAAGGTATAATGGAGGAAGCGGGACTCAAAATATTCCCTCTAAGCGTATCGCCCCCTCCAAATATGTTCCCCGGTCCAATTCCATCAATGGGCAGGACTAGGGAACAACACAACTTCACAAGGGAGGAATTAGGGAAAAACACAACTCCTACAAACGGTAGAGCATTGGAACCAAACGTCGGCCTGCAATCACTAGACGGACTTCGTGCAGTGATGATCAAACCCTGGAGCTTCATCATGTACGAACTCCGACACTATCGAAGAGAGGTAGAAGGTTGGGAGCGGAGTATAACAGAGACTATCGAAGAGAGGAAATTATTTATAAAAAAAACCTGGACGCTTGGAAAGCTACGCAGTCTGTTCTGATTCTCCATAGATCTGCATTAAAACTGCACGTGCCTTCCCTAGGGGAGGAAGACTGATGAGCTTAAAAGTCATCTATTTTCAGTCCATTTTTCTGATTTATTTTATTCTAAAAAAGGCTGATTTATGTGCAGAAATATGGAATACTTCACCAAACTGGCCAGGCAAAGAAGGGAATTCAAAAGAGCGTAAATTGCAAAGAAAAGGAGTGTATCGTGGCTGAAAGCAAGATCGATGTAACCGGGTCAAGGAAATTACAAGAGGAGAGGCACAAAAGGATTAGCGATTTGATGTCGGAAACCTTTACAAAGAATCGAAATACATATTAAGGTTGCAACTACAAAGCTCCGGGCCGCAAAATGAAGCGTAATTGAAGACAAAACGAGCTAGGGCGGAAAGAAACTCAAAGTCAAGCAACCAAAGAATTGATGAAGAAGACATGATGTTGCGACATCATTCGCAGGTCTCGGCTGCACTAAACCCAATACGCTGGACAATGAGGTCGCGGCCACCAAAAAGAAGTTGCTGCGTAAGATAAACAATTAATCGAACATTTATGTCGCGAACACTGATGCGCCGCGACATCAACATCAATCGGCGGGGGCCGCGACATCGGGCTTGCACTGGAAAGAAGGTCACGACAAGATCGTTTCGTCGCGACATCAACTACACAGTAAAGGAGTCGCAACATCATTCAGCGTCAGCGACAATGCTTGTAGCAGGGAAGAAGGTCGCGATAACATCCGTTGTCGCGACATCAATGGTAAAGACTTGAGGTCGCGACATCATTAAACGCGATAAATGTATAAAGGGGGAACAGAGGTCGCTGGCCATCGCAGGGTCGCGACATCCACGCAAAGAATAGAAGGTCGCGCATAACATTGAGTTGTCACGACGTCAAATACAAAGTAGCGTGCGTCGCCGACGCCGCGCAGTCGCCGCGCATCGGGCCAGCGAAAAGAGGTCGCTGATAAGACTGAGCTCGCCGCGACATCGCCTCCACCAAAGACATGTCGCCAAACAAAGGCTTCTGTGACAAAGACTGAGACAACAGAGGTCGATAAAGAATCGATGTCATGACAAAGAATCGATGTCGACATCAACAACCAATCGGGCGCGAATCGAAGTCCAAAAAGAGGTGCATCGAAATTAGAGCCCAACTTCAGAACCCTATAAATATGTAGCTGCTACTGAAGGAACGCAGCTCTTGGCGACTTGAAAGAGAGATCTGGGTTGCTGGCTCCTGTATTTTAATTTTCTTTTCTTTCTTTGTTTTTATTTTAGATTAGTTCGTATTTTTGTTTCAAATTTGATCCGAACGCTAGCCGCAAAGTTTTTAGCCGAATGCGATTTATATTTCTTCAAATTATCAATTGTCGTTTCAATTTAGACAAATTTTGGATTTCGAACTACCGCTTCCTAATTACAAAGGGTTTCTCGATCAAGAAGCCAACGATGGTGTGTAATCGTGTGAGTTTAGAAACCCAAACTCCATTGAAATGACTCTATCACGAAATTATCTTTCCCGCGTAATCTATTCATCGATGCCGAACTTCGCTTTGTAAATCTACTTGCCGGGTTTTGTTTTATTTTGTGGAATTGATCCCACATCGTTGTCGCTTCTACCCATAAACGGATTGCTCCCAAGCTCGATTTCCGTGAGGCCGAGTGACACAGTGGAAGGCATTCCCGAGAGTGATGAGCAAGCACTGTGGACGGTATGCGAACCTCATGATCGTGATTTAATGTGCTCGTGGTGATTAAACGGATAAACTCTCTTTTCACTTGGAGACGGTAGAATGAGCGAACGATTTATCAATTTAACATAACAAGAGTTCGCCTCAATTCGAATGGTGAATTCAATCCTGTTACAAGGATCTAATCAAGGAAAGAATGAGCTGCTCTAATTTTGAGGAGGAGAAACCAAGATAGTGTAAATCAGGTAATGACTATAATTTAGGAGCTTCAGTTTATACCCAGTTGGGTATGAAGTATTGAAAAGAAAATACCCGTAACAAGGCGTGCCCGTATTAGTAAGGTAGTTATCTAACCCACGCCTTCGAAAGAAACAAATAAGGTTAGATAATGAACAAGGAGTTTGAAAGATCCACGCACTTTCATACTCCTTGGAGTAGTTTTAAATCAGGTCTATGAAGCAAAATTACAAGCAGTAATATGAAGGAATTGATGTTTCACAATAGTTTGCCTTTTCAAGAGTCTCTTGCAAATAACTGCTCATTCCTAAATTTGTTATTTTATTATTTCAAAGATTCAATTCATTTGTTATTAATTCGCTTAGTTTTCATTATTTTAAGGCTTTAAAAGTCATTCAAATTGTCTATCATAGTCCAAATAGTATAGAGCTTGTGGAATAAAGAAGTTGGGATTGAAAATTCAGATCTCTTGTGATCGATGATTCGACTAAAATCCACTTTTTTTATTACGTTCGACCTGCACTTAATCGTGGATCAAAACCGTGAAGAAATTTATCCAATTTTTAAGGAAACTATTTTTAATCAAGATAATTACAAAGAAATATAATTAACAAGTTTCATGACATTATTGTCGGGATTAGACAATAGTCCTTCGTAATAGTTGTCATAAATTTGTATATGTCTTTGGTCCACCCAATGCTTTTAATCTTCCGTTTAATAAGTAAATTTAGTAGATCAATATTCGACAAAAGAAGGAAATACTAATTTGACATTTAAAAGAAAAGAACAAAATAGTTATCTGCAAAGGGTTATCAGCCACTAACCTTAACAAGCCATATTGAAAATATTTGCTGGCTCTGACTAATCCTATTAATGGAGTATGTTTTTATTTCAGGAAAACTTTAATGATAGGAAATGTAACATCGATCCGATTTCAAATAGATACCGAATTAGAGAGAACACTGCTTGAGAAAACTAAAAGGGCGTAAAACTCGTGATATGGCGTATTTAAAGGCAAGACCGTGATCAAGAACAAAGAATGCTGGTATCGTATGCCTCCAATCACCGATACAATGGAGGACTTTGAGACCTATTCAGATGAATACTGCGAATCGGGACAAATTTACGCTGATGCAATAACTTTGAACTGCCAAAGACTGATTACAATGGTTCAGCAACAATGGGCCATCGTCATCCCACGTAAGACCCAAATGAGCACCGGGAAGGTTTCTCGTGATGGCAAACACAAAGGAAGTTGAATGGGTGAGACCAGAGGTCATAAAATTGCATTTATTCCCATTTTCTAAGAGATACGCTACCCACATGGTATGAATCTCTACCATATGGTTCGTTTGATACTGGGGAGGAGCCAGAGAAGCCTATTTGGGTAGATTCTTTCCCCCCATCACTCACCCTTTAAAGAAGGAGGGAGATAATTAAACCCAACAGGGGGAAGATGAGAGCCTTTATGTAGTATGGAGAGATTCAAAAGGTTGGTTTAAAAAGATGCCCAATGCATGGAATAGATCTAAAGACACAGATGGACATAGTGTATCATGCCTTGAATGATACATCTAAGGGCATTATTGATGCTTCATGTTGTGGAGCCTTCAAACGTAAGAGTGCTGAAGAGGCAAGAGATCTGATTGAGGACCTGGCGAAATGCAATATGAAAGCTCCATCAGTTTTCTTGGCAGTACTGCGCAGGAAGTGGAGTCAGTGGAGCCGAGCAAGACAGACACCCATGGAGGCAAGTTAGATGCCATCATGCATAGAATGGACAAGCAGCAGAGCAAGATGCACACTGCTCATGAAATAGGAGCAGTCGAGAGGGAACTATTGAGAGGAAGTGCTGATGTACCCACTGAAGAATTGTTTTATGATGCTGAGGAGGTTAAGTACTTGGGGGAGCCAAGAAGTTATCACTTCAAACCAAATCCTAACCTACCAGCACACTATCATCCAGCACTGAGGAACCATGAAAAATTTTCATATGGTGGAGGGGCCTCACAAGGCCTAAGGCATGGACAGAATCCTCAACAGGATATCAAAGAACCACTGTCTCGCAGCAAAGAAGAAGGAGGTGAAAATAGAAACGAGTACCAGAGTCAGAGGAGAGCTCAACCATTTGAAGATCAAATGCCGTAATCTACGGGGGACAACAAATAAGTCGCAACCTCCATGAACAAAAGTCTGCGTAATCGAAGCCTCAAGTACCACCTCAAATTTTTCAGAAGACTACTAATGCCTCCCCTAAGAACCTAGAGATGACACAAATAGGGCAAACTGGTCTCAAACCCGCAAAACCGTGAAGAAAGATGCCTTCCCAAAGCGTTGACACGAAGAAGAATCCTAAAGACTGCATGGTCAAGGTACTATGGGAAAGACTTGGTGGAAAGACAAAGAAAAGATGAAAGCAACAAGGGAAAGCAGCGCCTGCACAATGCTGAAACACTGATAGCTGAAAGAAAGAAGGAACAATCTGTCGTGAGAAGAAGGAAGCAAAGAAACCACACCGTCATAAATCCCATTTCCACGTAGGCCGCGTAAATCAAAGATAGAGAACAATTTATAAGGTTTTGAAAACCTTTCTGCCGGAGATCGCATGCCTTCACGTAAGTGGTGACTGCATGCCACTTTATGCAAAATTTTTTGAAAGACATACCGAGCAAAAAGAGGAAGATTGGGTCAAGAAGGAATTGTGAATCCTGATCGCAACTTGCAAAATAATGGGTGATCAAGAGAGACTTACTGTAAAGATGAAGGATCCAGTGAGCTTCACCATTCCCTCGCACCATTGAGAGTCTGCTCGTAGCTCTCAGACTGTGTGCCAAGATCAATTTAATGCCCTATTCTCATGCAAGAAGTTAAGTTTGGGGGAGCTTTTACTCCACTATCAAGTATCTCTAAATGGCAGATAGAGCCCTGGCTAAACTTGAAGGAATCATAGAAGATGTGCTGGTAAAGGTGGGAAAGTTTATTTTTCCAGTTGACTTCATCATACTGGTTATGGAAGAAGATTCACAAGTCCCTCGCCACTGAAGGCCATTCCTTGCAATCGAGCAGCCTTTAATCGATATGCAAGGGAATTTCACTCTCGTAGTTGGAGAAGAGGCAAATAACTTCAATTTAATCGTGGTTTGAGAATTTAGACATATAGAAAAGGGAAGATATCAAGTCAATAGAAGATGTATATGTCAACAATTCTGATTTTTACTATGATTGTAATTCCTAACTTTCAATCAATGAAGAAGAGATGAATTTCCAGTATCTTGAAGGTTTTGATTCAGATTTTTTGCACATCAGCCATTCTACTGAAAAAGTGATGAGTTTTCAACAAAAATGGGTTGAAAAAAGGAGACAAAATGAAGAAAAGGAATTTCATCAAGAAACCAAGTGAAGAAGGGCTAGTTTTAAAGGAGCTAAGTCATTTAAAGTATGCTTACCTGGAGCTGCCAAAGAGTAAACCAATAATAATTTCTGCTAGACTCAGTGATGCTGAGGAACAGAGGTTGCTGGAAATTTTAAGGAATCATAAGGAGTCTATAGCTTGGTCTATTGAAGAGTTAAAAGGTATCGCTCCATCAATATGCAGCGAAATTAAGTTGGAAGAAATGCAAGCCAATCAAGTGAACATCAAAGGAGACCGAACTGTGCAATGAAAGAAGTAGTCGTGAAGGTGCTCAAATGGTTAATGCTGTTTATCTATGCAATTTCAGATACCCTGGGTTAGCCTACCCATGTGGTTCAAAAAGAAAGGTGGATTTACCGTGATCCGCAATGAAATGAATTAATTTCCAATAAGAACAAAGGATGATGGAGAGTATGCATTGATTACAGGAAGCTGAACACAACAACCAGGAAAGATCATTTCCCTTTACCCTTCATTGATCAGATGTTGGACAGATTAGCAGGACACCCTCATTTTTGTTTCTTGGACGGGTATTCAGGCTACAACCAGATTGCAATTGCACCTGAGGACCAAGAAAAGACCACATTCACATGCCCCTATGGTACCTTTGCCATCGAAGGATGCCATTTGGGTCGTGGGCAATGCTCCCGCTACTTTCCAAATGATGTATGATGTCAATACCTCGATTTAGCTGAGTGGTCATGGAAATTTTTATGGATGACTTCACAAAGGTATCGGGTCCAATTTTGAACAATGTCCGAACAACCTCGGAAACAAAGACTCACAAAGATGCAAGGACAACAACTAGCACTAAATTGGGGAAAATACATTTCAGAAAATAAGGTATTGTTCTGGTCATAAAATTTCTGCTACGTGGCTAGAAGTGGGACCAATCCAAAATTTCCATTATCAAAACCCTTGCACCTCCCAATAACAAGAGAAAGGATAAGGAGTTTATCGGGGCATGTCGGATTTTATAGATTCATCAAAGACTTCTCAAAGATAGCCGTAATTCACTACAGACATCGATAAGGACACAGTTTAATTGATGATTCGCAAGGCTGCCTTTGAAGAAATCAAGATTAGATTGGTTCAAGCACCTATCATGGCTGCAATCTGTAACGGGACTGTGATCTAAATAATGTGTGATGCCATGATTTCAATGGGGCCGTGATTGGGCAAAGAAAAGAGAAAATATTCAGAGCCATATATTATGCTAGCAGAACCTTCAATGAAGCACAAGAAAACTATTCCACAACTGAAAAGGAGATGCTAGCCATAGTGTTTGCTTGTGAGAAATTCAGGCCATACATTTTGGGATCCCATGTTATAGTTCACATAGACCATGCAACCATCAAATATTTGATGTCAAAAAAGGAAGCTAAGCCAAGACTGATAAGGTGGGTGCTGTTACCGCAAGAGTTTGATCTGGAAATTAAAGATAAAAAGGGATGTGACAATGTGATAGTTGATCACTTGTCCAGAGTAGAAAGGAATGAAACAGGTGCGAGGAGGCAGACTAACATAGAACTTCCTGATGAACAACCGCTTAAGGTGTCATTCCAACTTCCATGGTATAACACATTGTGAATTACTCCGGGCTTCAAGTGGAGGGGCTCTCAGAATTCAGCTACCGACAGAAAAGAAAGCTCAGGACTAATAGCAGTACTACATCCGAACGACGCACTCCATTGCTATTTAAAAGAGGTGCCGACATGATTATCGAAGATGGTACGTAGAGCGAACAATGTAAAATCTTGAATGAATGCCATGCATCACCATATGGGGGGCATTTTTCTGGAGAAAGAACAGCTCACAAGATACTCCAATCTGGATTTTATTGGCCCACTATCTTCAGAGATTGTGCTGAATGGGTCAAATTATGTGATAGATGCCAAAAGATTGGAAATATCAGCAACAGAAATGAAATGCCCCTAAAAGGTATAATGGTTGTGCAAATTTTTGATGTATGGGGAATAGATTTTATGGGACCATTCCCACCATCATTTGGAAACCTGTATGTATTGCTGGTAGTGCATTATGTTTCCAAATGGGTGGAAGTGTAATTTGGTCCAAGGAATGATGCTAATTACAAGCCAGGAGTTTCTTACAAAAGAATATTTTGAGCGCATTCGAACACCTAACTATCATTAGCGCGATGGGGAGCTTACTGCAAAACAAAATATTTGCAAAACTCATGAGCAGTATGGGATCAAGCATATATGAGTCTAGCTTATCATCCCCAGACCAATGGACAAAGCAAGTGTGAGATTTCCAACAAAGGGAGATTAAAAGAATCCTCGAAAGATCAAGTTCAAGCAGAAGGATTGGTCTTCCAAACTTGATGGCTGCACTTCGGGGCTTACAGATCGCATTCAAAACTCCCATCGGAATATGTCCCCACATAATTGTCTTTGGTAAACCATGTCATTTACCTCTTGAACTAGAATACAAAGCTAAGGGCCATCAAGAAGCTGGAACTTTGATTTTAAACTCCGCAGCGAAAGAGACTGCCCAACTGAATGAACTGGAAGAACTGAGAAATGAAGCCTACAACAATGCTAGAATATACAAGGACAAAACAAAGAAATGGCATGATCAGAGGATTAAGAGAAAAGAGTTCAGAGCAGGAGAACATGTTCTTCTTTTTAACTCCAGATTGAAGTTATTTCCAGGGAAGTTAAAATCTAAATGGAGTGGACCATACACAATAGTGTCAAGTACTACATTTGGAGCAGTAACATTAAAGACTGATGCTGGGGAAGAATTTAAAGTCAATGGACAAAGACTGAAGCATTATCAAAGCAGGGAGGAAAGAAAGGAAGAGCTCCAACTGGTTCATTAAGAGAGAGAGAGAATCAGAACAGCAAGTCCAGCTAAGGACTCAAACCCAGCAAATTATGGAGGCAAACCCATGTAGATTTCAAACGATTTTATACTTTGATTTTTTTAGAATTCACCTTGATTTTGTTTTCTTTAGTTCTTATAATGATTAGTTAGTACTTGAGAAGTTAATTTTTTGTTTAATTAAATCCTCTCCGAAATTTTGGCAGTGCTTATGAATGGCTCGTGCAAGAAGGAACAAACTCCGCATAACTCAGTTAATCTTACAGGAAGTGAACGACTTGAAAAAGGGGAGTGTGTTCTTCCCTACATAAATTCTGTTAAAATTTAATAGAATACATGTTGAATTGCTGTATGCGAATGATTTAATTGAATGCTGAGAATTTGCGAATTGATAAATAGTGAAAAGCTGTCTGTTCATTAAATTTGAAGCAATTGCAGACTAGGTCGCGACAAACTTATGTCATGGGACAGAACTCGAAGTCGCAAATGTAAGTTGATGTTGTGACTCAACAAGATCGAGGAGAGCAAGAATGAGGTCACAATTGCGCTGTATGCGTCATGATTTAAATAGAAGTCGCGACAAACATAATAATGTCATGATGCGCCCGATGTCGCACTCAGGATGACTTGTCCTCCCACAGATAATTCATGTCGCGACATCAAGGAAAAGTTTGCCAGCTGGGCAACTTTTAATTCTGCCCTAAATTTAATGACAGCACAAAATTTATTCAACCTTTCTGTTTTGGTAACATTTATTCAAATCGGGGAATTAGATAGTAATTAATGCAGAAACAGAATTCAATTCATTGAATGAACCGATTGGTTTATAATGGTTACTGAGAGAATAATCGAGGAGATTTAGGAAAATCATTCAATATTCATTACTATTCCAAAAAATTTCCATCGGAAACATTTAAGAGAACAAGAATTGAAGTCTCATCTAATACATATAGTAAAAACTTAAAAGAAGAATAAATAACCTCGTCTTCCGCAGAAGTTAAAATCACTATAAAAGGACGGAAGACAAGTGGAAGAATAAAACAAAGAAAATGAGGAAGATGGAGAAAAAGAGAAAAGAAGAGCTTAAGGTTGATGAACACAGAGTTTATGGAATGAATGGAGTCGGAAAACAAACCTATTCGATTCCTTATTCCATAAAACAATGTGTAATGAAGAGGGTGGTTGATGGGAAAGGAATTGGTTATGGTTAATTGAACCCATCAAACTGCAGAAGCTCCAAAGAAAAAGGGAGAAAAGGCTCCAATTTGTTGAACTAATCTTTGTTAACTCCGTACGAATCACTCATGGAGGAGCCTGTCCTGTGGGCCAAATTTTGAAGCAGGAGCCGCAACCTTCAAAAAGAAGATATAGGAATTTTGATCAAGAAATAAAGGGTTTTTCTCGAACTTAGTTACAGTTTTATTTGTAAGAAAAGGCAAATTGTACAATATCGAAATAATTTGATCTTTGAATAAAATTTCTATTGACTGACAAATTGGCTGTTCATTAGATCTGAATTGCGTTTCTATGTTATTCTATTTTCTCAAGCAGAATTTAAATAAATGATTCTCGTTTCTTTCAAAGAACGCACTTTGTGATAATCAAGGCATGAATAAAGAAACTCGGAATTAGAGTATTTAATGACTGCTTAAATTCAGCTTTTAGTTGCAATTGAAAATTAGTTTTTGCTGATAGAACAAAATACTTGGTTAAAATACAATGTAAGTAAACAAAGGAATAAGTACGAGTCTTGAAGAAATAATACACATTGGTCAACAAACTTATGAAACTTTTTGACAGAATTAGAATATCTGGGACCAGATTTAGATTTCTCAAGGCTCTAGAACTTGTTTGATTATTGATTGAGGTGAAATCATAGGTGGAAACAACCATCAGAAATGATAGAGGCCATCCTGGCAAATCTTGAGCCTTTTAAAGCTCATCTTCAAAATATGTCAAGATACTTCTGGGGCCCCGACGGAGCCAAATAAGCCTCAGTTCTTCAACAAACAGCAATTGAAAACTCGAAATTCCTTCCTGCAATAAACCCGCAAGAAAGAACCCAAATTATCCAGTTTCTAGTTCGTAAAAGTGTAGCATTATGAAGAAATAAGTTTGGGGAATAATATTCTGCATTTTGACAAGAAGGGGTTTACAGCGAAAGAAGCAGAAGCTAGTGAAATAAGGAATAAGTTTGTCTTGTGGCCTATTTCCCTTGAACAATTAAGCTCAGAGGGGGTGTTTCTTAACACCTAGCACCCTAATGCCAACTGGTATGGGAGTTGCTAGCCCAAAGTTCTCTAAGAGTAATAGAAAGCCTAAGAAGACAAAACATTGCACTATTCCAACTCATAGAGAAGTAAAGGCAAAAGAGTTAAAGAACAAAGGAATCTGCCTAAATCAAGTACATATGGAAAGTGAGATTCCATAAAAGAATTCAAAAAGAGGAATCAGGCTGAGATTAAGGAGAATCAGAAAGAAACAAAGAAGAAAAAGGAAGAAAGTTGGAGGCAACAATGTAGAGACAAGATGGAAACTGGGTAATTTACAACCTAAATTTTTCCATTATCTACCCAATTACCTAGGCCCAACATTACAAGCCTGAAAGACCTCATTGATTCTGAAAGTTGAATTTACCTACATTAGTGGAGATCAATAAGAAAAACAAGCATATGGGATTTTGATAAACAGTCTAAGAAAACTCCCAGAAGATTAACTAAATTCAACATGAAGTTGCAAAGGATTGAAGACCTGCACACACACACAGAACAAGACTTGTTAAATAAACTGTTTAAATACATTAGTTTATCAAGAAATTTTGTAATAGAAGTATACTATGCTATGTTCTTGCATAAAAACTGAAATTTGAAAGAATAGTGATATCTCTTAATTCCCGAACAGAAGAGTGGAATGAGAGAGGCTGCAGCACAATACAGAAAAATGTCCTTTTGTTTGAGGACAAACAAATCTTTCTTGTTCTTGCTTCGAGGACAAGCAAAATTTTAAGTTTGGGGAGCTGGATGAGCTTGAAAGTCATCTATTTTCGCCCATTTTTCTGATTTATTTTATTCTAGTGGCTGGATTTATGTGCGTAACATGGAATATTTCACCAAATCACACAGGAATTCAAAGAAGCAAGAAATTGGCGCGAAAAGGAGCGTAATGTGGTCAGCAAAGACCGACATGTAATCGGGTCAAGGAAATTATGCCAGGAGAGGCGCAAAAGGATTAAAGGATTTGATGTCGGAAACCTTAAGGCAACAATCGAAATACATATTAAGGTTGCAACTACAAAGCTCCAATCGCAAATGAAGAGTAATTGAAGACAAAACGAGCTGGGCGTGAAAGAAACTCAAAGTCAAGCAACCAGGAATTGATGAAGAAGAAGACATGATGTAGCGACATCATTTAGAGGTCGCGACAGAATTAAACCCAGTACAGTGGACAATGAGGTCGCGACACCACAAAGAAGGTTACGCAGAGCAAACACGATCGAACATTTATGTCGCGACATCCGATGCAACGCGACATCAACACCGACCAGGCGGCCACGACATCACAGACCGAAAAGAAGGTCGCGACAAGATCAAGCAGTCGCGACATCAACTGGCTACGTAAAGGAAGTCGCGACATCATCTCAAAGAGTCACAACAGCTGTAAGAAAAGAAGGTCGCGACAACATTCTTCGGTTGTCGCGAAGATCAATTGCAAAGACTGAGGTCGCGATATCATTAAACGCCGCGACAACATAAGCAAGGAACAGAGGTCGCCGATCAAAAGAGTCAGACATCCACCGCAGCCACCGTAAGGTCGCGACAACATCGGGAGCCGTCGCGCGACGCCAAATACAAAGAGGTAAGGTCGCGATGCAAGCCGTCGTGACATCGGGCTTCCAAAGCAGCAGTCGCGACAAGATCAGTTGCCGACATCGGGCCCCACCAAAGACATGTCGCTACCAAACAAAGGTCATGACAAAGACTCCAGACAACAGAGGTCGCGACAAAGAATTGATGTCGTGGACATCAACAACCAATCGGGCCGCTTAATCAAGTCCAAAAAAGAGGTGCATCGAAATTAGGGCCCAACTTCAGAACCCTATAAATATGTAGCCGCATCGGCATGAACGCAGCCTCTCGCGACTTGAAAGAGAGATCTGGGTTGCTGAAGGCTCCTGTATTTTAATTTTCTTTTCTTTCTTTGTTTTTTTATTTTAGATTAGTTCGTATTTTTGTTTTAAATTTGGATCTGAACGTTAGCTGTTAAAGTTTTAGCTGAATGCAGATTTATATTTCTTCAAATTACTGTCTGGTTGTTTGAATTCTAGACAAATTTTGGATTTCGAACTACTCGGGCCTCTAATTACGTTGGTTTCTTTGATCAAGAAGCCAATGTATGGTAATCGTAGTTTAGAAAACCCAAATTCTTCCATTGAAATGACTTCTATCGTCGAAATTATCTTTCCCGCAGTAATTTTATTCATCGATGTCAACTTCGCTTGTAAATCTACTTGTCAGGTTTTGTTATTTTGTGGACTGATCCCATATCATGTCGCTCTACCCATAAACGGATTGTCATAAGCTTCGATTTCCAGGAGGCCCTCTCGAGTGACACAGTAGAAGGCATTCTCAGAGTGATGAGCAATTCGTGGACTCAGATGCGAACCTCGCTATTGGTGATTTAATGTGCTCGTGTGATTAAATGGATAAATCCTCTTTTCACTGGAGACGAGTTGAACGATTTATCAATTTAAACATACAGAGTTCGCCTCAATTCGAATGGTGAATCTAACCCGTGTTAGCAAGGATCTAATCAAGGAAAGAATGAGTCAGTTTCTAATTTTGAGGAGGAGAAACCCAGATAGTGTAAACTGTGCAATGACTATAATTCTAGAGCTCAGTTTAAAGTCCAAAGGCGGTATGAAGTATTGAAAAAGAAAAATACCCAGAACAAGGCGGCCCAGATTAAAGGTAGTTATCTAACCCACTGTCTTCGAAAGAAACAGTTAAGGTTAGATAAATGAACAAAGTGAGCTCGAGATCCAAATTACACTTTCATACCCTTGGAGTAGTTTTAATCAGGGTTCATGAAGCAAAATTACAGTGCAATCTGAAGGAATTGATGTTTCACAATAGTTTTATTTTCAGTAGGCCCTTTGCAAATAACTGTTCAATCTAAATTTGTTATTTTATTATTTCAGTATTCAATTCATTTGTTATTAATTCAATTCTTTTAGTTTTCTATTATTTTAAGGCTTTGGGGTGCCGATTCAAATTGTCTATCATAGTCCAAATAGTATAGAGCTTATGTCGTGGTAGTTGATTGAAAATTCTCGAGATCTCTCGGGTGGATCATATCCGGGACTAAAATCCACTTTATTACTTGTTCGACCGTGCACTTGCGTAATCGGGATCAAAACCAGAAGAAATTTATCCAGCTTAAGGAAAACCATTTTTAATCAGTATAATTGCAAAGAAATATAATTAACAAGTTTCATGGCATTATTGCTGAGGATTAGACAATAGTCATTTGGTAATAGTGTCATAAATTTGTATATGTCTTTTGGTCCAGCGAACAAAGACGAAAGAGCCGCGTAGCTCAGATCAAGAGCTGAGGAGCTTAGATACAAAAGAGCCATGTAGCTCCGCTTCAAAAGAGGCTTGCAGCTTAGTTTCGAAGAGCCACGTAGATCAGGAGCCATGTAGCTTAGTTTTAAAAGAGCCTTGTAGCTTAGATACAAAAGAGCCACGTAGCTCCATTTCAAAAGAGCCTTGCAGCTTAGTTTCGAAGGAGCCATGTAGCTTATGAGCCATGTAACTCAGTTTCAAAAGAGCCTTGTAGCTCAGATACGAAAGAGCCATATAGCTCCGCTTCAAAAGAGCCTTGTAGTTCAGTTTTGAAGGAGCCATGTAGCTAAGGAGCCATGTAGCTTAGTTCCAAACGAGCCTTGGTACCTTAGTCCCAAGAGACCTCAGAGCTCGCTTTGAAAGAGCCTCAGAGCCTACTTTGAAGGAGCAATGTAGCCTCGGGGCCAGTGGCCATATAGCCCGCCTAAAGAACCTGATAGCTTAGAAGGCCAAGTAGCCAAGGAGCCATGTAGCTCAGTTTCAAACGAGCCTTACAGCTCAGCCCTAAAAGAGCCCTGTAGCTCAGTTTCGAAAGAGCCCTATAGCTCAGTTTCAAAGGAGCCACGTAGCTTAGTTTTGAAGGAACCACGTAGCTCAGTTTCAAAGGGGCCATACAGCTCGATTCTTAAAGAACCCCGACAAACCCGTAAGTGCCAAGTAGCTGGCGGAGCCATGTAGCTTAGTTTCAACGAGCCTGCGTACCAAATTCCAAAAGAGCCTTGTAGCTTAGTTTTGAAAGAGCCCTGTAGCTTGGTTTCGAAGGAGCCACGTAGCTCGGGCTTTGGGGGCAGACATAACCTGCTCTAAAGAACCTGACAGCCTAGAAGGCCAAGTAGCCAAGGAGCCATGTAGCTCAGTTTCAAATGAGCCTTGCAGCTCAGTCCCAAAAGAGCCATGTAGCTCAGTTTCGAAAGAGCCCTATAGCTTAGTTTCGAAGGAGCCACGTAGCTCAGTTTCAAAGGGGCCATACAACTCGGTTCTTAAAGAACCTGACAGCCTAGAAGGCCAAGTAGCTAAGGAGCCATGTAGCTTACTTTCAAAAGAGCCATGTAGCTCCGCTTCAAAAGAGCCTGGTAGCTCAGTTTCGAAGGAGCCACGTAGCTTAGTTTCAAACGAGCATTGCAACTCAATCCCAAAAGAGCCCTGTAGCTCAGTTTTGAAAGAGCCCTGTAGCTTAGTTTTGAAGGAGCCACGTAGCTCAATTTCAAAGGGGCCATACAGCTCGATTCTTAAAGAACCTAACAACCCAAAAGGCCCAGTAGCCAAGGAGCCATGTAACTCAGTTTCAAAGGGGCCACGTAGCTTAGTTTGAAAGGGCCATGCAGTCGCCTAGGAACCTAATAAATTTTAAGGCCTAGCAGCCAAGGAGCAAAGTAGCTCAGTTTGATGGAAAGCATAGTAGTTCAGCCAATCAAGGGCCGCATAGCCCAGTAAGAACCCGACCATTTAAAGATTGGATGACCAGGAAACCTCTCAACACCGGTCATAAAAAAAAAAAAAAAAAAAGGAAAAACCAAAGAGGTCGAAAGACGGATATCCATAGAACAACAAAACCGATGTCAGCGTTACAAATGTCCGAGGTTTAGAACTCAAAATTAGCCAGAATGAGCAAATATTATACAAAGGGGCCTAAATGTTGGGGGTAGAGCTACGAGTAGCCTCAGTGGTGCGAGCCTCCAAGTCGTGCGACTAGGAAGAAGCCCCTACAGGAGGGGGCAAGAGCTAAATTTCTGAGGGAATCTCACTTTCACAGTGAGAGGAACCGAGCTGGAGTATCGTAGAACACCCGAGATCTCGTCTCGTCCCGAAACGGATTCTTTCGCATCCTTTTCATCAGGAACTTAAAGATTGAAGTCTAAGCCCGGAAAAGCCTTGGCAGCTCTGCGTCGGAAAGCAAGCCATCCGGAGGCTCATAAGTGTAGGCCTCGTCCCTTAGTTCCGCTATTACTCCATCCCTTTGGCTGATCATAGCCTCCCACCTCTGGAGATCCCCGCGTAACACGTTGCACTCCTCGGCCAATAGCTCCACGGAGCTCTCAGCTTTAGAAGCCTCTCGGCGGGCCCGATCCAACGCGCCGGCTTGATGGCTAGTTCTCCCCCGTGGCGCCTTGGAACTCTTCCTAACCACCTACCATCTCGACAAACCCAGCCCTTTATGGCCTTCTTTTCTCTCAAGGCTCTCGCCTCTCGCCTCAGAGTCGTGGGTGCACGATCGGATTTATACCCTAAAACATTATCGGGCCATGCTGTATCCGAGCTCCCACTCCTGGCCCCCAAGTCAAGGAGGTGACCTTTAGCTTTGTATGCTCTGCCGTCTAGCGCAGCTTCCTACCGACCGTCCTCCCGCGTGTCCTTATATGGGCAAAGAGGTCCGCCAAGGAACAAGATGGAGTTAGGGGCAAGAGCAACATTAACACAACAACAAGACGACAAAAGAAGGCGCCTGCATAGAGATTCACCTTGAGAGACAGAGCCAGAGCCTCCTCAACGCACAAGGATTCCACTTTCTTGAGATTAGAGTCTCGGAGGATAGACGAAATGTTCTCGGCCGGGCGAAGGCCATCGTGAGTAAAGGAGTCCTCACCCCCCTCAGCTTCAAAGCGATCATCTCCCACATCTCCTCGTGTCGGAGGGGGAGGAGAGGCTTTTTGCACTGAAGGGCTCCAATCAGAGATTGGAAGGACTTTCAGAGGAGGCTTGGCAACTTCTCAAAGTGTGACGCCCCAAACCCGGGGGTCCGTTGACTACCCGTCAACCCGCGGAATACCGCACGTCGGTGACCCGACATTTCACGAAAATCGGCGCAGTCTCCTTTGTACGGAGCTCTACCCAAATACAATACTTGTATAAAACTCCGCATTTACCCGTCCTAAACAAAATTCAATATATGCAATATATATCCAATCCGGCCACTTGGACCCATAAACAGTACTCAATATACATACCAATCACTAGTCCAACTATATATCCAATAGGTTACAAGAGGTAATCAATTTCCCTATACAACACATATTAAAACTCTAACATTCTAATACATGTATACACCACGAATCCAAAGCCACAATCCGGCTTTTCTTCTAAACTCGCCTCAGATCTGCTTCGCCCCTCGTACGCCCCCCGTACCAGAAAAGTGGGGGTCCCACGACAGGCGAGCTAATGCCCGTGAGGAGAACCGACCCAAGTGGGCCACTTCACCACCTGCGCAGCGGCAATGTTCCACTTAAACACACATTCAAGCAAATGATGATCCTACTTGAATGTCTACATGACTAACTCGTGATCCCGAGCCCTCACATCGATCTCCCCACACTCGCCAAGCCTCTCGCATGAGAATATTATGCTTTATTTGTTCGCGACAACCCGATGTGTATATCAATCAGCCATCCGACGACACATATTATTTGTTTGTGGACAACCCTCCGATGTGTGTATATATCAATTGGGTCGTCCGACGATTGGCTATATTATTCATTTGTGACTACTCCTCCGATGAATATCAATCGGGCCGTCCGACGATCGGGATATATTTAATTTGGACTACTCCTCCGATATAATTAGTATTTTTAGACAACCCAACCATTTTCTATACTGCCTCACGCACTAACTCCTATAAACGGCAGTGGACGTCTCAGCCAGATACGAATTTACGCGTATGCCAATTCCAATACAGTCTAATTCACAGTAAATATATAAACATGCATATATTGAGCAAAAAATTTAATTCACACAATCATGTCATGTAAATTCTCATTTCATACATCAAAATTAGCTCACTTTACATGATCAAACACGAGCAATTTAATTTAAATCACTGACCAAACATACATATTTTCACAAAATATATTTTGAGAACACTGCTTTCTGAATAGTGAAACCCTACTACTATTCCTAAAAATCATGAATCAACTACTCACTTAGTGAACCTCGCAATTCACGCCATTCTACTTCAATGCATATCAAACAAACATTTAATGCACAAATTACCTACAAAATGTAACTTTAAATATCTGCATTCACACACTACGCTCCAATTTTTGTCTAAAATTACATCAATTCGTCCTGAAGGTTCGGGACCACCCACGGTCCTCACTACCATTCGACTAAACATCGACAAAACACTTAAAATGGGAATAAAACTCAAGCAGGAGAAAACTCTACCTTCGAGTTTGTCAAAACCTCACAAACCCAGTCCACGCTGTGATTCGTCAGAACGCCTTTCCTTCTCGGCCCGAAGACCGCCGACGGTTGGATATGTCGCAAATCTAGAGAGAAGTCAGAGACCTTCTCTCTAAAAACCACCATTTTCGCTAGCTCCCTTGCTAATGCATCCTCCCTTTTCATTTCACGCTTTGCTTTTAAAATTTGAGGAGATGAAGACTATTCACTATTTTGTCTTCAGCGACTTAAATCAAACTTAAAAATGACCATTTTGTCCCTTATTTTATCGCTTTTGACATTCCCAAGACTATCTCTACTGCCTATTTTCATAATTTCTACTCATACCAATTTATGGCATGAGTAATGTGATATATGTGACCTTCGTCAAGATCGAAAATCGTGCTTTACTAAGACCAAACAAGATGCGCCCTTTAAAAACGTGTCGACTACCGTCTTTAATTTCACGAAATTTTATGTGCTAGCTAGATTTCATGAGACGATTCCAACGGTGAACTAAGCCGTGATCGAGATTTAGAGAATAAATCTGATTTTTAACCGAATTATAATTTTGTAATCAAATTACTACTTCTTATTCTAGAAATTGAAATTTCTCGTCTTACATTTTCCCCTCTCCTTAAAGCGAATTCTCATTCAAATTCGACAATCATAATCACTCACATGCATATGCAACGTGCACCTACTCATGCATGCAAACTAGTCATTTAAATCTAATCACTAAAACTACGTACCTCATCCCTAAACAAGAAAGGATAAAGGCCCGCATCGTGTCCTCGTTCCCACGTCGACTCCTCCACTTCATAGTAATCGCCATAGCACCCTCATAGCCTCACTGGCCTTAAGGCCGCAAAACCCGATCACGCTTATCAACACGCACACCGGTCCCTCCTCGCTGGGTCCTAATGTCAACCTCAACTGGCCCACAATCCACCACATGAGTCGATCCGAGTATCCTTCCGAGCATGGAGACGGAAATACCTCATGGACACTGACATGCCGGGCGATAACGCCAACCAATACGCTACTGAAGGCCTACCCTCTCGAGTATCTCGAAAGGCCCAACGCAATTCCCAAGACACATCGATGCGGCCACGGCCTGGTGCCGTGAGAATACGCTTATCAGACGTCGACCTCTCGTGAGGTGTCTCTAATCGATCGTGACCGCTGATGGAGCTCTCTCCCACCTCGGTCCAACATAACGGTGATCTACATGGCCTCCCATATAATGCCTCATATGGTGCCATTCGTGATATCGCCTGATAACTATTGTCAGCAGCGAATCTCCACTCAAGGGAAATTAACTCTACTCCTTATAGATCCAGACGCATGCTCGCAAAGATGTCCTCTAACACCCGTATGTAATCCATACAACACGTAACCCTACACAACCCTTGCTTGGTGTGTAAACTCTAACCTCTCAAAGGTCACAATCACTGACAATCCAATGGACCGTCAATCTAGTCCATGTCATGAATGACATCCATTTATCAAGCCCACAAATTCAACACCCAATGTAATTCCAAAGTGGAACCAAACCTCGAGTCACCCCCGATTCCTATCACTCAACTCTAAGTCTGCGTGATAACCATGTCCGTGTGCTTTCATCTCAAGTCACTCTCGACTCCTATCACTCAACTCTAAGTCTGCGTGATAACCATGTCCGTGTGTTTTCATCTCGAGCAACATAACTCTTCGGCTTACACTTCGAGCCTCTTACATTCACACAAAATTCCCTGGATATCTCCACTGTCTCTTACACCCACGTAAACTGGCTACCTCCTCATCTCTTACATCCATACTCCAGTTTCTCAAATCTCAGGATTAACGGTCCCTTCTGCCGCCTCACCACACTTTTATTACTCTTCATTTAATGAATCGAACTATGAGTCTTCATCGATCGAGCCCCAAAGACAAACTCAATCCACACTCACCATGAGCAAGACTTCGAAAGACTTCACTCATAATCCCGACCTATCGGGCTCAACTCTCACCCTACATCCTAGGGAAGAACATCTATACCCGGGCTTCTCTAAAGGCCTTAACCTCTAAGCCCAGAATCCAGCCGTGCCTATGACAACCCTGGCCAGGTCCCACCATCGACAACCCGATGGTCGCCAATCCCATCCATGTCAACCCCCGACATCAAAAAACCAATAAAGTCTGGCCTCACCCCTAAGGTCCACCACGCTGGCCGCAAGAACTCGGGACCGTCTCGACTTCAACTCACACTCCGCCCCTCTCGCCCCATCTCAGGCCGCCGGAAGTGCTCAGATAGCACTCGAAAACCGAACCGCTTCCTCCGATCCGCACTGTGGTGCGAGGAAGGAACGCGATACTCTCCCGTTCTGTGCCTAACTAGGACCGTGGCCGGGTCCCAAGGTCTCGGGGATCCCCCGTCTCCCGGGGCAATCCCGCCACCCATGCTCAATCCCGGCCCTACCCGAAACTAGTGAGCCGTAGTCTTCGCTCTTCCCTAACTAGCAGAGCCGATCCTCCCTCATACCAACACCGCAACCGAGTGCTCGAGTATCCGGGATCTTCTCTCTATAATGTACGGTCCCCAACCATGTAGTCCATGTCCCGTAGCGAAATCCTACGATTCGCCTAATGATAACTCAACCTATTCTCGACCTCTCCTCGTGAATATCCACCAATCCCCAAGAAACTCTATTCAAGATCGATATCTCGGGCCCTCCCCAACTCATCACGCTCAACTCCTTCAAAGGTCGACCGACATCAGCCACACCACGTGTCCCAAAATCTCCCCTAGTAAGCTAAACTCGCACTTACCGATCTGGGGCCAGATAACCGATGGTCTCAAGACCCAACACAATCCCCAAGATGGTCATGCTCCCACTCGACCGAGTAGATCAAAATGTCATCCACGAAGACTACGACAAAATCTAGATATGGTCGAACACCCTATGGCTGAGATCCATGAATGCCGCTAGCGATTCGCCATCCAAAGGGCATCACCAGAAACCTCAAAGTGCCCATAACGTCCCAACGCCAGTTCAGTGGATATATGTATCCTCGACCTCACCGACAGAACCAAGCATGGCGTCTGATTCAGCAGACTTCAGGCCCTCTCAACTCGATCAAACAAATCGTCAATCCTGCACGATACCGATTCTGATCGTAACCCCTGCTCAACCTGCTTCAGAATCAATGCACGCCAGGGAATTTCATCTTCTTCTTCAGAATAGAACCGAAGTTACCTCATGGTGAAGTGCTCGCTTAATGAACCCGCCTAATAGTTCTCAAATCGACTCGAGTTCTCGTAACTCAATCCGTGCCATCCTATGCGGAGTCATAGAGATGGGTGAAGTAAATTTGAGTGTAACTCGATACCGAAGTCTGATCCCTATGTGAAGGTAGTCCAGGTGTACTATCCGGGAAAACATTCCAGATACTCGCATACTACTCGAGGTAGATCTGTTCCGCCTCTCCGTCCTCTAGTGGTAAGGTTTTATACTAACCCACTAACCGGTCTCCTCGACACTGACTCAGATACTGTCCGGGGCAAAATGTCATGCTTGGTCTCCCGAAATACGACAGTACCATCCTCAAGGCAAGCTTAACTCCTGGCGCTCACAATCGATAACAACCCCAGAAGCTGCCAAATTAATCCACCGATGACATCGAACTCTAACATGTCCATGATCCTCAGGTCCATCGAGTGAGCAGAGTCCCCGAGATCTCTAACTCGCAACCTTGACATATCATACCTTATTTCGCCTAATCCTTAGGGAGAACTCACATAAAAATGGCTCCTCTAAGGTCCTTTAACCTAGCCGAACGTATTAGTCTATCCGTGTCGCGCCGAGGTAATCTCCATAGCCTCTAACACTTTCGATTTACATGAACTACCTACTGGCCACCACCTGACTTCTCCTGGTGGAATGCTCCGAGGATGATGCGTCCTAAACCGGAGGTTACTAGGATCTTCCCGTCTATCCGCCATAACCAGCCTCGTGCGATAAAGATTCGCCGTAATACCCACAAATTTCAAGAAAGGCCCGATCAACACCGGCGTGCTCGATCAAAGACTTCTCGACGCCCTCTCACGCCCTCGTCCCGACTAGCCATCTACGATTTCCAATGGCAACAAGAATTATTTAAATTTTCATTTCACTTAATCAGCAATGCATATGCCAATTACTATCAGATTTGACAACCATGAACTGATCTGCTTCATTTCCTATGGTGCTAAATTCCAACCACTCAATTTATTTATTTCAATAAGGTTCTAAGCTTTCTTGTTCATTTCAGTATCCAAATCCCTAAGGTCATAGTTCCTAACGCTAACATTCACCCTTTTTCCTATACACATTACACCATGCATATAGTTTCCTACAAAGAACAACCGCAAGAATCACAATTTCTAATGGTAGTTAAATACAATACAAGATTCTAAGGCATAAACATTAGCCCCGAGGACACTAATCATACACAAAACCGCAGATATATCAAGTCCTCAGATTTATGAAGCAATGCAGGACAATTTGTCTACAAATTAAATCATTTTGATCACAAAAACTTATTTTTGAAAATTTTATTTTTCGAAAATTTTGCTAATTTTATTTGATTTTTGCTCATTTTTAATTAATTTAATTAAAAAAATTTCGGTAATTCATGATGTATAAAGGTTCATGAACCGGGTCCAAACGATGACTCAAAAACATCACCGAGTCGAAAACCAGCCGAAAAACTAGCTGTGCACGAGCACCCGGGCCAAGCAAATGGGCGCGCCCAGCGCGCTCATGACGCGCGCTGTTGAAGCACAGATCATGGTCTGCGTTCCACTCGTGGTCGCGGCCAAAACTCCACATCGCTGGCGCTCAACGTGTCGCGGGCGCAGGCGCGCCCTCCCCGCGCCGTGGTCGCGTCTGCGGTGCCCCCACACACCAGACAGGATACGCCGCCCACCGCCTAGCCACTTTGGTCACAATACACTATGTATATTGCGATACAAACGCCCAGCCTTCAAGCCTGCCTCAGTCACAATACACCCGAGTGTATTGCGATACAATCTTTTCTTACAATACACTGCCTGCAATACAATACCCCTAGTTAACACCGCCGTCAGACACAATTATGCTGGTATTGCAATACACTTTACTCACTGCACACCCAAGGCCACCAGGTCACAATACGTTGACTGTATTGTGACACACCCTCTAGCCACTCAAGCAGCCTCCTATTGCAATACAACTCAACCTGCTGCAATACAAAAACCCTTAACCAGCCTTCTAAAACTATCATCTTGCAATACAAATTGGCCTTATTGCAATACAACCCATGCTAACCGCACCTCTCGCAAATACAATACAATCATACTTCAGAATACAAAATTTTTTTTTTTTCACAATATAATTTGAGCAGTAGCCCAAAACGGTTCTGCACCAACAAAAAAAATATATATATATATATATATATATATATATATATATATATATATATATATATATATATATATATATATATATATATATATATATATATTTTTTTTTTTTTCTTTTATTTCCAAAGAATGGAAAAAATCACTAAAAATCATTTTTTTTTCATTTTCTTGTACACTCAAAATAAATTCTAAAATTTATTTTTCTTCACTTTTCTTCAATTTCACACCTTGTAAAATCCTAGAAAATTATTTTCCTTCTTAACCAAATATCAATTTTATCAAATTTATTTTCTTTGCTTTAAAATTTCTTCTCATTTTCCAACAACCCAAATAATTTAGTGTAATTTATTTTATTTAATTTTCTTCGCTTACACTCAAAACCTTAAAAATTAAATATCTTCACCTCTAAACCAAATAAATTTATAAAAATCTATTTCTTTATATTCTTCTCCGCTTTTGTATACATCAGACACTCAAAATATTTTCTAAAAATATTTAACACATCCATGTGCTAATCACCCAACACACATAAAATCTCAACACATGAAACATGGCATACACACCATCATACAATAATCCAACAAATCACACAAAACACTTTCAACACACGTGCATGTAGTGTCCTAGTTTTGTCCCGTGATTTTCCTAGGTAATCTCATACCTATTCCTAGCATCGAACCACCCTAGTGGTGATGCTTTCACTCAACTATGGCCTAAGCCCCAATCCTCAATCTATAGGTTTCCATATACCTATACTCCACATCAAACCACCTAGTGGTGATGGATACCTAAACCCGAGCTCCCTAGGTATTTGTATACCTAAGCTCCGATACCAAACTGTGACGCCCCAAACCCGGGGGTCCGTTGACTAATTCACAACTCACGGAGAGCCGTGGAATGCTCGTGACCCGACATTTATCATTTAAAATCTAAGCAGCCCTTTCAGACGGAGCTCTACCCAAATACAATACTTGTATAAAACCTGCATTTACCTGTCCCAAATAGTCCAATATATGCAATATATCCAATACGCGCCACTCAGCCCATAAACAAAGACTAATATACATACCAATCATGAGTCCAACTATATATCCAATAGTTACAAGAGAGGTAATCAATTCTCCCTTATACAACACATATTAAAATTTAACATTCTAATACATGTATACACCACGAATCCAAAGCCACAATCCCATTTTTCTTCAAACTCAGCCTCTAGATCGAGCCGCCTCTCGACACGCTCCATGTACCCAGAAAAGGGGGGGTCCCACACTAGGGTGAGCTAATGCTCGCAGGAGAATCGACCTAAGTGGCTACTTCACCACCTTAAGTGCAAGGTAATGTTCCAATTTAAACACACATTCAAGCAAATGCATGATCCTACTTGAATGTCTACGACCAACCTCAGATCCCAGCTCTCACGACCCTCACACTCGCCAAGCCCTCGTATGAGAATATTATGTTCATTTGTTCAGGACAACCCGATGTGTATATATCAATTGGGCCGCCTCCGACGATCGACACGTGAATTTGACTCACCCTCCGATAATTAGCATTTTGTGACAACCCGAACCATTTTCTATACTGCCTCATGTGCACTGGGACTCCTATAGTCCTGGGGTGTCCTAAAGGCATATGGAATGCATGTATGCCAATTCCACATAGTTTAATTCATTGTGTGTAAATATATATAAATACGCATATATTTACAAAATTTAATTCACAATCATGTCATGTAAATTTCATTTCATACATCAAAATTAGCTCACTACTAATGATTAAACACAAGCAATTTAATTTAAATCACTCGACCAAACACATATTTTCACAAAATATATTTTGAGAACATCAAGCTCGTGAATAGTGAAACCCTAAGCATTATTCCCAAAACACAAATCAATCCGCTCACTTAGTGAACTCAGCATCTACTACTTATCTCTCGGGCCCAATGCATATCACAAACATTTAATGCAATAAATTATCACAAATGCAACCTAAACAAAATTTCATACCCACACTACCGCTCCCACTTTTTGTCTAAAAATTATATCAATTCGGGGTCCCAAGGTCTGGGGACGATCGACTCCGCCCCTCACTTCCGCCTCATTCGACCAAACATCGACAAAACACTTGTAACGACAACCCGCGAGTGAGAAAACCCCTACCTTTCTCGCTTTGTCAAAAAACACACAAAACCGAGTCCATGCATAGCCGCTTCGAAGCGCAAAACGCCTTTCCGCCCGAAGACTGTGTCGACGATCGGATGAATCATCAGAATCTAGAGAGAAGTCGCATCTTCAAAACCACCATTTTCGTTTCTCCCTTGCTACTGCATCCCCTCCCTTTTCATCTCATCGTTTTGTTTTTAAATTTGAGGAGATGAAGACTATTCATCTGTTTCTGTCTCTCTTGCACTGTGTCCAAAACTGAAAAACGACTATTCTGTCTTATTTTACCAATGACATTCTGACTATCTCTGGGCCGGCCCATTTTCATAATTTCTCTACCTCATGCTCACTTATGGCACATGAGTACGTATTATATGACTTTCGTACGATCGAAATCGCTTTACTAAGATCAAACAAAGACGCTTCAAAACGCTTGCCGACCAATTGTTCGGGGAATTTCACCGAAATTTTACGTGTTAGCTAAATTTCGAGATTCATTCCAATGCTGGAACTGCTTTCATCATCCGAGATTTAGAGAATAAATTCTGGATTTTTAACCGAAATTACAATTTTGTAATTGAAATTACGATTTTGCCATTATTTCAGAAATTGGAATTTCTCGGGTCTTACACGAAGAACCCTTGACTCCTGGAGCGGAGGATGAGCGACGCCATCGCCGCCACTCCTGACACCCTGGCCAAGAGGACAACGCCTCGCCTCACCTCCGAACTCGGGGCGCCGAAACGAGGATCGATACTCCCGCCGACCTACCCCGAGCTGAGGCCGGGTCTCAAAGAGTGATCTCGAGCCTTGTGCTTTACGCTCCTCCTTCTTCGCTGAAGAACTCGACACTGCCTAAGTTCTCGAGTCAAGCCATAACAAGAGGCCCCCTAGGAGAAGTTTCTATAGTAGGGGGCGAAGGAGATGTCGAACAAGGGGAACAAAAAGGGCTCACCTGAAGAGTTGGGAATGTCCAATTTGATCAGATCGGAATACGCCCGAGGGCGACATTTGCCTAACTGACGCTTTACTTCCCTGTCCTCAGGAGTAAGGCTAGGACGGATACCTAAAAGCAACGCAACCAAAGCAAAGTTAAGAGAATGACATGACCTCGAAAAAAGTTGACCCCTACTAGCATAAACAGAAAACTCACACAGGTTCTCAGGGGCAGTCCCTACTGTCGAAATCCCCAACGTATCGTCTTGATTGGCAAGGTTATATTCCCAATGTCGACCCCCAACAAATAAATAATTCTTCCAATGCTTAAGGGAAGAGGGAGGTCAAAATAATAGGTCCGGGCAAAGGGCTCCGCTTTGAAATATACAAGAAGCCTTCCAAGGTTTCTTTCACACTGAAGAAATCTAGCAGTAGAGCTATACTAAGGACCCCAAGGCCCTTATCACTGAAAAAACTAAAAGGCTGACCAAGATGCCCCAAAAATTAGGAGAGAGCTAGGACGGGCATACATTGAAATGTCAGAGGACGTTACATGAAAGCGGTGGTGGGAAGGTAGGTCAGTTTCTCAAAGGCCATTGTGGCAGACCATCTGGGAACAGAATAAATATAAGATGTAAGAAGATCAGACACCATATTTCCGGGACACCGAAGGAGGTCCATAATCTGCAGTGAAAGTTTTAGCAAACGAAGGCTCAACTAAGCAAGACAAAGATCCTCAAATATTCTAGAGCCACAGGATACCGATCTCGCTAATCTTTCTCCTCGTCTTGCCTCGCGGAGGAAGATAACCCACGGGAAGGACCTCGACAACCACAACAAATAGGACTACCCGGCCCACGCCCAAGTCAAAGGCCGACTTAACCTGGCCAGCCGACCTTCCCCCACAGTATACTCACGTAACAAGGAGACCTAGAAGAACACATATTTTGCGACTCTGAGAGAAAGAACGAACAAACGACGAGAGAGGCGGATTCCCAACCTTAACACGCCCTAAATTCAAAAAGAAGGAAAAAAACGAGCCGGCAGCTAAGAAGGCGCACCGAACTAAGAAGGAAAGCGGGGAAAAGGGCCCCTAGGGAGATAGAAAGCACCACAAGCAGTTCTGAGCGCTGATTAAAGACGCTTCCAAACCAACAGAAGAAGTGGAAAAGGGCGATACAAGGAATGTTTCTAAAGATATGAGAAGCAACAGTCGAAACGGGCGCGAAAACCGAAAGAGCGCCATCATTATCACAAGACGTTTGACGGCGACAAAGCCCAGATCAAACCATCCCCGGATAGCCACGTGGAAGCCGTAACCGATCTAAGAAACAAGCCAACCCTTGCCTAAGCTTGCTTTAGCCAAGGGCTAGAGAGGGCCACTGATGGGGTAGAAAACAATATGTGCACAGGCCCAGAGCGCAGGCCCAAAGTGCAAGCCCAGAGCGCAAGCCTAAACCTCCACCTTATGAAGGGAGTTGGGGCACATACCTAATCAAGAAGCTCGGTCCACAGTGAGATCCTACCCATGACAAAGTACATGAGCCCAGGCCCAGAGTTGAAACCACCTCGCTGTGTAATCGCTTTTCTATATAAGCGACCTTAAACTCATGCAAAAGGAAAAACCCCTGCCCGATCCGCGCCCCACGAATTAGGAAAGAAGAATCTTATATGATCACGGCTCTTCCATTATCTCTCAACAGTCGGTCCATGATAAGGGAAAGAAAACTTCTCACCCAATGGGAGAGATACCGTATCACTGTTTAACAAGGAAAGTAACCACAATTTCTCCTTATAAATACCGACACATTCTACCACAAAAAGGTACGCAATCATAACACCATCGATAGTTGAATTCTTCCTTTTCAATAAGAAAGAAGCTGACTTAGGCATCGGAGAGCCGGTAGGCGCACCCCCGCCGGACCATCCTTTCAGTGCAGGTTGCAGGTTGTACAACGATTCAGCCCAGCAGACCGGCCCAGCGACTCCAAGAAGATCTAGCCCAGAATCGATAGAAAAAGCACCATCCATAGTGTCCTTACCTAATGTTTTAATTTATCATATTTCATCCATATCTTAATTCTCTTTAGAGTATCCCTACCTAATGGTTTATTTTATTATATTTCCTCATTCATATCTTAATATCATCGCTGTTAACGAAGTTATAAGTGGATTCACAGAAAAATGAATGATTGAACGGTTTTTGGTTCATGTTTTTAAGAACCGTCTTTGAAAATACAAAAAATATCATTCTATTGTATTTTGAATTTAAATTATGTTCTCCCAATTTAATATTTTTCATGTTATCTATTAGAGAAAAAGGGAATTGAATGTGTCCTCCTTGTTGTAATTTGTTTTTTCAACAAGAAACGCTTTAAAAAATATAAACCAAAGCTATTGTCCCCTTGAAATTTTAGGATGTTTTTTTTATATTAGGATTTTAAGCTATTGCTTTAAGTCAAAGTAAAATTTAATTGCTATTAAGTCATTTAAATGGTTTATGCTTTGATTTACCCCCACTGAAATTAATCTAAGTTATGCTTGATTCCGAGAAAATACTAAAGAAAATGCAAGAAAAAGAAAACATGGAAGAAAAGTGGGAGAAAAAAATGAAGGAAAATAAAAATAGAATTAAATCTCACATATTATTTTACTTACTATTTCAAATAAAATTTATTATTTTTTAACTCTCATTAATATAAAGATTAAATAATGAAAGAATTGGTAAGTTTTTAAATAATTTTACTTATATTTAATCTTTATATCTTTGGTTCCCCGGAAATTTGAGGGAAAATAAAGAAAAAAAATAGAAAGGAAAAGTAAAAGGAACATAAAAATAGAATTAAATTCCATATAGCATTTTTATTTGGTACCTCAAATCAATTTTAATTATTTAAACTCATCAATATAAAAATTAAATAATTATAAAATAATTAAATTTCTAAGTAATTTTATTTATATTTGATTTTCTTTGAATTTTTTTATTAGACACTTAAACACAAGAGAATTATTTTTCTTAACTTTTTTATCTTTTCTTAGTATTTTTTAAGAACCATAAGCAACCTAATTTTTTAATTAAACAACTAAACATGAGAAAATAATTTTTCTTACATTTTTTTTCTTTTCTTAGTATTTTTTCGAAACCAAACACAAACTTAGTATTTTTACCCCCTTCAACTTATTTTCTAGGTTCCCCATTACCTGTGAACAAAAAAGATTTTGTGATGGCTCAAGTTCCTCATTATTATAGACATTGCCACCAAGAAAGCAGATTCTTCCATATAGTTTTAAAAATAATTCAATAATTTCAAAAAATAACAATATTTATTAAGATATATTACTTTCTAAAATGATTTTCGATTCTATTACATTTTCTATAATATCTATTTACTTCCTTTAAATTTAAATATAAAAATATAATTTTTCTCTTAAAAATGCAATATATCTTATTGTACTTTAATAAATATCTTTTTGAATTTACCATTTTATTTTCCAAACCATCCCCTATGAGCTTCATAAGTTATTATAGGAACAATACTTAAAAAATAATTTACTATCCACAATATAATATAATTTTTCTTTTTTAAAATTCTTTTTTCACACTTTCCCTATTGATTCTTTGCCATATGAAACAGTCAAATCCGTTAATGTCCAATTATGAAAATCCACATTAATACAATCAAAGTATATTAAAATTTTATTTTTTTGAAGAGAAAAATAATTTCATTGATTCAAACTAGCAATAAATAGATAGAAACAAAGAATCAAAATTACTAAAAACCACAAATGATGAAACAACATCTAGGTTAATAGTATAATGGAATGACTCAAAGCCTATATATTTGATAGTTAAGTCTACAAATTTGATATTGCTATTATGACTAGAATACGTTTGACTCTAGTTCTGCAGCATACTGATGACCATTAATTTGATTTCTTGTTTCTGATTATATATACTTTACTCGTTCGAATAATCCAAACACAAATAAATATCATATCACGACGACTTAAATCAAACCATTGTATTGAGACGACACAATCATCCGCCGCACCAAAATGATGACAACCACATGTATATAAAGGTGACGATAATCATACGCGTATTAAGACGATGACTAAATTAAAAAAAAACAACATATAAAACCTAAATCTATATAAAAGAAGAACTTTATTGAGAAAAAAAAATAGAAAAGAGGTATAGAACGGTGATTTTAAATAAAAAATGATAAAAAAATCACCCCTCATTGATTAAAAAAAAGAGGCTAACAGAGAAAATGGAGGCTAGGGTCTAAGTATATTAAAATTTTATTATGAAAATGGTAGAAAGAAATGTCATTTTAAGTGGGTTTAAGGTGATGAAAAAAATTGTGAAGGATGGAAGTGGTGGGTAATATTAATTAATAAATTATACTGAACTTGGTGGACAAAGAAAATCATGTAATATATTGTTGATTTGGGTCCAAGGGGTCTTCAAGCTTTAAAATATTACTACTCTGTTAAAATAAGTTCATACATTCTAACTTTCTCTTCTGTCAACCATGGGATGTGACATTAAAGGTTTAAACAATTCTTATTTTATAAAAATAATTTTTATCTCATCAATTTCATATGTTACGTTTAGGGGAATTTGTTTGTTCGTATGTTTTTTTTTTTTTTTTACTTTTTTCTGAAAAAAATTGCTTTTAGAATTTAGACAGGTTTTTTGCATAACTTATTTATGAATTTACATTTTCTTTCTAATATAAAATTGACCTTTTCTATTTAGAAAAAGTTATATTTTAAATGAAAAGATCAAATTTCTTCAAGTAATTCTTCTCCATTTTCTCTTCATCTCTAGATTTTTTGAAGAGGAAATTTCTTCATTAATATATATATCTTTAATTTTAATTATATAAAATATATGAATTTAATAATTATTATTTTTAACAAAGATAATAATAAATTATTTATCATAATAATTTTATCATTCTATTTTTTTATTAATATATTAAGATGTTATACATATATTACATAAATATTTTATCATTTTATTATAATAATAAAGTTAAACAAATTGTTTTTCTTGATATAATTAAGATGTTTATTTTAAACATATAAAAACAAATAGTTTAATACTTAATAGGAATACAATATTAAAAAAAAACAAATAGTTTAATACTTAATAAGAATACAATATTAAAAAAAAAACAACTTTGAACTTAATACTATTAAACCTTATCCACCATTCAACTAAATAAAAGTTTTATTAATAAAAAAAACAAAGGCTCCATAAAGCATCTATAAATATTCAAGATTGTTTACTCTCTAACTTCTCAATGAAATTTGATGGTGCTATCACCAACAAAGTATTTAATCAGATTTCAAATTCATTACTTTTTGCCAAACCTGAAAGTTCAAAGTTGTAGGATTTGCAATATGAGTGTCATACTTGGTAACAAATAATATGAAAGTTGTCTTTTCAAATGACAACTTAAAACTTAATTAAAGCTGTTTAAGAAAACAATTTTCATTTAAATTCCTTAATTAAAAGTATTATATAAGTATGAAAAGCTTAGGCATCATGTAATATCACATCAACATGGGAAGATAAATTAAGAATTAGCTTAAAACAACCTTAATCGATACTATTATGCTAACTAAAATGATTTCCTCTTAATTAATTATCATCACTACCGCAAAGGATCATGGGATATACTATAATTACTTATTGTGACAACGAGAATGCATTTACATCTTATATTGTAATAAGAGGACGTAGAGAACAATTTAATATGTGTGACTCAAAATCCTTTATTACAAGAAATAAAGAAAAAAAGTTTCAAATGAAAAAATATTTTTCTCATCTCTTTATATACTAGAAGAGAAATATGAGGAAATTCTTTAAAATTATTTATCATATGCCAAAAGTATCACGAGTTTATAGAATACAATTATATAATATATATTTTGTTATGAAATACATGAATGAATATTCATTATATTCAACGTAACCTATATACATCAATATATATTCAATGTACCTATTATGGCACATTCAGAATCTATATACATCAATGTATATTCAATGTACCTATTATGGCACATCTGTAACTCCACATTCTACGCATTTAACGTCATCTCCCTATTCAATGTATATAAAAGAATGAAAGTGAAAATAAAATTGCTCCTTTGACTTTCTCACCATCTTTGGTGCTATCTACTTTCTCTTCTTAACTTCTATTCTCTCTATTATATTCTTGCAACGCAATATTTCCATAATATCGTTATCGTGACAAAGATCTACCAATTGAGTAAATATTTTGTGCAAGGTGAGTTTTTTTTTTATTAATCAACTTATACTTCATCTTCTTCTATCAATTCTTCTTTTTTTTCTCTTTTCTTGGCCTGAAGCCAAATTTCCAACCTAAAAGTATCCTTCTGCTCCTGAAATGGTGGTGGATATTTGAAAATCCTTCTAATTAATTTGAGGATTCATTTGTTTTACAAGAATTATGACAAATATTGAAAAGCCCAAATTCCACATCCTCGAAGTGAGTGGAAATAATTATCTATCCTGGTGCCTTGACATGGAAATGCACCTCCAAGGGGCAAGATCTGCTAACGCACTAGCGTAAGATGATGGAACCTCAAATGCAAAAGATAAAGCAAATGCAATCGATTTTTATTCACACATTTGCATGAGAGCTCAATATTTATACAATTGAGACCCTCGAACCTTGTGGAAGAGGTTGAAGGATAGAGTATGATCATAAAATCATTATCCTTCCTTAGCCTGTCTGGTAGCAAAATCTCGGACTCTGAATTTTAAATCGAGTGTCGACTATAACTCTAGCTTTGTTGATATTGTTTCTCGGCTTGGAGTTATGCGATCAGCTCAACGATGCAGGCTGTTAGAGAAAACTTTCTCCACCTTCAATAGCCGAATATTGTATTGCACGACAATGCAGAACAACGTCGATTTGCCCGCATACTACGATTTAATTTACTATTGCTCCTCCTTTGCGAGCAAACTAATGGTGTTGCTCAACATCGGTATGAACTCTTGGCTCAAAAGCATTGCACGAAGCACATCACGAACTCTAAGAAAATTATTAGCCATTTAAAAGCTACAAACACGAGGAAGAATATAATCCCGAGGGTGGCGAAAATTCTTAGCCATAGGAAATCTAACTTTGGCCTGAATCATGACAAAGAAAAGAAGCCAAAGAAGGTGACTAATGAAATGCTTATGAACTTGATATAATATTTATTATTTTGAAATTTTATTTGACCCTATAACTAATATGAAAATTTTATGATACTTGATACCTGAAGTTGTCAACATAAATGCAAATGGAAAACAGAAAAAGGAAGATGTTTGTTTGCTTGATGGTGCATCAAGCATACCATATTTAAGTAGTAGACACTTTTTCTCAGTATGACATTACATAAGACACATGTCCATACAATATACGGTCTATTAGATTATTGATGGTTTCGGAATCTCTCATAAATTGTTTTGCAAGAGTACCATCACATATTGAGGAATGCATTTCCTAGCGAGTAGATCGGAATCTCTTAGCAGATGGTATGTGTGGGTACCATGTTGAGACTATTTATGAGCAAAATAAAGAATATTGGCATTACCTCTTATAAGATGGGCACGAAGACCATCCACGAAAGTAGAAGCTTCTTATGGAGTTTGTATTGTGTCATGATTAAGGCCGTTGAAACCTACTCCACCATATCTTGGAGATTGGTAAATCCTGATTAGTTTGGATTATGGCATGATCGCCTTGGTCACCCTAGCACTACAATGATGCGTAGAATAATCCATAATACAAAAGGGCACCCGTTAAAGGATACAAGATATTATTTTCGAATTATAATTGTGAAGCTTGTTCTGAGGAAAGCTCATTATCAAACCCTTCTGTAACAAAGGTTGATCTTGAATCCCCTTTATTCATGCAAAGAATTCGGGTGATATTTGTGGACTATCCTGACCACCAAGTGGACCATTTCGATATTTTATGTGTTTAGTGGACGCATCCACAGTAGATGATCCCATGTTTGTATACAGTATCTCGGCGCAGCCTCGCACGCACGTTTACTTGCGCAGATTACAAAGCTTCGGGCACAATTCACGATTATCGATTAAAGGTATAAGGATGGATAATCTTGGTGAATTTACATCAAAGTTTTAATACATATTGTGCTTCACTTTCAGATTGAGGTTGAGCACGGTCGCGTATGTTCATACTCGAAATGGATTAAGCGAATCCTTGATTAAACATATACAAATCATTGCCCGCACTATTATTGAGAACGAATCTCAATGATACGGCGTAAGGGTCATCTTTAGTTTTGCGTCTGGCACACTTTAATAAGATTAAGCCCCCTTGCTTCAGTCTCCTCTGATCTCCTTCAAATGGTTTTTAGTTTATGAACCTGATATTTCACATTCTACGCACCTTTGGTTATGCGGTCTGAGTGCTATTACGCAAAAACAGAAAATGGGTCCCCCAAGCCTTGGTTTGAACTCATTTGTGTTAGGTTTAATTCACTAGTCCATCATGAGTTCTTGGGCAGGCTATTGAGTGATCATTTGCGGTCGAGGTGTGTTTCAATGAAATTGTGTTTCCATCGATTAGGACTAATATTGAAATGGCTGAAGCAAAAACCGATTAAGGTTTTCTCTGTAATGAGAAAAATTTATCTCGGTCGACCCAAGGAATTCACGAGTGTGAAAACAAGGTCACGTAGCGTAATCCATTCTGAGGCTATAGCCAGTGACTTCTGATGCATTTAATGATCTTTACTAAGGTAACGAAATCTATATTCATTTGTAAATGCTCGGCTAGGATATTTGTTCTCGAAGGACAAGCTAAAATGGTTTAAATCCCACAGTTGAAGCCAGTGAGTACAGACTAATAGGATCAAAAGACCTTTGTTCCTCAGCGAAGGGGAAAGAATCAAGAATCACTCAGGGAAGAGCCTGATCTTTGACAGCACTACAAAAGAACTTAATGCCCTTGACCTGAGCCAACGAAAAGATCCTGACCACCAGGAATGCGAGAATTCCATTACATATTGTAATGAGATTTGGGATTGAAATAAAATCATCGTGATGATATTTTTGCATTCTCGATTGATCATAAAATTATGGATGATGATTGTGGCGCAATCTATTATTGGATAAGTCGAGGCAAGATTGGCTTTAAGTGGGAGGGAAGCGATTAAGGTTGAATTAGCCCACTGGCTAAGCGAAGGTTTTTGGACCCGTAGCTTCGCATCTAGATAATGTAAGGCAGACTGGATATAAATGCAGGTATTTGTCAGAAAGCGAAATGAGAAAAGCGAAGGTTGTCGGGTATAAGAAGCTTATTTCGTTGAGGATTCTCGAGGACTTGAGTTGATAATGATGAGACATATTCTGTGATGGATATGATTACATTCCCGTTTCTGCGTAGTGCAGTAATCTTTGAAAAATTGGAAATGATCTTATGGACATTGTGACGACATATCTATATGGCTCGTTAGACACAGAGATATTTATATGAAAATTCAGGGATTGAAAATGCGATGCATGCACTCCATGACTTATTCTCAATAAAATTGCAAAAGATCTTCCTCTGGGTTAAAAGCGTCAGGTCGCATGTAGTATCAACGCCTAGTGAGTACCTAATTAAGGAAGATCTGAGAATGATCCTATCTGTCCATGCATGTTTATTAGGAATCGAAGCAGTTTGCTAGCGGTTTATGTATCGACGATATAAATTTAATTGGAACTCGAAGAGTTAGCTAAAGCGCTAAGTATTTGAAAAGGAATTTGAAGAGTTAAAGATTTGGGTAAACCCAGGCTTTGTCTTAGTCTGACTTGAGCATAAAGCAAATGGAATAATCGTCCATCAATCATCATACATTGAAAGATTATGGCAGCTTGACATGATAAAGGCTCGCCCGTTGAGCACCCCTATGGTTGCTAAGGTCTTGGATCCCGAAAGGATCGGTTTTGTCTGAGAATCGATGAAGAGATACTTAGTCTGAAGTACCATATCTGATACAATTGGGGCTTTGATGTACTTGGCATAATGTACGAGACTAGACATCGCTTTTTGCGGTAAATTTATTGTACGTTTAGTTACAGGCGACTCGGAGACAACTGGAATGGAATTAAACATATTTTGGTATCTCAGGAACCATAGATTTGGGATTATATTATTCGAATCTACTACCTCTGGTTTAATTTGGATATTCGATCTTTGGATATAGATGCGATCGCGCTGCTTCACTCTCAGCGGATTGTTATTTTGTTATAATAGCGCATGTTTCTTGGCGTTCTGACGATCGCTAGTAAATGCATCTTAACCACTGCGAGATCATTGCTTTATATGGAAATTTGGAAGAGAGTGTGTTTAGTTAAGATCCATTATAACACATATTCACAATTCTTGTTGCTTAACTTAGGTTACAAATTCTCCATATAATTTATGAAGATAATCTTTGCTTGTGTTGCATAAGTTAGGGAGGATATCAAAGGTGATAGGACCAAGCATATCTCGTCGAAATTTTCTGCCACTCGCAGACTCGAGAAAGTCGACAAATTGATGTTAAAGCATATTCAATCCTTAAATAATCTTACTTGGATCTTTTTGCAAATCATTGCAACGTCGACTTTTGAAATTAGTATATGGCATTGGTATCGTGATTCATAAGATACAAGGAATTAACTAGCCCAGTAGGTGGTATATAGCTCAGGTGAGGAGAATGTATGAACTATGCATTGCACTCTTTTTCCCTTTTGTTCGGTTTTGTCCCATTGGGTTTTTCGACAAGGTTTTAATGAAGCGATTAATGCATCCATAAAGGGAAGATCATAAATATTTATGCCTTTATTACTCTTTTTCCCTTTTCTTCAGATTTTTGTCCCACTTGGGTTTTAAACAGGTTTTTAATGAGGCGGTATCATTCAATGCACATTCATGAATACAATATGAATATTCGAGAAGTGTTATGAAATACATGAATGAATATTCGTATATTCAACACCTAACCTATATACATCAATATATATTCAATGTACTATTATGACACATTAGTAACCTACATTCTACGTATGAATGCCCATGCTTCCTATTGATGTATATAAAGAGAATGAAAGTTAAAAATAAAATTACTTATTTCATAAACTTTGTCTCTACCATCTTTGGTGCTTATCTACTTTCTCTTCTTAATCTCTCTCTATTCTCTCTATTATATTCTTGCAACACAATATTTTACAATATATTTCGTTAAATAAATCCTTGAATAATAATTAATGAACTATGTGTATTCGCAATAAATTAGAGGATTGATCAAATAGCACTAACAAAGTACTCAAATATATAATTAATAGAAAAACGAGTTTGATTATATTATACCAAGCAATATTTGATGGAACATTTGTTATTTACTAGTAAGTGCACAAGTGCATTGATAATTTATTATTATTTTTTTTTTTTCAAAAATTGTATTCAGAACATATTATTAATTTTCTTTGTACTATAAACTCGATGAGAGATATCTTTTTTAATAATCATAATATTTTGGTTTACTATCTCTTTCTTTGTATTTTAAATACCATTATTTTGTTATTTTTTTCCAATTTATTAATACAAATGTTAAATAATTTTAGCAACTTAATAATTGATTTAATCAACTTTGTGTTGAAAAACATTTTCCGGTTATTTATATAATAAAATATACAAACACTATAAAAAGTACAAATTATATTAACTTTGTATTTGTTAAATAGTTGATGTGTAGTTTGCATTAAAAACTAAATATTTAATTGATGAAAATTTTATATTATTAATTGAATTGTGAGCTTATAAAGTATTTGTATTTGAGCACTTAGAGTGATGGTAATAAAATTTCTTGATTATTTTACTTATTAATTCCTATAATTAATCATTTTATTATTTTATTTTGAAAAATATATATAATTATCTTTTAAAAACTAATTTTTTCTTACATCTATCCACTTTTCATATTATGTTGTAGAATTCTGTTCAATCAAACCTATCCCACCCCTTTAACACTTCAGCCAAATCTTGAGATCCCACCCCTTTAACACTTCAGCCAAATCTTGAGGGCTATTTTTGAAAAATTAAGGATGAGTATATAAAAAGATAAATGATTTTTTAAAGTATTTTTAACTTCCCAAATATATTATTTGATATTTATTTTTCAAATTATATAACATATTTCTTTGATTAAAATAAAAATGTATAATATTTTAGTGTAAGTGGAGTCAAAGATATTGTAGTCACCAATTGTAATATCAAATGTGTTGACTCAATTATCAAATATAGGCTTGAGACCTTGTAAGACCTAGGAAAACCCTAGAAATTTGAATTTTTGTTAGGAAAGGAAAAATGGTAATTTTGGCGAAATTCTTTCTAGATCTCGGATGATGAACCCTTGATTGGAATTTATGCCATGAAATCTAGTCACCTATGACAATTTTGAATTATGAGATAGTGGGATTTTCACGAATTTTGAGGTGATCGTCGAGTGGATCTGGCGAGATTTTTAGAAAATCTAATATCAAATATTTAAGAATGTTCGTTAAGATAGATGGCGGGAAATGGGAATGAAATAAATTGTTTGAGGCGTGAGTTAAGAATTGTGACACGTAGTAATATGAGCACGTGTCCTGCTATAAATAACTAAAATACTCCAACATGCGAAAAGATCTCATTTGGTATAGAACGTGATAGAGAGAGAGAGAGAGAGAGAGAGAGAGAGAGAGAGAGAGAGAGGAAAAGAAAAGCAGAGCCTTTCTCTAGTAGTTTCACGTGGTTTCTACCAGCTCAGACTTTCTGGCCCAGTAGGAAGTTAAAATTTGCTTTACATCACGGCGAGAGCTACACTTAGGTAAGATCACAGTTACTTCAAGGTCTAAGGTTCGGGTTTAACGAAAGCAGGAGAAAAGAAGCGATGTCTTTGAGAAATCCGCTAATCGGGGTGAGTTTTTATCTACTCGGTTTAATTGTTCATCAGGCATGTGTGTGTCAAAGTGGAGAATCTTTCATTCAATTTGTTTTTCCTCCCAGGCCATAAGTATGTTTTGGTCATAACTTGGCCATCCCTAATCCGTATTAAGTGATTTTAATTGCTGGGTAAACTAGACTTATAGGAGAACATATCTCCTTGAAATAGGTATATCCAAATTCCGACCCCTTTGGACTTAGATATGCATTCAAAGTGGAGCTATGTTAAGGCAATTTTCCTTTTATGTTTTGAGAACTCATGACTGTGTTTTGGTCATAACTTGGCCATCACTCATATGAATTGAGTGATTCCAATTTTTGGGTAAACTAAACCTATATGAGAACATATTTCCTTGAAATAGGTTTATCAGTCAAACCCCTTTGGACTCGGAAATGCATTGAGGGGCTATGTTGAAAGCAGTTTACGGGTTATGTTTGGCGAGTAGTCAGGTTGTTTAGGACATATCTTGAGTTTAGGTGATCAGGTTGGCGGTGATTCCAGTTGGAGAAGAACCTAGGCAGTATCTTCAAATGAGTACAAAGAAATAGTGTCAAATTGGATTAGACCCTGAAATTAGGTATCACAGACTATTTCGATTAATAGCGAGTAAAGCCCGACCGATTTTTTGAATGCGAAAAAGTACCTTCTTCTTCGTCAGAACTCTGTTTGGTGTTCTTGGACTCTATGGAAATCCCGTTGAGTGAACCTAAATATGCATGTGGAGATTGGTGGTATCCATGACCTTACTGAAAATCTATGTTTTGCACCAAATTAGTAATAGGTTATTTGGTTTGTCGATGTGAATAAGCTGAGGTTTTGACATGACCATTGCATGGCATGTTGTAAATGTATCGGTGAATTTCCATGAGTTATCTAAGGAAGGCTATATGACATTACTTGTTTAGTCATGTATTGATGAATGCTATTATGCATGATACTCGATATCTATAAAGATTGGTATGAAATGTATGGAACATATACTTCTGCGATATATGTTGAAACAGTACTTGACATGAAGTACGATTGATTAGAATGTTCCATGTAGTGTGCGTCATACATGTAACATGAGAATTTGCAGTGACATTAACATTGCATATGCACAGGGACATCAACATATTGGGTGTGTGTGTATGGATATGGTCACTTATCATCATTGTTGATGAATGGGTAGTGAGCTCGTACTGTGGACGACGTCCAATAAATGTCTCACGGTTTAAAACATAAAAATAAATATAAATAATGTGTGTTGAAATGGAGTAGAGGGAATAGTTAACCCCTCGGTGAAACGACCTGAAACATGGGTGTAAGAGAGACCCAGGTAGTGTGATCAAGAAAAAGTTACGTATGGGTGTAAGAGCCCACGCGGTGTGAGCGAGAAAAGTTATATTTGCCCAAAGAAGACACCACGGTCATGTTTATCCACATAGACTTCGGGTTGTGTGATAGGAGTCGGGATGACTTCGGAATTGGTTGCCCGTTGACGCCATTGGGTATTGGTGGCCGGTGAAGGCTCAATGCATGGAGTCATTAGTGGCCACCGAGTGATGGTTTTACTTAACTTATGCATGTGTAAGGGAGTGAGTGAGTAGTGACTCGGGATATGGGCATGATGACATTTATGCATGACATATGACATTCATGTAGACATTTTACTTGGATGTGTTTGTTGTTCGACCATTGCATATTGCCCTTAGATGGGAGTAGCCCTTGTTGGAGTCATTCTCTATTGGGCTTTGCTCACCCCATCGTGGGACCCCACTTCAGTGCGGTCAGGTGCGGCGTCGACATGGGACCGCATGAGGGATGAGGCGGGGATGTGGTTTTGTTTTGTTTTGTTTTTGTCTTGTATTATATTCTAGCAGAACCAAAACATGTATACATTTTTATTGTATAAAAGGACTATTATATGGACATTTGGTTAGATAGTATAACATATATTTTTGTATATTTTTGAATTAAATATGCAGGAATGAGTCTCAATATATGAGACAAATGAGTATGTCTCGGGACTTTTAGATATTCATAGGTTTCTGAGGTTGACGGGTTGTCAAGCAGGACCACGGGACAAGTACGTCCGCGGCTTGAGTATCGAGTTTAGGTAAACGATTACCTAGGGAGCTCGAATGTGGGTATCCACATGTATAGTCCTGATACTAGCTCGTCTCATTTAGGAATCAAGGTGCAGGTCTGAGTAGCCCGGGGCTAATGGGCATAGGTCTAGATCATGCATTGTTGTGTGTTGCGTGTTTTGTGCCTAACATGATGTGTGATATGTGTGGTGATTTGCAAGAATAATATGCATGGCCGGTGTATATGGAACACTAGTGTTGAAAACATAACCTTAGGGGTTCGAAAAAAAAATAATTGAACATGATAGTTCGGGAATGAAGTTGTATTGAGTGTGCGGCATTACAGCCCGCAAGGAAAAGGGATGAATGGTGCCAGTTCATGATGTTAAAATACATTAGTGGTTTTGCACGTACCTCTGAGTAGATTGAAATAGAAATTTGAGAACTCTATTGCTATCTGACATGTGTAGATGGCTAGTAGAGGAAGAGGACGTCGGGGCAATGGGCAGAGTAATAACCCACGACCATCGACTTTAGACTAACAGACCTTCATAGAGTTGTTGTTGCTGCGACTGCTAACCTTATGCAGGTGTTGAATACACAAAAGAGCAATAATTATATCAGAATTTAGCACCTTCAGGTCATACTTTGCTCAGAATTATATCACATTACGTGCCGTGCGCCATACGAGAAGAAAAGCACCGGTGGCGACCTATCACCGTTACACCCACGTACGAAAGCACCGGTGGCTAGCTTTGTGCGCTCTGTGTGCTTTGTCTTAAATTTACACCCATACGAAAAGCACCGTGCTTGACCTATCTGGGTACCCATACGAGGAAAAGCACCGGTGTGACCTGTAAACTGCAATGATAACCTTTCTGGAATGGGCATGTAAGTTGTGGGAATTGAGCGGAATCTGATTCTAATGCGAGGTGATCGTCCTTTAACCATCAACTCGAGATCACAATGGAAAAGGGTATAAAAGCCCAAGGAAAGGTGGAGAAGGCAGCTTTTGATTCCTAGGGTTTGGTTTTCATAAAAAGGGGTGTTCTTTCTCATAGTTTAGGCTAGGGTTTATAGAGTAGGGTTGAAGACTTCACTTTTACTTGATTTTTTGGATTTGAGTTGTATAACCTTTCGGTTAGATCCCACTGACCTCGTTCTCCTTCGATTATTTCGTGTTTTTGAATATTTGGTTTCTGATTTGAAGTTTGATTTTCTCAATTCTCTTTTATGATTCGTTCTCATCAATTACTTGTTTGTTTTATATAATTCCAATGAAGTTCTAATCTCTTATGTTAGGGTTCTAACGGTGGAAACTCACCCTGATCAAGGTAATAACCCTCAATTCCTCTTTTATACTTCAATGGGATTGTGTGATGTTAAGCACTTGTAGAGAAACTTTATAAAACCTTAGTTGGGCATTCTCTTGACAACGTGTGAACGAGAGATCCTCGGTACACGTTGTACTTGATCTAAGCAAAGTGAGTTTGAATTTATTGATGAACAAGTGTTTAACATCCTCGATCATTTTAATTCTAAAAGAGAGTTTAAAAGCAAATCTTCCATCGAAGACCATTCATCAGCTGGCTCTTAGATGAGACTATAAACTAAGAGGTAGGAATTACGTGATCAATAGTGAGTGAAACCTAAGAATCCAGCCCGATCATCTTTCTATTTTAAAATAATCAATTTAATCAATCCTTGTCCAATGAACCCTGACAATAATTTACTTTTGAATATACAATTTTTGGAGAATAGCTCCTAAGGATCACCTAGAAGACCACTCCCTGTGGAGATGACCTGTGGACTTCCATAGTATTACAATGCTAGACGACCTTAATTCCTACGCTTGGGAATAAATTCAGCATACGACAAGAACGACAAAGAAAGTGTGTGTCAAGGCTACCATTGCACAAACTGCAATCAGGGTACCAAGGGGGTCAAGTAACCTCCAGAGGTTCAAGGCACATGATTCTCCAGCCCTCAAGGGAGGAGGAAACCCGATGGTGGTGGGTCATTGTTTCTGATTAGTCGGAAAGGATACGGTTTGGCCGCCATCATTGCACAAAGGAAATAGCAGGTCGCTAAATTACTGCACCTGACTAGTGCAATGAAGGGCCAGCAATGAGTGAACCTAGGGGTTTCGTGCACACTCATCCTGACATACATGGGAGGAGGGGACTCGATGGTCAGGACAACCTTGGCCATTGGAAGAGGAGTAGATGACACACAGAGCATCCGGGATATGGGTGCTAGTACTAAGAGGAAGAAGAATCAATTTTCTTCTTAATCGAAGGAAGCCTAAGACTTCTATTCCAATAGATTTCATGACAAGTATGGATATCATTGCCACGCCCTGGGTACATGAGACGAAATTGTCCACAAAGGCTAGGATCCCGAAATTATGGGACTAGCACATCTAAACATTAGTGGACAAAGGCCTAAGAATTACTCATCTCTCACCCCAAAGCAAGGGCTGTAGGACCAAGATTTCATTTTCTGTAGGCCGCATAGGTGCCTTCTGCTATACATATAGGCCAAAGAGACCAGGGTATGGGTTGAGGTCGAGGTCGAGGAGAGGGTTCACGGGTCGAGACATCAGGGACCTAGGAGCGTGTCTACGCCAACACATCACAGATTGAGCCAGTTGATCAATCAGTAATTCAGGGTATGTTTATGCTATCTCGCTTATGGGCTAAGATATTGTTTGATTCTAGTGCATTGCATTCTTGCGGGATGCATCGAAGGGATGTTTGGGGTTTAGAGGTAGTGACCTTGGATGAACCGCTAAACGCGGAGTTCTCCTCAGGGATCAGGTGAGGATCGTCGGATGTCGAGATCGCGAAATCTGAGATCTCGTGGATTCTCGCTGACAGCTGGACCTTCTGTGAGGGACATATCGGATTTTGATGTCATTCTCGCATGGATTGTTGGATGAAGACAATCGAATCGCCATTGACTGTGATAGTAGGAGGATATCTGCCTACACACCGGATGGTATTCGCAGACTTTTTCGTGGGGAGAAGCATGATGTTTACCCCATATACAAAGGTATGACTCAAGACGGAGGAGGATAATTCGATGGGTCAGCAAGCTCTACCTGGAGGATGAGGTGAGATAGGAATTGGATCTACCTCGGGTAGTTTGCGAGTATGAGGGGATTACCTCCGCACAGGGATGTGGACTTTATCATTGAGTTACACCTTGGTACATCGCTCATTTCTATGACTCCTCATAGGATGGCACTGGTTGAGTTGCAAGAACTCAATGTCTAATTGCAAGAATTGTTGGACAAGGGTTTTATTAGACCAAGCACTTCACCTTGAGCCCGGTTCTGTTTTTTCTATTTAGAAAGAGGTTTCAAAATTCGAGTGGAATGACCTGTGTGCAGAAGGCATTCCAGAATTGAAAAGGAGGCTTACTACAGCTCCTATTTTGATAGTCCCGAACAGGGACAGAGGTACACGGTGTACTGTGATGCCTCTAGGGACGGACTGGGATGTGTCTTGATGCAGTCCGGGAGGGTTGTGGCTTATGGTTCCAAACAACTAAAGAATCATGAGCAGAATTACCCTACACATGATCTAGAGTTGGCGGCCATAGTCTTTACCTTAAAGATTTGGCGCCACTATCTGTATGGTGAGTAGTTTTAGGTATTTTCAGACCATAAGAGTTTGAGGTATATCTTCACACAGCGGACCTTAACATGAGGAAACGCAAAGGGATGGAGTATTTGGAAGATTATGACTTCACTTTGCATTACCATCCTGGTAAGGCAAATGTAGTGCCTCGATGCGCCGCCAGTCACAAGGAAAGACTAAATAGCCAGCCTTCTCGAGGTATAGAAAGTTCAAGACCGGTGGATAGTTTAGGTTGTAATACAATGATTAGGCTTAGGGAGCACTAGGGAGTTTAGTAGCTATGCTATCCCTACTGAAAGGGTGGTGATCGAGTCCTAAAGGGACGCTGAGATATCATTCATCGCGACCGTATAGTCGTACGCGACGAAGGCTGTGCCATTCATGTCAGACAGGTTCATATGTGGACGGTCATGGGCTCCCAATCATCGATCTGAGAGAGGAGATCCTCCAGGAGTTCCACTGCTCTCGATTCGCCGTGCATCTAGGTGGCACAAAGATGTATCGTGATCTTCGCGCAGATATCGGAGGTTCAGCTGACACGTTAAGGATTTTATCTGCACGTGTCTCATGTGTCGTGAAGTAAAAGCCAAGCACTAGAAGCCAGCGTGGCTACCCAAATTTTGGAGGCAGTAGAGGGAAGGGAGCATGTCACGATGATTTTAGGACTCACTTAAGCACGGACATCACTGCAGGCATGAGGCGGTATGTGAGACCGGATTACTAAGTCGGCATTTTCTCGGATGCTCTGATGACCTTCTTACAATCGAGGAATTTTGTAGGCTGTACATACAGAGATCGCCCGGGTTGGCATGGAGTACTAGTGTCTATTGTATCGGACCGGGATCCCAGGTTTACGTCTCACTTTTGGAAGAGTTTCCAGAGAGCCATGGGGACATAGTTAATGATGAGCATTGCTTTTCATCCACAGACAGATGGTCAGTCGAAGAGGATCATATAGGTTTTAGAGGACATGCCACGAGCATGCGTCCTGAATCTTAAGGATAGCTGGGAGGAGCTGTAAAACCCGAGAAAATTTCAATTTATGGAAAAAGGGTAAAATCGTAATTTTGAACAAAACCCGAAATTTTTCTAAATCTCAGATGACGAAATGGATTTCACCATTGGTATCGTCTCACGAAATCTAGCTAACACGCCGACTCGTCGAATTCCGAGACGCTTAGGAATTGACACGCTGGAGGGGTATCGTGATATCGGTGCCGTGAAACGACATGATGTATCAAAGTAACTTATAACATGTACTTCATGTTACTTATGCTGCATGAGCGGAGAATGATGTTAAATAGATAGCGCGAAATGTCTGAAATCTAAGAATTGAAGGCATTAGGTGAATAGCTAAATGATAATAAGACGAAATAGCGACATTATTATCCTCTTTCTAAATTGAAAAGGGAGAAAACGGAGGAAGGGAGAGAAATTACAGTAGGTTGGAGATATTGTTTTTAGAGAGAGAGTGTTTCTCTCTAGGATTACAAGCATCCGACCGCCGGGAATTCTTCTAGACAAGAAGGAAGGCTGCCTGACGCGGGCAGGCCTAATGATGGGGCTGGTTTTAGTGAAATTTCACAACTCCGTGGAGGGGGTAAGACAGGTGATTTATCCTACTTGGTTTTTACACTTTGCTTAAGTATTTTACGACGTTTGGTTAATGGTGCCTTGAACGTTGCTTGATTGTCCCAAACTTGGGACAGAATGAAAGAATTTTTTAATATCTGGGATACCCACACCATGTGGATGGTATGGTCAGTTGCCAGAATGATGAAGAATCATGTATTGTGATGTGTGATACCTAAATAGTTGAGGAAATTCGTTCCCAAAGCGGAACTGATGATTGATATAGCCGTGAAACAAGAATCCGAGGGTTTTACTATTCACATGAATAGTGACACGAAAATAAATTTTTGTGTGAAAACGTGTTTGGTCTAGTAATTCAAGTTGAATTGCCCGTGTTTGATAATTAGACCACGTGAGCTAATTTTTGATGTAATGGATTGTGAAATTACATGACATGCTCAGGTGGATTAATGTGAATATATGCATGATTATGTATTTATGTTATATAATTGTATTGAATTGGCATCATGCATCGATATATGCATCGGGGTACCCTAGAACGATAGGAGTGAGTGCATGAGGTGGTTTATTGGAGAAAGTGGTTTCGGGAGGCTGACTAATAATACAATTATCTAGGGTAGTCCATATAAAATATCAATCGCCTAGAGTCTCAACTCGATATGACTGGAGGGTTGTCCACTTCAACAGATCATCAAATGGGTCCACTACTTATATCAAAGAGGGTTGTCTCACAATTAAAACAAACATCTTATTTTGAAAATAATGCTTCTCTACACGTGATGAGGGTAAAGTGGAGGGTTTTGAGACCTGGTATGAGCGATCGTGCAGACATTCAAGTAGGATCACGATTTACTTGAATGTATAAGCTTTCTTTACTGGAGCATTGCATATGCACTTAGGTGGAGAGTAACCCATTTAGGGTGATTCCACCATCGGGCGAGCAGCTCACCCCACGAGGGATTAGCTATTTTCAAGTATTGTGGAGCTCGAGGAGACAAACATCCTGTAGGCCGCTTTTAAGAAAGTCTGTTACGCTTTGGTTTTATATGTACACATGCATGAACTCTATAAATTTGATATATGATGTATAAGGATAATTTTATTACCTCTTGAAACTATATTGTATATAGTTGGGATTATTTGGATGAGTATTGGCTTAGGCCAAAGTACGTTTACTCATATATATGTCATATTGAACCGTTTAGACAAATTTGCCTGGTAGACCTCCTCAGATAGTATGGAGGACTCCGCCGATTTTCATGAATAAAGGTTTGCTATCTGACGCTTCACGGCATTCGAGGTTGACGGCAGTCAATCTACCCGTGAATAAGGCCACAAATACTGTCATGACACCCCAAAACTGGGGCGTCACGAGTATTTGGTAGCATTTAATGACTGTTGCATATGGTTGCTTGTAGGAATTTTGGGACGAAATTCTTTCAAGGGAGGGAGAATGTAAGACCCAAGAAAAACCTATAAATTTGAATTTTTCCTAAGAAGGGCAAAATGGTAATTTTTGGAATTCTTTTTAGATCTCGGATGATGAAACAGACTTCACCGTTGGGATCGTATCACAAAATCTAGTCACCCAGGAGAATTTCGTTGAATTCCGAGACAGTCGATTTTTCACGAATTTCGAGGCGACGGGTGTTTAGTAGACTCTGAAAACAAGATTTTTAGAAAAATCCTGTAAAATGTCATATATTTAAAGAATGTCCATTTAAGATAGATGGAACCAAATCGACAAACAGCCTATTTCTCGATGAGAATGGAACCGACAGTGTACATATGGCACGACGCGAGCCATGTGTCCACACTATAAATAGCCTAAAATATCTAACATAAAAGATCTAATTTCGTCTGGAAGAGAAAACGTGATAGAGAGAGAGAGAGAGGAAAGAAAAGCAAACCTTTCTCCGATGATTTCACGGGTTTTGTCGATCGGAACTCGACAGGTCGAGAGTTAAAGTTGCTTTACGCAACGAGAGCTACGCGTGGGTACTAGAATAACAAGATTTCGCCAAGGTCCAAGGTTTGGGTTTTCATGGAACCGAGAAAAGGCGACATGGTCCTCGGAATCATACTCAATCGAGGTAGGTTTTTATCCTACTCGATTTAATTTCGGGTTTAAGGGCGTATGTGTGTGTGTGTCAGCGGAGAATGTTGTCCAGCTTGTTTTCCTTCTCGACCCCATGACCGTGTTTTGGCCATGATCGTGTTTTAGCCTTTAACTTGGTCATCCTCATCCACTATGATTTTAATTGCCGGGTAAACTTGACTTATAGGGAGACCGATCTCCTGGAGTTAGCCCATCCAAATTCACCCTTGACTTAGAACATTAAAGTGAGCAATGTTCAGGCCAGCTTCCTATTCTCACAGACTTCCTTATGCCCTGTTGTTTAAACCGCTATCACTATCTTGACTAAGTGATTCTAATTGATGGGTAAACTATATTTACAGAAGAACATATTTTATTGAAATAGGTCTATCCAAATTCCGACCCATTTGGACTCAGAAATGCATTCAAAGGAAGCTATGTTCGACGCTTCTGGTTGCTTTGAAAACTGAGTAGCCCGGTTGTTAAGGACATATCTTGAGTTTCGATGATCCGATTTGGTTGATTCCAGTTGGAGAAGAACCCTAAGAATCGTATCTTCAAATGAGTACAAAGAACTAGTGTCAAATTATGGATTAAGACCCCTGAAATCGGGTATCACAGACTGTTTCCAATGTAAGCCGAGTAAACTGACTAGTTTTAAATGAAAAGGCCATAACTTCTTTCTCGTCCGGTCTCCTCGTTTTCGGTAGCTTCGACTCAATGGAAACCACGAGCCGCGAACCTATCCATATGATTGTGGAGGGTAATTGGTATCCAAACCTTGCTAAAATCTATGTTTTGCACCAAGTGTGCAAAAAGATGGTTGTATCGATGTAAAGCAATGTGCTTTATACGACCACGTGATGGCATGTCAGAAGCATGATTTCGGTGTAAGTGAATTTCCATGATACCTACAGCGTTATATGACATTAATTTTTTAGTCATGTATTGATGAATGATAATATGCATGATACTACGATATCTATAAAGATTGGCATGAAATGTGTAAGACCCTAGAAATTCTAATTTTTGGAAAAGGGCAAAATCGTAATTTCGATTACAAAATTGTTATTTCGGTTAAAAATCCGGAATTTATTCTCTAGATCTCGGATGATGAAACAGATTTCACCATTGGAATCGCTCGCAGTAATCTAGCGCTTAGCACGTCAATTTCGCCGGACCGAGACAATGGAAAGCTAAGACGCTTTTTCGAGGCATCGCGTTCTGCTTGCCGAAACGATTGCGAAGAAAGTCACATATAACACGTAATCATGTGCCATAAGTTGTATGAGTAGAGAGATGATGAAAATGGAATGCCGAGATAGAGCCGAATGTCAAAACTGGGAAAAAAGGGACATAAACGTCATTTTTGGAAAAGTTTAAGTCACAAAATGACAAAAAGTTGCATAGTGTTTGTCTTCTCCACTTAACATAAGGCAAAACGTGAAAGCAAGAAAAAAATTGACAGAAATAAAAAATGTAGTTGAGTTTAGTGAGAGAAAGTCTTCCTTCTCTCTAAAATATCGCGCGATCCGACCAGTCATAGCCTTTCGGATATAGCTGAGTACGTCGCCGACGCGAGAGCGGGTTATACGCGTGGACACCGGATTTGAGGAGTTTTGACAAACTCCGTGAGGTGGGCTCTCCCCACGGGGTTTTATTACTTTGGCACTTACGAATGTTTGAGCCGAATGAGGCCGTGAGGGGTTGGTGCTTTGATCGGTCCCAAACCTCGGGACCGACTGATATGAATTTGAACACCCATCGAGCAAACGTGGATCGCCACGGCTGATTGGGTTGTTAAATTTGGAAATATTGTAATAAATCATGTATTATTGGATGAGGCCGGGAATGGCTTGAAATGCGGGTTCACAAAGTGAACCAATGAATTTGGAGGAGTGTTTCGAACTTATAAACCCTAAGGTTTCACCTGCTCATAGTGAATAGTGACACAAAATATATTTTTGTGTAAAAATATGTTTGATCGAAAGATTCAAGTTGAATTGTTTCGTGGTTTGGTCATTAGCCCAAGTGAGCTAATTTCATGCATGAAACGTACTATATGACATGATTGTGTGATTGATATTTTGTAAATATATGCATGTTTATATTTACATGAATTGACTCGTATTGAATCGGGTGACATGCATCTCCATATGCACCGGAACACCCAGACCATAGGAGTGAATGCATGAGACGAGTCTAGAGAAAAGGGTTCTGAGGGTTGTCTAAAAATGCTACTATCGGGAGAGAAATTCAAACTAAAAATATCACCCTATGGAGACGGCCCAATTGATATACATTGGAGGGTAGTCCACAAATAATATCAATCGCTTCTGAGACTAATTGATATATATATATATATATACATATATATCGGAGGGTTGGGTCCACAAACAAAATAATATAATAATTTCATACGAGGCTTAGGCGAGTGTGAGGGAGCTGCAGGACCTGGCAATTAGATGATCACTAGACATTCGTAGGATCATGCATTTGCTTAATGTGTGTTTATTTCTGGAGCATTGCATTGCACTTAGGTGGAGAGAAACACTTTAGGGTGATTCCACTACTGAGCATTAGCTCACCCTCAATAGGATATTATTTTACTGTGTACAGGAGCGTATGTAGGGACGGCCTCGCCCTAGAGACGAGGGTTTATAAGAAATGGGTCATGGCTTTGATGATTTTATACATGTATTGTGAATTCTAATTTTGATATATGTGTTGTATAAGAGTAAATATTAACTCTTAGAACCATTAACATAGTTAGGTTTTACGTATATTGTTATGAATATCGCTATGGGCCCAAGTAATGCTTACTCATGTACGATATATTGGATTGTTCGGGGACAGGTTTATATGTATTGTATTCGGGGTAGATTCCAGACAAAGGAGACTCGCTTCGATGCCAAGTGGCGCCTGCAACCCGACATCCACTTGTATTCCGTGGGTTGACGGGTAGTCAACGGACCCCCGGGTTTTGGGGCGTCACAAAATGTATGGAACTTATATTCTTGTGATATATGTTGCATGGTACTTGACATGAAGTACGATTGATTAGAATGTTTCATGTAGTGTGCATCATACATGTAACATGAGAATTTGCAGTGACATTAGCATTGCATATACACAAGGAAATCAACATATTGGGTGTGTATGTATGGATATGGTCATTCATCATCATTGTTGATGAATGGGTAGAGCTTTGATGAATGGGTAGTAAGCTCGTACTGTGGACGACGTCCAATAAATGTCTCACTTCGCTTTAAAAAACATAAAGAAATATAATGCATGTTAAAGTGAGGAAGCCAGGACCGTTAACCCCCTCAGTGAAAAGCTTGGAACATGGGTGTAAGAGACTCGCGGTGTGATCCAAAAAGTTATGTATGGGTGTAAGAGACCCGTGGCGTGAGCCGAAAAGTTCTGTTGCCCAAAGAAGACACACGGTCATGTTACATCATATGACTTCGTCAGGCGATAGAGTCGGATCGATCAGATTGGCTGTCTACGACACTTGTGATTGGGTAATTGGTGAGCCGGTGGGTGAGGCTCACTACATAGGTCATTGGTAATACCAAAGGATCTAAGTTTACACTTGGCATATGCATGTGTGAGGAGTCTGAGTGACTCGAGATACGTGGGTACGATGACATTTCATGCATGATATATGACATTCATGTAGACATTTTACTGGACGGTGTTTGTTGTGCATTCATTACATGTGCACTTAAATGGGGAGTAGCCCTCAGAGTCGTTTCAATGGGCTTTGTTTCACCCTATCGGGATCCCTTCGTGCATACAAAAACCGGCAAAGGTTGACCCGCATATGGGACTATATGATGGATGAGAGCCAAATGTGACTTTGTTTTGTTTTGTTTTTGTCTTGTATTATATTCGAGCAGAACTAAAACATTGTATACCTTTTTGTTGTATAAAAGGACTGTTATATGGACTGTTGGTTAAATAGTCTATCATATTTCATATTTGTGAATTAAAGGTAGGAATGAGTCTCAATATGAGATAAATGAGTGTGATATCGACACCCGAGCATTCGCATTTCTCGCAGGTCGATGGGCTGTCAACGAACCCCGATAGTGGCGCTACATAGTCGCTTTCATTATGCTATTAACATGAATATTGTTTCATCATTCGTAGTTTTTAGCGATTTTATTATATGTTTCATTGATATTGTTAGTCGAATCAATAAAATTATTTTTCTTTAAAAAACAAAATGTAAGAAATGTGCTCTTCAAAAAAATTATAAAACACTAAAGGAAATGAAATAAAATAAATTATATTGTGGTTTGGATTATCATATTTATTTTATATCAATCATTCAAAATTAAAATAAAAAAGGGAAAATTTATGCTATTGTTTATCAATCTAATTCTATTTAAAAACGCTTCGAGGAATGGGAAATTATGGCGTTACCTCATTGAAAATTAATTTTTATTAGGTATGGGAAACTATAGGCAAGTTAACTCATTTACAAATAATTCCTATTAAGTTGTTAATCGAGAGAGTTCTTGTTCCAAAATGTCATTTTAACCGTGAATAAGAAAACCAAAAAAAAAAAAAAAGAACATATTTTTTTAAATAACATATTTTATCAAGAAAAAAAGAAAGTAAATTGTATTCAATATATATATATATATATATATATATATATATATATATATATATATATATATATATATATGTTTATGTACAGTTATTAAAATATAAAATTTGAAACTTATTATTTAAAAAAAATTCCCAAAGCAAACTAAGAAATTTTTTTAAGGTTTTAAGGTAAACTGATATTTTTCTCTATTATAAATAATCAATGATTAAATAATAAAATTATGGAAAAAATACTAATTTTTTATCTGGTTCTATAACTGTGACATTGATTATATAATAAAATTATATAACTGTGATTTTATTATTAATTTGTCTTGAGATTTTTTAACACATTAAAGGTTCTCCACCTTTTCCTAGACATATTTATTAAATGAAATACGTTTCTCTTTGTAAATTTCTAATTTCATCAATTTATTTCACAAGTTTTTCCCTTTCATAAGTATATTTCATCTTTTTGGAAAAAAAATTGTTTTGCATAAAAATTTTCTTCTACACTTTAATTTCAATTAATCATATTTATATAATTGTTTAAATTAATATTTTAATTATAAAAGATTTTTAATGAATATTTTTTTTAGTTTTTAAAATTCTTCATGAATGTATCTTACTTTAGTCAGAATACATCCCATTTTTATTGAAAGATTTATCCTAATTTCAAATTAAATTAGTTTAAATAGGTAGAATTTCTTAGTTCGGAAAATTTGGATTCCGGTCTTCTTAGTTTATCATCATTTTTTTTTCTCTTTTCCCCTTAATTGGCATAGTTTTAAACCATACAATGCATTTAAAACAATATCCGTGCTAATAACATAATAACCCAAGATAAAACCCAAATTTGATAAAGAGGACGGAATATATGCGTAACTCCAGTTCTTTACCATATTGACGCGACAAATCTTTCACCCCACAATAAATAAAAACCGCACAAGACGATTAACACCACATTCGGTAATCCAAATGATTATGAAAACGATGATTAAACAAACGCCGAGCAAACGACGACAAACCAAAAAACTAAATAAAAACTAAATCTTCGTGTAAGAACCACTTTATTAAGGAAGAAAATGAAAAAATTCAAATGGGTGATTTCTGCCAAAATGGTCAAAAATCACACCTTCAGTCACTGAAGAAAAGAAGCAAGAGGAAAAGATAAAAGAAAATGAGAGAAAGGCGATTGGGGTTTTCTATTAGCATAGTTTTATGTTTTATTGTGGCAGTTTTGGATCCTCCCCTCGAAGAAGCGTTATAGGATTGAAGGTGAAAAAGGAAAAGAATTAAAATTATATTATGATCAAAGCTATTTTTGTAAAACAAATGCAATTAACAATTTAATAAAAAAATTTCCAAAATTTTTCAAAATTTTTTAATAATTTTTTTTATACATTTTAATTTCAATCAATTTTTATTTATATAATTATTTAAATTAATATTTTAAATAGAAAAATATATCTACGAATATTTTTTTTCACTTTAAAAAAAACTTCTTATCTACTTTTTAATTAATTTATCCTAATTTTATTGAAGGATTACTATTAATTTATCTTGAATAGTTTTTTATAACACCTTGAATTGTTTAAAATATAGAATTTGAAAATTTGGATGCAGTCTTCTATGAAGCTGATATCATTTTTTTTTACTTTAATTTTTTTCCTTTCCTGCATAGTTTTTACCTGAAAAGTTTTATAAGATTGAAAGCTATTAAAATTATATTATGATCAAAGATATTTGTGTACAAACAAATTTTTAAAACATTTTAATAAAAATTTTCAAACAAATAAATTTCTTATGCAAGTTCTTTTCTGTCATCAACATCTCTTTTATCGTCGTCACTGAACCCCGCGATCAAGATATTTATCGAAATGGCGCTGATTAAGATGAATACGATCCCAACCAATATTCGACAACGATCACGAGCATCATCGCTTCAAACGTTGAAACAGAATAACGGCAAGAACAGTAACCGGAATTCAACGGCAGAGTAACGGTCCGATCGCAACCCATTTTCGAACCTATTGATTATTAACGATTCACCGCGAATTAATCACCAGAACCATAACGCATTACGTTTGATTCAACGTCCAATAACGAATTTCGATTTTCGCGTAATTGAGATCGATGATACGGGTAGGCGAGGGTCACACGTTACGGTAGTTTATGGCGCCAACATGAGATTTCCGTCAACCAGCAAGATACGAACTGATTAGCAAAACCGCCAGATGAATGGGGCGGATAAGGTGAAATCCAAGGAACCAATGGAAATGTGACAAGTGGCAAGTGAGGGGACAAGTTCCCTTGACCCAACTTGACCCAACCGATTAGATGGGGAAAAGAGAGGGAAAATAGAGAGAGAAAAGAAAGAGGAAAGAGAGAGGAGAAATTCTAGAGAGAGAGGCTCTACTTGTGAAACCCCAAGAAAATCCAATTTTCTCGAAATATAAGACATTTCCAAAAACATCCAGCTCAGATCCACATATCTGATTCATCAGTGAACTGTCTGTCAATCTGAGCATTGTCACCATCCAGATTGAATTTACGCTGAAAAAAACTATGGTCGGTGCCGAAACGGGTTTGAGAGACATGTGATGTGACAAAAGTCATCTACTACATGTACCCATGTGACACATGTTGCATGAGTAGAGAGATGATGAGATGGACTTAATTTAGATTGCCATGTGTCAAAAAATCAAGAAAAGGGACACATTGAGAATTAGCTGAAATGTTATGAATAAGATAATAGAAAATAGCTGTCTTCATAAAACACAAAGAAACATGTAGTATTGAATTGATGCGTGAGGTCAAGCCAGTTTTAGAGAGAGAGAGCCTATCTTCTGATTTTCGCCGTTTTGATCATCTGCTTCTGACAGAGCAAAGAAGCAAAGTCGACCCACGCTGCGAGGGCTAATGCGGTGGACAATCCGACTGGTGGAGTCTCGGCCAACCCAAGAGGTGGACATTTTCCCTACTTGTGTTATTCTTTGACTAAGAGCCATGTAAATGGTCAGATGTTTCGAGGCTTGATTAGTCGGTTTTCAGTCTCAAAACATTTGAAACTGCAGTGGAGAAAATCCCATTAGGTCGTGGAATGCGCTACAACCCGAGGGTTTCAATCGCTCACGAATAGTGACGTAATTTTGGTGTGAATTTTTATGATGTTGAGTGATTCAAAATGAATTGCTTGTGTTTGTTAATTACCTGGTGAGCTAATTTTGTGTTATGATCGAGAATCGAATAATATGAATTATGGAATTAATTGTGTTAATACATGCATGTAAATATATTAGCATGAAATGGCTTGGAATTGTGTGAGAACTAATACAGTTAATGCATGTAATTAAATGTGTTAACATGATGTGGAATTATATAAAATATAATTGTGTGTAAGCCATCGAAATGAATTGTGATTAGCCTAAGTGAGCTAATTTTGATGTTATTGATGTGAATTAAACAACATGCACAGCGTAAGTGTAAATTTTGTTGATATATGTGTAAATGATATATTGGCATGTGTAGTTTGAGAATGGCATACTGCAATTCATATGCACTGGGGGAACCTAAGAAAATTAGGTGTGAGTGCACGACATGAAAGAAATAAAAAGAATGTTTTTCTCGATTTGGCTTAGGCATGCGTGAGGGAGTCGGTGAGGACTCGAGACATGGAAATGGGCATGTAGACATTCAAGTAGGTCATGTAAATTGCTTGAGTGTGATTGTTTGCCATGATATGTGTACTTAGGTGGGGAGTAGCCCAAGTAGGGTAATTCCATTACTGGGTATTGCTTACCCTGTCGAGGGAATATTATTTCAGGTACAGGGAGCGATCGGGAAGGCGACACTCATTAGAGGCCGTTTTGAGAAGAAAGCCGACATGTGGCTTTGACATGGATTATGTATAACATGTATTAAAAATTGTAAATTTTAATATATGTTTGAATTAAGAGTGACTTATTAATTCTTGAACTATTGTATATAGTTGATGTATTTTGTGGGTATTAATGCAGGGGCCCAAGTAGCAATTGTTTTACTCGCATGTGGACCTTGTGTGGTCATTGTGTATTGTTGGGACAGGTTTTGTACCTTGGGTAGAGCTCCCCGTAAAAAGGAGACTCTGCCCTATTTTCATGAGTGGTGTTGGGTTACCCGACATCCACGAGTATTCAGCGGGTTGACGGGTTGTCAACGAGACACCCCGGTTTTGAGGCGTCACACTACTTTCTCTCTAGATTTCCCGACGATCGGTCCGTCGAATCCTGGGGAGACAAGAGGCAAAGTTGATCCCCACGACAAGAGCTACGCGTGGTATTTCCAGACAGGAGTTTCAGCAACCCGGGAGGTAGGGTCTTCTACTGATTTAGTCCTCTTATTTAAGAACCTCATAATGGTCGGAGGTTTCGGCTGAAATGGCCGTGTATTTCAATCCTCGGGATTGGGACAGGAGCTGGAAATTTTGGATTGTTACGGACAGTCTGGAATGGGTATGGGGACCGGACGGTCCCGATCGTTTGTGATTGTTTGGGCTCAAGATGGACTCGCGCTTTGTTTATTAGCCAATGTGAGCTAATTTGCGTGTTATTGCTATGAATGAAAATATGTCATTTCATGTGAATTTCGTTAATATATGCATGCTCGATATATATTAACATGAATTATTGTGAAATGACATATTGCATTTTATATGCACTGGGGTAACCTAGAACAGTAGGTATGAGTGCATGACATGAAAAAAACATGATTGTCAAATGAATTTCATGGGAAGATTTTCCGAAGAATTGCCTTGGAGAGTCAGTTCAATAGTTCATATCGAGGACACCCATGATCAAGCTTGAGAGTTATCCAAAGAATTCACCTGAAGGGCTGTCCAATAGAATTTATTGAAATTGGGAATTATGTTTTCAAGAACAAAAACCTTTGTTTTGAAAATAAAGGTTTTCACACTCGCTTGTGCGATGCGCGAGGGAGTTTCAAAATGGAGGCTCCCAGGTTTTGAAGTAAGGAATAAGACTCATCCTTGAGATGACATTCAAGAGGACCATGAATTCAATGATGTGTGTGTTTAATACTTGCATGAGCACTTAAATGGGGAGTAACCCAATGTAGGTACCCAATCACTGCATTGCTCACCCCAACAGAGATCCCCTTCGTGTACATGGAGTATTTAGGAAGACGACACTCACTAGAGGCCGTTTTTGAGAAGAAAGCCGACATGTGGCTTTGATTATATTTTTTGTAAAACATGTTTGAAACATTCTTATTGATACATGTTTGTATATGAGTGTAATTAACGTTTGAAACTATTGTAATATAGTTGGTTATATTTGATAAGTATAGATGTATGGGTCCGCATGGCCATTTTTAATTATGTTTGATTGGCAGAGAGACACTCATTTTACGGCATCGATACCTCAAAGGCCACGATTCCCACGTGTCGACGGATCAGCCAACGGTCCCTCTGGGTTTGGGATGTCACACAACGGACAAGATAGGCTCACGAGATAGAATCGCTTATGGTATACACACACGCCTGGATCGTTAAATCCACAATTACAATACCGCACCTAAGATGAGCATTATCATTGCAAAAGGTAAAAGCATTGTGCATTATTCTCTCGACTGATTTTAGCTTGAATGCATATAATTGTTAAGCATTGTCATGGATAGTAAATCACAACTGCGTGCACAAAGTCTATTAACATTAGAGAGACTTCATGCATCAAAATAAATTGTGATCCATGTAAACATAAGAAATATGTACCACTATCAACTCTTAATAATCTAAACGAAAAGAACAATTTCAGTGTTGTGAAATAACGCTCAAATTTTTGAAGGAGAAGATGGCTCTTACAATCGCTGGCACTTCAAGTCGTAATGTCAAGTATCTAAACCTGGGTGATTAAATAATTTAAAAATAATGGGTTCAAGGAAAAGGAAAAGAGGCAAACCGTAATGACATAAGATTTAATCAGATATCAATCTCATTATGCTAGAAATCATGGACAAATGATTTGATAGAACGTGCATAATTAAATTTTAAAACTATCAAGAATAATAATCTTTCAAAAAAGGCATTACTCTTCTCAATTGGAGTTAATTATTGGCATTGATTTTGTCATTAGATCGACGATGAAACCTCTTTTTAGAAGCCAAATTGACTTTATATGTGAAATAGAAGATGGAAAAGGAAAAAAATTAAAATTATATTATGTTGATAGAATATTGAAATTAATTTTTTCCGTTGAAAATGTGTTGTCCTTGACTATATGAAACTTCTTTGAAGAAACCATTATAGCATTGAAAGGAAAAAGAAAAATTTAAAATTATATTATGATCAGTTAATTAGGGGTTTATGAAATTAAAAACAAAATCAAAGTAGATTAGGTAATGAAATATGTAAAACTAAAGATAATGGAAAGTAACACTAAGACGTTTATTTTTTTCGATACAGACATAAATCAATTACTTTAATTATTTAACAAAAGCTTTTACATTTGTTTGGTTAGTTTAATAAAATGTCAATGACTTAATTAATATAAAAAAATAAAGGAAGGAAATTCTTCAAAAGTATAAATATCCTTTAATGCTAACCTTAAATGAAAACATTAACCTAAAAAGTCACAAAAATCCCAACCTTTGTAGATAATGGACCATTCCATGCAATCTAGTAGTTGGATTGTGTGCGTTAGCTAGAAGCACGTGGTTTGAATGTAACCGAGAAAAAGAGTATTACTTAAGAAGATAAAAAAATATTTTAAGGGTCATTAATTATATGAGTGGAAGGTGGCATGGTTTAATTGTTTTATCCCATAGAAATTAAGGGCAGGTTACACTTTGAAACTATTTTGCTCTGAAAAAGGGAAAAAAATAAGAAAATATAAAAACATGTTTTTGTTTTTTTGTTTTTTGAAAACATTGAGAACAAGAGAACACGCTTAGTATGTTTATTATCATTTTTTTTAAAATGTTTTTATTCTTAAAAACAAAATAACAAAGAAAACATGAAGAATATGTTTGATTCCCATTTTTTTTGTTCTAAAAAAATACAGAAAACCCTAAATTCATAGAACAAGAAGAAATTTTCAGAAAATACCAAAATGGTGTATCTGTGTTTTTAAAAATTGTTCTCAAGAACAGTTTTCAAAAAGAATAACCAAACATGCCATTGGTTTCTTTTTTTCTTTTTTTCTTTTATTCAGAAAAACATGGAGAACAAATAAAACACTAAATTCAAAGAACAAAATCACGGAAAAAACACTAAAATAGTGTTATCTATGTAAAACCTAAGTAAAAATTCAATCTTTTCCGAAAAGCGGTAAACAAGAATCAGGTTAGGAACCGAAAATTCTGCATCTCTAGACAGCATGAATAAATGACGCTAACGGCCCTCTTAAAATCTAGTCAATTCTCGTGGAATTTCATCGAATTCTCGAGATAGCTGGAATTTCACGCTATAAGATTGCATCGAGCGATTGCATGACATCTCAATGCCACACTACACCCAGTGAGTGACATATGGTATGAGTCATGTGGTGTGTACTTATGTGAATGGCTCACATTGCTCAAGTGGCATGGAGGAATTAATGAAAACAAAATAAGAAAAGAAAGAAATTAGAAAAAATCAGGGAGTATTTACACGTGGCAAATGAGAAAGTGGTGGGAGTTTTCCGACTGACAAGTCGACTGATAAGGATCAGCCGATAAAAGAGAAAAGGAAAAAGGAAAAAGAAAAAGAGGAGGATAAGAACAAAAAGGAAGAAAAGCCAAAGGGGAAAGGAAAAACAAATGTAAGAGGGGAGAGAAAAAGGAGAAAAGGGTTTTCCTTTTCTAAGATTTACGGAAATCGACCGTAGGTTTTCACCTACAAAGGCAAGTCGACCACATCGAGAGCGCGCAGGGGTACTGTGGTCTGAGTTTCACAAATCTCCACAGGTAAGGAATTTTCCTACTCGGGTTATTTCCACCCTAAAGGCCATTTAATGGCATGATGCTTTCTTTGAGGCCGTGTGTGGCCATGATGTTCGGTCCCAAAATTTTGGGACTGAGTGTAGGAATTTTTGGGACTGGTTCCGGACAGTCCCAAACTGTGTTGAGATTTGGTTTTGATCTCGGGACTGATGTCTTCGGGTTTTGTTGTGTGTTTTGATATCACAGTGATTCGTTGACGAGTGGAAAAATGGTTCGTATGTGCTGGAAGGGACCCGAGAGGTGCCTCAGATGCATGGGTCTGAGATCGGGACCTTGGTTTCAGGTGTTGTCAGCTGATTGAATAATATGTCAGTGTGAAACGTATCATGTCGACATGTTCTTTTGATGGATGTGAATTATATGTATAAAATATGTGTTGAAAATGTTGCATTTAACTCTCATTTTGCATGTAACATGTTATAGTATGAAATGACATAATTGCATTCAAACCACACATCGTCAAGTCGGTGTGTGTGGCGCGGGTATTGGTTATTCACCATTCTCGTGAATGTGTAGTGAGCTCCTTAATGACAATGTCCAAACCTGACTCACGGCTGTATAAATCTAAAACAATAATGGTAATAACCAGGTGTCGGGTGGAGCAAGATGGGTAGATCCTCCCAGGTGAAAACCCAAATTTTTTATTCTTGCTTGGGACATATGTATTCAACATGAGTTCACTAAAGTATCTGAAGGCATGCAAAGCCTGCAGTGAGACCTTGTAAATTCGCAACCCAAATAAACACATGGAATTTGATAAATTAAAATGAATATTAGAGGGTTGTGCAATGAGTTAAGTCATTGGGTTAAACAGTGATGACTGGTTTTCACACTTGGTATTTGCATGTGTGAGGGAGTCAGTCAGGACTCAGGTTACGGGCATGAGGAGTCTCATCTCATGCATGACATGAAATATTCCATATAGGATTGCATTTTCTGTATGGAATGTGGTTTGATGTATGTATGCCATTACATGTCCATTTTAGGTGGGGAGTAGCCCTTGTAGGAGAATTTATCTACCAAGCACAGCCACCTCCACCGCGTGGACCCCCTTTGTGTACGTGAAGTGGGCCAGGAGAAGGCCCGACGAGGCCGTGATTGTGAAGGAGGCCGGCGAGGCCTCAACAACCTTTTGTAAAAGTGTTTTGTATAAATAGTCGGGTATGTAATTATGGTATAATTTCATTTTAAACTACCTGAAAAATGAGTACAATAAAGTAAGTAGAGTAGTATTGAAATTACTAAAATCAGTGAATTTTGGAAAGTGGTGAAGAAAAATAGAATGTGGCGCTACCCATTTCAAATTCCCGCTATGATAGAGAATTCTCATGTGATAGAGAAATCCCGGTGCCTTGTCGCTAATAGCGCATGGCCGCATGACACGGCCCGATTATACTACATGGCGTATACTTGATGACAGGTCACAAGACGAGCAAGAGCTCTATCGCGACAGAATGTTAGAACATGGAATTTCTTCATGTCAGGCACTGTAAGTGTGTCGCGACAAGAGGAGGGCAAGCTGCACGATAGGCTGTGCTGCCAGCGCACACGGCTAGCCGAGCGCATGATTTAGTGCCCTCGCATCTGGGCAGGCGGTGGTGATGAGTGCCCAAAACACTGCTACAAACCCGGATTTGGGCCGAGATTCGGGATCAATTTCATATATATATATGATAGTGTTTTGATTACTTTTCTAATATTTAGTTTAATTTGGTTTTCTAGCGGAACATCGAAAATGCCGAAATGAGTTTCAGAGTCTTTTGAGAAGATTGGTGCAGAAATCAGCCTAACGTCGTGACGTCAACGTTACAACGTCTGAACGTCGTGACGTTGCGGGAAAGTCTTAACAAACCTTAGCTCTTGGAGAGAAGCTTATAAAGGACCAGAGAATCCAATTTTAGTTCAAATTCATCAAGTAGAGCTTAGGTTTGAGGAACTGAGTTCGGAACGGCGGAAAGAAGACTTGAAGGCCGATCTTAAAGAGAGAGACTCAACTCGAGATCATCATTCCCATCATTGAAGTTTTCTATTCTCATTATCATGTCTTTCATTTTCATTTGTATTGGAACAGAAACATAATGAGGTTCACTGCGGGTTTAGGGTGTTGGTAGAGATTTGGACATGAATACTATGTTAAAGTGTTAGCCTTTTTATAATTCGCATTATCTTATATATATTTTGCTTTACCATTAACTCATGCTCGATGAAATCATATTAATTTATGATCAATCTTAATATGTGAGTGGTTCTTTGTAAGATCCGAGAAGTGAATAAAGAATTAGACATAGTCAGGGTTAACTAATAAACTTCGTAATATAGATTATCAATAATTAGGAGGCTTAGGAGTTCTTGCACTTATGCACCTTAATGCTCGTTGAAGCCAAGGAGCAAGAAACCTAGTATAAAGGGAGTGTTAAAATTGACTTGGAGAAAGGTTTTAATTACAATAGATAAGAGCTGCCTTGAGAACATGTATACTAGATAATGGAATAGAATCGAGCATTACATGTCAGACTGGTCCAACAACACCAACACCCTAACCTCTTTGCACCCTTTTGATCATTATGACGTCTGAAGCACACAGTTACATTAGCAGTAATTAAATCTAGTTTTGTTTCCGCTTAGCCACCACAATTGCTAGTTTGAATATTGAATAAGTATTATAATTTTAGTACTTAGCCCACTACGAGTAAGGTTTTCCCTGTGGATCGATATCAATACCTTGAGTACACTATATTACTTGACGAGCATACACTTGCGCGATATGAAGAAGCGTATTACCGTATTGAAGAGGTTCCTGAGACACAACATGGAAGAGTCACAATATTAAGAAGCGAGGTCCAAGAATAAAGAAAGGGTCTAATTACTGAATGAATACGAGATGTGGCTAATACCCGAGGCATAAAAGAAGCATTTTCTACTGGATCCCGAAACCACCAGCCACCCCAACCTAATTCATGATGAGCCCACTAACTTCCTGGTAAGACGCCTAAGGTTAAAAAGCACCGACATGTCAAAAGAACAATTAGAAGAGATTCCCCGTTCTCGGGTCGAGACCATTGTGTTTGCAGAGGCCACGGGCCCAACAAAGAGGCGGCAGTGGTATTTTTCTTTCCACATGAACGACATAAGCTACTTACCCCTCCTCGTGTTCAGCTACGCTTCCTGCCCAAAGAGCAAAGAGAAGGTGAAAAAGCGATGCAAGAGCAGGCTTCTATTTGTACGCCACGTTACATAAACTAATCGGGCGGAAGTGACTAGTGGAATTTGGATTCCACCACCGGGCGTTGTATATGGATTTTCTTTTATGTCAAGAGACGTAGGGGTCAGGAATCTTTCCTATCACCCTAAAAAGCCTCGGACCTTCTTACCCAAAACATCTGGATTGCTCATAGACTTGCTACTCTTACTATTTCATTGACTTCCATAAAATCCCTCATTTAAAAGGGGAAAGCTGAAATCAGTAGTCCCTCCTAAAAAGATTATTTCGGAATAAATGGGAAATAGTTAGGAGAGGTTCGCCAACGACTAGCAGAAGCAAGGTTATTAGATACCTCAGGAAAGCTCGGCCATAACCACACGTGCAAGTTTTCAGATAGCCTCGTCTGCGATAACTTCTTCGGATTTGCGGAACTAGCTGACCGATCCTAAGTGGGGATGCTCTCCAACATGAGGAACCTTTTAAATTGGTTAGGAAACGGGTGCAACTATCCCAGCCCTGGATCCAACTTCAGTTCTATTTTATCATGTCCTTCCATGATCTACGACCACCCTTGTCTTGGGGCGTCTCTGGCTTTACGAGAAAGCCCGCCGGAGAATTCTTTCTCTTCCCGTCCCGGATCATACTCCGGTGCATCCACAAAAGAGGAAATCGCAATGCATCTTTCTCAACAGCGTAGCTGGAGGGAGGTGGCTGGTAAGGTAAGGGAAGTGAAAGTGGCCTGGGCTGCCGAGAGGAAGCCAAACCGTCTATTAAGCGCAAATGTTTTAATATGCGCCAGAGAAGGTGCCGGAAGTACTATTCGACTTGGAGCATTGATTCCCCTGAACGAATAGGTTAACTCTACCTCTCAATCGCTTATCTCCGTGCTGCACTCAGAAGGTCCCCATCGGCAAAGACTGATCGAGGTTCATTTAGTTATCTACATGAGACTGAGATATTCCTACCCATGGCATGGCACTTTTTCGCTTCATCCATTCCGCCGGCTCACAGACATGGCGTCCCTTTTCATTATCATCTATCGCTCTTCTTTCCTCCCTCGTGCAATTCACGCATGAAGATCAGTCGTGATGTATGCCCGACTCCTGGGCGGCTGCAGTTATGGTGGGCAGGAGTACATTATGGCAGGATCGAGCCACTGGCAAACCAACCCCTCCAAGAAGAATTGTGCTATGCCCCCGATCCTATAGCGCGAGAGCCTCAGATCCCTAGATTGTAGCACGTCCCGGTTGCACTCCTCGCTGCCGCTGCCTCCCGTTTGGGATCACCACACCCGGCACGTACCTACGTAAAGGTGTTGGTCGCACATCCAACATAGCGCCTGACTCATGTGCCTCGATAACCAAGGGCCCGAGCCGTCGTATACGATTAGCCACCCTGCGACTTCAAAAGGATTGGGACGCCCCATGCTATAGTTCTCTGCACCAACCTAATGCCGCATTAGGATGGGGTGGAGTCAGATACAGCTCCTTTATTATCCCCAAAGAGTGTTGCCTCCTAGGCGCCAACACTAAGTGGGTTCCAAGCCAACCTAATAACATTATCGACTAATCTGTGGATAATCATATTTTTTAGAGGTACCAAATATAACTCCATGAATGAGAAAAACGGAGGTTGCATTAATGATAAAGATCTATGGGGAAACCACTAAAAAAAGATTTAACTTGTGGGATGGGAGGTCGTAGATCAGCTGCTTTCATTTCCCCCGTATGGAGCACGGAGCTACTTAAAGAGAAAAATATCTCTCTCGAAGCCTCGAATCAAGTGTTGCGACATGCTATGTTTTCTTCCCCATTGCTAGTAGGTTGATGGGTAGCACGCCCGACACACATGTTTTGGCCTTATGTGTCCATAACTCAAAATAGTTGACCTAACGGCCGCCACTCGACTAAACATACCAATAGTCACCGGATTTATATGGGCTATTGGGGAGTAAGCAATGATCTTCTTAAGCCCTATCTACTCATCTTCATCTTCAGAAAGAGTTTCGAGCACTCTTTGTCTTTCAAGAGTCTCTTGGAGAACGGACTCCCTCGTAATGCAAGTGGGATAGTATGACATTTCGGGTTCCGTATGTTTATGTAATTTTAGAATTTCGGATATTGCATCCCGTGAGATATTCGAATTTTCCCCTTCCTTGTCAAGGAGGTCTGGTCATCAATAACCTCGCCATATGTGAGGATGAGAGATTTTGAGCCTCGGCTCGCCCCGCTCAATTGGATTACTGGCCACACTCTCTTTTGGAGGATTCCCAACTGACCTATGCTATTTGCGTACAGATGGGGATATCGATCTCCTGATGTCCGTCAAGAGACATCGGATCTTCAGCCGAGACGAAATGCTCATTGGATCGCCGGCTGAAGCAGAAGAGGAAGTCGGCCCTTGAGTGCCTTCTGGCAACATCTAGTTACCTGGAGTGGGTGCGCCTTCTAGATTAAGAAGAGCCAAAAGGATTGAGAAAAAAGAGACCTACTTCCCACCCAACCCTTTGTAATAAAAAGGAGAGTCCTTTCAAGAAGTTAAGGGATTCCACTCTATAAGCAATGATGTAACCGAACCCTGCAAATAAACAAAACCTACGTACAAAATTGCAATTACAAAGAAAAAAGTAGCTAATCTAACTAAAATAAAAGAGTCTTCGAGCAGTTATTCCTATAAATGGAAAATGCTTATACATATAGGTGTCTATTCGCATCTACATCATGATTCGCCTGTCACCAATCATGATATCGGGCTGATCGACATTTTTTCAAAACTGTGGTTTTAGAACCACCTTTCTGGCTTGACTAAGAACCTTTCGAGCATCTTAATCTTAATACTAAATACTATTTATGATCTGAAGTTGTAGGGAAGCGATAGTGCTTTAAGGCGGTGTTGCTATGTTAGTGAAAAAGCTGTTAGTTTTAGTAGTAAAAGTAGGTGTAAGGACCTCAAACCCGGAGCTAGAGGCTTTTTCTTTTGTATGCACACGTATCTGGCTGCAGTAATGTTGGTTAGCAAGACTGACATAATCTAAGGTAGCGAATGATTATGCAGACTCATTTTCGTTTGCACTGTCTTATTAGTGAAGGGAAGCGCGCACTCTCCTTCTTAATAGTAGCCGCCCTTCCTTAGCACTAGCATACTAAGTGATTAATAATTCCTTAGCCCTTAAAGATTTACTCTATAAAAATAATTTAAGTTTGATTAATAATTCCTTAGCCCTCATTGGTTGTTAGGCATTTGTCACTTCTTTCATTTATAGAAGAAGTGCAATCCCATCCCTCTTCCATTCTTCTTAAATTTAGATTCTTTTTATTAGGGCCTGCCGGTCATGTTATGTTGAGAATATGGGGTCGCCTTTACGTAATAGGGCAGCACCAAGTTGAGTTGTTTGGATCATCCACGAGTGGAACTATCGGCCACTCGCTCATTAATAGTCTTAGTTAAGAGCTTTAACTGAAGAGAGTACAAAGGACTCTGAAACAAGGCTGGCGAGCCAACACAACTACCTTCCTGTCCTGAATTGAACTTATCTTTTCTATATACATTTCATGTTCCATTCCAGGTGATGCAACAATCTATCAGAAGCAATTTGTCACAAGACATAAAATGTCAATATCAACCGTTGGACCAGATTAGTTGGTTTGTCAATCACGCCAGTATCGCAACCAGTTACAAACTTCGAAGTGGGACCAAGGTTCTCAGATAGACGGTACACAGGGAATGGAACGAGGTGCTTTGTCTCAAAAAACATCACAAGATGTCAAAACCATCTAAGGGATCAGTCCGGAGTCTGAAGCCAATGCTGCCAGGCAGGAAGAATATAATAGGAAGATTCCCAAGTGAGAAGGGGAGGAATCGCTCAATCTACCGAAAACGAATCCTTGTCAGAGTAACCGCCCACCGCTCGTGTTCTTATATCCCGAAAGGGTGACCGGAAAGAATGCGAGTTACGTTCATGTTTGTGCTTACCTCTTGGGCTAATCTAACTTGCCTCGAGAGCTGAGTAGGTCTTCTGTTCTATACGCTCATACAGAGAAACAAACTATCATGATTGGGTCGACCAGGTCAGATCATGACATTGGGGACCATTATGGGCGAGAGTAGGATACTCGACTCTAGGTGGAAAGAAATCTGGTTGCTAGCTCCTACTTCTTTCTATGCTGCGCCACAGCGCCATTAGTTTTTCCGCCTCAAGAGAGATGAGATTCCATCCCCGAGGTTGCCAAAAAGAAGACTAAAGAGAATAAATCCTTGATTGCCAATGGTCCGAATCTAACGACACTAACTAAAGAAAAAGCCTCAATGCTAGAAGAATCACAGTCAGAACAAAAATAAAATAGGGATGGAAAAGGACACGATTGGTCACAACCTGTTAAAAGGCAAGAATAGCATATCCGAATGCAGCTTCCTAAGTCGTGAGGAAGACTATGGAACTAAACAAAGAGCTAAATATGTAAGCAATCCTAATTCCTGCTTTCCTCGAAAAGGCTATAGTTGCAGACCCAAAATCAGCCAAGTTCATTCAGTAGCCATCAATACCTTATCTTCTTGCATGGGGAAAGAGATTCCCAGCCCAGAGTGGTGAAACTCATCAAATCCATCTTGACTGTTGAATCTAGCTTACCTATTTCCTCGAGTGAGGCTGCGTAGTCGCCCAAATTTCCTTTCATCGAGAGACCTGTTGCGCTTGGCGCATTAAAAGAGCGAAATTCCCTGACTGAAAAAGAGGAGATAGAAAGGTCTCAATACTTTCTCCAATACCTTAACCGAATCTAGTTACCGAGTGAGCAAGAAAAACCAGCTCTTGGCGTGAGAAAAGAAAACCTATTTAACAGGTCTGCTAAGGGGAGCTCATTCCTCTTCATTAAAGGCTGACTCCTCGACAATTGAGGAAGAAAAGAATTCGACCTACGCTCTAAATTCGAAGACTCCTACAAAAAGGCTCCATTCCATGGTAGTTTTGGGCAGTGAGCCACTTCTTGATCAAAGACTCAGGGATAAGAGTACATGCAAGGAAATACGGGTAGCAGAAACCATTGCTACCCGCTCAAAATCAATCAAATAGCCATCTCGGTAAAAGAAATATCGCTCTGCCTTGGCTACTCACGCTTGCTCTCTATATCTATTGGTCTAAGTACGAGCATCCTCTCGCTATTAGGGGAAAATAAAGACGAGAAATGGGCCTGTCTCTCCAAGATCTTAAGTCTACACTAAAGTCCCCTGATCGAGATTTTCAGCATAGCCGTGATCTCATCTGATGGACGAGTTTCGCCTGATCATGAGAAGCGAAGAAGTGCGCGCTCTATAATATAAAAATGTTACCTTCCTTTGATACAAGGCCTTCATTTGTCGCGATTGCTCGCTGAATTAGCTTCCAATCTAGCATACTAATGTCAAGAGATTCCCAAGTGCAACTGTTGATAATAACCAGTGCTTACTTCCTCCACTCAAGCAAGGAAGGAGATCTACTTTTAAGAGAGTTAGGCTCAATGCTGCCTAATGAATGGATTTGAAGCTAGAAAAGAGCAAGGGAAGAGATCAAAGCTAAGAAGATCGCTTACAGGCCTTTCTCCACAAGAGCATAATCACCCTAAGTGGTCACCCTCTCGTCTCGATTCGTGATCAATTTTTAAAGAAGATAGGGCTGAAGACGGATAGCCTTAGCGGCTTGAAACCATCGCGGAAGAGTTTAATTTGAGTCTTTAAGACCCTACATCTTAAGTCTTCGCGCTCAGCAGCATCGAAGGATCTCGTTGCTCATGCCTACGGTAGCTAATAAAGTGGGTTCATCAACATCCGAAAGATAGGATTGACGAGTGCTTGTACCGAGTCAGCGTGGGCTCATCACCGCCCTTGCTTTGTGACGTATAGAAGAAGTAATTTATCACGAAACACTTGCAAAACTGCGAAAGAGAAAGAAGGATGAGTGAGGAATCGGGCTTTCGCCCACGACTGCTAGAAAGCCGGGTTCAGTCCCTCGAGCCTTTCATTTTTCATCGTTTAGCCGTAAGTATGGTTGTTCGTCCTAAGTCATTTACGCCTTTGATTCTATAGCCTTCAGGCAAGTAAAGAAGTCTAATCACATCAATAACTGCTTTTATCTCCACATTCACTAAAAAAAATGCTTAACACATGTTGTTCGTTGTGGGTATTCCCTCTGTGATTACTTATCTCATTTTAGTAAACATCATTCTACCAGTGAATGTGTAGCTCAAGAAGGGAGCTACGGGGGTTCGGGGGGTGTCCCCATGAGACCTTATTCACTAACTATGCAAACATTCCCTATTATACGGGGCTTACATAATTAAATGAATAATATTCCTGTAAGCCTTTTCAAGCCTTTCCTTCTTAACCTACTATTGTATGAGTGAAGGATCCCCTAAGACTAGGGTATGGGATCCGAACGATTAAGAGGTATTGCTTTGCCTTAGCCTTTTCCTTTCGTCTTGGTGGCTTAGCCTGCTGCACTCTTTGATCGAACCGTCTGTTGAAAGAATAAGGTCTTTGCCTTTACATTAACTATTTTCTATTAACTCCTGGCCTGGGCAAGAGAAAGAAGTTGAAGTTATCATTCCCTTTTGTTTTGTCCCTTCTGCTATAGTTCTTACCTTTTTTCTTTTCTCTTAACTTTTGCATTTAAGACATCCATTTAGAATAGAAGAATGAATCCATTCTCGATCCAATAAAAAGTTAGATCTACGACGGATGGTATGTCGCATTAGCTGGGTACTAGCTTTCTCGCTTTACTTTCTTGTTTATCATACCCATACTAGGAAATTCCTTTAAATACTTTACCTGTTGTTCTATATCTATAAGAGGATAGGAAGCTTTTCTTTATTTATGTCACCAAACCCAATTTGTGGGTATCGATCAGCTAATTCACACCCTCAGTTTCACCAAGGTTTGGAAGTGTGAAACGACACTAACCTTCCTTTGTAAATGGATTTTGTCCAATTACTAAACACCTGTTCAAAGTAAATGCACAACTTTCTAAATTCATCAATTCTCCAAATTCAAAATTTCATGTCGACAAAAATTACTCTGGGGTCCAAATCTCAATTATGAATGTCATATAAAGCTGTTCAGAATATAACAATATTTGGAATCTCCCAAATCCAACTGTGTACTAATATAAAAAGAATTGTGACGCCCCAAAACCCAGGGGTCCATTGACAACCCGGTCAACCTCGCGGACACTGCATGTCGTGCAACCCGACATCACTCACGAAAATTCGCAGAGTCCTCGTTCAGGAGCTTATCCAAGGTACAAAAACCTGTCCCAACAATTAACAACGACCACCCGTGGTCCATGCGAGTAAAATAATAGCCACTGGGGCCCCAGATCGATACTCACAAAATGGCACTCAACTATATGGCTAATGGGGCTTCATGAGTTACAATATCATTCAACATATATTAAAATGTACAATTTCAATACATGTTATACAAAACGAATATCCAAAGCCATAACCTGGCTTTCTAAACGCCTCTAGTGAGCTGGCCCTCTAGTACACTCCCGTAATTAAATAGCGATCCTCGATGCGCTGAAGAAAGTTCGCAGGAGACTTCCCTACGTGGGTTACTCCCACCTAAGCGCACACGCCATGGCAAACAATCACATCCAAGCAATTACACGAATCTACTTGAATGTCTACATGCCCAAACCCATGTCTCGAGTCCTCACCGACTTCACACACATGCCTAAGCCAAATGTGAGAACCACGCTTCAAAAAACAAAAGCCTTTATTCTCGAAAACTTACCACGAGATCTGCAATATATCGACTAGCCTCCTGACATGGATAACGCTCCAAAACAGTCATGGTCCTCATCCGGCGATATGTTGACTCCACTCATCTGCTGCACTTTGGAAAATAAATCTTCCTTCGAGATTCCTTCAATACAAACATTTTCCTTTTATTTTCTTCATGTCATGCACTCATTCCTATTATTCTAGGGTGCCCAAAGGCATGGAATGCATATGCCAATCCCAACAACTCATGCTAATATATAAAACATGTATATACTCAACATAATGAACGCAACTACGTTATTAATTCACATCAACAACAAAATTAGCTACACGGGCTAATTAACAAGCACAAGCACCATTTTGAATCACCTAACATCATAAAAATTCACGCCAAAAATCACACATCACTATTCACATGAAATCAGCTGAAACCTCGGGTCAGGGACACTGTCGTCCCACCACCATAATGGGGTTTTCCACTCCTACTTCAAAATGTTTTGAGACCTGCACACTGGCTTAATCCAAGCCTCGAACATCCCCAACTACTTGGCTAATGGCTCTTAGCCAAAGAATAACACAAGTAGGAAAAGATCCATACCTCTTAGAGTTGTCAAAACACCACCAAATCGGTGTCCACGAGTAGCCCTCGCCGCGTAGATCGACTTTGCTTTACTCCATCAGAACCGACAAACCAACGGCCGTAAATCTAGAGAAGGAGCTCCTCTCTCTCTAAAACCTCAAAATCAACCTATTGCAAAAATTCCAAATCCACTTTAATGCCAGTTTCAATTTCGAGGCAAGATCACTATTCAGATTATTTTAGGTAATCGCTTGATAAATGAAAATTAAGTGCTGAAAATTAAGTGTTTAATTTCATAAGTATTGAATTTTGTCTCAGAAAAACCGGTTTGATAAGTTAATGGCTAAATTGAATGTCATGATAAATATATTGGGTTTTATTAACCAATTTAATAATAAAATTATGTACATATTTACCTCATTTATCATTGTATTACATATTATCCAAATAAATAGAGTTTCTATTAATATTTTATTTTTCACTACAATTATTAATTATTATTTAAAAGAAAATCACTAGAAACATAACCATAAATAAATCATAATATAAAAAAGAAAATATTATAAATATGTTTAAAAATAACCAATAGAATCTAACTTTTAAACTATCCAAACTTTTAATATAAAAACAAAAATTAACACAATTAGTTGATTTGCTATTTCCTCTTAAATTAATCATGAAACTGACGCCTTGTGCAAATTTCTTCCTCCTACTTGTAGTAGACCTTCATGATATTTTGAGGCATCCTCGAATTATCATCATACTCATTTTTTCAATTCTGCTCCAGAAAGTATCCAGACAGAGACTTTCGAATATAGTTATGTATAGCTATGCAAGCAATAACAATAAGCTCAGACGGAAAAGGATAAGGTGCCATCCTTTAAGATTGGAAACGAACAAAACACCAAAAGATCGCTTCAATGACATTCCTCAATTTGGCATGTGTACTAGTTGAATGTCTCTTCTTTGCAATGGTGCGTACACCATTGCTAAAATCAGTAACCAATATCGCGTATTACGGTAAGGCGCCATAAACCTCGAGTATGTGGATAAAAGATCACAAAGATAATATTTATCTACAAAAATTAATTACGAATGTTAATAATAGCCAGAAGAGAATTATACTAACCCGGTGGAGGTATTGGAAAATTATTTTGGCGGATTACGATAGTCTCTCGATAATATTTCTGAGTCATGTGCCACGCCTTCCCATCCGTACTCCCAAACAAATGTAAAATCATATTGAAGTCACATAATGCTAGAACATTTTGATAACATTCTCCTCTTCCTCTTCCCCATAAGGACTTGTTTGTCAAATGGTATCACAAAGATGAACAAGCTGCCCCATCAAGTGCACCAATAGCACCCTATTAATTAGGAAAAAATATCATTATAACAATAATAATAACAACAACAAGAACAACACAATAAACTTCTATATTTATTTTTACCTAAACACTTCCTCAACTGCTGATGGGGATACTGTGGAATTTCGCAGAATCAGGTAGGGTAGCACTATCTCTTCCAAGCAGGCTATCGCTTCTAGTACTTCATGAAAGTAATGATGTATGGTTTGAGTTGAATGGTTGAATCTTCTTTTGGTAACATGATTTACATTGTGATTTAATGTCAGGCGGAACACGCCCATTTTTCTTCAACTTTGATGTAACGAATCGCCTTCAACCATGTTTTATTTTTGAAATGCTCAAATATGCAAAATGCTTGCTTATTCATTCTTAAAATTTCTAGACAATGTGTTGGATTACCATTTAAAATTTCTTGCACATATGCAAAACCTTCAGGCACCGAGTCAGTATCTGGTCTTCTTCCAAGTCGCTTTTTTCTAATAATCTTCTTGACTAGAATCACTGCTGTGATTTTCAATATTTTTCTTTTGCTTTCGCTAACATCTTCTAATACGATGCAACATATGCAAATATATCAATGAAAAATAATAAAAGTAAATACAATTATAAGCAAAATAAACCACAAAATATTGTTATGAAAAGAAATAATGTCAATACAAACTAATGTGAAGACAAAGTATAAAATTAACCCATAAAATATCACATAAATTGCAGTTGCGTAAACCCCAACTACCTAAAAGAAAACTAAAGTAATCCTAATTTTTTGTATCGTATCCTTAATCCAAGCAATTGATCGCTTTCCTGGCTTTTGTGAAAACATCATCCACTGTTCTCTGTATGCTTTGCTTTCACAAAATATAATGCGAATGTACAATGGGTCATCCATAGGTAATGTTGCAATCTCTATCCAACTTATTACATTCTTCTATGCTAGACTATCCGATTGTCTAATGTATTAAGAACAAATAGCAATTTTTCATCTAGATCTCCTCTCTTCATTATTTTCTTTGGTACTTCCTTTTGGTAAAATACATTTCTTTGATGATGAAGGGCTAGTGGAGATTCAGCTCTATATCTATGTGTATATATAAGAATTTCTACAGTTGGTTGAAGATTTATGAATGCTTGTTAGCACCATTTTAGCAACCCCCCGTCTGGGATGGACTCCCATGATTCAGCCTCAAGAGTCGTAATACAATGCCATCAAAGAGTGATTCCCATCTCATTTGCATATTGTAGTTCAAAGATATTTAAATTGTTTTGTGTCCGAATTTTCTGTTATTCAAATCATTAATTAGTCAATAGTAGTTTAATTTATTTTTCAAAATATGAACTAAAGAAAGAGTTATACCCTTGATAAATTCTTCCCACTTCTTCAAGTCTCAAATTAACCTGTATTAGTTATCGGATTATAGCCATGGGCTGACTTTTCCTATTAAATTTGACCACACCGTGTATTTTTGTTTTAAATAATTCCATTGGTTTTTCAATTGCTTTTGAGTGAACTTAATATTTTTGTTCTCTTCAAAAGATTTTGAAAGTTTATCCCATGATTCAATATGCAAGCTCCCCCCCCTTTTTCCCAATATGTTTTTCTGGTCAAGACATAAATCTAAAAAATATTTAACTAGTGTTGGGTCTTTCCAACTAGCTCTGGTAGTATCAAGAGGAGCCATTCCTATAAGATAATTTGAGACAATAAATTAATATTAAATATATAATATTTATATAAATAGATTATTATACAAGTACTCACGATATATACTACATTCATGTCACAAGTAACACATCCATGAAGCAATGCTATAAGTTAGAAGTATTACACTCACAAGTCACAAGTACGAGAATCATAAGTAACTTAGGCCCTATTTAATAACTGGTTTTTAAAACACAACTAAATAACCTTTGCTTTATTTTTAATCATTCTTCAAATCTGCATAATTATCTTAAGACAATTTTTAAAACAAGAGAAAGCAAGAAATGACTCATGATGTGCCGATGTATGTTGGCTAGTCTAAGGAAATCAAGAGCAGAATCATAACTAGGATTTTTTGATATATAAGATTTCAAATATTAACAGAAACACATGTAATATCAACAATTCAACAATAATATTTCCTCATAAATACAAAAACATAGCAAGAAGTTACGAATCAAACAAACATTATTTGATCCCTCCTTCCGCATTTTTATACCTCTCCTTCTAATGTACAAAGAGCTTGCTGAACTAAAACCCTACCGGTAATGCCCCAAAAAATAGGATAAAAATGCATTTCCACAATTTAGACTTGATTCTCACATAATCATCCTCGAAGTATGGAAGAAAATGTTATTTTGAATATTTTCTTTCTTCAAGTAAAATAGACAATAAATTCCAATTCTAAATATCTCAAACCATGCAACAAATAAACTCATATGTATGCATAACATGTATTTGAAAACCTACATTGATGCAATTAACATGCAATTTAAAGGAGACCAGATTAGGGAAGAATAAAATAAAAATGCATTTCCAATCATTCTAGATTCGATCTCACATAATCATCACGAAAGCAGAAGAAATGTTATTTTGAATGTTTTCTTCTTCAAGTAAATAATCTACAACAAATTTGTGAAAATTTACTTTGAACATCTCAAACCAAGGAAAAACAATGAATCAAGCAAATTTCGATTCTAATATAAAAACAAACGTTGATCAAATATATTTTACAAAGACAACTAGATTTATGCATACATATATGTAGTCACTTACATTGGTACAAATTAAAAAGGCAATTTGAAGGAACCCATATTAGGAAAATAATAGGATAAAAATGCATTTCCAATAATCCTATGAATTTTTGGAAAAGAATTCATGCCCTGTACCAAGCAAATGAAGGAAAAAAAACCACATTTTTATTCATATGCGGTCTCACTACACTGGGTTTAACAACATACAAAACACTAGATTTAGATATTCTCTAAACCCTATTAAAAAATGTTATGATTAAATCTTACTTCTTACATTTTTATTCTCACAAGACTTTCTACGACGAAATAACAAAACAACAAACAATTAAGACCTGGGTGATACCTCACAAATCCTAGATAGTGAAAAATTTTATGACTTTTTTTTTCACTTTTTCTTACTTTCCCACAATCCAACGATCAATCCAACCTATAAGTACTAAATTAGAGTTACTTATTGCCCAAGACTAATTCGTAGTTCAAAATACAGAATTTGGAAAATAAACGATTGAATGTTTTCGTGTAAACCAATAAGAAATCTTCTTGAAATGAAAAGTTCGAAATTTGTCATCATCATTCATGAGTTTTATAATCAAATGATAAGGTGATGAGGAATTCGCGAACTCTCAAATTCAGATTATCGGTGACTTAAAACAATTATGGAATTTTTCTCAAACCTAGAGAACAATAAGAAACTGCACCAATCGATTCATTTGCTTACGGGTTAACCAAGAATCTTCCCAAGAATTAAACCGCAATTGTAATCTTTTGACACGAAATTAGCAAAATGTTAACCATCTAAAACCAAATCCTAAACACACGTAAGAATTCTCAAAAATCGTGATGCAAAGCATGAATTTCATCGCCAAACCGCCGACGAAACTCCCTATCCATCTTAAAAAACCAAACCAGATCGAATTGTAGATCAAAGACACAATTCCCCATAGAGACCGAATTATGAGAAAACGCTAGCGTGAATGTGATTGAATATGTGTTAGAACCACTGAGTGCTATAGCAAATCAAGGGATATCGGATTCGGCAAAGCAAGTCAACGACTTACTGAAGATTCCAACTGTGCATCGGGGCGTGACCGAGCCCGCAATGGAAAGAAACAAGGAGAAGGTGGTGAAAGAGCCCTAAACGGTCACTTTAAAAATGTTTTGTCGAGCGTGTTCTCAGATTTAATGCTAAGTAGGTCTCATTTTCAATGATTTTTCATTTAAAAATTTCAATCATTGCTCTTAAAATTTTGTTATCAAACATATTGAAAAATTAAAATCATTGAAAATTTTCATTTTCAATGGTTTGAACTTTTTCAATAGTTTATCAAACAGGGCCTTATTCTCATTAACTTTTCATTAATTCCCAATGTGTCCCTTTTTTCTTGATTTTTGACACTTGACACAATCTAGGCCATTCATCTCATCCTCTCACTAATCATGCAACATGTGTCACATGAGTACATGTAGTAGGTGACTCTTGTCACATCACATGTCTTTTCAAAAATCGGCTTTACGACACCCGACACCGGTGCCTCGAAAACATAAAATTCGACCGTCTCTAATTCGACACGAAATTCGACGTGGGTAGTTAGATTTCCTCGCGATCGATTCCAACGTTGAAATCCGCTTTGCTTCATCCGGGAGATCTAGGAAAAATTTCGGTTTTGACCAAATTAATGTTTACTCCTTTTTCGTAAAATTAGAATTTTCCTGTTTACTGTATCGCTATTATCCAAGTGACTTTCTAATTAACTTTCAAAACCTAACATTTCATAAACAAGAACTGATAGTTCTAACATGATCCAACATAAAGTCTTAATCAAACTTAATGATGACGATCCCCAACCTAGCCATCACCATTCGCAGAAACCAAAAGTAATTTTTGAAAATATGTCAATGATCGGGAGTGAGCTTTAAAGCTCAATAAGAAATACTAATATATTTCAAGGATAAAAGTTTTCAATCATATAACAAATAGAGATGTTTTTAATCAAACTTTAGATTCAAAAATAAGTTTGAACATTAACAAAATTTACTTCCAAACATTCTCACATTTTAAATCAGTTTCATATCAAATGTGATCCAAACAATTTCATATCAAATTTCGATTCAAACACTTTCATATCAAGTCCAAAATCAAATACATTTAAAATATATTTTTCTCTGGTCATCAAATATCAAATGGTGCCTTGCCATGTGCGACTTTTAAATGTGGCTAGCCGCAAATTGTTCATTTTAAGGTGGACGAAACCAAACACTACTAATACTAGTAATCTCTAACTGAAACCCCTAGAGGTTGGGATTCAAATCAATTACATTCGATACCAAGGAATGTAAATGTCAACTATTATTCTGCTGACATAATAATAGGGTTTGAATCTATTATTCTGGCTTGACGGATGGGCTAACGAACTAAAGTCAAATATTTCATTCAAAAGTTCAAATTATAAACATCATATCTCCACATTTTCATAACAAAACAAATCTCAAAAGTACAATCATACAAATCTCATTTTTTGATCCATGATAACTCAAATAATAAAAGTAAAACTTTTCATAAACCAAGATTATATATAATTCGCTTAAAACAATTTCATCTTCAAATGAAGTAAACAAACAATTTTCTTTTTAAATATTCAGATAATATCCCTTACCTCAAAGGAGTATCAAAAGCTTTGAAAGAATTAACTAAGAATTTCACCTTAATGAAATATTTCTCTAAAATAATAAGGGAAGAATCTATCATCATTACTTATTTATTCTTTAAAACTTTCCTAATTTGATATTCTTAACAATGATATTATTTTTAATTTTTTAATCCATAATAATAAAAGTTAATGGGTTTTTCTAAATATTTTATAAAATTTTTGATTTATAAATTTATTCATCAACATGATTTTTTTGTTCACTTTCAACATATTGGACAAATCGAAGCCAAATGATAAATTCATTTGAATTAGGTAGTTTTACAAATTTTATAAAACTCATATTCTTTGGATCTTATTTTAATAATGTATTTATTTTATACTCTTAATCCCTTTAACTAAATCTTTACTAGAAATAATATTAATAATATTTTACAAATTATATTATTACACAATACTATCCAAACTTTTACTCCAATACAATTATCATACTTGACAACAACTATTAACGGATCTTATTTCCTATAATTGCTAAATAATTATTCTAATCATATTCCTTACAAATTCTCATCCTTAATAAAATATTTTACTACAAAATACATATATCTTTAAATACTTATCAACACATATATTTATACAAATCCAGCCTTTTCAAATTTATCTTATTTGTTTATTATTATTTCTTCAAAAATTATCCTTAAATACTTTTTCATTCTCATACTCAAAGTAATTCATATATTAATCACCAACTTACTTTATTTATTTCTAAAGAACGAAAGTGTAATCTAACTGAATTTCTTTAGGTTGATCTAAAACTGAAAGAAAAATTAAAGAATCTACATCAAAGAAATCTAGAAAAATAAAATAAGGAAGATCTTACTTAGATAAATTTGTTCTTCAAATCCTAGATTCGAAAGCCGTACGTCCTATGGATTCTACCAGCCATAAAGAAATTCAAAGATGAATAGAAAGGATTTTCTTTTCTTATTCCAATTTATACCTAGGGTATCCATTAGGAAAATTACCTTTTTACCCCTCTTTCATTAAATTAATTAATTAATTAGCTAATTGAATTATCATTATTATTTTCCTAACTTATGCCTATAAAAATTTATGTCATTATTATTTTCCCTAATTTATACCAATACAAATTCCTGTCATTATCATTTTCCCTAACTTATACCTATACAAATTCCTAGGTGTTACACTTTATTTATAAGAACCGCGTGTAAGAAGACTATACTAGTTATTAATAATATACCTTTGTTATTCATTACTCGGACCCCTGTGTTTTGTTTTTCTTTTCTTTTCCTATTCTCTTTTTCTACTTATCAATCTCTCCTTACGAGGGCCTCCTCACTCTTATTCACCACCGAAGGGTTGGGATCTCCTTTCTTTAAAGGAAGCTACACTCCTGCTAATGGTTGAAGAAGAAAAGGCTTTCATTACTGGATACTCCATCAGAATAAACAGCTGTTGTTTCGAATCTCCCCAGGTAATCTTTAGAGGAATGGCAATTACATCTTAGTGAATAACATGGATTACCTATTACCATGAATTGAATTGTTTTTGAATAGATATGGGTAGTTGGTGTTGTGCTGATGACATCGGGTTAGTTTTACATTGAAAGTGAAATAAGGAAAGAAAAGCAGGTTTCCGTAGCTTAAATAGAGTATAGCGCAGCTACTACCTACTCGACCATTTATAAGTAAAAAGATCAAACTCGAAACATAAAGGCTTGTTCGGGGCTTCATAATCCTATAATAGTTTCAAACTGTGACTCACTACTCGTTCAAGTCTATATATTCACTGCAGTAGGCCTCGCCATTCATTCGCTCACAACTTCTGCTCATTGTTTCTATTAAATGAGCCAACGCCCTATCGAACAAAAAAGGCCTTCCCTCTACTTCGATGTCCACAAAAGGAATTACTGTTAATTGGATGTTTTTATGACATGGTATCAAGCCAGCTATTAGATGCTGTAAGTGAATCAAAAGTAGAGAAAAGGTAAGCTCCTCTAAAATGCCTTGCTCAAGTGGAAGCTTGTGCTAGGAAGAAGAGTTCTGTGAGCTACTGGGGGAGGGGATGGCCTCTCATCGGAGCAAGAGAAGATCCAAGTTAGGAGTTTGCATAGGGGAGAATAAGTCTTGAAGCTTAGTTGAAGGTTAAGGAAAAGGGAAAGGAAGTGTTTGGCTAGGGGTCACCTCCGCCTCTAAGTGGAGAGGAAGGAGCCAACCTACCTGCAGGGGAACACCATTGACCGTAGGACAGGATAAATCCTCTCCATTCACTCCGTGGAGTAGCATGAGCGAGGGAAACGCTTAGGTTAACAACATCATTTTCTTTGAATGAACAAAGACCATACGCCTAGATTAACGACTCTATGGTTTAGGAGATGAGCACTCTCCGCATAGAATGCCTAGATCCGCATATTCCATCCACATGGGTGGAAAGAATAACTTGATTGCCAATGGAATTTTATAAAAGAATAAGGAATTTACTATATAAACACTAAACACTACAAAAAAAATATTATTGAATTAAATGAACCTAAGGGACGAAACAAGTCCTTCTTTAGAGCACTAGTCAAAACACAAGAGAATTTGAGTTATAGCGTCTGGCTGACAAAAGTCGCTTCGCCAATGTTTGTTCGCTTATACTGTACGGCTCCAACGACCAAGACGTAGGGAGGCTAGTTTGAGTTGTTACCTAACTGCGCTTACCAAAGCGAATTTTGACGGGAAGATAGGCACCTAACCGATTTTCTTTATGCGCGCTCGAGCTTAAAGAAGTCGCCCTTTCTCGTGGGCAGTCTTCAATGCGAAGCCAGGCGCGGAATGTCGCTAAATCATTTTTAAGTGGTGTTGTTTGATTCGCTTTGTTCCTTTTCTGTGAACTTCCACCAATGTGATATATGGGCAAAACTGCCACATTCATAGCTGAACTGGTTTTATGACTACATTTGTCTTTAAGTTCCAGAATATTGTATTTTTTATAAAACCAACTAAAATCAAATATAATAACAATGTAGGCAACATCATGGCACAGCTTTCCAATAAGAGGATTATCATTAACAATCTTTCTCATTCCAAAATATGATTTGATAGAGATCAAATATAATCTTAGATGCGCTGGTGATAGTTTCACCAATTTTCAAATGCTTTCATTGAGATTGGCTTGGTGGTCTTTATATAATGAATATTCTTGCTTACCCACCTCGCTTATACTTCTTTGCATAGAAAGTATGGAAGGCATTGAACAACCCAGCTTTGAAAGCTCAACTCGAGAGATTTTCTTCCATTCCAAAGGACTCAAGATATGTACATAGGTTCCTCTCTATGTGGTGCACTCCGCTTTCATACCCAAAAAGAAAAGATAAAGCTTTAAGGGAAATAACTTTTATTTGATGAAGGTCTTACGTCAAGAAGAAGACTGAAAATTTTTCTTTGCAGCAGTCCCAGATCGGGAATATGTCAATTCTCCCTATGAAGAGGGAGGAGTCAAAATAAAGTAAAACATTCATTTTTCATTAAGACAGGTAGGTAAAGAGCAGGATACACCAAATAGAGTGTGTAAATAATGACGAGGATCAAATATTCAAACATTTATATATAAAGAACAACCAGGTGTTCAACCAACCTGACCTCAATGAATGCCAATCAAGAATTCACTTTCTTAATGTCTGTAGACATCCTTCTTGTGGCTTGAAAATGACATCACTCATACCAAGAGGGAGACCTTCATTATTTGATCCTCCAAATTGTGGAGATAATCAGGAGATAATCTAAAATAATAGCTTGCTTGTAAACCTCGTCAGTGTTTAATTAATATTCTTAGCCACGTCTTTTCCCGCGCACAACCATCGAATCTACTAGTCCTCCTCAAACCCCCTAATGAAAGATCTCTGAATAGAATTCCTTGCGAATTCTAGTTTTCAAATTCTTCCATGATAACCCAGAAATGTCATGGTTCCTCATATATGCATTCCATCAAGTTAGTGCATAATTTTACGATATCGATTTTCTTTCTTCGATCCAGTTCGTTTTGACTTCTTTCCGACGGATCAACCCTATTCTAAGAAGGGCTTCTGATTCTGTATGATAATAGAACGAGCACTTGCTGCGCTGGATGGCCAAACATTTCATTCAATGTTGTCATGGGGTTTCGGCAATTTCAATTCCATTTTCAGTCTTTTTCAATTGAAATGATTCAGATGCTCTTGGCCACACATGTCGGAGCATCCAAATCAAAACCAAACAGAGGCCGCGGCAGACAACAACAAAAAGCATTTTTGTCTCCATTGATCACCTATCGCAGGGAAGCAAAAGATAGATGGTAGGAACTAACTAGGGTTTAGATACCAATTCGAAGAGCATTCGCTAAAGAAAACACCTTCTCAAAATTATTCAAAGCTTTGGTTTGAAATAATTTCCAATGCTAAGCTTCTAATTAGTCGCTTATCGAGATGTGGAACCGAAACTCACTTCGGACTGATAACCGTTGCCGGATAGTTAATATAATATATATATATCCTCTTTTCTTTCTAAAATCGTTGAATTACCGATAGCAATGGGAAATGTGGACCTTTTAAACTTGTTATTGTCAAGAAATGAAGGCCACTTCAAGCCTGGCACATGGGAGCAAACGACCCACTACTCGACTCTCGACTCTACTCCCATCTATATCTACACCATAATATATAATGTGGTGCTAACTCCTCCGCCAAAGACGCACTCCTCTCGCCACTCCATTTCCCCGAGAGTCCTTCTCCGAGATATGCCTGATTTTCCCCCCCGACATCCACCCAAAGCGAGTACCTTCAGCCCCCCAAAGGGGGACCAACATTGCCACCCCTATCAGCCGACCGATCAAGTAGGAGAGCAAGAGGCTAAGGCCCATGTCTCTAAGCTTTTGGTAAAGAGGGCGGAGGGTGGGTGTCGTAGGATTTGATCATCCTCCGTCGTAGGATTCGAGGCACGCCCATAGCGGTCACGGCAACCCTTAATCACCTCACAAATTTCAATTCAGCCATGCCCGATAAGAAGTCAAACTAGTAAAAAGAGCAGTATGAACCCACATTCTAATACCTTACAGCAGCAAAGCCCAACTAACTACAACAATAGACTGAGAGAATACCATAACTCGAATATATTGAGATTTTGAAAATGGAAAATTAAATTAATTGTAAAGGCTCAGGCATCAAACTTGCGCTAGATTCAGACTCCATCGTATAGGGGCTATGCTGCCTTCAAGCTTTCCTCCTCCTTAGTTAAGGACGGGTCATAGCAGGAGGTAGGAATACTAGATTGTTGGTGTCGTGATAACCATAGCATGTCTAAGTCGGAGATTCTCAACTTTAGAGACCTGAGGAAGAGGCTCGAGAGACAAATCCACATCTACCGGTCAGATAGAAAGTGACGCACCGATAGCATCAGAGCGAGGAAAGACTTAAGGGAAGTGAAAGCAATGGATCATGGAGTCAGTTGAAGGTGTCTACCACGAGAGGTTATATGGATAGGTCCTTTCCCGCAAAGTGGATCAACTATTATAAATTTAGCTTATGGTGACTTCTAACCTCCTCGTGAGTTAAGGAATGAATACAAGAGTTTCTAGTATTTCGTTTATCAATGTGTAGCTTATGTGGTCTGATGATGGCATAGCCCTTCTAGGTGGGCATTCCCTCAAGTAGAGATGTTCGTGTTCGCTTTCTTTTTGTCTTTCTAAGAGAATGAAGGAGTTTTATGTATGGCAAACAAAAAGGCTTTTGATAAACACAATGAAAGCAGTCGAGACTATCTTTATGTAGGAGCGATGCACCAAAACTTAGAGTTTAGTCAAGATCATCGCCGAAGTCCTCGTAGCGAAGTAAAAATAGCAAAGCCATGCGTTCGGCAACAACATTCTTTCTCTATCTCGCCCAATGAAGTCCCTTCTATCTGGCAGTTCAAGGCCTGTCTATCTGTCCAATTAGGAATGAGATAATAAAGAAAGATAGTGGTTCAGAGAAAGTGCTTTTCATCTATCCTAGAAAACCTGCGAGCCTATGTCCTAAGTCAATCTTTTTTTCTGCCTCACAGACTTATGATCAAGGAGCAATAGAATTGAAGAAAGTTCTTCAGAATAGGTCTGACAAATAGTTTAGTGTATCAACATAAATAACTCATTGTTCTCAGAAAGCTTCGTTGAATAGAGAAGTGTGGCGTTGCCTCTATCCATGAGCTCGATTCTCAGAGGATCGATGAAACAAAGTAGGAAATGTGGAAGACAACGTTGAGAAAGACGCTAGCTAGCGCAAACTAGAAAGGAAATAGGGGTCGTCTTGAAATTATTCAATTAATAGAAATTCAAAAGACGGAGATTCAATGCGATAAGCTAGCCAATCCATTCCTCTTAAAAGCACTCTTCTTTTTCTTACTTTTCGGGCAAAGCAGCTTAGCTACAGCCTTCGTGCCTTACCTTAAGAAAATGCTCAAATCAGTCTTCAAATAAAATGGGCTCTGAAACGAAATGATAATAGATAGTGTGACAGGGCAAGTTCTATGGTAGTTGAGGGCTCAAGTGAAAGAAGGAGCTAATTCGTCTAAGAGAGAAGGTATGTTGGGAAAGCGAGCACTTTCTGTCATGATAAGCGAGTAAGGGTAAAAAAATATGCAACTAAGTAAGGATTTGGAGAAGATCTGTTCCTCTGAGATCTCTATTCTCGGTTGAATCCTTATTTGTAGCTCAACAAAAAGATTAAGAAGATCTCACGCTAAGACATGCATCCAAGCACAGTTTAAGATTGAGTCTTAGGCCGACTCTAACCACCGGCGGCGCTACAACTACCAGTCTATTATCGCCGGTACTATCACCACCAATGATAGTGTGACAAATCCAAAGATTCCAAGGATCAGATTTACCTACTACAGTGCTGTGCTTCCGGCTTGGGGTTGAATGCGCACTTATAGCTTCTTTATCGACCTAAATATTATAGAAAATATACACATCTAAACTATAAAGGTGTATTAGATTTCGACCACATTTATCGAGATGTATCCATTATTTTCTTCATAGATCTGAGGAAATGTAAGACGGGGATTGAATCCTGATTTCCTCTTTATTTACCAGGCCATCACACACCCTTTCTCTCGATTGATCTTGACCTTCCTTATCCCATACCCGTACTCAACCTACCAATCGGCTGATTCGTTGGTATTATGGGGCATCTAAGCCACTGACCTACCTCGTTGAGTGTCCTGACAGTATACCGATTCATACTTCCTCGGCTAGACAACTTAACTTACTTATCTCCATTCTGATATAGAAGTAGAAGTGGCACTTGGAGCTTTACCCATCATTTCAAGTACGCTCCAATCGAAAGTTTGATGCATTGCTTTTTAACAACAAATTTGGATCAAGATTGAAACACATTAATCATTCACTACAATTTAAGGGAATTTATTCCTGGACTCCACATATTAAGAAAGGTAGGACTTCAATTTTACCTCAAAAAGTGGCTATTGAGCAAATATTCATAAACGAATCCTTCGAAGACGGGGAGTATGAGGTTTAGCCTCTTATGTTTAGAGAAGCAGCTTCCAAAGCTTGATGATCGAGGTAGGGCTCCTTGTTTACCATGGAGCAGGGGTGTCAATCTATAGAAATTAAAATCATAGATCTAGGCGTATATTCACTTATATATCCCAGGCTTCTCTCTCTTCTTCTTCTCTCTTTTTTTTTTTTTTGCTAAAAGGGCTTTCCCAAGTGATTCATAGGATACAAGGCACCGGTCTTTGAAACGAAAGCCTCGATCATGATTAGAGTCCTCGATATCGAGTTCCCTATTTCGTGTTGGAACATGTGGTCCTTCTTTTTGTATTTCCCGCCGATCCAAAGAACACCAGGCACAAGATGCTTCACTTGTGAATAAGATTTTTCAGGAGGAATTACGGAGGTCTTTTTCGACGCTGAAAACGTTGCCTTCGCTTGAAAGACAAACCATTTCGGTGCACTAAAAAAAAAAAAAAGGACTTCTTTCATTCGATCCTCTCAAGAACCGCCTTCTTGTTAGTCTCTTAAGTGCATGACTATCAATCCATGGGGCCACTGCACAACTGACGAGACTGGGGCCTGGGCTGCTCACCTATCATGAGCACTCCATTCCATGTAAGTATATACATAGAGGTTTCAAAAAGATAACAATTATGCTATAATTACATCAATATAGAACTTGCATATTCAACTTCAGCTTCCGCTTCATTAAACGTAGTTGACCCAATCGCATCAAGCAGTGCCCTATAGTCAACTCACCTCACATCGAGTCCTTCCTCTTCTCCAGGATTGGTGTGGGGGATCAGCCACTAGAGGCGAGATAACCCTTGTTTAGTTCATCATTCTGTTAAGATATAGAGTTGTATCCCTAGTCAAAGGACTAATTGATTCATAGCCAATGTTCTTGCCTCGGGCATGGAAAAGCATCTTTGCCTATTGTCTGATGAGGAAGGAGAAAGAGAATAGGCCCATGAAAAAAAAAGAATTAGCGATTCAACTATTACGGGCCTGAGATATAAATTTAAACAACTACTAACCAGGGCCTAGGTAATTCACTGATGGAGTGATGATTTGCCATAGTGGACTCTAAGCAAAAGGATTCTCATCCAGAAGTGATTCACCACTTTTTTAGTATGGAACTTGAAAGAGTAAACTTCGAGGCCTTTCGTCGAGTTTAATCGCTTCCCAAAGATGACTCAAATCTCTTAATAAAGGTATCTTCCTGGTGACAGCTGTGACAGCGGAGAAGCATAATTCATTCTAAGTTTGAAGGACGTCTTCCTGATAGGACCAAATGATACATGCAAATTTATGACACTATTACCAAAAGAGTATTATCTAATCCTGCAACAATGCTATAACTTGTTGGAGACCATTTTTCATATGTATAAAAATGGAATTGTTTTCTTGTAAGATGACCTGTTTTAAAATTAGTTTCGTGGGTCTCAATCAATGCAAGTGCAATGTGTCAGATAAGCAATAAAAAGTGGATATTTAAAGTCTAGATATCATTCCCATAAGGCAGATGATAAATCAAAAGACTAATTACCCCAACTACTCAAGATCATTACTATTTGGACTCCACTAATATGATAATGAGAGGATTTAACAGATTCCAGATTTTAAAATTTAAATATACAAGCGTGAAGTTTGAATAAAATTCAAGGAGGATTCACCGAGTAAGACAAAACTGATCCGATCAGTTAATACATCAATTTCTCGTGATCATTTCAATTTTTAGCTCACATCAATCGAAAACTAAGTTTGTCAAAGATGCAAGGTTGTATAGTTTGGATTTCTCCCTTAACAATACTTTTCACTAATTAAAGGTTCATATTCATTTGTGAGACATGATTCTAATTAGTAACTTGTAATATAAACTCTCTTTCTAAGAATCAGGTACTTTTCCTTTTAGTACTTCCTACTCAGATATTAGGACTAAAGAATTCTTGCCCCCATAGACAGGATCTTGCAAGCCTTCTCCAATTTGATTGACACCTCAAACTACACTTTTGATGCAAATCTCCATCTCCTTGATTAGATCTTAGCTAACACTAGGATCGAATCACCCATCAAAGAGGAGAAACCTCTGAGTGATTAGACAAATACTTCATTCAACCTATCTCAATTTATAAGTAAGTTGGTGATATATCTGAGTAATCCTTCAAAGTTCATTAGTTCCATAGTATTAGTCTACCATACTCACAAGGAACTGTTCTACATTATCAGGATTCTCTATCTTTAAGTCAATAAGAGGGCCTCTTGGAAATCAGAGTGAGATACAGTACTTTGCATTGGGTACACGGTGATAATACTGAGAACAAGTAAATTTATAAACAATACCAATAAAATAAATTCAAGAATCTAATTTGAAAGCTCTTCCTCTGGCAAAGAAAATGATCATCAACAAAGACCCATTTCAAAGGAGCTCATCTTCTCAAAATCAGTTACCAGCACGTTGGATTAACCGACGCAAATCTAATAAAATTATAAGAAAACTAAAATAAATGAATCCCTGTGAACTTTCCAACATCCATTGAAATCCGCTTAATGAAAAGAATAATTTATAAAGAAATACCAAATGTCGCACTTCAAGATAATACCCAAATCCAGAAATTAAAGGAAAATAAACTCAACACTAAAGAAAACTATACTGCCAACCTACTAAAATGGAAAAGAAAAATGTGAAGAGTCTTCAAACACCCAGAACTCCGGAGTCGGGCCGAAACTCGGGCACATTGCCCAGAATCTGCATTTATAGGCTTTCCAATGTTGGACATCACTTCATTAATTGCATTGTGGATCCCTAAAATTATGGCCCAAATTGGTCTCTTTGTCGCAACATAGAAAGTTCTGTCGCGACAAAACCTCCAATCTTTATCGCTTCCTCTATCGTAGCTTCTCATTTTTCTCAACGTGACTTTCTCCGCTCGTTTCCGATTTGTGCTGGGCGCATACTTTGTTGATGTCGCCGACATAAATTTCTTTTCTGAAGAAGGTTATCGCCGCGACATAAATGCTCAGGTCGCGACACCAAACCTGCTGCACTCCAAATTTCATGTCTCGCCCTTCAGAGTATGTCATGACATAATTTTTCTTGTCGCAACAAACAATTGTTTTTTAGTTTGGAAACTTTGTCGCTGGCTGTGATTTCTTTAAGTCTCTTTGTTAATTTTTCCGTCATGGATAAGAAACTTTTGTCATGATGTACTTTTCTTCTCGTGTTCTTTACATTGTGGGAGTTGCTTGGTTTTAAGATAGAATTATATGTCATACACAATTCGTTTCGCCATTCTCAAGTCTTCTTCACCCTTTGTCGCGAACTACTTTTCTCTCGTTTACTACGTAATTTTATCATTCCTTAGCTTTTATTGGCTGCGACCAAAAAACTTTCATTACCATTAATACCTTTAATATTCCCTTAGTTTTGTATCATTTATAGAAAACTCGTCACAAAAACGTTTTGCCTCAACTTTGATTATGTCGCAATGGGTAAACTTTCGTTTCATTCCTTCTTGTTTTACTTCTTCAAAGATCTCTTGTCGCGATAAGTAATTCACCTCCTTCATGTTTTGTCTGTAGCGAGAGAAATAATCTTTGTCGCGACAGAGATTGTGTTGCCCTTGGTTGTGAATTATGACTATTATGTTACGACATTATTTCCTTGAGTTGACTTGATGATGGAAACTTTGTTGCAACATAAAAACACTTGTCTTAGATGACTTGTTTCATTTTTCCCGATATTTTCTATCGGTGGACAAAATCGTTTCTGGTCGCGGACAGAAGTTCATCCATTAGTCTTCAAATTTTTATGTTGCAACATAAAAACAAAGCTGCGACACACCTTCACCATCAATCTTGCTATGTCACGAAAAATTTCGTATTGTCGCCGGCTGTTTTCTTCAAAATCTTCGTTTTGTTGCGACAGAAAACTTTACTGGGTCATACCTAAAAAGTTTTTTTCAGCCTCGAAGCTATGACCAATCTTTTGTCATGGCATTTGCCGGCCGGGACATAGTTCCTTCTGGGCCCGCCACATTGTGTCGCGACATATAAATGTTGTGTCGCGAATAATGACGCTATTTTTCCTTTTTTGCTTCTCTCTTTTCTCGCCGATTCTCATTTTCAATAATTGCATGCAAACACAAAGTTGATGAATATTCCACATTTCAAATAAAAATATATCTAGGACTATTAAAACATGTGCTTAAAAATGGATTAAAATAGATGAGTTTTACACTCATCAAATTCCCTAACTTAAAGTTTTGTCATTCCTGCCAAAGAAAAGAAAATTTTTGCTCACCTCAAACAATTTAACTTTTATTTTTAAGGACATTTTTCTATTCACAACTCAATTGTGCAGGAAACATAAGTAGTTGTAGGATTAATTCTAAACATGTTTCCATTCTAGATTCAAGAAGATTTTCAATTAAGTTTACTTAACCAACCAATAATTCATAGTGTGTAATAATTTAATCATTAAATCCTGATTTTTGTGTGTGTGCTGGTCTTTACTCTTTTTCTTTGGCAGATTAGTTCATCTTCTGGGATATTGCTCAGTTGGCATACTCTCTTTCATTTTTAAAGTCCGATATGCTTATTTGTCATATTAATCTCCACTAATGTAGTACACACGCCTTCAATCCAAATAGGTCTTCTTTTTAGGCTTGTAATATGTGGCTCGGGTAATGAGGTAGATAATTAGACATTTGTGCTCAATTTAACCCAGATTCTAGACAAATTACACTTTTTCCTTTGATACATCCTGATTTGATTGTAATTTTCTAAACTTCCCAAATGTTTAGTGCATCTCTTGCATATATTCTTCGCCTTGCATATTTTTCTTTTTTCATTGATCACACCCAGAAGATACTTTTCCTCCTTATTTTAGAAGCTTTGTCACAACATAAATTTCTGGGAATGGTGCAATGTTGGTCCTTTTAAGCTTTCTACCACACTTAACAAACTTTGGGTCAATAACTCCTATACTCACAGACAGGGTTAGGTGTCAACACCCTTAGGACTTAATTGTTTTAGGGAGGATGGCTACAAGACCAACTTATTCCTCTTGATGTTTTTGACAGCTTCTTTCATCTTTTCTTTTTATCTCTTATTATCTTTATGCACTTTTTCTCTCAACCCACTATCTTCTTTTCTGCATCTCAAAATGATATTCCCCTAAACTTGTCCCTTTATGTCATTAATGTCTTTTGTCTTGCAATCTGGGGAAATAAGGGTTCTTTACTTTAGGATGAGATGTGAGGAAAGGATTGTGTTTCTCAATTTATGGTTGATGATGAAATTTGCTTTAGGCTCAAATAAGGAACTAGGGTATATGCTTATGCATATCATAGGTAGGCTTTTGAATGTCTAAACTTCCAAGGATGGCCTAAATCATTTCCTCAGTAGTGGTATTGCTCTAGATTTTGCCTTGACTAATAATCTAACAAGTTCAGACATTGAGAGTTTAATTGGTGGATGTATCCTGTAAGATGTTCCTAATTCAAGACAAGTCTTTCCAGAGTTATCACACTATGTGCAAAGTTATCGTGATTTTATGACCAAACTATTACATCAAAACAAAATTATAAGTTTTATCTGCTCCATCAATTTAGTAAAACCTTCCTTATTCTCAAGTTCAACATATTTATTCATAATCTTACAACTTATATTTCCATTTATTTCATCCTACCCCAATGCATCTATCAATGCTTTGTCTGGGTTTGCATTCGCTTATTGCGGTTGTTTTAATCAATTCAAGAAGTTCATTTTGATAATTCATTCAGCTCACAACAATCCAACACAACAACAATTTCATCAATTCAATTCAACCAAATATGCTAGAGCAATTAGAAAATTTGATCCAGGTAGCTGGTTTCTCAATTATTCAACTAAGTCAAAGAAAATTAAGCAAAAAGCAGCAACCAAAAAAATCAAAAACACAAATGAACACAGAATTTTCAAAGAATTCTTTATTTTATTGACTATTTTGATGACTGGACATCGAAAGCACAGAGGAGGATGAGGAGATGGAACAAAGTAGGGAAAGTGAGCCATTTTCTTTCTATCGCGCCATAAAGTGAGGGCAGTTGATCGGGTCTAGCTTATATCCAAATGCTGTATGAGAATCTGTGGATTCGACTTGTGGTCATTTTCTGATTTGCCGCCTTCTCCACTTTTGTTTAGTACAAACCACTCCATGGGTAGGGCTAGCTGCTTGATAATGTCATTTTGTCTCTCGTCATTAGAATTCCTGCCCTCAACCCACTTCGGGCATAGTACATTTTTTTAATCAAGTTTTTGCTGATTTGGTGTCTAAGTCATTCAAGACTTCTCCCTCGTAATTCAGCCCTCCAATTCCTTGTCCATTTTTTCAATCAAAGCTGACTTTCTTTGATGTTCTTGTACGTATACCCAAAGGCATCCGCTGCAAAGATGTTCTTCTCCATAGCCTCCTCCATTTTCTTCATGATTTTGAATAACTCATTTTCTCTTTTTAGCTGCTCAAAGATAAAGGCATCTTCTCTTGCCTTTAATTCTTCATTGAGCTCTTGTTGCATTGGAGCTGGGCTTTCACACTATTCTGGCTCAATGTACCCTTCATATTCTTTTTCTACTTCCACTTCTTTCTTTCCTTCCCTATTCTTTTTGGGACTTTAGTTACCTTGCGTTAAAGTTGGGAAAGAGTTTCTTTGGGTAGGTTTCCTCAGTCCCCCATTCTTCCTCAACTCCCTTTTTAATACAAAGTCTAGTTATTGTGGCTGGGTGTGGAATTAAGCCCTTGCAATTGCTTTCATAGTAGCCCAATATGGACTTTTCAATGATTTTTCCCACATTTATCTTATAACCCTTCAACAATGCATAGAGGAGGATTGCTTCCTCCTTTCTCACTATGCTGAGATGCTTCGATGGCATAAGGATGTAACTGAGCAAAGTGTAACCACCTGCTTTTCAAATGATCTCCTGGCAATGGATTTAAAAGGAGTTCGTCTCCTTTCCATTCTCCTTTTCCAAACTGCTAAGAGTCTATTATTTTCTGGTGTTCTGGTTCCCTTAGTTGTTTCTTGAACTTCTAGCCATCCTTTTGCACCCCCAAACTGTACAATCTATTTATCTCTTCCTTGCTGAAGTCTACCCAATGCCCTTTAACATATACTTTCTTTCCTTCCCTCTCCACCAGATTAGCAAAGAATTCCTTCACCAAAGCATCACAACCAGGTTCTTTGTGTTCAACCAGTGATTGCCATCCTCTATTTTCTAGCATTTTAGCAAAAGGGGAGATAAGCTTTTTGAATCCCCTTTCGGTAATGAAGCCTCTGTCCTTCAAACTTCTTTCCATTAGGGCTTCTACTTTGTCTCTTTCCATTAGGGCTTCTGCTTTGTCTGAAACAAAGTTTCTTGCTCTATCTTTGCTTTGTTCAGCTTCAGCTTCATTCGTTCCCCTTTTTCTTTTTCTTGATTCTTCAACTGTCTGCTAATGCTCTTCATTTTCATCATCCCTTCCCTCAATTTGCACAGTTGCTGCTAGAGAAACTTGTTATGTTTGATTTTCCAACTAAATGTACTCTTCCATTATTTCGTTGAGGTTTAGAATCAGGATTGTGGGGTCAGACATGGTAAGGTTAGGGTTTTGGAACTTTAAGGTTTTAGGGGGTCAGACGAGAGAGGCTCGAGTGAAGGTTTGAGAAGGCCAGAGTTTATGAGAAAGGTGGCCCTTCAGTTTTCAAAAATTTTCAAATTTATAAGCACGGCTTGATTGCGTCTTCATTAAATGTCGCGAACATAGCTCATAATCAATTAAAACTAGGTTTCCAATAAATGTCGCAACATCGGGAAGAATGTCATGTATTAATTTTCATTGCATCATCTGAGTTTGTGTCGCAACATTGAAACTTTGTGTCGCGACATAAACTTGCCTTTTTAAATTGAGCCAAATTTTATTTATAAGCCGCAAACACGTAGAGTATGTCAGGATATTCTTTTTAGTGCTTCAATTTATGTCACGACATTAAAGAATTGTGTCACGACATTAAAGAATCAGGTCACTTACATAAACCTCTTTTTTCACTTACCCTAAATCAATTTTGTTGCGACATTTTAACCAAAAACTCCGAAATTACATCTTCTCCTGCTTCATGAAACATTTAAGGCAAAAAAAAAAAAAAAAAAAAAAAAAAAAAAAAAAAAAAAAAAAAAAAAAAAAACTTTTTACCCACCATACCTCATCTGAACATTTGGGAAAACTCAATTTAAACAATCAAAGAACCTCAATTCAAGTATGAACAATTGTTTCATTTCTTAATTCAAGAAGAATTTCCCTAGATTTTAAGAATATATTTTTACTCAACAAAGCCAATATTTCCTTTCTACTTTTAAAATAAAACACATTCTCTTAGTCTTCAATTATGCATTATCATTAACAAGTTAAGGGAATTATAATTATTTCAGTCATTTTCTCAGATATTTCTTTTTGAGACAATGTGTTTCTAATAAATTCTTGAATTTAGCTTCATTGTCTTGAAAAATCAACAACCGAAAATAAACTACTAAATGTATTTAAACCAAACAACTACCTTACAAGATTTAATCAATTAATCAAACTATTAAAACTTAAAATTAAAATCCTTCGGGGTTGCCTCCTAAGAAGCTGTCTGGGCCAATGTCCCTAGCCAGACATATGTCGCTTGATAACTTCCTTTCAACATCTCTTTGCTTGCTCCTTAGCCGAAATATTCTTCCTACCATTTCCATTGCATATTTCTCATTCCTTATATCTTCTTTGCTTTCTTGCACCATCATTATTTCTCAATGTAAGAAAGGTAGATCTTTGGATTTATCTCAGTACTACTAGGAAATGCATATCTGGATTAGTTTTGCAAGGATAAGGCCAGCTGCCCTACTTGAGTCTCCAAGTTCCTCAATGGAGCCTTAGTATTTGTTTGAAACACAACTGTGTTTGCTTGGAAATTGTCAATTTCAAAAAATCTCTTCTCATGCATATTCAAAATTATTTTGTTTTCCTCCATGAACTGTAGCATCTAATCTTCAAAAGATTGAGTCCTTTTCTAACCCCGCATTCTCCTTATCAGTCCCTATGTTGCTTCGTCAAGAGCCACCGCTGAACCCAGCCGAGTATAAGCATGATGGTAATTTTGTCTAAGTCGAAGGCCCTGTTGTGGTCCTCCACCATATGAAAAGTTTTCACTGCTCCTCAATGCTAGTGTATGTGCTGGCAGTCAGTTAGCTTAAAGGTGTAGCTCATATTTGCATTTAGGTAGTGCCTTCCTCAACCTGAGAGATAGGCTCTTCAACTGGTCCTCAGCACGCTTCATTCCTTCTTTTTACTCCGTCCACTCATAAAAAGATGTATTCTTTTCCTTCGGCTTGTTCCCACTTGTTCATAACCGTATCCGCCATTTCTATGGTCACATTCCGTCCAAATCAATAAGACCACTTCTCACCGTCGCCTTCCCCCGGGCTTAAGATGGAGCCTCAGAGGCTGCATTCTCTGCAAGGTCTTCAATCGCTGCCTTGCCTCCTCCGCATATCTTCTTTAAAAGCTCCATAATAGGATGCATCAATTATACCTGAGGTATAATTCATGGCATGATAGAATATATCCATCCGAGTGGTCAAATCTATTCCATGCATGTGGCATATTTTCAAAGAATTCACCCTCCCATGCATCAGAGACTCTCCTCTTCTCCCTGCTTGAAAACAATTATTTCTCTTATTCTCTCAATAGTTAGAGTTAGAGGAAAAAATTTGCTCATATATGCCTCCACTAACTCTTCCCAAGTGTTCATTGATCCCACTGGCAATGAATCAAACCATGTTGCTGCCACATCTCTCAGTGAAAAGGGAAGAGCTGTGCTGATTACTCGGGTCTCACCCTATCTCACTGACTGCAGTTAGTCATCCCCATGAATCACCCCATATGCTCATCGGGATCTTCGGGAGGTGACTCCGTGAACTCGGTGTCATTGCATTCATGGTAATCAATGCTGGCTTCAAATTTCAAAATCGCTTTGCTTAAATTGCGTCGTCTTACCTGTGAGAGTACCTATCTGATAATAGCCCTAAAGTGTGCCTCCCCATGTGACAGCTCGATTTCCTCTACTCTTCTTCTTTTCCGAATAAATTTCGCACCGTCTCCTCGATGTGCCATATTTCTGCATTTGCACTGATCCTTCAAATTATAGTTGTTCTCTCGCATTTCGTCTAGAGGCAGCAGATCTGCTTTTGGTCTTCTATGCATTTAAAATCTTACTAAAATAGAAACACACTAAGATCAAATTAATCCTGTGGGAAACAGTTATCTCCATTATGCTCATAGAAAAATGTTAGTAGCTTCTTCATCTACTGTTTTTAAAACTATTTTTGTGATTTTAAAATAATAATAATAATAATAATAATATAAAAAAGAAAAATGTCCAAATTAGTAAATCTCTTCTTGGTTAGAATATTGATCTTTAAACATATCATCTGTCCCCGACAATCCACACTAAAAACTTGATAGACTAATGATATATGGAATTTATGACACTGCTACTAAAGGAGTATTATCTAATCCCTGTGCAACAATGCCATAAACTTGCTAAGACCAATTTTTCATATGTATAAAAATGGAATTGTTTTCTTGTAAGATGACTCCATTTAAAATTCAGGTTTATGGTCCTCAATCACTACAAGTGCACAGCTCAGACAAGTAATAAAAGTGGATATTTAAAAGTCTAAATATCATTCCCATGACGTATGGATGTCACGCCTCGATTCCCTATCCAATCTCGATTGGCGATCCGAATCGAGTCCGGGGAGCTTGGTGACCACACTGGGACTCTCTTTACTTCTTTATATATATATATATATATATATATTTTTTTTTTTTTTTCGTAGCCGAACTATACTGTATACAAACAATTTTGTAATAACCAAAAATCATTTATATACAAAAGAACTACCACCTAGAGTGGTGTCCATCAAAAAATCTATACACATATACTAAGTCCCATTTACTTCATACAAACACTTATACATATATATGTCTAATACAAACATCGAGATCGCAGTAAAACAAAGGTCAGAGCACCTATCTCCGAGATGGCCTGCACTACCGGTGGAATGTCCCTGGCCCTCTTTATCTCCTCTTTAGTACCTACACTGATTGAACACCCCCGCTAAGCTTTACGCCTTAGTGGGAATATATAGATAGTAAACGACTAATAACAATAATCGCCACAATCTTTTACATTTACTTTTCCTTATGCATATAATCTAGTTTATTCAGACAGGACTTCGACTCATATCATATTACACATGTAGGTTTTTATATCAATATCACGCGGGCCAGATTACCTATGTGTCATGTCTTTTACAAGTTTCAATTCATATCTTCTACATGTATGACATGTCAGATCATATTCAAAATAAACTTATTCATCTACAATGGCAAATCGAAACATATCAAAGTCATATCAAATACATACAAGGTCAAATTAGACTGATACACCGTTTAATCTACGATATCATTTTATTAAATTCTCGTTTTCAAAAGTGTCGCGCACCTCGAATCCCGACTGACCTTACTATGGATCCAAGCCTAAGCCCGCTTACTCCGACATTTTCAATTATCTTCTCAAAACATTTTGTTTGGTTTATTAAATTTTCGCTAAAAGTGTCGTGACCTAATCCCCGACTCGACCCTATTGCGAATCCAAGCCGTGAGCCCGCGATTCCGGGACATTTTCAATCTTCTCTCAAAACATTTTGTCTGTGTTATTCCATTTTAGACTTTTTAATTATGCGGAAGCACTTCATTATGGGCAAGCCCATAAACATTTACAATTAACAAAATGCATTTACTAAATAATGCATTTATATCCACATATACTCATGCCATTCATTTTCACATGCTTTCATTTTACAAATCATTTATCATATCACAAATACGTATTTAACGTAATAATTCAATTCACAATTCAATTCTATGTAGATTTAGCATATACATAAAAATCCCATTTACACTTGTCAATGTTGGTTATTTCACTTTGACTATTCAATTCACATTTCTGACGGATTCCGTTTAATGAATCCCGCCTTTATTATCGATCGGTAATGTGCCTACACATTTTACAATTCGGTCTCCCATCATGACAGATGTCGTTTGGTGCACCCCGACATGTGGTATTACTTATTCGTCTCCCATCATGACGCGATGCCGTTGGTGCACCCCACACGCCAGACAATCGGTTTGGTCTCCCCATCATGACGGATGCCGCTTCGTGCACCCTACAGGCGGTATCAATTAAATGCCATACGCCATCATGACGGATGCCGACCGTGCATCCCGCCAAGTGGAACATTTCTTTACCATACGCCATCACGACGGATGCCAATTGGTACATCCCGCCGCTGGGACATCGGGATACCTCAGGCGCTTCGTGACTAGACGCCGATTTGTGCATCTCGTCAAAGGCCTATCTGATATTTCAACTAATTCACATTTATGACGGATCTGCTAATGAATCCCGCTTTATTACTATCTGCATTCCATTCCTGCTTTTCAAACATCATTTCAATTCCATATTCACTTTCGTGATATCTTTTCAAAGATATACTTAATCTATGTAATTTCTATTTCATATACTCATTCACGTACTCATTTCATACTATTCATATACTCATTTCATATACTCATTCATATACTATTCATACGCCTATTCATGTGCTCATTTCATATACTCATTCATGTATACTCATTCATATATTCATTCACGTATACTCATTCATATACTCATTCACGTATACTCATTCATATACTCATTCATGTGCTCATTTCATATACTCATTCATATATACTCATTCATATACTCATTCACGTATACTCATTCATATACTCATTCATATACTCATTCACGTATACTCATTCATATACTCATTCATGTGCTCATTTCATATATACTCATTCATATACTCATTCACATATACTCATCCATATACTCAATCACGTATACTCATTCATGTACTCATTCACATATACTCATTCATATACTCATTCACGTATTTCCTTTCATTTGTTATCTTTTTCTGGTTATATGTGATAATAATCATATATAACTTAACCACATTATGTGTTCGCGATAAATTGCCTTCTCATTCATATTCATGTTTCAGCCGCTTTCATTTTCCATATCACATCTATGTTTCATGAACACATCTATACATGCTCGTGATTTCTCGCTCATATCTACATCATTTTCTCTACTATGTATTATAATTAACTTTAACCAAGCAATTAGTACACTTGGTACAACAACTCAATTTTCAGACAAGATGTGGGCACCAAATGCCATTAAATAGCATATGGTTAGATTCTAGACTCAATGAGCTTTCCATGGAGTCTAAGAATACCCATAATGGAGTCCTAACAAAGGAGTTATGCAAGTTGCAAGTCGGGGATAAAATCAGCACTTACAAGACTGGCAAAGAAGAAAGCAAAGCAGCCACCCGTCTTTTGTCATTTTTAGGGATCTTAAATTCAAGGCGATAATTGGTTCTTTTTGTACTACTTAAATCAAAGGTGCGCGGTTCTTCCAACTGAATCACCCAAATCGGAGCAATCGAACTCAAGTTATGTCCTAAACAACCCGACTACTCTATGTTGGGCCAAACGTAACTTAAATCGGGCCAATTATAAATCCCACTTTGAGTGAATTTTTGGGCCACATAGAATCAGATTTTGAAGGTACTCTATTCAGGATGTTTGTCTCTCCCAGTCTAGTTTAATTAGCAACTTTGAATAACTCAAATCGGATCAGAAATGATCAAGTGTTAGCCAAAATACGAACACTGGTCAAAATGTAGAGGTGGACAAACATTAACCTGCACTGCAAGATGTACTGGCCTGTGACTGCACAAATTTCGAATTTGGGTTCAATGTGGGTTTTTCTTCCTTTTCCATATATTGCTACCCAAATCAACCTCAATACTATATATACACATCAAACCACTCCAAATTCATCTTGTAATCTCTTTTTCACTCAAATCATCTTTCATTACATATCTTTCTTCAAAACTTTTCATGAATTACTCCTAAAACCATTCTAATATGGGTCATAACCCATACACAACCCAAACATAAGGATTAGTTAGGGTATGTTCAAAACCCTAACTCAATTACTTGCCATTTAACCATGAATCCAACCTCAAAAGTGGAGGATTTTATACTATCTTGTTCCATACGGGTTTTACTAACCCTAATTTCAAGAATTCTAAGGTTGGTGATGAAATTTAACAAAACCCTAGAGAGATCAAAGGGAATTGTGATGATTTCCATACAAGAATTCATTTTAGGGTTAGGTTTCTCACAACCCACAACCCACAAACATGTATCCATACAAATATATACAAAGTTCCATACCTTTTGCTCTTCCTTTCTCCTTCTCTTCTCTTCTTCTCTTCCTCTTCCTCTTCTTCTTCTTCTCCCCTTCTCCTCTCTCTTTTACGTTTTTTGGTCTCTAAAAAATGAGAGACCAATTACTTTATCCCATTTTTTTGTTAAGGCCATGTTCGCCTTTGCATTTTTAAACTCTTTTTCTCATTTTCGCATTTAGGTCCTTCCTATTTCTAATTTCTATTCCATATTTTTCAATTTCATATTTGCATATAACTTATTGTTTTATGCCTTTATGTCCTCAAGTGGTAAAAGACCTTACCCTTGTCTTTCCCATTTATGACCACTAGTCCTCATGGTAAATTACATATTTACCTCGCTTCCTCTTATTAATTTTCTGCTCTATCGCTTAGCTCTCCGAAAATTCCATTTAGTTTTTAATATACCCTAAAACAAGTCTCAAAACCTGCTGGGGTATATTTTATGTTGCGTATAATAAATCAAAGACTAATTACTCCTAACTACTCAAGACTTCATTACTATTCGAACCTTTAATTAATATGATAATAAGAGGGACTTAAATGTAGTCCTAGACGAAAAATATTAAATACATACAAGTGTAAAGCTTTAATAAAATCGGGGCCGAGGATTCACCGAGCGAGACAAAACTAGATTCGATCGCTTAATAATAATCAATTTCTCGTGATCATTTCACTTTTTAGCTCACCCATCAATCGAAAAAACCGAGTTTATCAAAGATGCAAGGTAGTATGGTTTGATTTCCTTAACAATATCACCGATTAAAGGTTCCTATTCATTTATAAGACATGATTCTTAATCGGGCCATTTGTAATATATAACCCTCTTTCTAAGAATCAAGTATTTTTCCTTTTCAAGATTTCATACTTAGATCTTAGACTAAAGAATTCTTCGCTCCTTACAGACACGTGGATCTCGCAATCCTTCTCCAATTTGATTGACACCTCATCCTACACTTCTCGATGCAAATCTCCATCTCCTGATTAGGATCCCCGCCCACCGATATCGTAACTCGACCATCGTAAAGAGTAGAAACCTCTGAGTGATTAGACAAATACTTCATTCAACCTATCTTAACTTATAAGTAAGTTGGTAATCTATTTGAGTAATCCTTCAAAGTTCATTAGGTTCCATAGTATTAGTCTACCATACCCACAAGGAACTGTTCTACACTCTCAGGATTCTCTATCTCTGTGTCACCTCGCAGGGCCTCTTGAAATGTAGGAGATACAAGACAGATTGCACATACTCACATTCAAGACGAGAACAAGTAAATTTATAAACAATACCAATCAAATAAATTCAAGAATTCTAATGAAAGCTTCCTTCCTCCTTTTATAGCAAAATGACTCTCATCAAAGACCTATTTCTAGTGAGCTCATATTCTCAAAACTGGTTTACTCATATCAGTGACTAACTGATCAATAAAATTCACTAAAATTATAAAAAAAACTAAAATAAATGAACTCCAGAAACCTTCCAGCATCCATTGAAATAAACAGTTAATGAAAAGAATAATTAATAAAGAAATACCAGCTTGAAGCTACACTTCAAAGACAATGCCCAAATCCAAAATTAAAGGAAAATAAACCAATTAAAGAAACCATACTCAAGCTAAATCTACTAAAATGGAAAAGAAAAAATGTACAAGAGCTCCCAACCACTTAGAAATCCTCGAGCCTCGAAACTCGCGCGACATCAGCTCAGAACGGTATTTATAGGCTTTCCAATGTCAGGCCCTTTGACTATTAATCATGATCCAAATTTCATGAGCCCAACCCTATTGACGTGGGCATAGAAAGCTCGCGGTGGTCCAACTGTCATCTCGGAGGTTCATTTTTCACACCTCGGTGGCTTACGATCAGTGCATGATACTTATTGATGACACACAAACACTCGCCAGCCTCATATCGTCACGACGTAAATGCCTCAGGTCGCGACACCAAACCCGCTTGCACCCAACTCTCATGTCCTCGCCCTCCTTTGGAGGTCCGGTCAGCGACATACTTGTCACGACAAACAATTATTTTTCAACCTGGCAACTTTGTCATGATAGAGTTGCTTTTATCACAATAGGATTTCTTTAAGTCCTTAGTAATTTTCTTTCTCATTCTCGATTAAGAAACTCTTCGCCCGCGATGCACTTTCTTCTCGTGTTCATTACTCGCGAGTCGTTTCATCGCGCGACATAGAATTATATGTTACGGCCACGCTTGCCTTGGCCATTCTCGTCTTTCTTCAATTCTCGTCACGACTACTTTTCTCATGGCTGCCACGTAATTTTATCATTCCTTAGCTTTTATTGTCGCGACAGAAAACTTCTTTGTCGCGACACAATTTAATCATTCCTTAGCTTTTATTGTCGCGATAGAAAACTTCTTAGTCGCTACACATGTTTTGCCTGCAACTCTTGATTATGTCGGAACAAGAAGTTTCTTTGTTTCCATTCTTCTTATGTTGCTCTTTAGCATCTTGTCGTGACAGGGAATTCATCTCCTTCATGTTTTGTCTGTCGCGAGAGAAATAATCTTTGTCGCGACAAAGATGATTGTGTCAGCCTCGTCATGAATTCTAATTGTTAGTGTCGCAACATGATTTCCTTTGAGTCAGCTTGATGATGGAAACTTTGTCACAACATAAAAGCACTTTGCCTTAGCCGACTCTGTTACTTCTTTAAGTGATATTTTTTCTATCATGCGCACTTTTCAGCGAAAGAGTTCATCCATTAGTCTTCACTTATGTTGCGACATAAAAAAGAATGTTATACACGTCCCTTCACCATCGAATTCTAAGTATGTCGCGATAGATTTCAGGTTTGTCATGATAGCTTTCTTCAAAATCTTCCTCAAGTTCTGTCGTGACAGAAAACTTTACGGTCGCGACCTAGAAAGCTCTTTTCAGCCTTGAGTTCTAACCAATCTTTGCTACGAAATAGATTTGCTGGCTGCGACATAGTTCCTTTACCGCCAATATCAGGTCGGGCGACATATAAATGTCAGGTCGGCCACGATTGGGTCGCTTTGTCCTCTTTGCTTCTTTCTAATGGGATTCTCTCTATTTTTTCAATAATTGCCCGCAAAACACAAAGTTGGGATGAATATTCCACATTTTGGCATAAAATAGATCTTAAACTGCTAAAAACATGCCAAAAATGGGTTGCACATGAGTTTTACACTCATCACTTCCTCAAGTATATAACTTAAGCTTTACGTAAATTGAAACTAGTGGGCCCAAATGCATGTAGATGGGACTCTAAGTCTTTTATGCCGTCTGTCAAGGCCTCTCAACTCTGTGTGGGTCCCGCTTCCCTTGCTGTGACAATTCAAGAAGAGAAGCAAAGAAATTAAATTCATATGGATACACCACATTGAATCTAAACTAGTGACCTATTCTCCAACACAGAAAGGTCAAGCCCTCTTAGATTCTACAATAGTCACACTGTGAGCCTGAGCCTCCAGCTTCAAATTCCTTTCACCAATGGCTTTAAGAAGATCATTGACTTGGACGGATCGTAAATACGCACGCTTGTTATAACCGACCGCACTTGGACTATTTATCAAAGGATCAGCCGCCTTTTGAAAGCTACTATGATGTTTAGATTGACCGCCCCTTTGAAAGCACCTTCTCTCGTTGATGAATGCACAAAGCTTCCACTATCCAACCCACCAAATTTTAGCTAATTTATATTTTTAATGATACAGCTTTGATCCGGCCTTAGAAGGGAGATTTAAGGAGATCGGGATCAAAGTGGACGTTCCTCGATTTCCATGGTCGACGTATCCTCGAGACTTTCTTGATCATGCGGAGAAGTTCTTGATCGAAAGAACTATCCGAGGTGTGCGAAGGTGAAATTCCTACACCCGTCATGCCTCAATTTAGGATCAAGTCCAAGCAAGGTGTGTTTAGAAAGGAAAGCAGGCACTGGGACAAGATGTAAACAGGTTACGAGAAATTTCTACCCTTCGATTAGGACCCAAAGCTTGTCTAAAGGTTCCACTTCGCTAAAGACTAGTGGGTGTGTTGTCGAAGAAGAATAGAAGAAAACCCCTACTCCCGACTCAAGTCATGGAGTTCACTAATCATTTATTCACAGTTAACCCGGGCTTGAACGAACTGGATGAAGAATCCTCGCTGGATGGATGTATTTTAGGTTCGAACCGGTGATGAAATATCAATGCATCGAATGTGAAAAGTGGCATATAAACTAGCTCTAAAGGTCGAGGAAAAACTAAAGAGAAGGACAACAAGGAGGCACCGAAGGTGATAACCAAAGGTGATAGGATCGACTTTCACCACCCAAGGCAAGTCCCTCTTTTCCCTTCCCTCAAGATATATGGCACGCCACAACATAATGTAAAGTAAAGGCTACGTATAACGAGGATCGAGCCTCGACTGAAAGCATCAGACAAGTGCTTATACCCTTCGGGCCATGGCCACAACTATTATATAAGGCAAGGCTTGAAGCTAAGCTACCGCCATCTGAGAACTAGGGCTCGCTTGTTATAGCTGCCAGCTCATTCCAGTTCGCCTCGCCACCGACCCATGAATTCCTTCGCAGCACGGGCAGCCGAGTGATTCAGACCAAGAACTACTGCCGACGCTGCCGACACTGATACTTTGGTGTCATCCATTTCGGCCCATTTTCTCTGATTGATTTTATATAAAAAGACTGATTTATGTTTAGAAATATGAATAACTAACCAAACTGTTATGCAGCAGGGAATTTAAGAGAAAGAGGAATTTTTGGCAAAGTAAAGCGAGCGTAAGGTGGATTTAGTATTAATGATATAACCGGGTCATGAGCTTAAGGTAGGAAAGGCGCTATGATCAAAGAATCGGCGTCGTGAAGCCTTGATAAAGAATGAAAATTCATATCAAGGTCGCGACCACAAAACCCCAGTCGCAAAAGAAGAGTAATGGAAGGCAAAAAGAGTGGGCGCGACAGAAACTCCAAGTCAGGCAACAATGAATTGACAGCAAGACTGCGTCGCGACATCCTTCGAGGCTCGGCGTAATTAAACCCAAGATAAGGATAGCGAAGGGTCGACATCATTCAATGGTCGCCACGCTACTTGTGACCGAAAAGAAGGTCACGATAACACCTAGCCGTCGCGATATCAATTGAGTAGGAAGACTCGAGGTCGCTACATCATTAATACGCGACGCCGCAGACTGAAAAGAAGGTCGCGATGAACACCTAGCCGTCACGACATCAATCGAGAAGACTCAGGTCGCGACATCATTAAACAAATAATCATAAATGTATAGAAATGAGGTCACATAACATTCAGAGGGTCACGGCATCCACAAGATAGACCGTAAGGTCACATCATACAAGAGTCAGCGGTATCAAATACAAGATTAAGGTCGCGACAACAAGAAGCGGTCACGACACCAGAAGCTAGAAAAGCAGGTCGCGACATCAATTGTGAATAACTAAGGTCGCGACGCTATTCACCGTCAGCGAAGATCGTATTAATAAGTAACGAAGGTCGCAGATCATTTAGCTGCCATGGCTACGCTCCAAGAGATAATGCATTTACAAGTCACTGTCAAACAAAGCCTCTCGCTGACATAACCGGAAGACAATGAAGGTCGCGGATAAAGAATCGATGTCGCGACATCAACAACTCCACCGCGCGAATCAAGTCCAAAACAGGTGCATCAAAATTAAAAGCCCAACTTCGTAACCTTATAAATACGCACCGCTAACGGCGAACGCAGCTCGCGACTAAAGAGATCTCACATGAATATTCTCGATTTTAATTTTCTTTAAGGCTTTGTTTTTATTTTTAGATTAGTTTGTTCTTTATTTCAAATTTGATCTCAACGCTAGTCGTTAAAAATTTTAACCGAATGCGTAATTCTATTTTCCTTCACCATCATTCGGTCGTTTACTTCAGACAATTTTGGAATTCAAACTACCAAACATTTAATTGGCGCTTGCTTTTGATCATGTTATTGTATGGTGTAATCCAGTTGACGAAACCCAAACTTCCATCACCGACGCTATTGTCGAAATTACCCTTCCCGCACTTTATTCATTAATGTCGAACTTCGCTTGTAAATCTACTTGGTCGGTCTTGTGTATTTTCCGTTATCGATCCCAATATCGCTTGTCTCATACCCATTAACGGGATCGTCTCTGCTTCTCGATTTCCAGGAGGCCCCTGCTGGACAATGCAGGCTGCATTCCCGAGAGTGATGAACGACTCAAGGTATGTTAACCCGATATTACCGACCCAAGGTGCTCGTGGAAATTAAACTAATAAATCCTCTTCACTTCGGGAGACGAACGGGTCGGGTTTTTATCAATTTAAGCTTGCAGAGATTTCATTCCCGATTCGAATAGTTAATTCAACTCGCATTAGCAAAGATCTTATAGCGAGCATAATGAGCTATTCTAATTTTCAAGTAAGAAACCAAGATAGTGTAAACCCATGCAATGACTTAATCTTAGAGCTAAGGTTTGCATCTATGTTGTGGTAATAAGTATCGAGAAAGAAAAATACCTTAACAAGGCAACCCAGATAAAAGTAGTTATCTAACACTCGTCTTCGAGAGGGAACAAAGAAGATTGGGAGCAATGAATCCGTGGCTCGAGAGATCCAACCGCACTATCATATGTCTTGGACTAGTTTTTTAAATCAGGGTTCATTAAGCAACTTCTGATGTGTCAATCAGCAGAATCATGTTTCACAATAGTCGTATTTTCAATGCTCCTTTAAAAGATAAAATGTTCAAATAAATTTGTAATTTTATTATTTCAAGATTCAATTCATTCTTTGTTATTAATTCAATTCTTTTAGCTTTCATTATTTTAAGGCTTTCAAAACTGACTCCAATTGTCTATCGAGTCCAAATAGATAGAGAGATAGAGGTCGTGGTAGCTTGGTTTTAAATTCTTTAGATCTCTCGGGATCGATATCTGGACTTAAATCCAATTTACTACTTGTTCGACCTGAGCACTTGCAGCATAATGGATCAAAACCACTAAAAAAATTTATTTACTCTTAATGAAAATGCTCTGAATGAATACAATAGCTAAGGAACACAATGTACAAGTTGTTGGCAAAATCACGGATTAGATAATAACTCTTCGTGATAACGCCTATAAATTGCTGTATGTTTTGATCCATGTCACTAAGAGTGGGCAAACAAGTTTCGCGCTGCTGTTCGATTGCATAATAGTCCTTTGCATTTAAATGGGTTATACCTAGAGAGGTCTTTTTGGTCACCAAACAAGTTTTTGCGCCGTTGTCGGATCGAAAAGAATTAATTAGATCAATATTCTCGATGAAAGAAGCGAAATGCTAATTTGACATTAATAAGAAAAGAACAAAAATAGCTACAAAGGATTACATTAGTCACTAATTTTTAACAAGCCATGTTGAAAATATTTGTTGTGTTTGACTAATCCTTATTAATGTGAGTATTCTTTATTTCAGAAAACTCTTTAATGCATAGGAAATGAATCGACTTGATTCCAAGCAGTATTAATCGAATTTAACGTCAGAGCTTTGTAAGATAAAAAGATGTGAAACCCAGCCAAGGCAAGAGGAGATAACAAACAGATAAATAGAGTGATATTAAATAGTCTGAAGAATCTCCCATTATCATAATAATGAGTGATTTGGAGGCCTATTATTCAAGAAGAGTATTCTGCAATCGATACTCTTACCGGATGCAAACAATTTCAACTAAAGCCAAATTTAATTACAATGGTTCAAGAATATTTGGGCTTTACCGGCCATCCCACCCAAAGACCTTAAAATGAGCACTGAAGATTTCTCGTGATGGCTAATACAAAGGAAGCTGAACGCGGAGACTGTGAGGTGATAAAACTTCATCTCTTCCTATTTTCTTGGAGACATAGCAAACACATGGTATGAATCTACGACAGGTCTCTGCTGATATCAAAGAAGATAGAAGCTTATCTAAGGTATCTTTTTTCCCCATCTCACTTCAGAGAGACGAAGAGAGATCATTGTATTCCAACAAGGGGAAGATGAGAGCCTATATGTAGCTCGGGAAAGATTCAAAGGTTGTCAAGAGGCGCCCAATGCATGAATAGATCTGAAGACCCGGGATGGACATTGTATCATGCCTCAATGATACATCTAAGGGTATTATCGAGCGCCTGCGGCCGTGGAGCATTCCGCTTAAAAGTGATGAAGAGGCAAGAGATCCGATAGGACTCGCAAATGCACATGAAAGCTCCATTCAGTTTTCAAAAGGTAGTACAGAGGAAAAGGGTCATGGAGCCGAGCAAGACGACAAATCATGGAAGCCAAGTCGATGCTATAATGCATGTGATGGACAAACAAGAGAGGAAGATACACACCGCTATGAAATAGAAGCAAAGAGAAAGAGAATCATGAGAAGAAGGCCGATGAGGTTACGTAAGAAGGTTCTTATGAGGCCGAAGAGGCTAAGATGTGAACGGAAGTATAGTTATCATTTCAAGCCAAACCCACCTCGCCCATACACTACCATCCAACACCGAGGAACCATGAGAATTTCATATGGTGGAGGGCATTACATGGCCCAGCAAGTGGACAAAGATCCTCAACAAGTGATATCAAGCAGCCACTAAGGTTCCAGCAAAGAAGCAAAGAAGGGAGGTGAGGGCATAAATGAATACCAAAGGTCGAGGAGAACCCAACCATTCGAGGATCGTATGCCGCAGCCTCACGGGGGATAACAAGAGGTTATTATAACTCCATGAACAAACTATCCGACTTGGAAACTTTCAAGTCCGACACCCAAATACTTCAAAAGAATGCTGCTTCACCGAAAATCTAGAGACACAAGTAGTAATCAGTCCCAATATGCCTAATCATACAAGGAACATTCCCTGACACTCGAAGAACCCTAAAGACCTGTGATGGCAATTCAATTGAGAAGTGGGCAAGGATTTGAGAGCAAATGTGAAAAGATGATAGAAACGAAGAGACTGAGGCAGAGAAAGAAGAGACTGAAGAAAAAGAAGAAAAAGGGAACAGCCAGCTTGAACAGTTGAAAGGAAGCAATGACCAGAAAAAGAAGGAAGGAGTACCACTATACTCAAGCAGTTACATTCCATGTAGACTCGTAAGTCAAGGAGAGAAGAACAAATCAAATTCCCGATATTTTCAAGAAAATAGAAATAATATTCCATTTGCGTATAAGGATCAACAAATGCCTCTTTATGCAAAATCAAGCGAGATACTTAGCAAGAAAAGAAAGATAGCCGAGGAGGGTATACTAACTGACCGCTACTATAGCTACATTATCCAACGTAAGCTCCCAACAAAGATGAGGACTCGCGCTTCACCATTCCCTCGTCCAGGGAAGTGAATTCAAGAAAGCTATGATTCCTCAGGAGCAAGTATAAATTCGATGCCTCATCACAGGCGCAGGCTTAGTTCGGGGAACTCACCCCAACAAAGAATTACATTACAGATGGTCGATAGATCAACGGCACAACCGGAGGGTATCTTGAGACGACTGGCTGGCGTCAAAATTTGTATTTCCAAAGTGATTTTGTTGTCACGCAGATGAGATGAGGACAACCAAGTTCCTCGTTTGCTTGGAAGGCCTTTCTTAGCAAATGTGAGCCGCCTTGATCGACGTATAAAGGTGAACCGACACTCGAGTCAGGGACGGCTAAAGGTGTTTAATATTAATGGGAGTCCGAACATCCTAATGTAGTCGATGCTTGTATGGTCGTAAGAAATACTCAGCCTTCTTCAATGATGAATTGAATTCGATCATCATTCAACACTCTATCAATGAAATTGAGATGAATTTTCGCACTCTCGAGAGCTTGATCATGTTTCAGCTTCAAATTTGTTTAATAAGGAAACAAATTTCAAGTATAAATGAAAACAAATAAAAATGAGGAAAGGAATACAGAACAAAGAACCTAGAAGGAAACTATGTATGGCAAAATACCAAAGAATTGCCTACCATTGAAATATGAGTTTTTAGAACTGCATAAAGAGAAAACTAATATATCACCAGATTGACCAAGCCAAGAATGTGGTTGCCGGTACTAGGAAATACAAGGAAGCTTATCGCCAGTCAATCAAGATCCGAAGGGTATCACCATCTATTCGTATGCACAAAATATTGTCGAAGATAATGCAAAACTTCTATTGAGAATCAAAGAGGTCGTGAACCTGCTGATGAAAGAAGTCGTTTAAAAGAAGTTCAAATGGTTAAATGCGTTTTATATAAGCGCACGATAGTTCTTAGGTAAGCCTGCCACGTGGTTCCCAAGAAAGGTGGATTCACCGTAATCTAAATGAAAATAATGAACCGATTCCTACAAGAACTCCGCGGATACAGGATTCGGCGGTGTGTATCGACCACAAATTGAATATCGCAACCGTAGTGCGGATCATTTTTCCTTACCTTCATCGAATGATGCTAGACAGTCAAGTGACACCTCATTTCTCGCTTTTCTACTTCGACATTCCGTTATAATCGATTACATTGCACCGAAGATCGTGAGAAAACTACTTTGCTACGCCCATTCGTACTTTTGCCAGTGAGAACGCCATCTTGATCGTAATGCCCCGTACCTTCCAAAGATGCATGACGCCTATATTTTCTAATCTAGCGTAATAGTTATAGAGATTCATGGATGATTTGCTGTTGTATGATCCGCTTTTTGAACAATGCCAGATAATCCTGGGACAAGATTTAAAGGTAAAGACAAGAATCTAGCTCTAAATCGGGAAAATGCCATTTTAATGTTTGCTGTATGAATCAGTTTCAAGTACATGATTTCAAGAAGCAGGCTCGAGTGTACTCAGCAAAGTTTCACTATAAGAGACTTAATGCCACCCACTACAAATAAGGGAATCGTAAGTTCGGGACATGCAGGGATTTTATAGAAGACGATCGTAGACTTCTCAAAATTGCTGTGACTAATTTCATATCATTGAAAGATACTAAGTTCCTACTCGATGAATCCCCGCCGTAAAGCATCTAAGAAATCAAATTCAGACTAGTCATTCCCATCATGTCAAAACCGCACTGAACAGAATTTGAAATCACGTAGATGCCAAAGATTTTGCAATGGAGTCAGATTGGGACAAAAGATGAAAGTGTTTACAACATTTACTATGCTAGCAAAACCTTTAATGAAGCACAAGAGAATTACTCTACTACAGAAAAGGAGATGCTAGCAATAGTGTTTGCATGTGAAAAATTCAGGCCATACATTTTGGGGTCTCATGTTGTTATACACACTGATCATGCAGCAATTAAATATCTAATGGCAAAGAAAGAAGCAGCCAAGATTGATCGGGATGGGTATTATTATTACAGAATTTGATTTAGAAATAAAGACAAAAAGGGAAGTGACAATGATAGCCGATCACTAAGAGTAGAGAAACCCACTGCATAAGAAGGGAAGAGAAATATAAAATTTTCCGTGATGAGCAGCTATTTCACCGCTACCCAACTCTCGGTATGCCGATATTAGAATTACTTAGCCAGGAATTATGCCACTGAGAGTTCGCAGCTACTGTGCCAGAGAAAAAGGCTAAGGACCGACGTTGGTGTACTACATCCGATGACCTATTGTTTAAAAGAGGAGCTGATCCGATTATATGAGATGTGTACCGAAGGTGAGCAAAGCAAGATTTAAAAGAATGTCATTCATCACCTTATGGAGGACACTTTGGTAGATAAAATGTTTCACAAAATTCTTCACAGATTTTACCGCCAACAATTTTTAAGGACTGCTGGAATGGGTAAAGTCAGCATCAATGCCAAAGAATGGGAATATCAAAGAAAGGCGATGCCCCCAAGGTATCCCCGCGGTGCAATTATTCGACAAGGGAATGGATTTTGATGGACCTTTTCCAGCTTCATTTGAAATTTATGGCATAATCCTAGCCGTAATATGTATCAAACGTGTAAGCAAAGAATTGGTCCAAAGAATGATGCCAATACAGTTGTGGGGTTTTTACAAAGAAATATTCTCAGCAGATTTGGGGCACCTAGAACTATCATTAGTGATGGGGGAAGCCACTTTGCAAATAAGGTGTTTGACAAAATTATGAGAAGATATGGTATCAAACACATATGAGCCTTGGCTTATCATCCTCAAACAAATGGGCAAGCTGAATAACAGAGAAACAAAGAAAATTCCGGGAAAGACCGTAAGCTGCAGAAAGATCGGGTCTCAAATTTGATGATGCACTCGGGGCTTATAGACAAGATTCAAAACTCCCATCGAATGTCCCCATACGTATTGGTCTTTGGCAACCATGTCACCTCCTTGAACTGAATACAAAGCTATAAAGCCATCAAGAAGCTTAATTTCACTTTTTAAGTCAAGGAAGACAGCTACTCCAAATTTAAATGAATCTGGAAGAATCGAGGAATGAAGCCTATGATAATGTCGACCTGCGATAAACAAAAATGGCATGATCAATGAATTTGAGTAGAAGACTGAAGTGCAGATCAGGTTTTGTTATTCACCCTGGGATTAAGGCTCTTTACAGAAAGTCAAGTCCAAATGGAGCGGACTATTTACAAAGTGGTATCAATCACACACCAAAGGCGTGATACCTTAAACGCCAGCAAGAGGAGTTCAAAGTTAATGGTCAAAGATTAAAGCATTACCTAGGGGAAAAGCAATTGGAAGATAAACCCTTGGTTCCAATGGAGGAAAATTGGAAGAAATAACACCCGCAGTTAGAAGTCCAATAGAGACTTAAAATGGAGCACTTATGGGAAGTGCAATCCACATCAGCTTTGATTTTAATCATTTTTTTTTTTTAGTTTGTTATAATTTACAATTTGTGTGTTTAAATTTCTAATAGTCTATCAGGATTTTACTAATTTTTTATTTAAGAGTAGTAAAAGTTTTGGTGATAACAAGATTGAGCAAAAGATGTAGAATCAAAGGGCTCAAAAGTAGAAGCAACAACTTCAGCATGTTCCAAGAATTCATTGTGAAAGAGCCATTTTTAAAAAGGGGAGCACTTTTCCTATACAAATTCTCGTGGAAAATTGAATAGTATACATGTTTCGAATTGCCGGTGGAAATGGTTTATTTGGATTATGAGAATCAAGCAATTAATCAAGAGTGAAAGTCACTGCTCATTAAATTGGTAATCAGAGACTCAGTCGCACAAAATCCCTATGTCGCGATTAAACCAAGTCGCAATGTAAATTGATGTCGTGACTCAATCAAGATCAAGGAAGAAAAGGGCAAAGGGTTGGCGAATTAAAGGTTAAGTGTCGCGACAAATCAAGTCGAGACAGAACAATTGGGTCGCGACAAGTTCAAAAGAGTGATGAGGTCGCGACAACTTAACAATGTCATGAGATGCCTGATGTCGCAGCCCGATGTCGCAGCCTTAGGATGACTTGTCCTCCCACAAAGAACGGCGTCGACAACAATATTGGCGTCGCGACATGCGCGGTGTGTTCACACCGGGCGTTTTAATCGGGCTTCTAAATTTAATGACAAAGACACAATTCCAAAGATGAATTTAAGTCGCCACAAGCGTTAAATAAATGAAATAATAAATAAATTTACAATAATAATTGAATTGCAATCGTTGAGAAACTCTCTTCATTATCATTCCTTCCGGGGAGTTAAATTCAACTTTTCATCTTCGCATCTTCCCTGGTTTTCGATTCCTGCAAACCCTAAATCCGAACTACTTCCAAAACCTTCCGATTTCTCTAAATGGCCGAACCTTCGGAAGATCATCCAACCAACGAAATCATGGAGGAGTATACCCAAACTCAAGTGGGAAGATCATCCGAACCTATCGGAGGCTTGAGTCGTTTAATTGCATCAAGCCCAACCACTATTTAGCAATGAAGGAAGGAAAAGAAAGGCAAAAGAAGAAGAAGAGGAGGACGAAGTTCGTCTCGTAAGAAGCTTTCACTAATCTGGAAGAAGCACTAGGCGTCGGGTGCGGGCTCAGAGGGAGAAAGGGGATTCAACCAACTCATCTCCCCATTCAAGGAATTGATAGAGCAAAGAAGGTGGGAAAAATTCTGCAAACATCAAAGATCTGGTTATGCAGCAGTCGTTAGAGAATTTTACTCCAACCTTGTAGGAGAAAGGAGAACTCATGGTCGAGGTTCGGGGTACCATACGGAGCTCGAGATTATAAATGAAACGCACTAATGGAGGGTCAAAAACATGGGATCCAAGTACAAGAAGATAGCAGATACCAAACTCAGAAAAGATAGCGAAAGCCGATGTATTTAGCGGTGAAATGGTAATGTGGAAGAGAAGAGAAAAAGATTATAAATGTGGAGATCTCGATGTATGAAGCAAAGGTATGGTTCTATTTTTCCGGCTTCTGCTCCGTTCCTACAAAGCATGTTTGTACACAAGAGAACAGAAGCCATCATTCTCTTATGCCATAATCGGCGGCTATAAGATTACTGCCGGGGCTAGCTATTGAAAAACTCAATAATGAAATATCACTAAGGAAATAAGAGGGGCTCGATCCCACACCCAAGAACTATCACAAGGTTATGTATCGAGCCGGTGAAGGGAAGTTAAGGTATGAAGAAGAGTGCCCCAAAGTTTCACCATTAACCACGGCGGGGTAAGCAAGGGGCGAATCAAAAGAAGAAGAAGGGTCATAGTGGAGCTTGATTCGAGAGATGAGGAGGAGAGTCACCAAAGAACTAAAGGACACCGATGGTTGAAACCAAAGAAGAACAAAATCGAAACACGACGAATGGAGACACCTCTATTTTTGAGGACATAGAGCGAGATGAAAGAAGTCTATGGGTTCACCACCCTATTGCCGGCTCTCCATGATAAAGACAGGGATTTCGAGGGCAGGACTAAAGCTCTAGAGACCGGGAAAATAAATCAAATAATGGAAATACTCATTTCTATCTCAGAAAAGTTTGGAAGAAAGAAGAGAAATGGAGCACTCACGAAATTCGAGGAGAGAATGTGTATGAAGCTAGAATTGAAAGAAGAATCAACGATGGGAAGAGGAAGCCCGACGAGAAAGGAGAAATGTATGAAGAAGGAGTTGAGAGAAAAGAGCGAGAAATGGGAAGAGGAGTTGAGCGAGAAAGGAGGCGATAAAAGATCTTAGAGCACGAAGAGAAAAGTTAAAGGAAATTGAGGAAAGAGTGGAGATCCTGCGAAGAATGCAGCTTAGCCATGAATCATTCTGATGTCCCGGTATGATCGAGACTCTCAACTCTAAGCACTCATAAAAGAAAGGATTGAGCAAGTGGCCCAGGCACCAAAGACGGATCAAGGGGTTTAAATTCCTCTATATGTCATTATTACAGGACTTCGAGAAGAAGATGAAGGACAGAGATAAAGTGCTTGATAATAATGAGTGCTTATAGAAGAAAAATACGAATTGGAAAATTTGGATTTGATTAACAACAATCTATCGGAATTTTTTAGAGTCATGGCAAATGGAGCGTACAATGAACACACATTGGGTCAAAAGCGAAGATGTCACGAATAAGAAGAGATTGATCTCAACAATGACTATTTATTGAGCAAATAGAAAGGGGAAAATGTCAGAAGAAGAAGAGGGCGAAATGAAGTTCCCCGAGTTCAACCCGACGGCTACCCTTGATGCAGGATCCCAAGACATCTTTGTTCCTCATCGAGAAAGAAAAAAATAGACTTTCTCATTGATTTGTCTCAATCTCTCCTCATTCCTATCCGGTTGTTCTCCTTGTTTACATTCTCTTATGAATCCACAATGAGAAATTTGTTTGAGTGTGTTTGAAGTCCAATTGTGTGTTTACTTTTGCTTTAATTCTTTAGAGGAATAACGGTAGAATTTGCTTCGGGAATGAAAATGTGACATATCATAATATGAGCTAGTTAATTAATTGATTAGATGATAGGATGAAACACAAATAATTGCGAATAAAAATTTGGAATGGCACATAATTGAATTGAAACACAAATTGCATAATTGACTTGAATTTAGTGATAAGTCGAGGTTAAAGGAAAGTTATACAATTGAGCAAAACATATTTTTGGGTTTAGTATAAGCGGTAAGCGAAGAACTTGGTGAACCTTAGATAATGTAACTCCTCAACAAGCTGGGGAAATGAGTCAAAGGACATCCTTAGGGTTATTCACGTTCTTTAAGAATTCTAGAACTTGTTTAATTATTGATCAGGCGAAATCCTAGGCGCTCCTGACTAGCAGATGATCAAGGCCATCACTTGGCGGCTTAGGCCATTCTAGCCACCATTATGTATATCTTCTGCATACACCTTAGTTCACGAATTTGAGGCAAAAACTCACTTCTATCTTCAAAACAAAGCAATTTGAAAATCGAGCCATCGCTATAACTAATCCTCCCGAGTAAAGAACCTCGGTGCAAGAACTCAAGGAGGGAGGAAGAGATAAAGTTTGAAACTATATTTTAAGAACTAAAGAGAAATCTGAAAAGAGATTTAGAAGAAAAGAAAAATCTAAATGAAGGATACAACGAAAGAAACTAAAGGAAGAGTTTTTTGTCTTGTGGCACAATTCTCTTGAACAATTAAGTTCTTAGGGGTGTTTCAACACAATTGCCCTAATGCCAACTAGTATGGGAGCTACTAACCCGAGGATTACTTTCCAAAGGTGTTAAGAAAGCCTAAAAGACGGAACATTTACTATTCCTGAATGGTTGCAGAGAAAAAGTTCCAACAATGAGAAGTACAAATGTAAGAGTTGGAACAACTTGATTTTAAACAGAAGAAATCAAGAAGATTCCCTAAGGATGAAGTTTGGGGGAATCAAATAAAGAAGTTGCAAGGAGAAAAGGAAGCGAGTTAAATGAAAGAAGAAAGAGTTTGGAGTAATCTTAACCTAAAAAGTTCATCCATCCTACCCATGACTGAGCTAACATTACAAGCACGAAGGGCACAGTTGATCTTGAAGGTTGGATTCCACCTACGTGTTGGAATCGATATGAACCGAGCATATGGAATTTTGAAAATCTTGAAGGATCAAAAGCGTGAAGGACCTCGGAGGTTGTGACTCACTAAAATAGGAAGAAGACCAACTGCTCTTCGTGGGATCGATTAGTTGTACTCTTTATAAAACAAACTCGACAAATTGGTTTTGTACACGATTGAGTAGAACTAACCTTCATTGGACTTGAAGCTAGACATACAAAAAAGATACAAATTATAGTCTTTTCGATTAAATTGGTTATAAGCGCAAAACATAGCAGAAAAGTATCCTTTTGTTTGAGGACCAAACTAATCTTTCTTTTCTTTGGCAGGAATGACAAATTTTGGGGAGTTTGATGAGCTTAAAAGTCATCCATTTCAGTCCATTTTTCGATTGAGGGTTTTTGCTATAAAAATACGATTTATGTTTAGAAATATGGAATAATTAGCTTGGCTTGTTATGCGACGGGGAATTTAAGAGAAAGAGGAATTTTCAACGATAAAAGGAAGCAGGTGGATGAGTATTAATGATATAGCGGGTGAAGGAGTTTGCGGCGGGAAGGCGCACAAGGATCAAGAATCGTGTCGTGAAACCTTGATAGCAATGAAAATTCATATCAAGGTCGCGACCACAAAACGGTCTTAGCGGAAGGTAATGGAAGAAGCGAAAAGAATTTGTGCGACGAAACTTCAAATCCGAGACATGATGAATTGATGAAGAAGAAGTGCGATCGCGACATCAACTGAAGGTCTGACGATTAAACCGGTCTGATGGACAAGAAGGTCGCGACATCATTCAATGAGTCGCGGCGTCGATTACTGCTTGAAAGAAGGTCAGCGACAACACCTAGGTATAGCATTATCAATGAAAGACGCCGAAATTCGCGACATCGTAACGATCGACGGCAGAGCAAAGGAGCGAGGTGTGACAACGACGGAGGTCGCGCGACATCCATTTACGAACCCGGAAGGTGGCGACATCATACGATGGTAGCGACGCTGAATACAAAGAAGTTAAGGTCGCGACAACAGAAGCTGGTCGAACACCGGAAAATTTAGAAAAGCGGTGCTTGACATCCGGTAAAATATGCGTGCGACATCAGTGGCGGAATAACTAAGGTCGCGACATCGTTGGTGACCGGCGACGCCGGTTCCTGGCTGCGAAGAATTCAGCGACATCGGTTTAAAGTGCCAGCGACCGCTCAGAATAATGGCGACAAGTCCACGACCAAACAAAGCCTCTGCGACATAACTGAAGACAACGAAGGTCACGACAAAGAATCGATGTCGCGACATCAACAACCCACTGGGCCGGGTGGCGAAGTCAAAAGAGGTGCATGTCGAAATTAGGGCCCAACGAGGAACCACTATCATCATGGCACGCTCTGCAGGCACGGCTTTGGCGACTTGAAAGAGAGATGCGGGTTCTTTGAAGGCTCTGCATTTTAATTTTCTTTGCTTTGTTTTATTTTGATTGGTTGTTCTTTATTTCAAATTTGGATACGAGCGTTAAATTTGTTAAAATTTTAGTGAATGCGAATTCTATTTTCCTTCAAATTCTTGTACGGTTGTTGAATTTCGAACAAATTAGTCAGACTACGGTTGCCTAATTCTGATTGCTTTCTTGATCATGTAAGTTATTGTATGGTGTAATCGGTGTTTAGAAACTGACTTCCATTAATTAGCTATTGTGAAATTATTTTCTGCATAATTTTATTCATTATGCGAACTTCAATTTGTAAATCTACTTGGCGGTCTTGTGTTTACATTTATTGATCCCAATATCGGTGTCTCATACCCGTGCTGGGGATTGTCTCAAGCTACGATTTCGGGAGGCCCTAAGGTGACCTGAGAAGGCATTCCCAAGAGTGATGAACAATTCTGAAGGTATGTTAACGATATTGTTGATCTAGTGTGCTCTGTGAAATTAAAGCGTAAATCTCTTCTCACTTGGAGACGAGAATGGGTTAGGCTTTTATCAATTTAAGCTTGCGGAGAGTTCGCCTCGGTCGAATAGTTAATTCAATCCGGTAATCCCTAGCAAAGATCTAATCAGGAAAGAATGAGCTATTCTAATTTTGAAGAAGAAACCGGTATAGTGTAAACCCATGCAATGACTTAATCTTAGGAGCTAAGGTTTGGAGTCCATGTTGTGGGTATGGTATTGAGAAGAAAAATGCGAGCAGAGGCAACCAGATTAAAGTAGTTATCTAACACTGTGCCGAGAGAAGCAGTGAAGATTAGATGATGAACAGTGGGGTTTGGAGAGATCCATTGCACTATCATATTCCCTTGGACTAGTTTTAAATCGTGGTTCATTAAACAACGTCTGATGCAATCTGCGGGGAATTGATGTTTCCACCCGATAGGCTGTATTTTCAATGCTCCTTTAAAGATAAATGTTTCGGTCCCAAATTTGTGCATTTTATTATTGATGTTCAATTTAATTTGTTATTAATTCAAAATTTCTTTTAAGTTTTCATTATTTTAAGGCTTTCAAAGGCAGTTCAATTGTCTGTCGAGTCGAATAGTATAGAGATTGAGTAGTCGGGGTAGTTGGTTGGAATTCTTGAGATCTACGTGGGATCGATATGCGGACTTGAAATCCGATTTCTTGCTTGTTAGAGCACATTGCACTTAAGCATAATGGATCAAAACCACTAAAAAAATGATTTACTCTTAATGAAAATGCTCTTAATGAATACAATAGCTAAGGAACACATTGTACAAGTTATTAGCAAAATTGATGGGGATTAGATAATAATCAGCTGGTGATATAGCAGCTATAAATTCTGAAGTCTTTGATCCGTGTCACGAAGACCATGAGTTTTTGGCGTCGTTGGGGTTGAACATCAGATCTTTAGTAATAGTGTCCTCCGAATTGTATGTCTTTGGTCCTCAAACAAGTTTTTTTTTTTTTTTTTTTTTTTTTTTTTTGGCGTCGTTGCGGGGGATCGAACCGGGTCACCGCGTCGACGAGGGGCGGGGTCTCTGGCCCATGAGATTCTTCAAGCGGTGGGGCCCAGAGTGGACGGAGGACGAAACTCGTCGGCGGCGTCGCGGCCGCTGCGACTCGCATTTTGCGATTGCCGAGATTCCGCGGAACTTTCTGGTTTCATGCTGACTTATCTTTTTGGAAGTTGGCGGTGGCAAACTATGCGAGCCTCTCGACGAAGCCATTATAAATCCTATCTAAATAAAAAAATTAAAAGGTAGTTTCATTATGGTGGTATACCCGGTAGCTTGTTAAATTTCGGTTATTCAGACATATAGATACGTAAATGGTTTGTATGTATAGCCACTTGATGTGCTTCGTCGTTTCAATATCTTTTACGGGAACATGGTAAGCCGTAAGTTATTGTATTTTCGATTCTTCATCCAATGCGGGAAAATGCTCCAGTTTTCCATTCTCATATGAAGTAGAAAAAGTTTATTATTGGCAATAGGTCGACGAAGTGATTCATCATGCTCGAACATGAGCGGTCGCTCGTTAGGGACGAGTTTATAGATCATAAATTCCAAAAAGAGAGAATGAGAAGTAGGTCCATGTAAATGATTGATACCTCATGAGCAACGGCTATTTACATTATAGTTGAAACCGAAAATGATCGTTAGTGAGCTATATCTTCTTTTATCTTGATTGACCTAAAGGCGCACCATTCTTCTTCAGGGTAGGGCTCGGCCTTCGAACCATATGTGGGATGAGTTTATGCCTCATACAGCTCGGGTCGAAGACTGGGGGAAGTTTAGGAAAGATGGGGAGACCTTGCAGCTGCTAGTCAAGGCGGGATAAGCTTGTGAAGAAGCCATCTTATCCCCCCCAAAAAATCGACCCTATAGCACTAGCTCTTCGCGTTCTTTCTATTCCATCCCATTTCATTCGGGATGGGTGGTTGGTTGCTTATATGGCCCATGCCCCTTCCCCAGTGTGAAATCTAGAAGCTGACTCATGGTAAGCTTACCATTGACTCGCTCATTGACAAGGTCTTAAATGAGTTAAGTCGTTCATTCTTTGGCTTGTCTTTGAAAGCGTGGTTCTGAAATTTCACTTTTCTATCAAAATCACACCTTTAGATTTAACGAAATCGCGGCCTGCGGCTGAGTGAGTCGTGAAGCCAAATACAAAATCACGAGTATATAAAAATACCCTTGATATTTTCCAAAATCAGCTACGATCATAAAGCTAGGACCTCTTTGGTCACAAATCAAATATAAGATAAGAATTAATCAAACATAATTTCATACATGACTGTTTTCTAGAAGCCATGCATGCATATTTAAACGATATTTATATATACAAAATGTCACATTTAACTTTACTACTTTTATTTTACCTTATCTTATATAAATGCGACCGATTATTACAGGGTGAGGATCACCACAGAAAGGTCTTTCGGCAGGCACTTGCACCTAAAAATTATTTTAAAAGCAGCGTGAGGCAAGCAACAGGTGTCTTATAAGTTCTAAATATTTGACATTCACTATATATACCTCAATATAATCTATTAAATAGACATAACTATATATAATAATTGCCTCATAAATATTTCTAAAAGCATCTTGAAAACTATTTCCCTTGTTGGCTTGATAAAGAAAACTATATTATTCTTCTTAAGCTGATACGAAAACTATTTATAGCTGCTGAAACATTCATAAGCTATTTATAACTCTGAAAGTATTTGATGGTGGTTAATATCTGAAAGTACTATCATGGATCAGAGTACCAACCATTGTGTGGCCCATTTACGAAATACCCTAGGCGTGATACCCTTTGAACCTCGGAACTGGCATCGGTAGTGAACCTCGAGAACCTTTACGGCTAAGATAGTCAGATGAACACGGCGGGATCTCTATAAACATAATGGAACCTCGGAACGAAATGCGGTGATGGAACCTCGGAACTTGACACCTCATCGCCATGTACTAAGTCATTTGGCGCTAACTATATACCGGAGTAATGAGAGGACTCACTGTATAAAATATATACTAGATCTAACTTTAATTCTGCAGTAGAGACTAGTAAGGTTAGTCATAATATCTCATAACCTTACCACTTTTGATAAGTACATCGACGAGAAGGCGGCATGCCATCTAGGGATTTTGCTAAACCCCGGGCCAAAACGACACTGCTTAAATGCGAAATCGAACTTCTATTTGGGGTTCCAACAAATGGGAGGTAAAAAAAATGCTTTATAAATTTATATTTTCCAAAGAACTTTAAACTTGTAATTTAAACACTTCGTTTTAGAAAAGGATTTTGAAATCTTTGGCACCCTACCGACTAATTTCTACTTTCAAATCTTGTCAAGCACTCTAGATTTTAGTCGAATGCTCAAATTGCCTACCACACAATCTTGCAAAAATGTGAAAATGCCCTCGGTTAAGCGTTTTAACCATAAAACATGCACGGGGCTTTCAAAGTGACTATATTGAGCGAACGATTTTAACAAAATTTTTCGTGCTAGTCCCATTGGAATAAGGACATCGATAATATATGATGTACAAATTGACCAAAATGTCCCTACACATTAAATGCCACAAAAACTATATGTTTATTGACTTTTGACTGAGGACTCCAGTAGAATCTAAAACACCCAGAAAACATTTACGAAAATTACATCCAGGCTTGTTCGACTACAATCTAATTTCAACTGGCTAGCTAGAAAGCAGGTCGAAATTCAATTTATTTGTCAGGAACACTAAGTTCGATAATTCTAAAGATTCCTCAACCCAGATGCAAGAATTTTGGGTGAGTTTGACCTTTCCGACCTCTGAAGCGATTTGACCATTACATAGCCTTTGGGCTTGAGAAATAACACAAATATGAAATCCTACCTTTTAAAGTTTGACAAAGGCTTAGATGTTGAGTGCTCTGTGTGGCTCTCATCGCGTAGACCCTTTGCATACATAAAATGAATCTATGGTCAGATTTCATAAATCGAGAAAGAAGCAAGGAGAAGAAAATAAAAAAATAAAAATCGTGTGTCTCTCTCTGAATGCTCTCACTTATCCATAGTTTGACTTTTATGTTTTTTTTTAATCTTTTTTTAATTATTATTATTATTATTTGGATAAAGCGATTTCTATTACCCCATTCGGGTCCATTTCTACCCCAAAAAATTTTATTTCTTTTCAGTTCAATTATTTTAAATGAACTTTAATTCAAGCCATTTTCTGACTTATGAGATTTTTATATAAATCTCATCCCTTAAGTCTCTGGCGACTTATCACCTAGAAAATCGTAAAATATTATGGTATCTCGAGAATTTGGCGAAACTTTTCTAGATCCTTGAATTCATGAGGCAGATTTACTTAGGCGTCCGTTTAAATCATCCAAGATATAAAAATTTTAAAACGCGAACCATTATTAATTTATTATTATTATTATCCTTTAAAATTCCATAATTTGAATTTCACCTCCACTTTCCTTAATTGCAAAAGTGTCTGATTACAGAAACTTTATAATTTCACCCTTAAAACAACTTTCAAAATTCTATTATGGCCTTTAAAATAATTAAGGAAGCCCTTGGTGCACATACGGTTACACATAAGTACCCTCTCGGGGCCGGGCGTTACAAATCCTCCTTCCTTTAGAACATTTAGATCCTCGAAGTAGACAAAACTAATATAAAGAGGATACCTTAATCTGAAAACAATGAAGATGTTATTCTTATCCCCGAACTCTGACTCCCAGCGTCTTTCCTTGTCCAGCGATTACCCATAAAACTTTGACTAGCGGAATGACCTTGTGCAGCAAATTTGCTCTCTGCGATCTACTATCTACATTGGCTGCTCCTTATAGGTCAAATTATCCTTTTGTTCTCTTTTGTGATCTCAGTGCACTGGGAGGATACGGAATGTACTGCAGACATGGATCACGTAAAAACACATTATGAACCTTAGACAACTGCGGAGGAAGGTCTAATCTATATGCTCTTTGGTCCCACTCGTGATAATCTCGTATGGCCACACACACATGTATCTAGGCCTCGGCTTTTCTAAAACGTCTTCGAATCTGAGGACACCTGCTTTCAATAGGAAGCTTTGAAGAAGACCACATCGCCATAAAGCGTAGATTCTCAAGGCGTTTGTCACTTATAACTTTTAATTTGTCCTTGGTATCTTGAGTCTGTCTCGGACAATATGGATATTATCTAAGTGTCTGACATGCTAACTCTGGGCCTATCGATCCTCTCTCCTGCTTCATCCCGACATACGGAGTCACGACACTTAGGCCGTACAATGCTTGAGTGGAGCCATGCACATCTTGGATTGATAGCTGTTGTTGTAGGCTAACTCCATTAGAGATAATCGTATCGACTTCCCTTAAACTCTATCACGCATGCTCACAGCATATCCTCTAAGCGTCTGAATAGTTCTCCTCGGTGACCATCGGTGCGAGGGATGGAAAAACTGTGCTAAATTCTTGATGTGAGTCCCAGTAGCATCTATCTAAACTAGACGAAAATCTGGATGTGAATCACGGGGTCTCGATGCGAGACTATCGATATAGGAACACCATGTAATCTAACTATCTCCTCCACATATAATTGGATTGACTTGTCTAACGGGTCATCATTCTGCTTCAGGAGAAAATCGCGGCCCGATTTTGTTAATTATCCCACTTATATTGTATAGCGTAGTGTTGTCTCAGGAGTTCTCGGAAATGATAACAAAATCCATAGTAATCTTATCCCACTTCCATCTGAGGAATCGGAAGGGTTGTATCTTTCTGTGGAGAAGCCACAGTCTTGTCTGCCTTTACTGTGCGCCAGGTTAAGCATCTGGATACAAAATGCGCCAATTTCCTTTTCATGCCTTACTGATAATGCTCGCAAGTGTAATTACATCTTGGTGCAGGTGCATGGCATATCTTTGAAGAATGAGCCTCTTCCACGTGATTTCCCTTTTTATTTCCTGTTTGGGGTACACACATTCGACTCCCTCCTAGCTATTACGCCGTCGTCTACGTCTGGAACTGGTTTCTACCGCTCGATCTACGCCCTCGACTTAATCATCCCCATGAAACTTGCTTCTAACCTTCCTTGATCGATCCGAGAGAGGGACGAACATAAAATGATGCCAATGGTGTCCCTATATCAATACACACTGGCCAGACTCCCAAGATCTCGACTCTATCATGATGGGAGATATCTAATGCACGAGATAGCATAGGAACCCTCCGTTCAGAAGCAAGGCATCGGCCGCTACATTGGCCTTCCGGATGTTACTACATCGTGCAATCATAATCCTTAATCAACTCCAACCACCAGTGGCCCCACTTCAGTTAACTCTTTCCCGAGTAAAGAAATGTGCGAGGCTCTTATGATCGGTGAATATCGACGGGGAACAGTATAGATAATGTCTCAGGATCTTTAGAGCGAAACCACTTCTTGCCCAGTTCAAAATCATGGGTGGGTAGTTCTTTCGTGCTTCTTTGCGACGGGAAGCATAAGCTATCCACTCTACCATCCTGCATCAAAACACACCTAACCCTTATCACACAGGCATCCAACATTACCGCATACTTAGTCCTTTCCCTAACCCGGTAATTTAACCTTTGGGTTTGTCACTAATCTACGCACCATTTCAGTAAAACTATCTTTATGAATTATCGATATAAATTTACGATCCTTTTCAATAGATTGGTCTGACGGGGTTGCTATCTTCGAAAAATCCTCGACAAATTTCTGTAATAACTTTGCGATCGAAGCTGTAGGACTTGAAATATTGGTGGCGACTGATGCTTATAAGCCGATCTTACAGTATCCCACTAATACCTTCTGTAGAAATGACATGACCCCGAGAAAGCTACTTTGTTCGACAATGGCAACACTAAACTTAGCGATATAGCGTGGCTCCTCTGAAATCTACTTGTCTTGTCAGGAGATGCTCTGCGTGTTCTGAATTCAACGTTCTACTTAGAATGTCGTGATAGATCTGATCGCGAGCTTATCATCTGGTGAATACCTGTTCTTCAAATCCGTGAAACGCGGTGGGGCGTGGTGATCGAGATACTAAGATTTCATAGTGGCCAGAGTATCTTGTCTGAAGATCTTAGAAACATCATTCTCTCGGACCCTCAACTGATGGTAGCCTGACCTTAGGCGATCTTAGGATATGCAGGATCCATGCCGATTGGTCGAATGGCTCATCACATCTTGGGAAGCCCGGATGCGGTTCAGTATTGTGCTTGGGTCGAATTTACATTTATAGTCTTAATACCATATTAGTAGAAGCTTCCATCTTTCTTAACACTAAGAGGCTGGGCTCCCATTGTGGTGAGTGCTAGATTCGGATGAAGCCACTTGCTTAGCAATTCCTCAGGTGTGCCTTGATTTTCAACTCTGTTTGGCGCAAATTCTATATAGAGGAATGGATATTGGCTCGGTCCCTGGAATCAGTTCAATAACAAACTTAATTGCTCTATCCGGGGGTAAACCTGAAATATCATCTGGAAACTCTTTGACTATGGGGATGTCTTCCAGCCGTGTCCCCTCTTGTCGCCTATCCACCACAAATGCCAAATAACCCTAGCAACCTTCCAGGAAGCATTTTGAGGCGATCATGGCATTAATGGGGACTAAAGGGGCGATCTACTCTTAGTTCCTAGAAATATCATACAGTTCCTCTAGAACCAATCTTACTTCTTTCTTATAGCAATCTAGTGGCTCTATGCTTGGATAACCAGTCCATTACAAAGACTATATCGAAATCATGGATACTAGCATTATCAAGTCCATTTGGAAAATCCTTATTACGGATCACCAATACGCTACACCGGAAACTATCCTTTTCGGATATCATAGTATCCCAGGTGGGTATGAAACCACCACGACCATCTATAGGCTGGGACTCTATTTGGTGCCTGTCAGTGAATGGTACTGAAATAAATGAATGAGTGGCTCACAGGTCCCGCAAATGCATATCATCATGATCGTAAGGCGAAATCCTTACCGTTAATCACGTCTGGTGATGCATCACCTCCTCTTGTGTATTTGTAAATGCAGAACTTTGATGCGAGTACCACTTTGAATCGGCGGTCGGGGTACTACCTCACGCCTCTGCGCCTGCAGCGACCTCTGCGGGTGTTGTCGCCACCTCTGAACCACCCTTACCGGCTGATTGGGGCCGGGTTTAGTACAGGGTAGATACTCACTGTACCTACCTCGAGGGTCTACGGCTACTAGTTGTCAGACAGTCTCGGATAAAGTGACCTTCACTTGATAGGAAACATCCTGATAACTACGGATAAAATATATGCATCAAATGCACAATGGGCTGGTCCCAGTGAGCTCATAGGGTGTCTCCCTCTTATCGCCTCCCGCTGATCCTTAGCCACAGCGCCATGAGAACCACTGAAAGAGGACTTCTGCTCATCTAAACACCCCGTCGCTGCATAAATTTCACTAACCTGTCACAACCATAAGTGCGGCTACCTCTCGATCCAGGTACCATCATAAGTTTTAGCCCACTAATTTTAGAAGCGCGTTCTATCATGCCTACGCTCTTACGGAGGCTCCGGGTGCTGATGGAGTATTCTTTGTAACAATGCAGCTATAGCTGATCCATCGTCGAGTCACAGCCACACAGATTGCGACCCTCGATGGTTACATTGGAGGCGATTCATTGAGCATCTTAGATCTAGGGGTATTACTCGACATTTCTCTGCAGTGGTGCCTCGGTCTGGATCTAGATCGGCCTCTACGACCTCGTCGGATATAATGCTTGTGAATTTCAAGGTTAAAGATTCGGTGACACTTTTCAATATTTGATGCATGCAAGGATTTATAGCAAAGCGATGTAGGTTGCGATAGGAAAGTCATTATAAAAACAATTTATAGGAAATCTTGTGGAAAGCAGTGAAAAATCGTGAACTATGGCACAAAGCTGGCTACGATGCAGAAACACTGGGACCGCTTCCTAGTGACGGGAGGCTGCTTAGAGCGACTCCACGGTAACCTCTGACCAGCTCGACTCGTGACAAGTTACCATGGAAAATTTAAAAGCCCAGTTAAAGAAATTTGGCTTGTCTTTGGAAAACGTGGGTTATAAAATTTTCACATTTCTATCAAAATTACACCCTTTAGATTTACTTGAAAGTCGTAGAAACAACATTTGCACGGTGGTCGACCCCGAAATACAAAAATCACTGTATAAAAATACACTCCCGATATTTTCCAAAATCAGACCTTCTGATCATAAAGCTAGGACCTCTAGTCCTTATCAAAATATAAGATAAAGAATCAATCCGCTTATAATTTCGCCAGCGGCTTTGTTTTCTCAAAACCATGCATCGTATTTTACAACGATATTTACATATACAAAATGTCACATTTAACTTTACTACTTTATTTTTACACCTTATCTTATATATAAAAATCCGCAACCGGTACGTCTAAGTTGAGGATCTGAAAAGGTCTTCCCGACTTGACACACACTTTTCAAAATTATTTTAAAACGAGAGAAGCGTGAAGGCTAAGCGGGCTCAGTGAGTACTATAAGTTCTAAATGTTGTTGTCTGTATGTACCAATATGAAAATACGTACATAAATGGCTGTAAAAGCATTTTATGAAGCGAATTTTGTTGTAGAAAACCATTCTGAAAGCTGTCTTGAAAACTATTTATCTTTGTTGAAAACTATTACAGAAAACTATTTTTGCTACTAAAAGCGTTACGAAAACTATTTACATTTGTTGAAAACTATTTACGCTCACGAAAGCCCATTTCGATGGTGGTTAATATCACGAAAGTACTATATTGGAAATCAAGTACTAACGGCTGTGGCCCATTTAAAATACCACCCCAGGCGTGATACCACGGAACCTCGGAACCTGGCATCGGTGGCGAACCTCGGAACACTACCCGGCTAAGATGGTCTAGTGAACACGACGGGATCTCTATAAACATAATGGAACATCGGAACCAAAATGCTCGGTGATGGAACCTCGGAACCAACACCTCATGTCATATGTACTAAGTCGTGCGAATGTATATACCCAATGATGTAGAGGGCGACTCATATAAAAATATATACCGGATCTAACCCCGATTGCCGGCCAGACATATAGTTAGTCATAATATCCCATAACCTTACCATGCACAATCAAGTACATCGGCCAGGAAGCCCGGGCTATGTCATCTAGGGGTTTTTGCTAAACTGAGGCCAAAACTTTTCTTAAATCGATCGAACTTTTCTCACGAGTATAACAAATGGGAGGTAAAAAAATGCTTTATAAATTTATATTTTCAAAAGCGCACAAACTGTAATTTAAACACTTTCGTTTTAGAAAAGGATTTTGAGTACTCACCTTTTTCTCGACTAATTTCTTTCAAATCTTGTCAAGCACTCTACATTTTCGTCGGATGCTCAAATTGCCTACACAATCCATACAAAGTACGAAAATGCCCTTAGTTCAACGTTTTAACCATAAAACATACACAGAGCTTTCAAAATGACTATATCGAACGAACCCCGATTTAACAAAACTTTACGTGCTAGTCCCATTCGATAAAGGACATCGATAATATGATGTGAGAGTGAGCCAAAATGTCCTACACATTAATGCCCCATAAAAACTATACATTTTAGCCAACTTTTGACTCGGGGACTTTCCATGGGATCAATACCAGAACATTTACGAAAATTAAGTAAGGCTTGTTCATTTACAATCCTAAAATTTCAGCCGAATGTCAGCAGGTCAGAAATTCAACATTTGTCGAACACAGTCCCAAAAATTCCTAAAAATTCCTCAACTTAGTCTAAAAATTTTGGGACTGAAGTTTACGACCTTTCACGGCCTCTAAAACAATTTCAAGCCATTACATAGCCTTTAGGCTTGAAATAACACAAGTATGAAAATTTCCTACCTTTTAAAGTTTGACAAAAGGCTTAGATATTGGTACCTACACGTAGCTCTCATCGCGTAGACCAACTTTGCCTTCTGCTCCGACGAAAATCTATGGTCCGATTTCCATAAATCTGAGAAAGAAACAAGGAGAAGAAAATAAAAAAAATAAAAATCGTGTGTCTCTCTCTCTGGACGCTCTCACTTATCCCACCGTTTGACTTTTATGTTTTTTTTTTTAATCTTTTTCTTTAATTATTATTATTATTATTTGTTTAAACGATTTCTATTATCCCATTCGGATCCATTTCTACCCCGAAAAATTTTATTTCTTTTCAGTTCAATTATTTTAAATGAACTTTAATTCAAACCATTTTCTAATTTCCGAGATTTTTGTATAAATCTCGTACTTTGAAGTCCTGCGACTTATCACCGAAAATCGTAAATCATTCTGATGTCTCGGTGTGAAACTTACGGGTCACTATATTCGCGAGAGATGAATTTACTTGGCCTTGAGTTCGTTTAGTCATCAGAGATCTAGAATTTAAACTACTGAACCATTATGGTAATTTATTATTATCCTTTTAAAATTCCATAATTAGATTTCACCTCCACTTTCCTTAATTGCAAAGTGTGCAATTCTTTGAAAACTTTATAATTTTACCCTTAAAACAACTTTCAAATTCTATTATGACACCCAAATAATTAAAGGAAGCCACCCCAGAATGCACATACGGTTACACATACCGTACACCCTCTCGGGACGGGGCGTTACAATATGCGTTGGAAGTATTTATCTGACCAATCGGCTAGGACCTGGAAACGCTCGTGCGACCCATTGCATCTCGCCTTAAATGGAATAGCAAGCTCTCTTAGTTATTTGCACAGGCAGAGTCCCACGTCCGGCTCTTCTGCGCCTGACCCGAAGTTGGCTTTACTTGACACAACATTAAGTGCGTCCTTCATTCTACGCAGACCCCGGCCTGGGCTGCCTTTTTGGGAAGCCCGTTCCCATTGCACTCACGGACCGGCTGGCCTGCAAGCGATAGTGGGAATTCCCCCGCTCCCTGGTCAAAGACTTGGTATGCGGGATCTACTCCACGAGGAGCGGTACAGACGTATATGATATTATCACGACCTCTCTTTTCGTACCACTAGGGATGCTTAATGCCACGTCACCAACTGGCGTTACCTGCACTTTCGTGTCTCTCAGTGTGGTCAGCACTGAGTGTTTTCAAGCATCAAGCCTTACACCCATTCGCATTAGTTCATCCAAAGTTCCTTAACCTTATGCACGAATTATTGAATAAGCCATCTTCCTATCAAGGTTAAGGAGTCAACTAAGCATCTTAGCAGCGTGATTGAATACCTGGATCGAATTAGAGTTCACGCCGCCCACCTTGAAAAAATAGGTGGCGTGGACCACCCAATTAACACATAAGTCGCTAGGTCGCTGTAGGAGAACACACAACATACACGTAGACACTCCTCACATGTGTAATATTCATCTTAAATTCAGACTTTTTGGTAGTGAGTCGTCTGCCAACTTAGCCCTCACCCTCGGTAGTCGGCTCGTTGGTAAGATGGAAGCTTCAAGTTGGGTTCAGGTGGCACACTCCCCACGCAAGCACCACCCAGACGAAGGGGACGGGGAAAGCTACGGGCCTGAGCCGACCATACAACTGCAAGTAGAGTTAACAGGGCACCTCATCACGTCATTCGTCGTTGCTCATTCCGTTAGGTCGAAGTGCTTGGCCTTTCCTTCTCACGCCATCACGCCGGTGACCTATCGCGTGTTAAAGATAAGAGGAAGTCTGAAAAGAATAGTAAGCAGACACACGAGTAGAAGATTCTAAATATGAGATGTGCCCCTTGGATTCGAGAAGAAGGAAATGAACAACAAGAATGAAACGAAATAAGGCTTTTCTAGCTCTTGTTTTGGATGAGCTTATCCCAATTATGTTTGATAAAGAATAGTAGGGTGGCTTCATACGACCCGGGACTCCACTTTTGCTCACGTCTAGGCTTATCGTATGAATTTCCTGGAATGTATATAGAGCAAAAGAGGGAATGAAGGGATAGGAATAGGAATTATAGTAGCATTGGAAGAAGGGGCACCTGTGGGAATATCTCTACTGACGAACCATTTCCATAGTACGGGTGCTGCCGTGCCACGAGGCACGACCATGGAAGTAATGAAAAAGAAAGAGTTATGTAGTTGGACCATCTGCTCTATCCGTTCTAGTTTCGCTTCTCTAGAGAGGATGAGGCAGCCCAAAGTAGAAAGTGTTGTAGTACATACCAAAAGGGTACCAATTAAGTCGACCATTAATGACTAGTTCGAACACCAAGAGCGGTCTGATCAAATAAGGGATCATACCACTCTTAGAAACATGAAAGAAAAGCAAACTATTTATTATACTAAAACTCCTTCTTCATTAGTGGGGGTGGGTTTGCTCGTGATCCCGACCTTCTGTTCAGGCCACCACTAGCCTATCGAGAAACACTTCCTCTTCACTCCCGATTTACGTTATTTTATTCATGGCCCAGTGGATGGCACCCTAATCGACAAGCCAGACATTATTTCCAATGCAAAAAAAAAAAAAAAAAAGAATTTGACGATCTGATTTTGGAGGAGAATACATGTGCACGAAATTATCTTAATATCTTATTTCCAAAGTGTTCATCAGAGATCTTGTGCGTATACTCCTGGAATAGCTGAGAGGAAAAATATATACTTATTGGAAAGGGTTAAAGCTATGATGTTTGGGATGAATGTACCTCGTTTAGAGTAGAAGGTATGTGACCACCATTACTTTTCATCGATAATGCATTCTAGTTCTTGTTAGAAGCATCCTGGTGCTCTCATTTTGGAAGTATTTGGCTGCTGTTCATATTCTTTTTTTTTAGTTTCTTTAAAAGCGAGTAAAACGATCTCATCCCTTGCTTTCGGTCGATGGATTGGTCCAAAGGAATCGAGTAGTTTGATTGACGTAGCCGGTTATAGACACAGAAGGAAGATGGGAATTTCCTTTGCCCCGACTCCTGGCAACGGCTCATTGCATCGACCAATTGGAAAGCCTAGGAGGTACAGGGTAAATTCGAGACAAGAGAGACATTGATGGCCTCGGATAGATTAGCTTGGATTGAGTTGTCCCTATCCGCGGTACAATGCCCTCAGGTGAGTGAGACCCTCGATCCCGCGTGTAGGTTCCAGTTTGGTCGTAAAGAAACCAAAAAACAAGGGAATAAGTTAACATTTCATGACTTTATGATTGTTTCGGAGGCGAGAAAGGGCACAGATAAACAAACTGAAAGGGATTGGGGTAGATAGGTGGCATCGACCTATCCAACTACTTCTCGATTGGCTCAGCTACTAGTCGTGGCGAGGGCTCATTGATTGCTTCAATGATTTTTAAGCGGCCCTTGGCCAGGGCCAGGGATCTGCTTATCGAGCGGGCAATGCGGCTGTGGGCTTTGAGATTACCTTATAGCGGGGTGGTCTCATTCGTCATGTGCCCTGTTACGGGATCCCATTCCCTTCTTTCTTAATCTGTCCTAGCCCAATTCATGGGTAGAAGGGGCTTCCTAGCCTAATTCAATAGGGATTCGAAAGAAAGGAACGCGAGATATGTCATAATATGGGTCGGATCTGAAACAACCTATGATTTTGTGCTTTCATGATGTCTCCTTCTCTTTGGGAGCAGAGAGTCACTCATGTCAGGAGGTTCGGTGCTCTCGATCTGAATCGTTCAGCACCACTTGGAGCCACGGAGGCACGTAGGGGGTTGGAAGGCTTCTTGATTTCAACCTGGAGACGCTCTTTTAGGCTGACGTGTAGCCCGGGTGCCTACTTTCTTCTCCATCCACTTGCCACTTCATCCTATACTTTGATGACATGTGCTTTTTTCCTTAATTCCATGAAACCTCGCTATCAACACAAGCGGTAGTCGAAGTCGCGAGGGTCCATACTGATCCGGCTATATCCACAAGCGTACCTATCTTACGAGGGACCATTCGTTCTTTCTGTCGAGGTAGTAAATGGGCAGGTCTAGCACCATAGGCCTTAGTTAGGTTAGAACCATAGCTAGCCCTATCGCTTAGTGAGTCTTCTTGCTTGGCGATTTCCTTCTTGCTTGAGTTGTTTGGCATGAGCAAGGCAAAGCCGGTGAAAACTGCCTTTTGGATCCATTTAGCAGCTAAAGTGAAACCACAAAAAGAGAAGCGACACCCGGACTGAAGTCTTACTTCGAAGCAATCTCTTTAGTTACTACACTATATGGGACAATCCAATAGATTGGGACAACGAACATCTGCTTACTCTAGCCAACGCTTTCGTAGAAGCAGGTAAGATTCTTCTTCTTTCCAGGGAGTGATGAAGTAGTACTTTTTTCTTCTGAAAAATTCATTGATATCAAGATAGATAGATTCCTTTTTTCGGCCTGCGAATTCCTGGAGAGTGTTCTTTCCAGTCATTTGAAATAATCCTAACTCCGGAAGTTACTACTTGACTTTCTTATACTAGCTATTTGAATTGAAGATATACTTTCTTACCGTGAATTGTATAAAACATTAATTAGTTTGCGTGGGAAAGGATCTCGCTCGAAAGAGACTGTTGGTTCATCTACTCAAGTGGAACGACTCTTACTCGCCTTAATTAGCAGGAGATGTTCCGTAGGTGAATTCCTTGGCTTTAAGTGGGGCAGTTCGGAAAGAAAGAACAAGGCAGAGTAGTACCTATCCTGCTGGACAACCTAACCCGGTGGGAAAACCTATTCGTGGAGGTCTTCATGAAGAAAGGACTTTTTGACATCGGCGATGCGGTGGCGGGTTAAATGCAGGCCCGACATATGGAATTTAGTTTAGTTGGCCCAAAGCGTCTCGAGAGAGGAGCCATTCGAGGTTTATGGAATTAAATTGGCTTTGACTTTCCCACTCCCGAGTCCTTACTTTTCTTTGCATTCTTGAGAAAGTAGGCGCCCCGATTACTATCCGCGAGTAGTCTTATGCTTGTCTCAAAGATTAAGCTAAGCCATGCATGTGTTAAGTATGAACTAATTCTTGCGTGAAGCTGCGAGAATGGCTCAAACAATCGGTCAGGGTTTGATGGTATATGCTACTAGTATAACCGTAGTAATTTTAGAGTTAATAAGTGTAACCCCTACTTCTGGAAGGGATGCATTTATTAGATAATTTTAGAGTTCGATGCGGGCTCTGCCTCTTGCTGCGATGATTCATGATAATTCGGCGGATCGCACGGCCCTCGTTCCGGCGCCTTAAGCCTTGGATCTTTCCTATTTACTTAAAACACTAGGAGCTCATCCTCTTGAGCAGTAGTAAAGGCTCTAACCCGCTGATTCGCTAAAATCGTAGCATGCACAAGGTAGAGATTTGGTGCTCGGAATCAAAAATATTTATAAACCTAAACCACTACAGTATAGTGGCTCTAGGGTCGAACACAGAGATGGGTTTTCTTCGTGTAGGTAACTAACAGTGGATTCACAATGGTGATTTCACTTTTGATTTTTAGGTTTTTATAAAAACAGTGGGGTTGGTGATTTGAAGACTATAACTAAAATGTAATAAAATGTAAAAAGAACTCCTTGAAGCCTCGGGCCACTAGGTTTGAGGTTTTAGGGAAACTGAGAGGTCCTCAGATCCCTTTCCTCAAGTTAGGGAGAATGACCTATAGTCATTTCCCAAACCGGATCTTCGTTTAGCTATAAAATCGAACCCTAATAGTTTTCCTCTTGAGATATAGCATTTATTAGTCTTTAATGTTTCAAGACAGTAAAAACCAATCCTTTGATCTACCCTTCGGTGACAAATAAATGGCAACTAAACGAGCCTCAATAGATTTAGCAATAAGCATCCACTGAACCCTAAAAGATTGCGAAATGCTTGAGTCGATCAAGATACATCAAAGGATTTAAACCTATAGTGAGAGATAGAGACATAAATGACAATAGCTGTAACGTATTTAAAAATAAGAGGACTGATGGTTACCTCAAAACCTAGCCCGATAACCCTATAGCCAAGGATAAGGGGTTTAGCCAACCATCCTCTGAGTTGTCATCTTCAGGGGGTGTTTGGCAAGCGAGAAAGTGAGAGAAAATGAGAGAAAATGAGAGAAAGAAAAACAGGCAGGAGAGTTGAAAGTTTTCGCGCCCAGAATTTATTACATCAAGTGATCTCCTGTACAAAGCCTTGACTGAGACTTATATACTGCTCAGAACAAGGGCAATTACAAAAAAAATGTGAACTACCAAAAGTACATAGAGGGTAGTTTAGGAAAAAGTTACAAAAGTTGGTCGAAATAGAGATTCGAGAAGCGGGACATAGGGGCGAGTTGCAAAGTGCAACCTACGAAATTGTTCGCAACCCTCACGAAATTTAGTAGGTTCACGGCACCTTAACCATAAAATTCTGCGGGGACCCAATTCATACGTTTTTCGATCCATTTTTCCTTTTGGTTCGACTCATGACTTACGAGTTCGACTTAGATTCTTTGTGTTTGAGTCGACTCAACAATTTGGCGAGTTTAGCTTGCATAAACTACAAAAATAGCCACAAAATGCGATTAGTAGTAAAGTCGGGACCTTAATGTGCCAATTGGGTTAATTAAGTTGATTAGTACACAAAAAGTGCTCAAAACCTACAATAAATAGGGCTCAAAATAACACTATTTGGGCACTAATCACTCCCCCCAACCAACACATTGCTAGTCCCTTAGCAATGACAGAAAGAAAGAGAAAGCAGGCAAATTATGTTCACAAAAAATGGTAGTTCAAAAAGAATGTAAATGAGTAATGCCTAACCCTTGGTATGAATCACCAAGGCCCTACTCAATAACTATCTTGAGAGAATGAATGCTATACAGAATCAAGCTTTAGAAGAGCATCCAACTCAAGAGAATCAACTTGAAACTTCCACCAAAATCTAAGTGTTTATATGATTAGTTTTCAACAATGAAGCCCCCTTGGCTTGCACTCTCCCCCATAGCTAAGCTCTTTGCCATAACCTATAGAACATTGATCGGCTAAATAGTGATCCACTCTTATTCCACAATTCTTTTCGTTGTAAGAGTGCAATCTTGAGGAATCGACTTCACAAATGTCCATGTAGCGAGGATCCACCGATGACTCCCGACCAATTAGGCTTGGGGCGTCGAGTCATAAGGGTCTTTGACCACTAACTGCTGGGTTTACCCAGGACTCCGAATGATTTCGAGCTCCGGCTCTCTGGCTCGCTAAACCTCACCCGTCCACCCATTACTTGGCAAGCAACGAAGTCGATGACTCCTAACCAGTTGGCTTAGGGCACGGTACTCAAGACTTTTCGCTAGTATACCTCGGACTAATACTCTGGTTTCAAGGGCAAAGCGTCGCAGCGCTTCTTTTCTTTTTATTTTTCTTTTTGTTTTTCTTTTTCACTTCTTTTTATTTTGGAAGACTTCATTGGTCTTCTTTTCATGGGGATCCTTAACCTATTCAAGGTGGCCAACGAAACTAGGTCGAGTTATTCTGAGGCTTAGGAGGTAGGCGGAGTTTTTCGGGTTATTCTTTGAAACCTAATGTCACTTACTTGTATTGTGGTTAGCTAAAGGTGGAAGAAAAATGTTGAAAACAATGAGACTTCAACTGGTGATTCACTCAATCATGCATTGATTCATGCCGCAGTAGGTGTATTGGAATCAATAAAATTTATATCCTAAGCTCCTACTGTCGTAGCAAAACTATTGTAGTATAGTGGTCTAGGGTCGAACTCAGGGATGGGTTTTCTTTGTACAAATGATTTGCAGTGGAGTTTAAAAATGGTGAATTTCAATTTGGATTTTTAAGGTTTGCTAAAAACAGTGAGGGTTGGTTGTTTGCAAGCTGAAAATAAAATAAGAAAAAAATGTAAAATAGAACCCCTTGAAGTGTTAGACCACTGGGGTTGGATTTCTAGGGCAACTGAGGGTTCCCAGGGTTCTTTCCTCGCGTTTGGGAGCATGACATATAATCATTTCCCGAACCGGATCTTCATTTAGCTTTAAAACCTAACCCTTAATAATTATCCTTTGAAAAAAACGGCATCCAACGGCCGTATTATACAGTCATTAAAGCGCAAATCACCTTTACTCACCTCCCGATGGATCATAAATGATAACTAACAAACATCAATGGATCTAACATTAAGCATCCAATGAGCCCCGAAAGATTACCAAGTAATAACCATTCAAAGGAGATAAAAGGGAGGAAAACTGTGTTAAAAGGAGAACCGCAGACGGCGGTGACTACGCGTGAAAAGCAGGGGGACCTCCGGTAGCCTCCGGATCCTGCACCCGTAGGCCTTTTGCTTGAGGAGGGAAGGGTTTTAGCCGCTCATCCTCCAAGTTGTCATCCTTGGAGGGTGTTTGGCAACCAAGAAAGGGAGAGAAAATGAGAGAAAGTGGAGCAGAGGAGAGGAGAAGCGGGAGAGCTGGAAGCTTCTCCCGTCACTTTATTGATTGATAAGTGATTGATACAAAGTTTTTACAGACTGAGGCTTATATAGATGCTCAAAGTAAGGGAAGTTACAAAAAAAACCAAAATCGGAAGGCTATTACAGAGGTAAAATGGAAAAAAAAAAAAACAAAAACAAATGCAAACAGGGCATAGCGTAAAAAGCAAGAACGAGCAGCAGGAAGGAACAGTGGCAGTGGAGGCAGGAACAGTGCTCACAGGAAAAGCATTCCTGTAGTGGTGCATTGTTCTTCACCTTTTGATCTTCTTTCCTTCTAGGATCTAATCTGCAACGATGAGTTTGACTCGAATTCTTCATGCTTGGATCGACTCAACAGATGCAGCAATTAGCTCATAGCGCAAAATTTGCCCACAGATGTGATCGAGTAGAATAGTAGGGACCTTAATGTGCAAATCGGGTTAATTAGAATGATTAGTACACAAAAAGCACTCAAAGCCTATAATAAATAGGGTTCAAAATAGCACTTTTTGGGCACTAATCACATATTTACATTGCTAGTCCTTAGCAATGAAAGAAAGAAAGAGAGAGAGCATAACGATAACAAAATTATATTCTGAGTTGCAGTTCAAAAGGTTGTGAAAAGTAATGCCTAACCCTCAATGAGAATTACCGAAACTTAGTCTAATAACTATCTCGAGAGAGTGAATGCCATACACAATTGAGTATCAAAAGAGCCTCCTTCTTGGTGACTCAATTAGGAACTTCCACCAAAATCTAAGTGTTTATAGGTGATCGGTTGCACCCGATAAAGCTGAAAGCTACTTTCCCCCGACGAACTACGCGATGCCTTAGGCGTTGACCAACCTAAATAGATTCAATTCCACACTTATTTCTCACTTCTATTGTATTGTAGGGTGCAATGCTAAAAACTCGACTTCACCAAAGTCCTTGTAACGGGGATCTACCGATGACTCCCAACTAACTAAGGTTTAGGGCATCAAGTCAAAAGGATCTTTCAACCACAAACTCTACAGGTTTCACCCCGGACTAAAAAATGATTTCGAGAATCCAGCACCTACAACTCACTAAACTCCACCCATCCACCCATGTAGCGAGCACAAAGTCGGTGACTCCCAACTAGTTGGCTTATGGCACCAGGCTTTAAAGGCTTTCGCCATATACCCCTCGGACCGTGCTTGGGTTTCAAGGCAAAGCGCCGCGGCTTTACTTATCTATTTTCTTTTTCTTTTGTCATTTTTTTTTCTTTTGGAAGACACATTGGCCTTTTTTCTTGGGGAACTCGAACCTATTATGGGTCGTCAACGAAGCTAAGGTTGGCTTTGCAAAGCAAGAGGAATATGCAGCTCCTCAGCCTAATGATGAAAACTGATGTGCATTGTGTGTGGTTAGCTAAAGGTGGAAGAAAAAGGTTAAATACAACAAGAATTCAACTAATCATCCACTCAACTAGTCATGGCATCACTCTAACATCAATAGGATTAGACAAAGTTTCAATTTTCCAACTTGCAGGTTAAGCAAAACCATAAAAAGTGGGTGCAATTTTTGAAAAATTAAGCTGTATAGTATAACAGCTTCACAAAAAGGACAACCGGCAAGCCAGCGAGATATCCGCAAAAATGGGCTTGCTCAATATAAAAACAAAAATAAATGCCACTTATTGGCTAACTTTCCCGACCGTGTCGCATTGTTTGCAATGGGTCTTGGATTGGAAAGTTAGAGAAGGAAGTCATTACCTCCTTGATGATATGTGCTTGTTTTTGGATAGGAGACTTCATAAGCTTTCAATCGACACCTTATTCACTCCGTTTGGGCTTCAAATAAACAAGTTAGGAGAAGAAAAGAGAAAAAAAAAATGACCAGTTGGAGCATTTTGAAAATTTCACCTTCATAATAATTTCAAAAGTGTTCTTTCTAGCTATATTTGGATTCTACACTCTTTAAGCTTTCCAATGGTACTAAAAACACCTAAAACGGAGTTCGGATGAAAAAGTTATGAGCGAAACAAAGGCGGGAGTGCGACGGCGTTAGAAAATTCATAACTGCGAAATTCAGCGAGTTCTTGAGAATTTCGCAAGTTCGAATTTTTTTTTTTTTGAAGTGCTTTAGAGACAAACTTTTTTGAAATAATAAAAAATAAAATAAAAATAAATAAAATAAAATAAAAACTTTTTTTTTAAATATATTATTTTTATATATATATATATATATTCATAAAAGGACAAAATAGTGCACAGGAGACATCAAAACACTATTGCTGTGCGAAATTTCTCGGAATCTGTTCGTTACAGCTAACGAAAATTTCAGGGTTTGCAAAATTTCACGAGGTTACGAAATTTTTGTGCCTTTCTGTACCTCCAGTGCATCAAATTTTGATAAAAACGCAAAATAAACACATAAAAATTGAAAATTGAAAAAATGAAAATTAATCTAAAAACAAATATTAACTAAAAATTAGAGAAAATCTAAGAAGAAAAATTAAAGAAATCAAAATAAACTAAAATAAACTAAGAAAACTGAAAACAAAAAGTGGGGGGCGAGCACTGGCTTATGTTCCTCGAGCCTTTTGAAATTTGCGGAATTTAGTGGAGCTTAAAAATGCAGATGTTGGATGCTCCAAATCAGGAACTGCTTACCAGACCAACCACTATGCCATGCGTGCTAGGCAGCTGCTTGTGTCTTTGATGTAGTAGCGGGGAAACTGTCTGTGGCCACTAACTACGATATTTTAATATGGCTTGATGATGGTAGCATGCTTTGGGAAGTGCTGCGAGGTTTTGAGTTTCTGGAGTGTGGTATGTACACTTGCAGTGGGCTATTTTTGGATTGGGCAGTGGCACTAGGATTCAAATTCATGGGGATTGGTTGAAGGATATGTTCTTGGGGCTCTTCCCTTGCTTCCTTTCCTCTACCTCCCCCTGCTTCCCCTGTTGGCAATTCCTCAAAGCTTCCACTGGTTTCTGCACCAATTTCTCCTGGTCAGTCAGCCACTCTCCCTCTAAGTTCTCCTCCTCTTGATGACCATCTTTGAATGGTGAGACTTGAAATAGAATCTTTGCATGATGTCAATTTTTCTCAAGGTCCTTTCTGAAGCACATCTAATCTTTTGTTCGAGCTTTCCACGTCTAATTTTTTGATTTAATTGGGAATTGAATTTCTTACGCCTTCTACAACATCACCCACCGGTTTGGTAAGGTCTAGAATTGCTTGCTCAAGCGGGAGATTGGGTAATGGTTGAGGCTGAGGCATCTTGTGGATGTGGAGTGCTTAAGTTGGGGTAACATTGTAGGAGGGTGTACTCGTCCATTGGTCTCTATATTCCCTCATAGACCTACATGGGTTTGGATTTCTCTCTACAGGTTGCTGCCACTGCCATGGAAGGTTCCTGTAATCCCTCATTGACATGTATGCTCTAGGGTTTCTTTCCACTAAATATTCACTATATTGTTCTCCCTCTTCCATTTGATCACAGTCAATTTTTCCACTTAACCTATACTGACATGCTTGCCTTCAGAATTTTAATCCATTGTAGTGGATTCACACGGCAGGGCAACCCAAAAACAGTCCTGCAACAATTGAAACTAAAAAAATGACAGTGAAATATAAAAGAAATCCACCAGTTCTTGTGATGAGGATCCTGAAGTGTTCCCGGCTCGTCGAATGCACTTAAGGCACCATCCGACAGCGGCCATTTGATTAAATTGCCACCGGTAGGTGTATTAGAATCCAACAAAATTTATATCCTAAAGCTCCCTACTTTGTTGTAGCAAAACTACTCTTGATATAGTAGTCTAGGGTGAATTTCGGGGATGGGTTTCTTTATTTACAAATGATTTGCGAGTGGAGTTTAAAAATGGTGAATTCGTTTAGTTTTTAGGTTTGCTAAAAACAGTGAGGGTTGGTTGTTTGCAGACTGGAAATAAAATAAGAAAAAAATGTAAAATAGAACCCCTTGAAGTGTTAGGCCACTAGGGTTGGATTTATAGGGCAACTGAGGGTTCCCAGGGTCCTTTCCTCGCATTTGGGAGCATGACATATAGTCATTTCCCTAACCGGATCTTCATTTAGCTTTAAAACTGGCCATATGGTATCCTTTGAAAAAACGGCATCCGCACAGCCATCAATGCTCGATCATTAAAGCATAAATCACCTTTACTCACCTCCTAATGGATCATAAATGATAACTAACAAGCATCAATGGATCTAACATTAAGCATCCAATGAGCCCCGAATTACAGTAATAACCATTGAGGGACTAAAGGGAGAGAAAACTGTGTTAAAGGAGAGCCAGACGGTAGTGACTACCTGCGTGAAAAAGAAGGGACCTCCAGTAGCCTCAGATCTGCACCCCGGCGGCCTTTTGCTTGAGGAGGAAGGGTTTAGCCGCATTGTCCTTCCAAGTTGTCATCCTTGGAGGGTGTTTGGCAACAAGAAAGGGAGAAAATGAGAAAGTGGAATGAGAGGAAGGAGCGGGAGAGAGTAGGCTTCTTCTTTCACTTTATTGATTGATAAGTGATTGATACAAAGTTTTTACAGACTAAGGCTTATATAGATGCTCAGTGTAAGGGAAGTTACAAAAAAAACCAAAATCGGAAGGCTATTACAGAGGTAAAATGGAAAAAAAACAAAAACAAATACAAACAGGGCATAGTGCAAGCGGGGAGACGGGCGGCGGGAAGGAACGAGGGTGGCGGGAAGGAGCCGGTGGCGGTGGGGCCAGAGCAGTGTTGCGGGGAAAACCATTCTGCGGTGGTGCGTATTCTTCGCACGCTCTTCTTTCCTTCTAGGATCGATCTATTGATGAGTTTGACTCGAATTCTTCGTGCTTGGATCGACTCAGCAATTTGGCATAATTAGCTCCTTAAAAGCGCAAAATTTTCCACAAAATGCGATCGATGGGAATAGTAGGGACCTTAATGTGCAAATCGGGTTAATTAGAATGATTAATTTTCAAAAAGCGCCAAAACCTATAATAAATAGGGTTCAAATAGCACTTTTTGGGCACTAATCATGCATCAGAACTAATCAGCATTGAGGGTGGAGCTGATGTTTTGAGTTTTCAACTGCGGGCCCTAGGCAAAACCTGAAAAAAAAAAAAAAAAAAATTGGTGTGATTTTGAAGCCATAAATGTGAGTTGTATGGTATTTATAAAAAGAAATGCGACTAGATTTTCAGCTTTATAAACAAAAACTAACAACAAAAAGGGTAAACAACAAGCCTCTAGACATCATAAAATGGGCTTTGCTCAAAATAGCAACAAAAACATGAATATAAAAGTCACTTCCTTCGCTAACTCTCGCTCCCCCCAACCAAATGTCGCATTGTCCGCCATGAGGCTCGGATTGGACAGTTAGAGAAGGAAGTGCTACCTCCTCAATGTGTAAATTTGGTGGAAGAGGTCATCCTCGTCTGGGCGGTGAGGGTCTTTGCTGCCAGTGGTCGAGAGAGGCTGCGAGGAATTTGTTTGGGCGGAGAGTCTTTGGGCGAAGGGGATGAAATGAAGGGCTGGGCGAGACCGCGATGGGGGAGGAAATCGGGAGTGAGGCCCGGGTGGCTCTGGATCTACATGAGGATGAGCTTGAGTTATGTGTGCGAGTATGGCGTGGGAATTACAGCGGCGGTGAGCTCGGTGCATGTCATCCTCTCAGCTAGGGCTGCATAGGTTATCGTAAAGGATGCAGACGTGGCTGAGAATGTGCATATTGCCTCCATAATGACGGAAATCCAGTGGAGAGGATACATCTTTGCGGTGAGCGGTCTTTGTGGTACTAGTTACTTGAGTTTGTGGTGCCGTGGTATGAGGAGCTAAGGGCTCACAGGAGTGAGGAAGGGATGTAGGAGGCTGTGGATAATGGAGGCAGTGATAGCTAAATGTTTGCTCCCTGCGCTAGGAAGGTCGGCTGGCTGGATGGTCCTCGTCTAGATCCGGAGACGGGAGGTGATAAGAATGGGGCATAATGCGCAGCACATCAATGGGACGACCTTGATCTCGACGGGCGCTAACTGGGCTCATCAGGAAAACCGATATGCTTTAATACCTGGCATAATAGGCTTAGGAATAGAAGGGGAGTGGACTCAGCTCAGGTTAGATTCCTACGGTGGACCTTGTCCTCAAAATGGAACAAGGAGGTCATGATGAGCTCGGTAAGGCTAAACCAAAAGCCCTCGGAGATGCGGTATAGAGCCTCTAGAATAGCTCATCTCCTCTGTATAAGATGCTGGAGCGGAAACAGATTAGACCGCAAAATATGATTCATAAGGAGCATACTCGGGGGAAGGCGCGCCATCGGCTCAAGGCAGGACCGATTTGTCTTGTCCCGGGATGTAAATGAACCATCTCCCGGGTAGAGGGGATGGGGCCCTTGTATGCGCAAATGGCGGCCAGGGTTGGCGGGGACCACCGACGAGTTGGGCGTAGGCTGTAATGTCTATGGCCCAGTATCCACTGGTCGGCCGTTGATGAAATGAATAGCGGTCGGATTGAAATTTGTGCACGGATGTCATAGTGTGGTGGGAACTGGAGTGACCACTCGAGTAGAAAAGCCCAGGGCGTGGGGTCATAAATGGCTCTAGGGAGTACCTCTGCACTAACCGCATAGTGTCTTTGAGCCTTGGATCTTGAGCAAAGGCCAGGGATATCATAATAAACTTCGCTATGTAAGGTCCTTGAATGCTGCGATAAAATTTCCCGATGTAGGATCGCTGATGGAAGAAGAGATGCCCCGATGATCGAAAGCGGGGGGCCGGATCGGAAGGAGATCTCGACAAGGCCTTGATTAGGTGGTGAATGGGGCTCTTGGGGCCTAGAACTGGAAGACTTCCCTAGGCTAAAGGTCCTGGCCCTTTTGGAAGGCGGGGCCCTTCGGGTTGGCCTTGGATGTGGAGGATATGGGGGAGTGGGGCCAAATCTAGTAGCATATCTGCGTGGGGCGGGGAAGCCGGGGGCAGCGGGGCTGGCAGAAGCATGATGAGGTGCAGCGGCTGACAAGCATGGCGAGACACTCTAGCTAGCGTTGGCCGGTGGAGTAGAGGTGTAGCAACGGCTTGTGAAAATCGGTGGGTTGGACGCCGGCGGGGAGGAGAGAAGAGCGGGCGCACAGGAATGTAATTTGTTCCCTTCGCGTGTCTTAACCATGCCTAGGTCGGAGAAGGGAAGGAGATGGAGAGAATGGGAAGATGAGGAGGATTTCTTTGCTAAGGAGGAGAAAGAATCTAAAATGAAAATGAAAGAGAAGGGGTTGGGGTTTAAATAGATGGGTTAGGGTAGGTGAAAGGTTTAGCCCATTTAATGTTCATAAATGGGTGTTAAAGATAGGGCTCAAAAATCTGGAAAAATTAATGTATTGCACAGGAAATGAAAGGTTGCAGAAGACGAAGAGGGAGGAAGGTGAACAGTGCGTGCAGAAGAAATTTCGCAACCATGCAAAATTTTGTAAACCTAGAAATTTCTACTATGCGACAAAAATACGCGCCCTGTACACTACTAATGACAAAATTCATGAGGGATATCTGAATGAAGATAGAAAATCATTACAGCTAATCAAAATAAAGGAATTATGAAAAATCACAAATAAAGCGAAACTAATAAACAAATTCTCAACAAAATTTTAGGGTGGCTATAAGTCTTTGCTTAAAGACCACGCCTGAGGTAGCCTTTTTGGATTCATGGGGGCTCAAGGGGAGATCTCCTCTTTAATCTCTTTGTGTGTTGTTACGCATAGGGCTTGATCTTTGCCGGTGACCTTGAACACCCTGTTGTCCTTAGAATTAAGTAGGTCCACTAATCCATTGAGATAAACTTGGTGAATGATGAATGACCCAGTCCATCTTGACTTGAGTTTGCCCGGAAAGAGGTGGAGCTTGGAGTCATAAAGCAACACTTGGTCTCCTTGTTTGATGTTTTTGCAGGCTATCATTTGATCATGCCACTTCTTTAATCTGTCTTTTGCAATCTTTGAGTTGAAGTAGGCATCATTCTCGACTCTTCCTAGCTTTCATTGATATCAAAGGACTTCCCTTTTAAAATTACGACTTTTCCATTATCGAGTTAAACTGTGTGCCCGCATGCCTTATACTCAATTTCCACAAGCAGGTGACATACCTTGCCATAAACTTGGCGATAAGGGGACATGCCAAGGATGGTTTTGTATGTTGTTCTGTATGCCCACAAGGAATCCAACAGCTTGAGAGACCAGTCCTTTATGTTGGAGCTCACCACTTTCATCAGTGTTGTTTTGATTTCTCTGTTGGCGAGCTCGAAGCTTATTGCCCCGGTTTGAGGATGGTAAGGGGTGGCCACTTTGTGTTTTACATTGTGCTAGCTAGGAGGTTCTCAAAAGGCGCTGCGAAGTGTGAACCTCCATCGCCTAATTATGGCCTTAGGGACTCCAATGCGGAGAAGATGTTCTCATGATAATTTCGACACCATCCTTGGTGCAACGCTCTGCTAGTGACTGCTTGACCTATTTAGACACATAGTCGACCCCTTGAAATGTAAACATATCCAAGGAAGAAGGGAATGGTCCGATGAAGTCGATGCCCCGAACATCGAGCAGAATCAACTACGATGTCTCGGGTTCAAAGGCATCATGTGATATTTAGAGATCATGTAACCTTTGACGTTGATGGCATTCACGGCACGTAGTGTGGGCATCTTAAAAAGTGAAGGCCAATAGAACCCAGATTGTAGCACCTTCATGGTAGTTTTCTGGGAAGCAAAATGGCCTCCACATGCATTCTCATGGAAATGGTTGAGTATCCCTTGTTGTTCTCCCTCAAGCACACATCTTCTGATTATTTGATCAGCACAGTATTTGTATAAGAAGGGCTCTTCCCAATAGTAGGAGTGAATTTTAGTGGAGAAAAACTTCCTGTCTTGTGCCTTCCAGTTTGCTAGTAGCTCTCGGTACTTGAAATTGTGTGTGGGGTATACAATGGGGTATTCTCTACTAGGAGTAGGGATTCCTCAGGAAACTCATAGTTGATTGGAGGATTGTGAGTGTTGTGTGCTATTGTTAGTCTCGAGAGATGATCTGTAACAACATTCTCCACACCCTTTTTATCCTTGATTTGCAGGTTGAACTCTTGGAGCATGAGACCCATCGATAAGCTGGCAGGCATTTTGCTTGAGTGAGCAAGTGCTTGGCCAGAATGATCGGTGAAGATGATTATGTGTCAACTGACAGTAAACCGCAAACGTCGGGCGTAGACTCTTGCAATGACTCTTCTGCATTGGTGGGTGTAATTCCTCATCTTGCTCGTTCGATCATTTTACTTACATAGTAGACCACATAAGGTTTTCCTTCTTCTCTTTGCTCGAGAACTACTCCAATGGCGAGGTTGCTTGTATCGCACATAACCTCGAAAGGTAACTTCCAGTTAAGGGCTCTCATTATTGGTGCAATGGTCAAGTAGGCCTTGAGCTCCTCAAAGCTCTTCTGGCAGTTTTCATCCCAAATGAATTTGGCATCTTTCTCCCGATAAGCTTATATAGAGGGGCTTAGGAATTTTGAAAAATCCTTGATGAACCTCACAGCCAAGCATGCATGCTTTACACAGAATTACCTCACAGTCTTCACATTATTAGGTAGGAGCGATTTGGAAATCGGTTCGATTTTCGCACTTATCAACCTCGATTCCTTTGTTGGAAATAATGTGTCGGCACAATTCCTTGGTTGACCATAAAATGGCATTTTCCCGATTGGCACCAAGTTCTTCTCGATACACCTATGCGGGACGGAGGTCTCGAGTTGATCAAGCATTCTTCAAAGCTTCCTCCATAAGCGCAATATCATCCGTAGACCTCCATAATGTACTCCACCAAATCAAGATCTGAGCATGCATCATTTGGAATGTAGCGGGGGGCATTACACAGTAGGGCGTCCTCTTGTAGGCATATGCCAAATGGGTAGGTGAAGGTGGTCTTCTCTGATCTTACTGCGGCGATCTCGATCCGGAAATAGCACAGATAGCGTGGAAGCGATAGAAGGCGGCCCCGGAGGAAATTCTTTGAGAAGGCTAGTCCGTGAAGGGTGAGGAGTGATCTTTCCTTATCACCTCATTTAAATCTTCTATAGTGATACATACCCTCCCGACTGTGGTAAGGCGGGTGGGCATTTCCTCTCCTTTCGTATGCAGTAGTTACCCACCCAATTTTTGGGCACAACTGGGTTGAGACTCACCCCGAGTGCTATCGGATATGGGGTAAATGATACCAACTTGTAGCAATTTTAGGACTTCTGCACGTACCACCTCCAGCATATGAGGATTCAATCCCCTCTGCAGCTGCCTAACCGATTTTGCTTCCTTTTCCAAGTAGATATGATGGGTGCAAACTGCTAGGCTAATTGATGAGTGCCCAAAACACTCATATTATACTCGCGTCGGTCTTTCATTTTTACATTTTATTTTATAGTAATTTCATAGTTTTTGTAGCGGGCTCTGATTTGGTGTTTTGTTTGGATTCGGAATTTTAATCGAGCAAAAGAGCGACTCTTGGAGAGCATTTTGGAGCAATGGGGACCAAGGCAAGAAAGTGGGTACATCCGCGTCGCGACGTTCTGGTATTCGCGGCGTTCTGGCTCGCGGCGATCCCCGCGTCGCGCTGACGCTGGCGAAATCGCGACGTCGAGATTGGCATGATGCGAGTCCATAGTGGAAGGCGTCGCTGGCGTCTCAGCGTCGCTGACGTTACCCAGCGTCGCGACGTCGACCGAGATCTGAACCCTATCATTTAAAGTCACGAATGACTCGCTGAGCTCGGGAGGGCGTCACGAGCGAAGGCCGCGGAATTCGGAAGCGGTGACCACGGACTTAGGAAGTGCACGGGATTTATCTTGTTTCTTATTTTTGGATATTAGAATTATGTTTTTAATACTAAACATTTTGATCTTTTCATCAATATGTTAGATTTATTTCTAGGATTTACATCGAACCACAATATGTTGATGGATTAAGTTTGATCTTATATATTATTCGTTGTTTATCAATTTGTTACATACGCTACATTTACGTAATTCAATTATATGATAATGTCGTAACATTAGCATAATCCTGCTTGGAGATTGAGATTCGAGATAGGGTTTCGGGGATCGAGATAGAGTAGCCTTCGAGTTGATTGGTAAATAGAGATATTAGATCCACGAGAGAGGTGGCATTTGGGGTTAGAGCGTTTGGCATCTCGGAATGCGGGTTGAGATAGAGATATACTCGACTCTATTCACGAATGAGGCGAATCTTCTGAGAGGATATCACAGTAAGTAAGATCACCTCGCCATTGACAAATTGTAAACCACATTGAATAATAATATTTTAAGAAATAATCCATTAAAAGTGACGGGGAGATATAACCACATGTGCAATAATTCATTAGAATCTAAAACTCGATCGACTTTCACATATATTCCACGCTTCTTTCCTAAAATCATCTCTTCAGATATTATCTAAAAAGCCGAACCTTTGTAGTCAATACACATCCCTGTGGATCGATATCTGTACCGTGAGTACACTATATTACTTGGGACGACGCGTACACTTGCGCACATAGGTGTCGTTTACACGCGCGTTTTCGACTGTCGAGTTTTTGGCGCCGTTCATGAGAGTGGGCTTAGATTGATATAAATTAAGCAATTAGATATTGATACGGAATTTTCTTTACTTGTGTTTATTTTACAAAGTCTTTGTTAATTTAAGTTTTGTTAGTTCGTGTGTTATTCTGATGTAGGTTTGATATTTTGTGCGACATGAGATGACTAACCAACACATTAGATCTGACGAGAAAGTCTTACCGCAGGCTAGTAGAGAGCAGAGCGGAGCGATTAGAAATCAGTAGTCATGAAAAACAGCGAAGGCAGATCTTTGGCATTGAGCGGTGGCGAACCTGGAGAAGTGAAATGGAATCACGGAAGGAATCTGCGCCCGAGGCATTTATAGCTGACCCGGTGATGATCCTTTCATGCTATTAGATGAGTTCGTATTACGCAGTTTGTTGTTCGAACTGACTATCGGGCGGCCACTATTCAAAAGCCCGAACAATTTCGAATTGAAATTCGATCCACGGTCTGGTCTTGAACATCTTGTTCCATGGACTACCCCATGAGAACCCGAGCATGCATTATTAGCACCGCCGAGTTTGCGATACTATCGAAATCTGACGGGGTTCTTGAAGCTCTCAGGTTACGGTTGTTCCCACTTTCACTTGGGGATAGGGCAAAACACTGGCTAACCAGTCAGCCACCAGATTCCATTACTACATGGAACGATTTGGTACAAAAATTTATGACCAAGTTCTTCCATAAGTCGAAAATTGCCTTGGCTGGTGCGAGATCAATACTTTTGGATAATTGGGGGGAGAACACAGCGAAACTTATGGGAGCAATTTCACAGTGTGTGCGGAGTGCCCACACCATAGGCCGACGGATGGATGCAAGTCCATACCTTGTAATAGTGCAGAAATCTGACTAGAGAACAATGATTGATGCTTGTTTGGAGAGCAACGATGAAGAAAACCACAGACCAAGCTTATGAAATCTTAGAAGATGCTGCGACCAACACTAATCAATGGCCTAGAGAGAAGGCTACAACTGTAAACACGGTGGGTGGCACAGATAATGAGGTCCTCAACAATTTGGTGAATCATGTGGCACAGCTGACTAAACAGTTAAATAGACTGACAAGGAACCCTTGAGCAGCCGTCCAGTTGACCATGGGAGTTATGTGGTCTGTGGTGGACCGCTGCTTGACACGGAATGTCGGTCGGGGAAATCCTACAATTAGAGCAAGCCCGGTACGTGTCGGGTTTAATCGGGAATCAATCACAGCGGCAAAGGGCCGTATGGAAATGGTCTCGAGGAATCGGAATCGGGACGAGGATGGGCGTAATAGTCAGAACAGGAATAGTGAACAATCAAGGATATGGGTGGCGGAATAATCGAACAATACGTTCTCGAGCGGGACTAGTGAACCACCCTGCGAGAAAAGTTGGATTTAGAACAAGCTCTTGCCTCAGATGTTAACTTCCATTACGCGCTTTGGGAATGAGACTAAAGCAAACATCACGTGACCAAAACCTTGATTGAACAATCGGCGGCCACAGTGAGAAGTTTGGAGGCCTGGAAATGGAGCCAAATAGCAAATTCTTGTGGAAAGGCAATGGGTTCCTTAGAGCAATTCGGTCATTGAAGAAGAGATGGGAATGAGCATGTTAAAGCGAGTCATCTTTGAAGTGGGAAAGAATTGGAAATCTGATTCTGACCCCGGTCGTAGAAACGATTGTTAGAGATTGAGAAGGTCGATTCGGCGAGCAAAAGATGATCACGGATAAAGAACAGCCTCGGGAGAAACAGTCTTTAGAGAACTCTACTGACGCAAAGGCCAGCATACCAGTTCCTTACCCACAGCGTCTCAAGAAGCATAAACTGGATAAGCAATTCACGAAATTCATGGATGTGTTCAAAAAGCTGCATATCAATATCCCATTTGCTGATGCCCTAGAGCAGATGCCCAGTTATGTAAAATTCATGAAAGACATCTTGTCCCATAAGAGAAGATTAGCTGATTTTGAAACAGTGAACTTAGCGAGGAATCGGAGTGCCATCCCGCTGAAGGCTGCCATAGCTCGAGGACGAGCTGATTTCTTATCCCTTGCACCGTGGAAATGCTATCTTTGAGAGAGCCCTATGTGATTTGGGTGCCAGCATTAATCTTATGCCCTTATCCATTTCAAGCGTTTGGGATTAGGAGGCTTAGCCCGACTCTGATCACTCTTCGACTATGACAGATCTTTGGAAGCATCAGGAGGGATAATAGAAGGTATCATGGATTAAGGTCGACAAGTTTATCTTTCGGCCATATTTCATTGTTTTGGACATGGAGGAAGATAAAGAAATACCAATAATATTAGGAGGGCCATTTCTTGCAAGCGCGAGGGCAATGATTGATCTCTGGAGAACTGGCCCAGAGCGGGAGTATAAGAAGAGGAAGTAAAGTTCAAACGTGTTTGAGCGGTGAAGCGCAATGAAAGTGATACTTGCTTCATGGCTGAAATAGTAGAGGCTATAGTGTCTACCCGAAGTGGTCTCACTGACCCTTTAGAGACTAGCCTAGTGGAGAATGAGTCAGGAACACGAGCGAAGGCGAAGAGTATGTTAAAATGGATGGACTCTTTCGGACCTGATAGAGCCCGAATGCTTGAATCTGCAGGCGAAGGAGTTAAGCGCCGGTCCTATCCAGTTGAACAACCGCCAAGATGGAACAAAAACCTCTACCTAGCCATTTGAAGTATGCATACCTTGGGGTAGAATCTCACGCTCTGTCGATTATCTCGATCTTTAGTGCACTGGGAAGAGAAGTTATTGAGGGTCCTTCGAGATCCTGAAGCAAGCACTCGGATGGTCTACAGCTGATCTAAAGGGATTCGTCCTTCTATGTGCATGCATCGTATTTTATTAGAAGATGGACATAAACCTTGATTAAGGCGCGAGAGGAGGTTAAATCCAGGCAATGAAGTGCGTCGTAAAGTTCTAAAATGGCTAGACAACTGGGGTAATTTATCCGTTTGAGACGGTGCATGGGTAAGCCAGTTCGGGTAGTCTTAGAAAAGGGAACAAGCGTCATCGGGTGAAAACAACATCTTCTGCTGCTTGAGTCACAAACTTGATTCACCCAGGGTGGAGAATTTGTATTGATTATCGAAGGCGAACAAGGCCACTTTCGAAGATCACTTTCCATTGCCGTTTCTAAGATCGGTGCTCGTCGATTAGCCGGTTATGAATATTATTACTTTTGGATGGATATTAGGTTACAACCAAATTGCCATAGCTCCACGAAGATCGAGGAGAAGACAACATTCACTGTCCTTATGGGGCTACGTCGCATTCGACGAGGATGCCCTTTGGGCTTGTGCAATGCAACCGGTACTTTAAATTGATGTATGATGAAAAGCGTATTCTCGGCGTGGTGGAAAAGACAATTGAAATCTTCATGGGCGATTTCGGTAATGGGAAATTCATTTGACAATTGTTTAAGAAAACTTGAGGTACATGCGGCAAGATGTGAAGAGACCAACTTAGTACTCAATTGGGAAAAGTGCCATTTCATGGTACAAGAGGGTATTGTCCTTGGACATCGGATCTCAGCAAGAGGGATAGAGGTAGATAGGGCGAAGATTGAAGCAATTGAAAAGTTGCCTCCACCCTCGTCAGTAAAAGGGATTCGAAGTTTTCTAGGCCACGCTGGATTTTATAGGCGGTTCATCAAGGATTTTTCACAGATTGCAAAACCATTGTCTAACCTCTCTAGTCGAGGATCCCATTTGACTTTGATTCGCAATGTTTGCATGCATTCTCGGTGTTGAAGGATAAGTTGGTTCGGCTCACATTGTAGTGGCACGGATTGGTCATTCCCATTTGGAACTCATGTGGCGCGACCTGCGATTAGGCGGTTCACGGGGCGAAGCGAGAGAAAATCTTTCAGGTAATCTATTATGCTAGTAGAACGAAAAAACTGAATGATGCTCGAATTTGAATTATGCCCTTCTGAGAGAAAATGTTAGCCATTGTGTTTTGCTTTCGACAAGTTTAGGCCATATTTGATTAAGCGATAAGGTCGTGAGTGCACAAATGATCATTCTTGCCATTAAGTACTTGATGATCAAGAAAGATGCGAGAAACCCGATTAATTCGATTTGGTCCTTTGTTGCAAGAATTCGATGTAGAAATTAAAATGAAAGGCGAAAACCTAGTATGAGACCATCTTTCCACATTTGGAAGGGACGGAGATGATGTTCAGTGAATGACGAATTTCCAGACGAGAAACTCTTAGCTATTGAGAAAGAGGCGAGTTCCATGGTTGCGGTCATTGAATTATTTGAGGTGGCTAAAGTAGTCCCTCAGGAATTTAACTATCGGCGAGAAAAAGAGGTTTTAACACACTTGACCTGCTTATTATTAGGAGGAGCCAATTCTTTACGAGACCTTTGTGTTGATCAGGTCATAAGAGGAGATGTATTTTTGAAGATGAAATCTGAGCATTCTAAACCATTGTCACACTCTGAGTGTGGTGGACACTTTAGTGGCGGAGAGCAGACTAAGGTGCTTATTCCGGGTTTTCTGGCCTTCCTTGTTTAAAGATGCTCATCAATTCGTTTCCACTTGTGACAAATGTCAACGAATGGGGAACATCTCTAGAAAGGACGAGTCACCCATGCATCCCATTTTGGAGGTAGAATTGTTTGATTTATGGGGGATAGATTTCATGGGACCATTTCTGCATCCTCTGACAACTTGCATTTTGGCGGTAGTATGTCTCGAAGTGGGTAGAAGCGATTCCTACACGCACCAATGATGCCAAGGTTGTGGCTCAATTCCTGCGCAGCAATATATTCTCACGTTTTGGAACTCCTCGAGCCTTGATCACAGATAATGGTACCCATTTCTGCAATAAGGTAATTGATAAGGTTTTGCAAAAGTATGGGGTACGTCATCGTACATCTCTTGCATACCACCCGCAGTCAAACGGACAAGCAGAGGTATCAAATCGAGAAATCAAATACATTCTCGAGAAGACAGTTAACGGCTCCAGGAAGGATTGGTCTAAAAAGATGGACGATGCACTCTGGGCATACCGTACAGCATTTAAAACTCCTTTGGGTATGTCACCATTCAGAATCGTTTATGGTAAAGCGTGTCATCTTCCAGTGGAATTGGAGCATCGAGCCTATTGGGCCACTCGACAGTTAAACATGGATAGTACATTGGCTGGCGGCAGCTAACTCGACTCGGTCAGTAGGATGGTCGACTTAAACGTAAACGCCCGCATTTATAAGGAAAAGACTAAAGCACGACCACGTGAACACATCAGGAAAAGAGTTCTGATAGGACCTTGAGTTCTTCTATTCCGATTCGCCTAAAAGCTTTTTCCGGGCGAAGTCTCGATGGTCGAGTTCTTTCCGCAGTGACCAAGGTCCTTTTCGCGCGCGATTGGGGCGAAGTTACACATCCTAAGAAGGCACATTTACGGTCACCACCTTGATTAGGCAGAGTATTATGGAGGCGAGTTTCCTGCGAGCAGCGAACAATTCCTTTGTGAGACCGCGATGTAGTCAAAGGTCATATGGTCGGGTTCAAGGCATGTACAACTCAGGAGGTCGTCGTATGACATTAAACATAGGCGCTTCTTGGGAGCTGCCAGTGTTTCTTAAACTTTTCCTTTTTCTTAGTTCAATTCATATTGTTTTATTTTTCGGTAATATAGGGTTTCTGGCTTTCTCGTGTGTCGGTGTTTCTACTTGTTTGTTTAATTTGGAACCAGCGAGATACGTGAGTGGGAAGGATTCGTTCAAGGTATTGCATTACAAGTTAAAGTCACAAGTGCAGTGAGGGGTTTTCTGATCAAGAGATCATCTCCAGTAATGCACAAATTTGTATTCTTGATCCATAACTTCTACGTCACGTCGGGGCGTGGACCTCCCAGCGTCAGCGGCGTCAGGTGAGCCTACGTCGCGTCGCGGCGTGGACCTCCGCGTCGCGGCGTCGAGATTGACCCCTCTCTGTCACGTCGCGACGTGGATTTCCAACGTCGCGACGTCAATTGTGGAACTCTCTGTCACGTCACGACGTGGATCTCCAACGTCGCGACGTCAATTTTACGTGTCTGCATGTATTCGCGGCGTGGATTTCTTTCAGCGGCGTAGATTTTCATGACTCTGTCGCGTCGCGGCGTGGATCTGGCGTCATGACGTCAGGTGTATCTCACGTCGCGTCGGCGTGGGGTGCGCGTCTGGCGGCGTGGATTTTCATGACCCTGCATCGCGTGGTGACGTTAATTCCTAGGCGTCGCGGCGTTGTTAATTTCACTCTACGTCACGTCAAGCGTTGCCCAGCGTTTAAGCGAGGCCCGGTTCATTTTGGATCTTCACCTGCGCCCAGCTCCATTGCACGAAACCTAGCCATCTTGCTTACCTACACTCACTAGCCCCTACGAGCTCTGTCACGTCATTAGGAGGTTTGTATGTCGCCTTCGGCCGCGTGCATCTAGAGCCCTCATACGCACAGTAGCTCCCGGGTCCTTTATGGCATTTCCACCCACATTGTGCTCGGAGTCTAGCCTTAGGGCATTCTCAGTTGGTCTAGGGGTCTCTTAGATTCTATTTTAGGGTTTTGTTAGGTCTATTCTAGGGTTTGGAGTCATAGTTAGTTTTCTTTAGCACACTTAGTAGTTTTAGTTCGTTTAGTTGCACACTAGGTGTTTTGCTTTGTCTAAGTCGTGGGTGCCCACTTTGGTGCCACGACCACGTGTCGATCTGGGTCGTATGTCGCGAGGCGAAATTGCTGCGCAGCGGATCGGCCCGGCGGGACCCGACCCCGCTACGATACCATGCGGTTTGTGAATGCGAGTGCCGCTGATCGGTTTGGCACCATTTGCAAAAAGCCCAGATCATTCCTTCGAAGGGGAAGGGTTTCACCACCTAGATGATTTCCGCCAAGACCATTGCGTGGGGATCAGCGTGCTTTGTGCCCGGCCACACTCATCGGCGGCCCGATGAGTGTGGTGCGAGAGTTCTGCCGCCCGATCTGGCCTCCCCCGTGTTTTGAGAAGAAAGGTCGGGGTGCGGGTATTGGTGGACCGGTCTTGGTCGATCAATAGTTTTCTGACCTCGAGCATGTCCCTTGGAGCATTCGGCCAGAGCTCCACGAGCACCAGGAGGCTACCCCAGGGTTATACGCGTGACCAATGGTCGGAATTGAGTGGAAAATCAATGATCTTGGAACGTCACGATTAATTTCAAGGCCCGAGCATTTGGCCTTCATCCCTAGGTGCGGCATCACTTCATCACTTGGCGTCTCATTAGACGACGAATGTGTGTGAAGTATTGCCAACCTTTGCTCCTTTCAAACTATGCCATCTTACGGGACATACCTTTGATGTTAGAGCGGGTTATAGAAGAATGCCATCCTCCATAGCAGGGACCTTGAATGAACATGGGACACCTTCACGATCTTTGGCTTGTCTGAAACAGCCCGGGTGCCCTAGACGTCAGTGAGCTGGCTTGGCCATCGAGGCAATATCTGTCAGCGGGACACACACAGTGTCCGCGACTGAGGTATACGATTGGTCCTTGAGCCCTGGGACGGGCAGGCTTCATAGTGTCGGGCTCGCTATGGATCCACAGGCGTCCCGGGAGACATTGGCGATCCCTCGTCTACGACCACACTCCACCACCACCCGGCCGGCCACGGCGACGGCTCCCGCCCGATCCTTACGAACCTTGAGGACGGTGCTCTCCCTCGGCTGACGCTTTGGCGCGGCCAGGATGGGCGAGACCGGGAGCATCACGTCCTCAAATCACCGGGACTGGAAACTCAGTGCGGATACGTCGCAGTGCAAACAGGCCACCGACTGCGGCCGTGGGACCTTACAGAGACCCGAGATCGCGGCTCACGGCCTTCCACCGACCACCTCCTTGCCTTAGCAGTGATCGCGGGAGTACCATGCCTCTTTTGTTTATTTCTTGCACATTAGGGACACGGCTGTTGTTGGGGGGGGGAGAGAGAGAGAGTGTGGTGAATAATGTTTTTGTTTTGTTTAGTTTGTTTTGTTTAGTGTTTTTTATAGTGTTTTTTGTTTTTATAGTGCTTTTATTTTGTTCGACATAGTTGTGTTTCTATTTAGTTCATGTTTAGTTCGACTTACAGTCATGTGTAGTGATTCGTTTGCGTTTGTGTTAGGTAAATCTTATATGCTAATAATTGCGTGTTTGTGTCATATTAAAAATTGAGGATCACTTTTTTGAGTGAATTCACGATTAACATGGATGTTCAAATGCACATACAATGTTTTTGATCTTTCGGTAATTAGGTTGAATATATGGAAAGGTTGGTGAACCAATCCACGAGTAGATCAAGACACCGGTTCACCGAGAACCACATCACTCGCTGCAATGACCTTGGTATGCATAGGCGAGGACAGAAACTACGTAGTTCGGCTAACCTTGGGAGACTCGAGACCATTTAAGTGATGGGACACTGATAAAGAGGATTGCCATCGAGCCCAGACAAAGAAAATACAAAAACAATAGAAAGGTGAAAAAAAAAAAATAGATATACGCATAAGAATAAAGCGGGATTATCAATCGGAATCCAGGGCACGATCCGAGGGCCTTTCAAGCCCTAATGCCTAAGCTATTTGGAGTGGGAGTCATTGACTTGGCTATCGCTACATGGGACCCGAGAGATGGATTTTTCCTGACCTAGGGCCTTTGAGTTTGGTTGAGTGTTCGAGGTGAAGTTTGAAGAACAATGCACAGTGCCCTTAACTGGCGGTGAAGTCATAATGGATCCATTCTGAACACTCAAACTAAAACTTCTTGGCACTAGGTCTTTTTCTATGTCTTTTAGGTACTTAGGAAGTTTTAGGTATTACGCCAAGAATAAAATGGGTCTTGTTCCTATCCTTTTCTAGTTAGTTCCTTCGAATAGGTAAGGCAGGCTTAAGTTTGAAGTGTCGGAGCCTAGGCATACTTGGAGGTCATTCATTATACGCCACGTAAATTCGTCTGGGAAAGGTTAATTAGCAGTACCATGGGTTGATGCACTAGTCACTTCTACCTATTTCCAGGCGAGTTTAGAAGAGTCGAACACTTGTATGCATCCTGTGAACTCGAGCAAAGCGGCCGGCGGCGTGAGTCGGTCCGGTTGGTCCTCTACTTTTCGGCATATTGCAACACGGTCTTAGTGTTAGTTTTGTTGGAGTCGGAGTGTGTACGGTTTAGAGTCCATTCTTGCTTGGGGACAAGCAAGAAACTAAATTTGGGGTGTGATGGTGCCGAAACACTCATATTATACTGGCGTCGATTAACCATTTTACATTTATTTTATAGTAATTTTCATAGTTTTTCTGTGGCCCGGGCTCTGATTTGGTGTTTTGTTTGGTTGCAGTACAATCGAGGCAAAGAAGCGACTCTTGGAAGCATTTTTTGGAGCAATGGGGACGAAGCGAGAAAGTGGTTGTCGCGTCGCGGCGTTCGGCGTCGCTGGCGTCGTATCAGCGACGCCCCAGCGTCCGCGACGTCGGTCGACATGTGCAAAAGTCGACAAGTGGAAGCGTCGGCGTCTCGGCGTCGCGGCGTTTATAGCGATCAGCGACGTCGGCCTTCGAGATCGAACCCTATCATTTAAAGTCTGAATGACTCGAAATCGGGAGGCCGTCTGAGCGAAGGCTGGAATTCGAGGCGAGTGACCACGAGACTTGATGCGAGATTTGTGCATTTCTTATTTTGGATATTAGAATTATGTTTTTAATACTAAACATTTTAGTCTTTCACTATTATGTTCTAGATTTATTTCTAAGGCCTCTCGAACCACATCATATGTTAATTGGATTAAAGTTTTGATCTTTTATATTATTTAGTTGTTTATCGATTTATTCATCACTTTGTTTATTTACGCAATTCAATTATATGATAATGTCGCTGACAGTAGCATAATCACCTTTGAGATCAGAGATTCGAGAGATGAGGTTTCCCGAGGATACGGATAGAGTAGCCTTGATTGATTCGGTAAATAGAGATATTAGATCCACGAAGGTGGCATTTGGGGAGTTAGAGCGTTTAAAGCGTCTCGGAATCTTGAGTTGAGATAGAGATATGCTCAACTCTTTATTCACGAAGATATGTGAATCTCTCGAGAGAGGATATCGTAAATGAATCCTCTCGCCATTGACAAATTATGCAAATACATTGAATAATAATATTTTAAGAAATAATCCATTAAAAATTGAGGGGAGATATAACCACTATACTGTCTGATAATTCATTAGAATCCCCCAAACTCAGTCGACTTTCACATATTCACCTTCTTTCCTAAAATCATCTCTTCAGATATTATCTAAAAAGCCGAACCTTTGTAGTCAATACACCTGTCCCTGTGGATCGATATCTGTACCGTGAGTACACTATATTACTTGGGGCGACGCGTACACTTGCGCACATAGGCGTACATTTTACACACCGCGTTTTCGACCTGTCACTAATTCCCTTTAGGTCGGTGATTTTCCACCCAATAGCCTGCTTGTTCTCCTTGAGGATGCACCCGGCTGTTCTCTATGAAATGCGGCGGGGAGGATATGATAATTGGGCATTGCTCGTATTCTTACAAATGCATTTTAATGCAACGGGCAGGGGCTTGAGATCCAGCTTTTGAGGCTCATTGGTTTCTTCCCCAGTTAGTAGAGGTAGAATCTTTTCTTTCTTTCTCCATGGGCCATGTACGGTGCATGGGTCTTGGGTTCCCTACAGCTCATCAAAACAGTCAGTAGCTCCTCAATTAGCACATCCTGCGTTTCTTTGGCGATCGGCTTGTTCCTCCGTAATTGTATGATTATGCGAAACTTCCTCACAGTTCTTTCTTCCATTGGTTGCATATGCTTTTTACTCAAGTGGCAGATGTTAAGTTCCAAGGTCATGTTCCTAAATGTAAGTTGCATAACTCCATTTCGGCAATTGATAATTGCATTGGAGGTGGCTAAGAATGGTCTTCCGAGGATGATAGGCACATAATTAGTCTCTACTACAATCGGTTCTATATCAAGCACAACAAAGTCTACAGGATAGTAGAATTTGTCCACTTGTATAAAAACATCCTCCACAGTGCCCTTTGGTATTTTTATGGATCTATCTGCAAGGGACAATGTGATGGAAGTGGGTTTAAGCTCTCCCAAACCTAGCTGCTTATACATTGAATAAGGCAAAGTTGACACTGGCTCCCAAGTCTAGCAATGTCTTTTCTACACAAGTGCCTCCGATATTCACCAAGATGGTAGAACCTTGGGATCTTTGTATTTACTAAGTCTTACCTTGAATGATGCTTGACTTGTTAATCGGGGAAGGCCTTTTGTCAGCATTTAATTCTGCTTATTTATGCCTGAGGTCCTTTAAAAACTTGGCATATGTTGGGACCTGTTTAATCATGTCAAGTAGGGGGATGTTGACTTTCACCTGCCTTAGCACCTCTAACATTTTAGTCTAGTTGATGGCCTTTTTCTTGGCTTTTAGTGCTTGCAGAAAAGGCGGGGGTGTGCTCTTTTTCACTGCATTTTCTTTGATCACCTCCTCCTCTAGTTTAGCTTCTTTTGCCTCCTGGTTTTCTTCTGTTGGTTTGGGGACTGACTGTTTAACCTCCTTACCACTTATCAAAGTGATCGCTGCTTTAACTATATCCTGAGTTTGGCTCTTGGAAAAGCTCGATTCATGTACTCACTAGAGGTTGGGGCGTGTTTGAGAAGGAAATTTCCACTTTCCTAGACTCTTCTTGGTTAGTCAACCTTGAAATTAGTATTGCGGGTTGTCAAATTTTGGAAATTCCGGACCACAGGGTTCTCTATTTTGTTCAATGTGCGCTTCTTGTATCAATCCTCTAGTTGGCAGGCATTCACTGCATACGTTCTTCCTGAAATTGCCATGCTTTGCTCGAGTTCATGATGGCTTGCTCAGCGGGGATGAGGATGGTAGTGGTTGTGGGCAGGAAAGGCTATCTTGCTACTATGCGATCAGAGCAGGAAGCATATGGTGGAGGCTTTGGTTTCTAGGAGAGGTTAGGGTGGTTCCTCCAATTAGGGTTATATGTGTTGCCATAAGGAGCAGTGGATGGTGGCTTGTATGGGCCCATAGCATTGGCTTGTTCAACCACCATATCTCTTACTGAAGGAACAGTTAGGCAGTGCTTTCCTTGGTGCTCAGTGGACTGACAAATTAAGCGAGGTTGATTAGGCATAGGTGCCTCTACCATTGCTCGCACCTAATGTTGATTTCGTATTTCAAGCTCCTCCAACCTTCTAGCCAAGGTGGATAACTTTGCTTTCATCTTCATGTCCTCCGGGAGTGAGTACATGCCTCCCCTTGAATTGGTTGCAGGTCTCATCCTCTCTGCCTCTCTGGGGTTGGGTTCATCCCATGCTTTGGATGTCTTAGCCACATAATTCAAGAAGTCCATGGCTTCCTCTAGATGTTTGGCTGCGAAGTCCTCCACACATAGTTTCCAACAACCCAAGCCATAGCAGGGGACATTCCATTATGTGGCGATTAACCAAAGATCCAAGACAAAGCCACATAAGAGGGGCGTGCACCGATGGTCTCTAGGTACCTTTCCCAAAGACTGCAGAATTTCTCATTTTCGGGCTGTAAAGGTAAATCGCTTCTTCAAGGTATTGCTTTATGGGTGTCGGTAAGAATTTCTTTAAAAACTCGCCTTGTATATCTCCTCAATCCCTAATAGTTCTCGCCTCAGAGTTGAGCCGCATTTAAATTGGCCCTTCGCAGTAAGAGGAAAGAACTTCACCTCATCAGTCCACATTGAGATGTCCTCAAGGTATTACATACTTCCTCGAATCCCTGGATGTGTGAGTATATGGATTTTCACTCTCCATTCCATGGAAAGCAGGGAGCAGTGGCACAATGTGTGGCTTGATAATTATGTCCTCCGAAGGGGGCACAATGCGAGGGTTTACCCTGAGATGTATATGATCCTCATCGATCTATATGCATCGGGATTTCCGTGAACCCCCCGTCGCTTTGTCAGCCCCTGTGGAGGCTCCATCCGACCACCGTGTATGCTCAATTCACTCCGGCTGCTCTGTGGGAGCACAAGCCCTTCTAATCTACCTACTATGTCTTATCCAAGTGTCAGAGCAACCTCATGAAAGAGCAATAAAACACAACAAGAGACAAAAAACAAAACAAAGCTACTAAAAAGCGTTAATGTTAGCAAAATGAAGATAAAATTGTATATGGACAATATAAAATTGGAATCAACCTAACAGTTGAACTCCGCTGTGGGAAATAACAGTAAGAACAAAAGGTTGAAAATTCACCAACACTTGTGATGTGGATCACAAGTTAAACAACTCGTCACTTGCATTTAGGAACCATCCCTGGCAATGGTGCCATTTGATTCGCTAAAATCGTAGCATGCACAAAGTGGTAATTGGTGCTAGGAATAAAATATTTATAAAATTAAACCTTCTCTTACTCCGTAGCATACATCACAACATCACCTGTGGCTCGAACACAGGGATGGGTTTTCATGTAGGTAATTAACAAAGTGATTGGGAAATGGTGATTTCACTCTCGATTTTTAGGTTTTTATAAAAACAAAGGGGGTTAGTGGGATTTGGAAGACTGCAACTAAAATGTAATAAAATGTAAGAACTCTCAAGCCTCTAGCCACTAGGTTTCGAGGCTCTTGTGGCAACCGAGAGGTCCCTGACCCTTCTCTCGCATTGGGAGAGTCCACCCATGGCCATTTCCCAAACCGCCTTCAAGCTGGCAAACCGAAACCCTAATAGTTTTCCTCTTAAGATGTGAGCATTTATTGCTCATTAATGTTTCTTCAAGACAATAAAATCGATCCTTCGATCTACCCTTCAAAGGACAAATAAATGGCAACTAAACGAGCCTCGTGATCTAGTAACAAGCATCCATCGAACCTTGTAAGATCGCTGGGCATTGGTCAACAATCAAGATACATCATGCTGATCAGTCCTATAGTGAGAGATAGAGACATAAAACACAAGAATCGCTGTTAAAAACAAGAGGACCAGCAAAGCCACTCAAAACCCTAGCCCAAGAACTCCTACTCTTCAAGGATAAGAGGGGTTTAGCTGAACCATCCCCGAGTTGTCATCCTCGTGGGAATGGCAAGCGATAAAGTGAGAGAAAATGAGAGAAAATGAGAGAAAGAAAAACAGGCGGGAGAGCTGAAAGCTTTCGCGCCCAAAATTTATTGCATCAAGTGATCGCCTGCACAAAGCCTTGACGGCCTTATATAACGCTTCAAAAAAACAAGGAAAATTGCAAAAACATGAACTACCAAATATACATGTAGGGTAGTTTAGGAAAAAAGTTACAAAGTTGGCTAAATGGGGTCAATAGGACAGGAACAAGTTGCAATTAAGGTGTTGCAAAATTCGCAACCCGCTAAATTTCGCAACCCACGAAAATTTCCAGCTGCGACCGCAACCCTACAAAATCTCTGCTGGACCCAATTCCTTCTCAAGTCGCAATTTTCCTTCTAGCTCTCGACTCGCAACTTCCGAGTTCGGGCTTAGATTTTCGTGGTTTGAGTCGACCAACACCATGAAGCTTAATTTTTGCATAAACTACAAAAATAGCCACAAAAAGCACCGTTCTACAAAAAGTGCGACAAGAGGCAGTTTAGACCTTAATGTGTCAATCTGGTTAATTAAGTTGATTAGCACACAAAAAGTGCCCAAAATCCGCACAAATGTGGCTCAAAATAGCACTATTTGGGCACTAATCACCCGCTCAATAGCCTCCAACCACAAATACTTGTATCGACAGGAACCCCATTCTCTTGTCTCACGCTATCACCTAGACACATCCAACCCTCCATGCTAACTAACCCACCTTCAACACTTCAAACCATTCCATGGGTCATCTTTAGCAAAATCCGTGAGGGGTAAAGCTATCTTGGAGTAGTCCTTCACAAATCTTCGATAATAGTTGGCCAACCTAAGAAATGATCATAGCTCGTGGATATTCTTAGGAGGCTACCACTCCCGGGATAGCCTCGTGACCTTCGGTGGATCCATGTGAATCCGATCCTCCTCAATGAAGTAATAAAATGGATTCTCTTCTCGCGTGGAAGCACTTAATCACAAAGAACTCTGTTTCCTCCCGCCAGGAACACTTTTTCATTAAGGTATAGAAAAGAAAGTAGTTGGGGCATTTGTAAAGCCGAAAAGCATGACCAAAAACTCATATGCCCCCTATCCCCTCATTCACCCGACACGACATCCTTTTCTTAAGAATAAAATATCAGAGTCCGTTTCACTGACGATAATTCTAAATATTCTCTACCAAACTTTTCACGTTGGAATCTCAATATCTTGAATTATTAACCTGTTCAAGCAGGTTATGGCATTTCTGTTTGTAAATGCATTATTCTGCCTGTTTTCCATAAGCCTTTCTTCGACGGTTGGGAAAAAAAACTTCATCGCTCATGGTTTTCCTACTCTAATCTCGCCCGGTTCACTGATTGGCAAGGGCTAGTCGCTCTCTCTTTCTTCATTTACACCCCCACCCCCTATTTGAGTAAATAAATACCTCCAACATAAAAAAGATCTTCCTCCCTTCTCAAAAGGCATTTTTTATTCTTTGATTGATTGAGAATTTGCGTAAGGTTTTAGCGAGAGTTCCAAGAAAAGAACAAAGAACAAAGATTTCCTTCCTCAAGCAGCAACAAAGATTTGATCTAAAAGCTAATTCCTCGATCCAAGAAAGCTGCGATCAGGTCTCATAATAAGGAACTGTGAAATTAGAGCTCAAAGCACTCTTCGGGATTGAAGCAAGCCAATCACTATTAGACAACTTAACTAGACTTCCTTGCACTTTAGTTTAGGACATAACTAGAATAGAAAGTAGAAAGAGAAAAGCTATTCTTGTTAGCAGTTGAACAAGACCACTAAAGCTAGCCGCTAATTGAATCTCCTGGGTTTACACTATTCAATGCAAAAGATCTATCTTACCGTGGAGTGAGGGGGAGGCACTAGCTCACTGACCGAGTCTTCGCCACCAGCTTCTCTAGTTCTTCGAATTCAGCACAATCAAATACAAGAAGTCTTTTGCTAACTTGGCCACATTGCCGTAATCGAGCTACCATTTACGAAGAGTGATCGTATCTCGCATCTAAGAGCTCATTCCTAAGTCTTCCTTTCCTGTTGTTGGACCATTAACCGATGCTAGTCTTGTATCCATTGTTCTAGTTAAAGATAAAGTAATCGCTCACTTATCACGCTAAGAGACAATAGATAATCACTAGGCTTTCGAAAAGTGGGGGAATTAGACTTAAAGAAAAAAAGCTTACATAAATGAAAGAGCAGTTCACCCATTTGATCATCCTTCCTATGGCGTTTCATATATTACTTCCTTACCAACACATAGGCCTAATACAACTTACCCGTGGGAAATCATAACTTCACAGCCCCCTTTTCCTTTCTCTTCTTACTAGAAATCCAAGTCAGAGGTACCAAGCCCCCCTAGAGGAATCCATCTCTTACTAGATTGAGAAAAAGTTATCTCGATACGATTTTTTTTTTTTAAACCTATCTATCACTAGAACGAACCATTCTAGATTAGTATGTTGGGTAGTGTGATCAAGTCTTCTCTTACCAGTACCAAATTTCAATTATCTTAATGTCCGCTCGTATAGGAGTAGAAGCTACTACTTCCCTCTTCTCCCGGGCCAGGAGAAAGTACTCTCACAAAGAACCTTACGTCAAGACTCTTCCTTCTTGTGAGTTGCTTATTCTCTGGGTTGGTGCTTTCTTCACCTTGTGAAAGATCCTTCAAAACACAAAATGGTGTTTATATAAGGATTTCATGGTCATTGCTATAATAAAAAGAAGACACAGGACGGATAACGGTCGAATCACTCCTGGGAAAGACTAAGCAATAGGGGCACCCGTTGAAGATAGATTTTCCCGTGCTATGGCTGAATAGTGAGGAAGGCACATTAGAATGTCCTTCCTTCTTTTTAGATAGATGATACTGCGCTCTTCCCAGAATCTTTAAGGGCTAAGGATTAGCTCCGAAAATCTCATGTTTGTGAATAAGACAGCCAATATACCTTGACTCAAGATGCTCTAGAAAGCAATTACAACTTGTTCCCGAATTCTCCTAGACTGCATTTAGAGTCTAATTCATGAGATATCATCTCCTTTTATCTATATGAATGCTGTTTGAAATCCACTAATAGTGACAAATCCCTTGGAAGACGTATAACTATAGGCCCTATGAGATGTTCTGTTCCATGTTTTTACATCGCTAGGATCGAAACAAAGAGAAAGAGGAGGAGAAGGACCAGTCAATGCATTTGTACCAGAAGGTAATGACCGGAAGTAGCTCTATTTGAGGTCCCCCTCTGCCCCCAAGGCAGTAATCCATCTCTTGGAATCACCGTCCACTCCATCTTCTAATGCTTGGGAAGCCCCAACAACGAGATAAGCAACTGACTCAACCTCTGATCGAACCTCAAGAGATGCCCTTTACCCTCATTTGCAGCATTTGGATCCGAACTAAGCCCTTCCGAAGGCGAAGCAAGTCGATCCACAAGCCCAACCACGAATCAATCTCATGTTCCACTCCTTCGTACCGAGCAAATAGAAGCTAACCCCTTGATTCATAAGATATTTAAGTTCCACTGTCAACCACCTAGGCACCACAAGAGAAGAAAAAGAGTTATGGTCTCGTAAAGGCCAGAAGATAAAGAAGATGGTGGAGGTTGTTCAGTTCAGGATTCTTAAACCCTCCTCCGAGGGAGAGAGCCAAGAATACTATTTTCTTTCGGAAACACACCAATTCCGATAGAGGGAGGCCGTATATCAATAGATGAGCCGGGCTGATAAAAATCCAAATCAAAGAGAAGTGAGTGGGATCAAGACTAAGATTTCGTTGATTACTCGTGACCTCACCGACAAGAGAGATCTTGGGTGGATTGGCCATGAACCAATGAAGAAGCTACCACCAAGGTCAGGGTCAAGGAGTGGTGCGAGGCTCCTCATCGAGTAACAAAGAGAAGAAGTCGTCATTCTGATTAGCCGCTATGCGGGTGTGGATTTTCTCGTGTAATCAAGCAGTAGTTCTAGCCCCCGGGAAGTGAGACAACAACGGAATGAAGTCCAGTTCACCTAGCTCTTTCTCTAAATGAAGAATAGCCTATCCACGGAAATCATATCGAATCTTTTTAATGGCACTATAGACAGTTCAGTTTTGAGTACCCAATAAGTCCCGCCCGTGGATGTGGAAATACGAATCAGAACCAAAGACTGGCGACCACTGTTAATGATGACCTGCACCCGTTTAAAGAAGAATGTCATAGAGAAGTATGGAACTCTTACTAATGGCACAGGGGCTCCTTCAGGTTAGTATTAAAATCCCGCATTAAAAAATCTGGGTTGGAAAAAAGAAAGTTTTCTTCATGGACAAAAAGAAATTGGATCGTGATCCTTTGTTAACGCTCGTGGATTGCTGCTTGGGTCTCTAAAAGAGCCATATTATATAATGATGACAATCAATATTACGTGTTGAGTGTTGTGCTTGAAAAGGGAGGATCGGGGTCGACCACTGGGGCTTTTCTACCCCGTTCTACTCAAAGCAATTGTAGCAGTTGAGAGCTACTGGTGTAGATCCTAATTGAAATGATTGTGTAATGGCTTAGTGGGAAATTCTTATTATATGTCTGAAATGCTCTCAAGCCCAGCTGAATGGACTATCTTGAGATACTGGTCGCCCTTTCTTGCTATGATAAGTTGTCCACTTTACAAGAGAATGACTGGATTGGGTGCTCTTAGAATAGAGAAGGATCGATGCAATCGAGTTGGCTATAGACAAGGATCAATGATTATTATATATAGTTGGAATCGGACCATAGACTTAGCAGACAACCTGCCTTCTGTGGTGAACCGTGTTCTTACGCCTCAGATTCGTGAACTGAATCGCCCCACAAGCCCTCGTATACAACGCTTTAAGCTAGTATAAGCACTCAATAAAGAAGCAGATTCCTCTCCAATTGCTTAGGGAAACCTAATTGAAATGCTTTGGATAACCAAGAGGCAAAGAGAAGCACAAATGGAACCAAGACTCTTTCAGCTAGGGTCATGCCTTCGTACTCACCTGGTAGATTTTACAGAAGAATTTACACCTGTACAGGAATTCAATGCATGATCCGAGAAAATGATAAGAGAACAAAGAGGCTTTTATCAACAAATCGTGTCACCTCTACATTTATGCTACCAACCACTACTAAGTAAACGACTGTACCAACTAAATATGTAAATATGAAAGAAAACGCTTGATTTCTCACGAACCCTATTCGTTGTCCCACCTCCCCTATTGTCACGAGACAGACCTGGGACTTCCTGCATCTGGCCTTGTACAACCGTGAAAGGTGACGAGACAGCACTAACGATGCTATCACCCTGTGTCTCTCTAAGACAGGATTTCCTCATTCAACAATCAGAGAATATGAGCCATTGGCTGTGGCTATGAGTCGCTAGCCTTAATTTCGTCCTGCTCACAGCGAGAAGCGAAAGATGCTTTCAAAGACGAACGTACAGGTTGCTAAGAGAGCTTTAAACCTCTATCTCGTGAGATGGGTCATTTCCTTTCGCTCTTCTTTAGAACAAAAGTCATGATCGCGGATTGATAGCAGATTCAGAGGCCCTTTGCCCAGCCTCTGCCCTCTTATCTCTACCTTTGTTAATACTGTGTAAGGAAAGTGTCAGGCTGCTAAGTCAAGTATCTTGAAAGATTTGGGTGATTTCATTATCTGAGAGTAGACTCAGCCTTTCTTTCCTTTTAAATTACACAAAAAGTATCCGCATTCAATCTCTCAATTGGGATCTATGCCATTTCTTCTAACCTTTGGTAATGTAAGCTAATCCAATAATGGAATTACATAATCTTTAGCAGGTTTACCCCCAATTAGATGGTAAATATTTTCTGATATCGTAGTTGAATAAGGAATTCTTCGAAAGTGTGGATAATGACAAAGTAGATCAAGTGTGAATGGGCTAAGTTCCACCCTTTCCAATATGAATATGAGCTAAGCTCCCTTTAAGTGGTCCTCTCTTCTGTCCTTTATTGAGGAATTTTTAAACCAGCAAAACCGTGCCTTTCTCTCAAAAGGGGGTACGATAGTAGAAAGAAATGCCCGATAAGCGGTTGATCCCTCATGTGGAAGTTCAGTCGCGTGGTGATCCAATCCCATATTGATTAGTGCCCAAAAAGTGTTATTTTGAACCCTATTTATTATAGGTTTTGAGTGCCAAGGTACTAATCATTCTAATTAACCCGACTAGACATTAAGGTCCCTACTATCTCTACTACAATTGCATTTTAGGCAAATTTTGCAATTTTTGTGAGCTAATTATGCCAAAATTGTTGAGTCGATCCAAGCACGAAGAATTCGAGTAAAACTCAAAGATTGCAGATCAAAGACCAGAGGGAAAGAACAGCATAAAACAATAGAAATCGGGAGCATTGGCAGAAGGTTTTTCCTCGTGAGCACTGCATCCTCAAGGAAAGAATCGTTCTCTCCAAAGAAATTGTTTCTTGCATTTCACGCCTTCAATTTTTTGTTACATTTTTTTTGTTTTCCTATTTTAACCCTTGTAATGACTTTTGTTTTGGTTTTTTTTTTTTTGGTAATTTCATATACACTACACTTATATAAGCCTCACTGCATAAACCGAACTTCACTTCTTTCAAAGAATGTATAGACAAGGCAGCAGCTTTCTACGATGCTTCCTCCTCTTCCACTTTCTTTCATTTCTTTATATTTCTACATTAAACACTCCTCTGAGGATGACAACTCGTAGGATGAGTCACAGACCTCTTCCTCCTCAAGAAGAGGGTTTGGCTGGGTTGTGCAGAGGTAACTCATGGTTCCCCTGCTTTTAACGCACGCATTTATGGTTGTTTATGTTCCCGTTCACCATGTTAAAAATCTCTTAAGCATGCTCTTTAATGTATTTATAAGTTCGGGGTTCAAAGGATACTTTCACTAGATCCACCGATGCCCAATTAGTCATTCCATTAGTTATCAGGGGGTAGGGTTTTTTGTGATGTGTTTTCACTGCTAGGGACATTTATGCCTAAAGAAATGCCATCTTTCAAAAGGAAAACTCTTAGGGTCTAGGTTTTAAAGCCAAATGAAGATCAGGTTTAGGAAATAACTATATGTCATCCTCCTAACAATAGAAAGACCTAGACATAAGAAGGCCTTAAACCCTAAACCAATGGTCCCGACATCATGGGGTTCTATTTACATTTTTCTTATTTTATTTTCAGTTTACAAACCATCAACTCCCCTGTTTTTTCATCAAACCTTAAAATCCAAATTTAATTCACCAAATTGAACTCTCATCAAGAATATTTGTGCAAAGAAACCTTATCTCAGTTCGATCCTAGAGCTTATACGCAGAGTTTCACTGGGCAGTAGGAGCTTAGATATAAATTTTATATGATTCCAATACACCTATCGTGGTACGAACTGCATTTACTGCTGCTGTGATGCCTAAGCGCATTTGACGAGTTAGAACACTTGTGATCCTCATCACAAGTACTAGTGAATTTCTTTATATTTCACTGCTATTTTTTTTTTCAATTTGGTTGCAGGATCGTTTTCAAGTTGCCCTGCTTTTGCTGTGAGGATTCCATTCTCAAAGTGGATTAGAAATCTGTGGAGGCAGGGCCGGACAAACTCGATCTCCTACAAAACCCGGGACTGAATTTGAATTGTGACCAAATGAGGAGCACCACAAAGGAGAGTTCAAGTGGAGAGAAACCCTAAGGCATACATGTCCATGAGGGACTATAGAAATCCTCCATGGGTGAGTGCACCCTCCTACATGGTGCCTCCATAGTATGCACCCTCTCCACATCCACAGTCAACCTCTCCAATGGAAGAAGCCATACTAAACCTCACCAAGCTAATGGGTAACTTTGTGGAAGCACGGAAGACAATCAATGCTCAATTAAGTCGAAAATCGATTACACTATGGAAAAACATCAGGACAAGAGAATCGACGGATCTCAAAGTGAAACGGAGACAATCGACAACCCGCAAAGATCCATTTCAATGCTCACCAATCAGCAACATGTTCACCAAGAGGAAGTGAACCCAGAAGAAGAGTGCCTGATTGACACCACAATGGAGGAGCAATGTAAACAGCAAAAAGAAGAAACCTCCCAATGTCGACCGAGGAGGCGGTGGAAGGAAGAAACAGGAAAGCCCCAAAAGTCCACTGCCCAAGCAACAAATAGCCCACTTCCGTACACCCTCTCTCCCGACCTAAGCAGATACCACACTTGGCAAAGACACTAAACCCTAAAGCACTCCACTCCAGCAAGGCCACCCATCATCAGTCAGTCGCAAACCTTAAGAAGCTAGTGGCCACAAATTCAAACTTTTGCCATCATTACATCAAAACATTAAGTGTACTAATTACATTGCATGGCATGCTGCTGATGGCTCCTGGCAAGGTTCGATGGAGCACCCGAACCTCGGCATTGATAAGCTCCAACAGTTCCAGAAGCCTCCAAAGGCTTGAGGAGCAGGTTTTGGGGGTGCTTAGTCTCCCCCACTTTTTGTTTTCAGTTTTCTTAGTTTATTTTCTTTTATTTTGATTTCTTTAATTTTTCTTCTTAGATTTTCTAATTTTTAGTTAATATTTGTTTTTAGATTAATTTTCATTTTTCTGCAAATTTAATTTTCTCTCGTGTTTATTTTTGCAGTTTTTATCAAAATTTTGATGCCGTGGGAGGTACAAGAAAGGGCACAAAAATTTCGCAAACCTAAAATTTTTGCAGGCTGTTGCGAATTTTCGCATTATGTGAAAATTCGCACTGCAATAGTGCTTTTCCTCTCCTGTTCGCTATTTCGTCTTTTAGTGATATATATTATTATTATGATTATTATTATTATATTATTATTATTATTATTATTATTATTATTATTATTATTTATTATTATATATATATATAGTATATATATATATATATATATATATATATATATATATATATATATATATATATATAATTTGTTGTCTCTCATAAAATAAAATAAAATAAATAAATAATTGTTTTTTTTCAAAAAATAAAAAATTTTCGCAAAGGTGTGAAATTCTCAACCCGCCCCTGCTTTTGCCTCCTAATTTGTTTTGCAGATAACTTTTTCATCCTAACTTTGTTTTGTGTGTTTTTGGGGCACCATAAGCTTAGAGAGTGTAAAATCCATATATAGCTAGAAAGAATACTTTTGAAATTATTTTGAAGGTGTAATTTTCAAAATGATCCAACTGGTCACATTTTTCCTCTCTTTTCTTCTCCTAACTTGTTTATTCAAGCTCAAACTAGAGTGAATAAGGTGCTCAAGTGGAAAGCTCTGTGAAGTCCCCTATCCAACAACGAGAAAGCAATATCTCATCAGTGAGGTAACACTTCCTTCTCTAACTTTTAACCGGTTCCCATTACAGACGTGAGACATGTGGTTAAGGGAGAGTTAGCGATGAAGTGGCTTTTTACATTTATGTTTTTGTTTTTATTTTGAGCAAGCCCATTTTAGTGATGTTCAAAGGGTTTGTTGATTTTTCCTTTTGTGAAGTTTAGTGGCCATACAAAATTTTAATTTTTCAAAATTGCATCCATTTTTTTTAGTTTTGCCTAACCCGCAAGTTGGAAAATTGAAACCGCCTAAATCTCGTTGATGTTGGGATTGATGTCACTTGGTCGAGTGGATGATTAGTTGAACTTGCTGCTTTCACCCCGTCTCCACCATTCTCTAGCCACACACACATAGTGCACACCGCTTTCATCATTAGGCCGAGGAGTCAGATATTCTCTGCTTTGAAACTAACTCCAGCTTCATGATCACCATAATAAGTTCGAGTCGCTTCAAGAACGGCTGGGTCAATGTGTCTTCCAAAAAAGAAAAAGAAAAGACAAAAGAAAAAGAAAAAGATAGGTGTGCCATCGACGTCATTTTGAAACCCGAGCACGGTCCGAGGGGCATATGGCGTAAGCCCTTAAAGCCCAAGCCCGCCAATCGCTGGAGTCACCGACTTTGTGCTCAAGTAAGATAAGAACTGGGTGGAGCTTAAGTGAGTCAGATGTGCTAGATTCTCAAAATCATTCGAAGTCCGGTGAAACTCAGAGTTTGTGGTTGAAAGATCATTTGACTTGATGCCCTAAACCTTAGTCGGGTTTGGAGTCATCGGTGAACTGCCATATCTTTAACTTCGTGAAGTCGACTTTAGCATCGCACCACAATACAATAGAAGTATGAAATAGCTGAACTGAATTCATTTAGGCCGGGTCAATACTCAAGGCATCGCAGCTCAGTTTAAAAAGTAGCTTTGCAAATGACAGGTGCAAACTGATCACCTAAAACACTTAGATTTTGGTGGAAGTTCCCGTTGAGTCACCAAAAGGAGGCTCTTTTGATACTAATTTTGTATGGCATTTCACTTCTAGATAGTTATTAGACTAAGTTTTATACCTTACTTAGGGTTAGGCATTACTCATTCACAACCTTTCGAACTCCAACCTTTTGTAACATACTCTTGTTATCGCTTATGCTCTTCTTTCTTTCTTTCTTTCATTGCTAAGGGACTAGCAATGTGCATGTTGGGGGGTGTGATTAGTGCCCAAAAAGTGCTATTTTGAACCCTATTTATTATAGGTTTTGAGTGCTTTTTGTGTACTAATCATTCTAATTAACCCGATTTGCAATAAGGTCCCTACTATTCTACTGATCATTTGTGGCAAATTTTGCGCTTTTGCAAGTTAATTATGCCAAAATCAGCGAGTCGATCCACACGTAAGAATGGAAGTCAAACTCAGCATTGCAGAACAAAGACCAGAGGAAAGAATAGCATAAAACAGAAGAAAATGGAGCATTACAAGAAGGTTTTTCCCCATGAGCACTGCATCCTAATACGAAAGTAATCGTTCCTCCAAGAACTGTTTCCCGCATTTACGCCTCGCTTTTGCTACATTTTGTTTTTCCATTTTAACCTTGTAATAGCTTTTGTTTTTATTTTTTGCAATTTCATATACACTGAGCACTTATATATAAGCCTCGCTCCGTATTAAACTAACTTCACTTCTTTCGCACAGACAGGGCGGCGCCGCCGCTGCTCTCCTTTCTTCCACTTTCTTTCATTTTCTTTATATTTTCGGCTACCAAACACTTCCAGGATACAACCAGGATGGTCAGGTTGCACTTCTTCCTCCTTGGAAGATGAGGGTCAGTTAAGAAGGCTGGAGGTAATCACTGCCTTCTATTTTTAACCCATCGCATTTATGGTTGTTTTTGTTCCCGCTTCTCAACATAGTAGGTTAAAATCTTTTTGCACTGCCTTTACACGTGTATTTGGCAGTTGGTTCAGTGGATACTTCACTAAATCCACCGATGCCCAATTAGTTTGCCTCCCATTAGTTATTTGGGCAGGTTTTCGAGATGTGTTTTCACCGCTAGTGGACATTTATGCCTAAAGAAATGCCATCTTTCAAAAGGAAAATCCTTAGTGGTCTAGGTTTTAAAGCCAATGAAGATCAAAGTTCGGGAAATGACTATATGTCATCCTCCTCAACGCTAGGAAAAAGACCCAGACATGTTAGTTGCCTTAAAACCCCAAACCAAAGGGGTCTTAATAATTTCAAGGGGTTCTATTTTACATTTTTTTTCTTATTTTATTTTCAGTCTACAAACCATCAACTCCCTTGTTTTTCATCAAACCTTAAAATCCAAATTTAATTCACCAAATTGAACCTCACTGTTAGTCATTTGTGCAAAGAAAACCCATCCCTGTGTTCCACCCTAGAGCGCTTATATCAAGCAAAGAGTTTTGCTACGGCAGTCGAGCTAGGATAGCAAATTTTGTTGATTCCGATACACCCACTGTGGCACGAATCACATATTCAGGAAAGGGAAACTGGGCTTTTCTATTCCCGCATCGTGAGAGTCTCATAGTTGTCCATTCTCGAATCTCTACTCTCTGTCCAAATTTATCCGACATGCAATTCCCCATGACTTACCCACGGAGGGTCAACATCACGTGGAAAGTCCGTTTGTCGATGTTGGACATCCGACATGCGACAGCAAGCTCTTTCAATTTCTAAATGGTCTCAAGCCTTGGGCTCATACTGAATTAGACAGATAGGGTAAGACCTCGCGAATCGCTATAACAACGATCAGAGCACTTAATTGATTTGTTACTGAATTCGTGGCTACCTTCGAACAATTCCAAAGCCCTTACTAAACCTTAGAGGGGACCAACAATTCGATTGATAAGTAGCCACATGGGAGGGACTCTTGTGCTAAGGGCTCCGATACGTCTAACAAGGCCCCTAAATCAGGGTGCTTTTAGTGCAATGGACAGCACTGAGGTTTAGAAGTAGTAGCTAAGCTAAGTTTGGGGGTGTGATGACTGCTCAAAAACACTCATTACAAACCCGAGATTTAGCGAGATTCAGGATCGATTTCATATATATATATATATATGACCGTGTTTTGATTACTTTTCTAATATTTAGTTTTATTGGTTTTTTGTAGGAGAAATACTAGAAAATGCTGGAAATGGAGCTCAGAGGGAGTCCCGAGAAGATCAGCAAAATCAGCTTAAATTTATGAAGCCCCAACGTCACACGTCATAACAAACCTTATCTCTCGAGAAGCTTATAAAAGGAATGAGAATTCACTTCGGGGGTTCAATTCACTGCAAAGCTGTGGCTCGGAGGAATTTGAGCTCGAACAAAGGAAAGAAGACTCAGAGGTCTACCTTAAAGAGAGAGACTTGAAGAACCCGAGATCGTCATCTCTCGATCACGAAGTTTTCTCTATTCTCATTATCATGTCTTGCTTTTCATTTGTAGTGGAACAAACATAATGAGGTTCTAATTTCGTGGTTTAGGGTGTTGGTAGAGATTTGGACATGAATACTATGTTAAATAGCCTTTTTATAATTCCATTTATTTATATATTTGTTTTACCATTAACTTATGCTTGGATGAAATCATACACTTTATCAATCTTAAGATGTGAGTGGTTCTTCAGAAGATCCGAGAAGTGAATGAAGAATTAGGATAAATAAGTTAACCTAATAAATTCGTAATATAGATTATCAATAATAGAGGTTTAGAGTCTTCTTGAACTCTATGCACCTTTTTACTTGTGGGTGAGCCAAGGAGCAAGAAACCTAGTGATAAAGGGAGGTTAAATGACCTTGAGAAAGGCTTTAATTACATTAGATAAGAGCCGCCTTGGAAAACACTATATTAGATAATGGAATGGAATCGCAACATCACATAGTAGACAAACCCAACAATACCAACAACTCTAACCTTTTGCATCTTTTGATCACTTTACATTCAAGCACACAATTGCTACTAGTAGTAATTAAATCTAGTTTTGTTTCCACTTAAACACCACAATTGCTAGTTTGAATATTGAATAAGTATTATAATTTTGGTACCTAAATTAATTAAGTGAGTAAAGTTTTCCTGTGGATCGACATTCGTACCTTGAGTAATAATTATATTATTTCCGGACGAAAGTGTACACTGAACACCAGGGCAATTTGCACCCTTTTATTGTGATATCCATAAAACACAATCATGTAAACGCCTATCACAGGCTGTGCCACGGTGACAACACTCCGAACGCTGTGGGACCCCGGCTACCGCGCCTCGACAGAACGCCCAAAGAGCAAAAAAAAAAAAAAAAAAAAAAAAAAAAAAAAATTGATCCCTGGGATTTGGGGCGTCACACTCTATGTTTTCAAAAACTATTCTACGTTTGGTTCCTGTTTTTTTTTTTTTTTTTTTGTTCTGAAAAATACATAAAATACTAAATTCATAGAAGAAGAACAATTTTCAGAGAATACCAAAATGATGTTCTCGGTGTTTCAAAAACTGTTATGAAGAACAATTTTCAAAAAGAAAAACCAAACATGCCATTGGGTTTTTTTTTTTTTTTTTTGAAAAACACAGAGAACACATAAAATACTAAATTTAGATAACAAAAACCCTTTTTTTTTAAACACTAAAAATAATGTTCTCTATGTTTTCAAAAACTATTCTCAAGAATAATTTTCAAAAAAAAAAAAACTAAATAGACTATAAGGGTCGGAATTAAATCTCATAAAACTCAAACTCAAGTATGCTTTCCTGGTGTGTTCAATAATGTTCTCAGATTTTAAACTGCCTAAAAAATAAGTACAATAGGCAGTAGTATTGAAATTACTAAAATTGGGTGAATTTTGGAAGTGCAGGAAGAAAATATAATGGGCTAATACCAATTTCTAGGTTCCTATCGCGATAAAAAATTCCCTGTCGCGAGTGCGCATGGCCGTGCATGACACCGCTCAACCGCGTGCACGCACGGCTGTGCCCGTCGTATGTGCGTAGCGCGCACGACCGGCCACAGAATGCTCACGACAATGCCACCCACGCTGGCCGACCCAAAGGCCACGAGCCACGAAGAGCTCCGTCGCTATGGTGAGCTCAAGGCGAGCGCAGAATGTTAAACATGGAATTTCCATGTTGTGGCACTGTAAGTGTGTCGCAACAAGAGGGAGGCTGCCGCGATAGGCCGTGCCAAGCACAAGATACGCTAGGACGTGCTATGATAGCACTGGCACGCCAGACCCGCGTCGCCCACGTGAAAAAATTCGTGGCGACAAAATCGTCCAATAGAAAAAAAAAAATTTGACCCCGTGATTCGGGGCATCACACTCTATGTTTTCAAAACTATTCTAACACGCCGGGGTTTGCATTTTTTTTTTTTTTTTGTTCTAAAAAATACAGAAAATACTAAATTCATAGAAGAAGAACAATTTTCAGAGAACACCAAAATGATGTTCTCGCTGGTTTCAAAAACTGTTATGAAGAACAATTTTCAAAAAGAAAAACCAAACATGCCATTGGTTTTTTTTTTTTTTAAAAAACACAAAGAATATATAAAATACTAAATTTAGATAACAAAAACCCTTTTTTAAAAAACACTAAAAAAAATGTTCTCTATGTTTTCAAAAACTATTCTCAAGAACAATTTTCAAAAACAAACACTAAACAGACTATAAGGGTTGGAATTAAATCTCATAAAACTCAAACTCAAGTATGTTTTCATGGTGTGTTCCATAGTGATTTTAAGGAAGTACCAAAAGAAAAAAATTTAAAACATATATAATATTTTACATAAAAAAAAACATTTAAAAAGTACTTTGAATAAAAAACAATACTTATTGATTCTCAAACTTCTTTATAATACTGAACCTCAAAGTCAGCTCATGTAATTTAATATTGTTGGGTTTAAGATTGTACATATCTTCGTCTCAAGGGTTCTATAAGAAGATGTCTACCTCGAAGCCCCAGTTTGACGAAGATTTGATGAAATATGTGTGAAGTCCTTGGTAGGACCAGGAAGTAGTTCGGGCTAAGGTTGTTCCACAATGTAGGGACGCGGAGGGACTTTGGAGCAAATCTCGACTAGGTAGAGTCGACGGATGCAAACACAATATGCTGCTTGGAGGGCAAAGAACTCGGGGAGCAAGTAACTAATGAGTTTCGAGACATGATTTTAAGTAAGTGGATAAAGATCAAATAAAGAGGATCCGGACTTATAATTTATCAAACCATAATTATAAACAAATTAGGATTCTATTATGAAGCAGATACTTGATCAGCAAGTTTCCTATTTTTGTTGTGATAGCTTAAATGCAAGTATAGAAAATAGAAGGTAGGATATGGAGTCATATTAGGATAATGATCCAGTCATATCAAGACTTCCAAAATTGATTCTCAAAGGCTATAAATTCGAGGATTGGAAGTTCTCAACACGGATTTCAAGATCAGGGCTTGAAAAAGAACAAGCGAAGTCCGGACGTGTTAAAGGAGTGTGGAGTGCAGATACTCGATTGAGGTATTGCACTTTAAAAGTCTTTTACCTTGTGTGAAAGATGTTCTTTATTTTCATCATCTTATATTAATGTATTATTATGGGTGTGCAATGCTTTTAAAAGGGGAATAGAGGTAGTTCGTTCATAATTCCACTAGGAGTGATTAGGTTTCAAGAAGGATCATGGGTATAGAGAGAGTCTCGTACCGCATAAGACTAATTATAAACCTTGAATCATATCAGTACAAATCCTTACATCTAGGTACAGCCCCGTGGACGTAGGCAATTGCCAAACCACGTAAAAAGATTGTGTGCCTTTACTTTATTACATAAACTTCAGACCGCTCTACATACCTGGGCACCTGGCTGGGCGGGTTTGGAAGTACTACACTAAAGTCCGAACGGTAAGGATCACAACTAACATCAGGACTGACTAGGAACACACACTTATATATGACAATTGGTATCAGAGTTGGACACTCTAAATTACTGAGTGAGATCCTATGTTACTCTACTCGTGTGTGTGTGTGTGTGTTCGATGAAGGACGAAATCTCTAGAAGATGCCCCTATCTGCTTGATGATCAAAACTACGAGAATGGAAGGCACACATGAGTATTTTCAGCAAGTCACTAGGAATGGAAGTATGGCATTCTATAATGACAGGGTGGACTGCTCCAACCAAACTACAAAAAGGGATAACAATAATCAAGCCTGGATCAGAATGGAATAGTGAGGAAAAAGCAGCATGGCTAGTAACTCACGCTTCCATAATCGAACGCAAGATGAATTGACAAAATGTTCAGCTTATTATTACCTCCTCTTAACTGTTAGCTTAATACACATTCCTCTAAATTTTTTTTGAGGAATCAAGAGGTGGAGATCCGAAGAAAGAAGACAGCGACGAAACCTTGAAAAGACTTTGATCTCAAGTCTTGAGCAAAGAAGATCATAGAGACCAAGGAAAAATCAGTCATCTTAGAGCTCTTACATCAATTGTCATAACAGAAGGAGCTACTCCATAAAAGACATAAGGGATGAAAATAAAATCGTCAGATTGTCAGGTGTGTCTGACTTCATAGCAACCTCACATGATAACTGATTTTCCCCATCACTAATATAGGGAAAAGGGAGTAAAGGTCAGACAAGTGAACTCACCAAGTCAAGAGGTGCGCCAAGATCGTGCATTAAGTCTCTCGATTAAGAAAGGCAGTCTACACTAATGCAAGAACCAGATTGTCTCGGTCAACAAAGAGCTTCAGTGTCTTTCCTTCCACCAGAAATATGATCAAAGAAGAATGGTATTTCGATAGTGGGTGCTCACAACACATGATTGGAGACATTTGTTTCTTGATAGACCTTTAACCAACCTGTCTAGACTAGGTGATCTTTAGGGATGATGGAAAAGGAAGAGTTCTTGGAATTAGTTCCTTGATAATTCCAAGGTCAGTCTGGTTAAAGAATGCTGTTTGGTTGAAGGACTTATGGTAAATCTTATAAGTGTAAGTTAATTATGTGATAAAGATCTACTTGTACAATTCACAAAGGACAAATGCATGGTACATAACCAAAATCACTTTCACATCATGGAAAGGAAAAGGACCTCAGACAACTGCTACTTATTGACAAGCACCAACCTATGTATGAATGAAATGCGTGCTACATAAAGGAACGCGTTCCAATAATCCAAACATAATGGTGAGTTGACTTCTCCTTCATTGACAATCAAACTCAAGTCATCTAGATTTGAAAGCAAAATATGAACAAATGAACGTTCCAAGCCGGCGTGGTCATACCCTATCGTGCTAAACCAAGGTCTAACTTATTACGTAAAACCGCGTACTGTAATTAATATAGTTCCTCGGGTCACAAAGACTATTTTGATCAGATATTCGCTTGCTCGTAACAGTTGCCGCAGGTCTGTCGATATTAATTGACCAGTGACACTACCAACCCGAGCTAGCAGCCCGCCTGGTAGTGGGTGGTGTCACTTGGGTACTAAGCTCATGGTCCCAGTCTCGATCCCTAGCATCGAATTCTTGACAATCTACCAGGCAAAGAAACCTCTGGCTGAAACAAAGATATCCCCGTGAGTCAAGGCAAGGTTCTAGTGACCAGGGGCCTCGACAATAAAGGCTTTTATCATTGTGTCTTCGGTCACAAAGATACTCCATTTGACTACAGATAATCTCGTTGCTGTATCGCGTTATCATTGAACCAGGTCGCTATTAGGATCGACCTGACCACGAGCAGCAGCCAGTACACACTTCACTACCAACCGAGCCACTAGCCACTATAAAGGCGGTGTCACTTGGGTACTCTAAGCTCATGGGTCCCGGTGCCCGATCCCTAGTATCGACTGACACCCACTCGAGGCTAAAGAACCTGTTTTAGCAAATGCATTTATCCCGTGAGTCAAGGCAAGGTTCGGTGACCGGGGCCTTGACAAAATTGACATACTGACGAACAGCACTAAGGGAGGAGAAAGCCTTAATAGAAAAGATATATCTATGCCAAAGTTGCCTGCGACAAATTGGTCTCCATCTTGAACAATCCTACCAACATGCTAGAACTCTCATAACCCCTTATGTGATGAGGAAAAGGATGTCGATCCAAATTTTTATTTAAAAAAAAAAAAATTGTTTGATCCCACCACCTCTCACCATGTGTCATTATTAATTGGACACCAAAATTTTTAATTCTTTTTAAAAAAAATTTGTTTTGAAAAACTTTTCTTCTACTCCGTCGTGGTCTTCTTCAGGTCGTCATCTTGGTTTTCTTCATGTCACCGTCCCATTTTTTCGACAACCATTTTGTTTTCAGGATTCATTCACTTTTTTTATTATGGTTCATTGTAAATGTGTTGTCTTTTTTCGGACAACCATTTTTGGTTCTTATTCTGTTTCTAGTAAAGAAAATATCAAAATTTTCTAGCAATCTAAACAAAATTCATGCATTTTCAACCGCAGATTTTCTATAATTGTTGATTTTTAAAATGATTATTAATCAAACTTGGCACGCTTCCCATAAGGGTCACGATCTACACAAGATTGTGCCTGCTCCTCCTCAGCTCCATATCTATCGACTGTCTTGTCGAGAACTTCAAACAACACCATTCAATGTATAGACATTGGATTTCCGTCGCTTTCCTCGGGCTTCAAAAGTACTCTGGATCTAAATATCCGCACCCCCCCCAGCCTCTCATCCCGAATAGGTACCAAAGAGAAATAAAAAAAAATATAACGGAGGTCGCTAACTCTGTTTTCTGTCGGTGTATTTCCTTTGTAGTCCATTTGATTGCTGAGATTGAAACATGCATCCTAAATTTCACATTGCCATCGACACCACAATCCACACCAAAATTCAAAACCCAAGCTCATTGAAATTCGAACTAACTAAAATCAGTAACAAAGCTTCAAACCCATAAAGTTAATAACATGACCTGTTCAAGTGAGCATTTTCACAAATAGTTAAAAGGCATGCCATGTTCATTAATATTCCTAAAAATAATTTATGTTATGAATTTGTGGATTAGTTCTTTTGTAATATAATCACTTTAAATCTACGACGAATACACATTCGAAAGTGATAATTATAATGTAATCTAGCATTATTTAAAATCACAATTTACCCACATTTGGCATGAAGAACAGTACTTTAATTTCTTCAGGTTTTCGATTTGTGCGTGTCTTTCGTGTTTAAAACGTAAGTGCACAAGGATGTAAGCCCGGGAAGCCAATATGAAGCAATGGCGGATGTAAAGTAGCAACGACGGTCTCAACCCAAGAAAGCAAGGAAAGCACCAAAGGGACATCTTTCTAATGCAGATAGGAATCTTAAAGTTCACGGTGACAACTTGCCGGAAAATCAAATAAGAGTGAAGTTCCCACTAAGACAACTTTGGTCGGAAAAATCAATGCAGTGAAGGCTCCCACTCTAGAGAACCCTAAAGTCTCTACCAGTATTAAACCCATGGAACTTTAAGGGAACTGGCCCAAGAATTCAATCCGGCACGCGAGGGCACTCTACACAAAAACCAAAAATGGGAAAAATCACATCGAGGGGCTACGCAAGTGGATGAGGACACAAGTAATGTAGGTCTCATTTCTCTCTCTCTCTCACTCTTTTTAGTTTTTAGTTCTTCACTTCTGTGTGGTTTAGGTTTTGATAGAATAAGAGTCTTTCCAGCTGAAGTTAGACTTTGTAGATCCAGATTTCAGACGATTCTTTTCGGGAAGTTTCTGATCCAATAGCTTGTAATCTTTCTCAAAGATAAATATTTATTCCGCTTTAACCTAGCATTCCATATTATTCATTCTCGCCTTTACAAGTCAATTCCTCGATTTCTCGCAAGGCAATCGCTTTTTATGATTAATCGTTCTTCGACTTTAATTGTTCATACAAGTTTTATGGAGGCTCTAAACCCCCATCAGCCGGGATCACGGGGAAACTTCACCGATCAAGGTAAAGTCCCTCAATTCCTTTGATTTTCAATGGATTGTGTAATATTGATCACTGTGTAGAGGGTTGTTTAAATCCTTCGTTGGGCAAATTCTGACAACGTGTTAACGAGATATTTCCTGGGCATACGTTGTGCTTGATCATAATGCCAACTAAGGGTTCGCTTTTAATTGAGAACAAGTGTTTAGTATTACTCGATCATCCTCGTATTTTCCAAAGAGCATTTAAAGACAAATCCTCCATCAAGAATTACGATCAATGGTTCCTGATGAGTTTATAAAATAAGAGGTGGGATCAATTCACTGGTATGGAGTGGAACCCTAAAAATCCCAGCAATTGTCTTTCTAGTTTAAAACATTTAAACCAATCAACCATTCAGTCAAACAACACAACATCACAATTTTCTTTTAAATCATACTTTTAGTGGGGAATAGCTCCTATTGATCAACAAAGTAAGACCGCTCCCTGAGGAGATGACTGCGGATTTCACAAGATTACAATGCTAGATTTACTATAATTCCTACGCTTGGGAATAGAATTAGGCACACTAATCAGGACGAAGCAACCCATAAATAAACATTATGCACCAATTTTCAGTCAAAAAACAAACACAACATTCTTGTCAGCTTCAAAGCTAAAACTACTTCCTTCAGCAGACAAGGGTTCTTCTTACAGCCAGTATCAATCCCAAAAACAAACAAACCACTTTTTAGGAAAGCATGAGAAAGAAAAAAGGGTCCAAACATGAGATTATTCCTAGTTAATCAGTACGTGAGATTAATTAAAGAAGATCAACCAAACTATGGATTGCTGTGCTGTTGGAAAATGTGAGCCGAGATATCGTGGATTCTGCTCTCATGGTGGACCTTCGTGACATATCGGGTTTTGATATCATTCGACATGGATGAGTTGACGCCCATCGCGTTGTCATGATGGTGACTCTCAGTTACGTCATCGCTATAATAATTCAAAACGTAAATTGTTGTGCAGGTTACATATACATGTGATTTGATGCTTATGTGTGTGGAATTTCGAGACGAAATTCTTTTAAGGGGGAGAATGTAAAACCCCAGAAAATCCAAATTTTCGGATAAAGGGTAAAACGGTAATTTCGGTCAAAATTCCGGAATTTTTCTAGATATCGGATGATGAAACGGACTTCACCGTTGGAATCGTTTCGCGAAATCTAGCTACCACGCTGACTGGCCGACTCCGAGATAGTCGGAATTTCACGTTTTTCGAGGCACCGAGTAGTAGTGACACTTGGGTGTATTTGAGTGGCTCAAGATGAGACATGTCAAGTGGAGAGCTAGTCAAACAAATATCTTAAGTGGGACCTAGAAGATACATGTGGCAACACATTTATCAGAGGGAATCCACAAATTGACAAGGATAGTTATAATCCAAGGAGCCACTTAGAATGTGACATGTGGCAAATGAGAGGACATATCTCACTTGACTTCTATCTTCTCCCAACCGGTTGGGAGAGAGAGGGGGAAGAAAGGCAAACCGGATTTGAAAAAATAGAGTTTTAGAGAGAGAGTAATGACCTCGGAATATACCCCAGCGCTTTCTAATTTGTTTAGGTATATTAAAACCAAATGGAATCGTCAAAATAAAACGAGAGACCCGAACACACAGCTGGTGGGTAAATTAGTCATTTACTACTTGAAGATATGAGAGGCATAAATCAATAAGTTTATATGCAATTATGGAATTTGAGAAAAGATGGAATAGAAATTAGAAAGAATGGAAGGACCTAAATGCAAAAATGAGAAAAGAATTTAAAAATGCAAAGGCCAAACATGGCCTTAACTCAAAAAGATGGATAAGATTAATTGGTCTCTCATTTTTGAGAGACCAAAACGTAGAAGAGGAGAGTAAGGGAGAAGTTAAGAAGAAGAGGAAGGGGGTTAAGAAGAAGAAGAGAAGAGAAGAAGAAAGGAAGAGCAAAAAGGTATGGAATCTAACATTAAGTATGAAATTCTAAAGTTTTGTATGAATTTTCATGCAATTGTATGGTTAGTAGCTTGTCCCCAAACCTAGGGTTTTGTTAGGATTTCATCCTAACCCTAAAATTATTGAAAGTAAGGTTGGTAAACCCTAAATGGTACAAAAGAATATGGAATCCTCCCGAGGTTGAGTCATGGTTTAACAGATAATGGAGTTGTGGTTTAGAACAAACCCTAACTAATCTTTATATTTGGTTTATGGCGGTTATGACTCTATTTTAGAGTTGTTTGGGAGGAATTCATGATAGGTTTTTGGTGTAAGGCTAAGTATTGAAAGATGATTTGAGTAGAATAGGAGTTACAAGATGAATATGGAGTGGTTTTGATGTATATTGATTATTGAGTTGGTTCGGGGTGGTAAAAAGTATGGAAAAATGGGAGAAAAACCACCATTTCTGGGCATTTTCGAGGGGTGGTACCGGTACAATGCAGTGCAACGTACCATAAGTGTTCTCATTAACTGCACCTGCATCTAATGTCTCGCTTTTGGACCAAAGGTTAGTATTTTGGTTATAACTTGGTCATTTCTTATCCGATTTGAGTGATTCAAGTGTCTGGTTAAACTAGATTTCAAGGAAAACAAAACACCGTGAAATAAGTACCTTCAAATTCGACTTATTCGCCCGCAAATTCACTCAAAGTGTGGCTATGTTCGCCAATTTCTCGGTTCGATTTGAACATAAAGTAGTCCCTAGCTGTTTAGGACATATCTCGAGTTTTGCTCCTACCTGGGGCAGGATTCCACTGAGAAGAACCCTTAGCACCTTAGCTTCAAAGGAGTACAAAGAACCAGTGTCAAATATGGAGTTAAGATCTCTGAAAATAGGTATTATAGACTGTTCCTAGTGTAATCTGGGTAAACCGACTAGTTTGGCATGAAAATGCCATAACTTGAGTTTGGATGATTCAATTTGAATGATTCCAATTTCTAAGTAAAGTAGATTCATAGGGGAACAAGAATACATGAATGATGTGTGAATACATAGGTGTCATATTGTACAAGTATATGAAATTCCATATGTAACAGGAAAAATATAGGAAATGAAATATGTATAGATTTGTTCATGAAACATGAATATGATGTGAAACATGAAAACGAATTGAAACATGAACATGAACGTGAAAGGAAATATGTCATGAACATAATGTGGCTAAGAATGCCCTAATTATTTTGTGCGAATAAAAATAGATTCTATATGATTATCACATATAATCGTAGAACTCCGCCATGACCATATACATGGAATGACACGACACATCTGTTATGTGGGCAGGCACGTATAGTACTTCTGGAGATTTTGATTAGTGCGACAAAGACTCTCCGACAAAGGTTTCAAGACAATAGTACTTCCACACTCCGCTTAAGACTTCCTAAGACTCTATTTAGTACTTCTAAGATTCTCAATTAGTGCGACAAGACTCAATGTTTCTAAGACTCCCGCTTGTGCTATAAAGACTCAAGATCGTGACTGCACTTTGGGTACTTATTGTGTCATGGTCCTACTCATTTCTTATCAACGGTCTAGGCAATCCAACAAATATATGATAAGACTCGAATGAAGAATAAGAGCAAGAAATGAATATGGTAAATATCTTAATGTACCTACGTACTTCGATTCGTTCGTAGTACCCACGGGTACTTTTGTGCCAAGTAAAATCAGAGTACCTACGTACTTCCAGATTCGTAATATAAGTATAAGTTCTATAATATAAGAATAAGTCTCGTAATACAAGCATAAGATCTGTAAAACAAGTATAAGATCCGTAAGACAAGTATATGCTCCGTAATACAAGTATAAGATCCGTAAGACAAGTATATGCTCCGTAATACAAGTATAAAGATCCGAAATACAAGAATAAGCTCCGTAATACAAGTATGATATCAGTAAGACAAGGATATGCTCCGTAGTACAAGTATAAGATACAAAGTACAAGAATAAGTTCTGTAGTACCTACGGGTACCTTTACTGTAACTCATACGAGAAATCTGAATAAGTATAGGCCTACCGAGAGATAAGTAAAAGTATGTGTCCTACGGGAGATAAGAACAAGTATGTGTCATACGGGAGATCGGAACAAGAATAAGTCTGCTATAAGTGTAAGATCTGTGTAAATATAAGTTTGCTAAAAGTATACGTATAAGCTCAAGATCGTATAATGTGAGGATATGAATAAGCATAGCTTGTTACAAGTACAAGAAGTAAAGTTTCAATGACACGAATGTATGATGATAAAGTATATGAAAAGCATATGAAAGTACGTATATGAAAATCACAGTATATGAAAATCATGGAGAATATAGTATATGAATATTACAAGATGAAAAATATAAGGAAGTACAAGAATATAGATGAAAGTATATGCCAAAATATGCAAGTACTTGAAATCACATTATTATCGACATCCGCTAATGTTATATGCTTCATCAGAAGTGAGTATAAATGCATTTCAGAGGCATATTATAGATATAAGCCTCCCTACTAAGCTGCAGAGTTTAGCACGGGTTTTCAATCCGTGTAGGTACAAAGGTGGACGTCCGTGATCTTCCGCATACAGCTGGGCCAGCACACTAGTAGGAGTTCATCACAGTATGTTCCGTGCTCTGATGTGTAAATGAAATTGTAAAGTTTTTGTATATGTGCAAGTAAATGGGACTCAAGACAGTATGTATGTATTGACAATGTAAACATCACCACGGTGGTAGTTTTATTTTGTATTTTTGTATATGATATTTGGATATAGTTATAAGACGGTATAAATTAATGCCACACCAACGCCCGATAAAGCAGGAAGAGTCACGCCGCCCGGGCCGCGCCCGAGTGACAGTAGAGACTCCACCTTCTCTCTAAATTTTCTAGACGATCGGATCGGCGGTTTCAAGCGGAGCAAGAGGAAGAGTTCATCCTCACGGCGGCTTCACACAGAGACAGAATTGGGAGCTAATAAAAACCAAGAGGTAGGTCTTCTCCTACTTTGGTTATTTTCTACCCTAAGGGTTGTGTGGTGGTTTTCTTGCCCTAAGGGGAATGTTTGGTTGTATTTTGAACCATGAGAAGCTGCCGCATGATGGTAGTACACATTAACCGGACTTTAGAACTGGTTTTTGGGTGGGAAAGAAATGAAATTTGATGTTAGGCTTTTGAATTTCTCAATTCGAACCTCTGTAGACCAAGTTATGGTCTTTTTACCCTGAACAGTCTAATCAGTGAGAGGTCAGCCTATAGAGGTCAACCTGTAGAGGTTAGCCTATAGAGGTCAAGCTAAAGAGGTCGGCCTGTAGAGGTCAGCTAGTAGAGGTCAGCTACCAGAGGTCAGCTCGGCCAGAGGTCAGCTTAGCCAAGTCGGGTCGCCGCCTGCTAGTTAGCTCGGCCGGTTTTGACTATCGCAGGACCTCCAACTTCAAGGTCAGGAACTTTTCACGTCCAACTCCGCTTCGTGCGTCAGACTTCAGCGCCCGCTGTTGGTAGCTCAAGACTCCATCCATGCACGTGGAGGTATTTCGTGAGCCCAGATAGGTCGGCTTATCTCGACGTCAGGACACCTTCGCCAAGTCGCTGGGGCGATCGTTTGACTCACGTGCATGACCTCCAACCGGAAGGTCATAACTTCTTCATCTCAACCTGTTCAGGTGTCTTCGGTTCTATGGAAATCCCATTGAGTCAAAGAGCCCCAGCCATAATTCCTATGGAGGGTGGAATAGCTGAGTTCATTCAGGTCAGCTCACCGACGTCAGACACTGACCAAATGCGTCAACTCCGGCTGGCTTCGACTATGATGACCCCAACTGAACGCCATAACTTCGGGTCCACCTGTTTTGGGTGTCTTGATCATGGAAGTTTCATTGAGTCAAGAGATTCTATCCTGGCAAACAGGAGGGCAGTGGGTGATCATAACTCAATAAAAACCTATGTTTTTCACCAAATAGTGCAAGTTGTTTGGTTATGTTTCATAAATAATAGGTTTTGAGCATGACCATTGCATGGTAATATGAATAATACGATGGTATGGGTCACTATGGAGGCAGTTATGAGAGGCCATATGGTTTAGTTTCAGAAACTTGGGATTGAAGGATAGAGTATTTCGGCGACCTGTTTCGCTATCCGCAAGACTGTGGTGGGTTGTTTGACCAAAAAACTGGGGCGTTTTTGTGTTTATGGTTGTTTTGATAGATGATGATCGAACCCAACTAGTTCACATTGTAAGTGGCTCAGGTACTGCTGATGGGTCCAAGATTGGTATCCCTGGTTGTGTGTTATTACTTGTATGAATAACATGCAATGTGAATGACATGTTAATGTATGTTGTATGATGTATTAACATGGGTTGTGCATGAAGGAGAATTATATGTATTAATTATTGTTATCCATCGTATGTTGATGTTGCATGTAGCACTCATATATATACATGTAACATGAAGGAGTCGTATCGTATAATTGCATTGCACGCGTATGAAAACATCGCATGACATGGGTGTGAGGCGTGTTGGATCGGTTACGTGTTAGGTGTTCAGCAATGGAGGTCATGGGTACATTCGGCTAGGATCAACACCGCGTATGGTGTTGATTGCAGGGTTTGGTTATCGGACAAAGTCCAAATGAGTCGTGACCTGTTAAGGAAATGGTAAAGGATACCATGTGTCGGAAGACGCGCAGTTGGGATAGATCCCCTGTGGTGAAAGACCCATCAATTATGGTCGACATGTCCCCACGGTACACGTAGTAAAAGTGTCCGGTTTATGGAGCCCGTTGTTGACACCAGAACCATTACCCACAAAAAAGATATCGAATGAAAATGTTAAAGATTAAGAAAATCTTCGCTGGTCATCGAAAATGACAATAGTTCACACTTACATGTGTAGGTGTGAGGGAGGAGTGACGGGATATGTGCATGATTTATTGTTTTATGCATGACACATATGACATTCATGTAGACATTTTACTTGGATTCTGTGCGACCATTGCATGCACTTAGGTGGGAGTAACTTTTGTAGAGATTATCATCACCGGGGTTTTCAGATTTTGTAAACAGGTTAGAACAATCTAGTTTTAATATATTTTGGCATGTAAAAGTGTAGAAGAGTTATACATCAAACTCTTGTAAAATATTGTATAAAAAAAATGGTTGTTTGTAAAAAATATATATATACAGAAATGGGTCTCGATATATGAGACATGTGAGTGTGATACCTGAAAGCACTGATATTTACACACAAAGTTTTTCCTGGTTGGACGGGTTGTCAAATTCCGGACCTCGTAATAGCATCAACCTCATGATCCCCGCATCAAGTCTCACGATCTCTTCAACATGCAATATGCCATGCTAACTGTTAAACAAAGATATTTGTTTTATTTCAGGACAACCTCTGATAAACTTTTGGGTGATATACTCCCGACAAATAATTATGTGGACAACCTCCGACATATATTATTGCATCATACCGATAATAATTATGTGGACAACCCTCCGCATATTGTGTGGTGGAGCGTACCCGATAATACCATGCGACAACCCTCCCATATAAATTAGTAGACATAATCTGACAATTATGTGGCAACCCTCCCGATATATCAGGTAAGGGACATACCCGAGCACAATTATACGGACAACCCTCCGACAGGCAGCTAGTGGACATACTCCGACATACTATGGGACAACCCTTCGGAGAAAAACCGCACTAAAATCCATGTTAGGCAACCTACAATTGGTCTATGCGACCTTTTAGACTTTGATCCTAGACCTCCAAACCATCAACACTCAAACACAAAATGATGATTTTCCCATGACTCACACTCCATTTCATGCAATGTACTTGCACATAAATGCAATGCACATGCCATTGCCTATCACCATGCTACATATATATGAGTGCTATGTACAGCTTGGCTTCATGCATTTCAACTCATGCATCAATTGGAAAGTTATATTAATGAACACATAAATACCACTAATTCACACGATTCATGCCTTCATATCAATATATGCATACATTGGATATCATCATAAGTCATTACATTCTCGAGTAACGAGTTACATAATGTAGTCCCAGCCCATCGTACATATCAAGTCCACAAGTAGTTTCGGCTAACGTTTTCATGCAATGGCTCAACCATACACAAACTCATACATTTCCCAAGCCTCATAGATACTTGGTAAGATATCAACATCCATATAATCAACCAAAACATACACTATCGTATAGACCACACGCGCTACATCAGCTAGCCAAGGCAAATTCGCACACTCGTGCTACAATTAAATTTTCAGAAAATATGCGAGTACAAAATGCCATTTACAGGCATATGGATATATTCTAGACTCAAGGGGCTTTCCGTAGAATCCAAGAACACATGAATCGGAGTTCGGACGAGAAAGTTATGGTCATTCGGTTGAGGCTTCATCCAATCTGACTTACAAGCAGTGAACCGTGAGGGAGCTCATCGCTTTTCATTATTTTTGACATAATACGAGTCCGCTGTTATACATGGATTCTCTAAACTCAAAGGGGGGATTTCTATAGAGTCCATGAACACAAATTGAGTTCGGACAAAGGTACCATGGTCATCCAAAGTTGAGGCCTCTATATGAACAAGGATCGTTTAAAAATGTGTTTTTCTGGTTCTCTTAAAGCCATCCAAATAGCCCCTAAGGCTCAACCGCTGTATCAAAACGACTTTAGACGGAAAATAAACCAGTAGGAAGTGTTCCTCACCTTTAGATGAAGATGAAACCTTTCGAAGACCCAGAAGCTCAAAACCCACGGACTCCCAAACTTTCCACTCGAACCTTCGACGCAAAATTCCTTGGATTCCTGCGTTCATCGCTGCGTTCCCTCGACGTGTACCGATTCTTTAAGTCTTCGCCTTCAACTAAGGCTGACCACCCAAGCTCCGTAGATCTTAGAGAGAATGTGGAGCTTCTCTCTCGAACTTTTCTTCTCCAAACACGAAATTCTCGATGAAATTGCATGTTGGCGGTACCCACGCGTAGCCCTCGTTGAGTAGATGAACTTTAAATCTGGCTGACATGGATTCTCACCACCCGATTCCTCAGATCGCAGAGAAGAGATTTTTCTCCTTTTCTTTAACCCCAACCCATCTGTCCTAAATTAACAAAAATGGGAGAAAAAATGTCATCTTTTCTCTCTTTCCCTTTAAGTTTAAGTCGACGTGGGGCCTACCTCTCGCTTCCACGCCCATGACCCGCTCGGGTTCATTTCATCCCGAACATTTATTTTTCAGCCCAATTCATTTTAAATGAACTTAACCCGCTTATTTCTAATTCCCTAGACATTCTCTAAAATCTCTCGTCCTCGAAGTCATTTACAATTCACCACTGAATCCTCCTGTAAAAATCTGATTGTCTCACTGATGAAATTTTTGTCACTATATTTCGGCGAGACCTAATTCTAACTACAAGCAGCCTTAGTCATTCGAGATCTAGAAAATTTTCTAGGCTTCCCTGAACCATTATGGCAATTTATTATTATTACTATCATTTTTCCATTTTTGAAAACTTTGAATTTTCCCGGGTTTTACATATACACATATTTCCATAATTTCTTTTTCAATAAAGTGGTTATTCTACAAGATCTAGGTTTTCAATTTTTTTTTTCGTGTTTTAGTTGTCCTTTTGGTGCGACGAGTGATTATCATCGTCTTTGTGTAACGTTTGACTGTTGTCGTCGTGGTGCGACGTTCATTTCTATGAGAACGATTTAAAAAGTAAAGTATATCAGATCAGCCACAAAAAATCAAATCAATGGTCGTCAATATGCTGTAGAATTGGAACAATAACTATTCTAGTCCCAATAGTAATATCAAATATGTATATTCAACTATTAAATATATAGGCTTAACTATTAAATGTATAGATTTTAAACCGATTTATTATGTTATTAACTTGGATATTGTTTCATCCTTATAGTTTTTAGTTATTTTGATTCTAATTTATTGTTAGTTTGAAATAGACTTGACAAAAGTTGATACGATCCGTGAACCTAACACGAACTCAACACTTTTTTGGCGACATCGGACGGCCCAACTCTATTGGCGAGACATGAAATTGGTTATCGTTTTGGCATAGGAGCTCGCCTTCAACTAGTTCCGTCGCTACAGAATGCTCAACGCGGCGCCGAGTCCCATCGCATGCGCCCAAGGTCTCCGGGCTGCACGCACGTTGGCGTCATGCGCCGCACCGGCGCCGCCGCCGCGCGCCCGCCCCGTTTGCGCGTGGGCTGGGTTTTCGCCGCTACCTAGGCTCTCGGTCAGCGGTCAGGCCCACCGTTCTCGCCGCTACGTAGAACCGCACTTTAACAATGAGAAACCAAAATGGGCATTTGCCCATTGTTTTTGTTCTTCTCTGCCCTTGCAATTTTTTTTCATGTATTTCTTCCAATCCTACTGCCTCTATAAATTTATACAGACAATAAAAGGTCCGAGAAATGCACTACACTGAACAACCTCAAACCAAGTTTTTATTACAAAACTTATTATTAACATGTTAATCCAGAACTAGATATTCACCTGCACATTATAAAATATATATATGAATAGCCAATAATCCCATTTTTTTCACAACAAAACCTCTAGACCAAGCCATTTCAGGTACTCCTCCAAGATTCTAAATTATTTCTCAATAATCCGGTGAGCAGTTCCCATAGAAAATTTTCTTTTCCACAAGGGTTACTTCCCACCTAAATGCAATATACAATGACATACATAAAACATCAAATCATATTTACATAAATAATGCAACTATATGGAATGTTTCCGCGGTCATGCACAGACAGGCATCCTCCCTCATGCCCACAACTCAGTCCCGACTACCTCACACCCACAATGCGCTGTTGCCTTTCTATATATGATTAAAAATCCCTCAATTAACATAGCTACAAGAGCCTACAATTCTCTTATATCCATGTCACTGATGTTTTCTCGCCAAAATAAATTTCTCTTAATGCTCAGGATAAAAAAATAAGGGTTCGCTTATGACACCGCAAGTGCATGCCATACGTGAAAATCATCGTAAGTCCGTATCATTCCCATAGAGATTAATAGCTAATTACTGCATCGAACTACCCCAACTACAAAAAATTCCATGGCTTGGTCAGACTCCAAACTCATAGTGAATGTTTTATCAAAATGACAAAATTAATAATCCTATACACACAGTGTTCAAACGTAAACTAAAACAAAAGATACCAAAACCTCACTGAAAACAAGGTGTTACAATGGTGAACAAATAATTCAAGACTAAATCCATTGCTCGCTTCTTTTAGTATGGATCTGATTTTTGTCCATAATTATTTGAATTGATTCTTTCTTCTCACCTATTTGATATCCTTGCTTCTCGAAGTCAAGATCAAACCACTACCAGATTCCAAATTTTTCGCAAGATCAGTATTTTCTTTCAATACTTCACACTCATTTCGCTGACCGCGTAACTTTGTCAGATCTTCTCGGATTTTCGTAAAAATTTCATCACTTAATTGCGGTTCAACTCCGTATCTATGGGTTTATCCCTTTCCCCCTTGGATCGATCTAAGTTAACACGGGATTAAACTACCTTTAGATTATGTAAACTCTCTCTCGATTATTTATATTGTTAAATACACCCTCCAATCACTCTATGAGCTAATGGGATTTATCAAATGCTAGAATTCCTCTAGAGTCATTAGTCAATGGTGGGGTCGAACATACCCGTAAAGAATGCTCTCTACTCAGAATCTCCGCCTCTGCGGTCACCTGCAGGGCATCTCGATATCGAGTAAGATACATTCCCAACCGTACCAGTACTACGATTGGGAACTTATCCATTAAAACGACAACGACAGTAAAAACTCCAGCCCAAATTAATTTGTTCAGTAAGAAAGATCAGAATTCAATAAATCAAATCAAACAATCAGGTTTCCACTGACGACGCGACTAAGAATGGAGTGACCACCGCCACAGTCCATCTGGCTCAATAAAACATGAAGAACTTCAGGCCTCCACCAGATACCACAAATTCCTTCAAAGAATGCAACAAATGGTTAAATAAAAAATCCGTATTTACTGGTTTCGCCACGTAGTCACAGACCAAAACCAGAAAATAAAAATAAAAATCTGCCTAAAATATTAATCGAGTCTCTCTTTTCCTTTTTCGTAGTGAAGTTATAAACCATTTTACTATTCTAAAGCTATCTACGATAATTGTTAAATCACAGAATCACAAATACCCAGCGGAATCCAAAGAAAGTCTCACGACCGTTTCCTATGTCACCAAATTGATGTCGGGTCGATGGATTTCTCTATGCTCATAATCGCCGCCGCGACCTCTTTCTTTGTAATCGCCACCCGCTTGATCTGGTAAAACCATCGCCGCTTCCAATGCGAAGATCGGCGATGTCGCCGACATCTTTGTTCGTTGTTCTTCGCGTTGATGTCGCGACTCGCCATGTCGCGACATCATTGTCTTCCTATTCTTCCCAACTTCTCGAAAGTCATGGCATGTGTTCTTGCCGGTACAACTTTTCGCTTCAGATGATGACTCACGTACTCGATTTCTCGCCTTCATATGCCATGAAATTTTATGTCGCGACCAAGGTGATGTCACGACTCTTTGCTATCCCGCTTAGTCTTCATGTCGCCAATTCTCACAAGCAGGCCATACGACGCGCTTTCGTCCGATCATTGTGCGGCGTCGCAACTTCAGCTTTTCTTGTCAAACTTCTGTTCTATGCCATGTAAACAATCTTCGTATATCATGTCTAAATCTCACTCACCCTTCATTAAAAAAACCAATTGCAAACGCCTTTACTCGTTAAGACCTCTTGTGCTTTCATTGATTTATCCACGCGTCACACCGTGAGTGGTGTCGCTTGCCATCATTTATATCTCAAGGCTGCGATGATCAAAGCCGATGTCATTGATAGCCTTCCTTTCTTGATTATTTCCCTGTCTCTACCATATTTTTCTCTCACGCAACTTCCTTCAAGCTCACCACTTCACTTTGTTCAAGTTTTCATTTTCTTCAAAGCCGAATTTGTTGATGTTGTGACCTGGAAAATGGCCGGGCAACCGAAGCTCCGTCACTCAAATTCGCTTCAGACCTCACCTGGCCAGTAGCCGTCGATTTCTTCCTGATTTTGCTATGATTGATTTCTCAGAGTATTTTCCTGAAATTTGAATTATAAAACATCCACTTTTCTCGTAAACAAATTCATTGGCTCCTGGTAATATACTTAAATGGATTAAAAACCCAATGAGTTTTATATTCATCAAATGAAGGGTGAAAACTAGTCATGTGTTTCACCCAATGATTCAAACCATTGGACAATCCTCCACTTAGACTTTATCAAATTTCATGTTATTTGGTAGAATTTGTCCACCGCAGTTTCTCGCACGCCTTCCGACACTTTCAATGCATCCTCTTTCATCGCCAGATCCATATGTCCTAACAAGAACAAAATTTTGGGTCTTTCCTAAAGTGACCCACCATCTGCTCTCACCCAAACACACGCATTTATATTATTATAGTTTTATACAACTCGTAGCTTCCTAATTTTGGATCGTTGTTCCATTGAAGCCACTAATCATTCATCACAAGAATGCGAATAATAAAATACCACATCCACACCTTACTTCACCACGATGTTAAATGCGGCATATAAATGCATTTATTATTTCACGCAGACACGTTTCAGATAATGTTAGTGATGCAAATGATTTGTAAAAACATGGATAATTATATTTTTCACATATAACTTAACAACCATCAAAACAGATATCTCAACACAATATTTTCACACCAAGACGTTATTCGATCAAGCAATAATAATAAAATCATCAATCTCGTGACCTATAAACGGCAATTCATTCCTTCACTCAGAACCACTTTTCATTGACGCCCAACAACCGGTATACCAAAATTCACAACAAAACCTGGGCGATTATCACCTGATTGAAACCAAACCGCATCACAAATCTCGGACCGTCCAAACCGCCACAAAATTTTCCACATTCGCCTCCTAAAATTTTGCGACTGAAACACTCGGCCAATTTTGGCCCCAAAGTCAGCCTATGCCATTAAATGACCTTTAGGCTAGAACTAGCAGCAAAAACTCACCTCACGTAGCCGTAATTTTAAACTTCAAGATTTTAAGATCCACGCCGTATCATGGCGTGGATCGACTTTTACTTCGAACCGTCGAGATCTCACCATCGGAATGTTGAAAATCTTTTTGTTTCTCTCCTTTCTCACCCCATTCTTTCTCTCCCTGTTTGCTCTCCCTTATCTTTTCTTTCTTTTCTTTTCTTCTTCCCTTATCCACCTGCACTTCCTTCTCTGGTTTGTTCCATCTTTATTCCCTTTCATTTCTTTCTATTTTCTCTCTTTTCAATTTTCCTCTCTCCTTTTTCTTTTCTCCCTCCTTCTATCTCTCCTACCCAGATGGGATCAAGCTTATGAAACTTCCCTCCACTTTCCTCCACTGCTCACTCACATCACCATGTTTTTTTTCCTTAATTTTTATTTTCTTTTTCCCTTTTATTACATCATGTAGCTCATGGCTCAATGTGAGCCATTTATTCCAAGTGCACCACATGGCTCATGCCATGTGTCATTTCTCAAGGTGCTATGTACATCACATATTGCCACGCATATGTTACCCGACACCACGCTTCAAAAACGTTAAATTCTAATTGTCTCTAATTTGACCTAAAATTTACTATAACTAGATTTCAACAGACGGTTCAACGATTTAAATTGCTATTATTCGAGATCTAGAAAATTTCCGATTTTCAACCGAAATTGGCCTGCTTACTTCTTTTGAGAAAAAACCCAGACTTTTCTGCTGCTTACATGGTATATGAGGGAATCAAATCGATTCGAATCTCGTAAACAATATTATACATTATATCTAAAATGTTTAGTTAACAATTTACTATATCATATCTAAAATGTTTAGCTATCAAAAAAATTAATTCTTAAAAGTTTTGATATTATATAATATATATATATATATATATATAACCCTAAATAACTATATGTAATAACCTACGACCACATCACATATCATGCGAGAAAAGCTTTCAAATTTTGAAATAGGAGGCCCATGCAATTTTCTATTTATACATGTTTAATGCTTGTATCCATCAATAAATCAATAATTGAAAAAAAATTCTTTAAATAATACGTACTTTAAGGTTTTTTTTTTTAATGTCATACAAATTCAACTACGGAAAATAATCATAGCATCTAGGGGATATTTTATTTTATTTTGGTTTAGTTTTGGTCCTATTAATCATTTTAAAAAACCTTAACTTTTTTTTTTCTCAATTTTTTCTCTACTAACCTGTTTTTCAGTAATGGGCCTTTAAACTTTAAACACACATCCGGATTCACTTACTACTATTTCCCATAAATTTGAGTTGATTATAATCGTATTTTGGTTAAATTCGTATTGACCAGTAGAACCCGTTTAATAAATAGGTTATATAGGTGTTAATTTACATAACATGAAATTGATCCATGTAATTATTATGTAAATTAATATTTAACATAGATCACCTCGTTTAATATGTTATTTATGTTAAATATTGATGTGTTAATTATAATTTATATTAATTTAAATGATTCAATTAATAAACGAGTTATACGTGTCGTGTTACCTAATTAACAATTGGATCGCGTTTGAATTTATTAATTTTGACACGATTACTATTCGTATAGTGTTTGATTTACCTATATATGAACACGAATTATCACCCCTAAATTTTGAATCAATAAAATTAATTTTTCTCCCTAAAAAAAATTTAGTTTAGTCAATATCTTAACATTGAAAAGGGCTACCAAATTTACTGGGCTCTGAATCATTAAGCAACAAAGAAATCCATCTCTTTGCTTTCTCACACACACGCATATTAAATGAGAGATACTTGAAATAACTGGATGAACCATAATATGAAACTATAGTATAGACTATAAAGTATAGTAGGCTATTAGGATGAACCGTTAACTATATGTAAATATTTCAAAAGGGGCAAACAATTAAAATTTTAAACCAACATATTGCATTAATATTTAGAATCAAGAGAGTTCCTATATGTATGGTGGTGGGCCTAAGCTGAAAGCTTCCTCCATCCCCACAAACTTTCACAACTACAGCTACTACCCCTCATTCTCTAACACCACGCTTATTCAGATTTCAGCCAAATCCAGTATCCTTTTTTTTCTTTTTTTCTTTTTTTTTTAAATAATGGGCCTTTAAACTTTAAACACACATCCTCATTCACTTACCACTACTTTCCATAAGCTTGGGGAGACAGCCTCGGCCGTGGGTGCACCATCAGCGGAGTGGCTCGGTTGTAAGAGTGAGGCCATAAGCTCATCCATGACTAGTCGACCCGCCCCTCCGGCAACTCCCAGTCGAACGCATGAATAAGCGTCGCCGTTAAGAGGTGCACCATCCGCAGCCCCAAGTTCATCCCCAGCACATATTCTCCGCCCCGCCCCGAACGGAATCACTTCAAAATCATTCCCTCTCAAGTCGGCGGTCGGCCTTTCCCCTCCCGGCAGGAACCTTCCGGGCCGGAACTCCAGCGGCTCCTCCCACGCCTCCGGATCCCGCGCTATGGCCCACACGTTTACTAGAAGGGTGGCGTTTTTCGGGATGTGGTAGCCGTTGATTTCGCAGCTCTCCGCCGCCATCCGGGGGAGGGAGAGTGGTTTGATGGTGAGGCGGCTGCTCGCCAGTGATTAGGCTGAGATAGCAGTTGGGCCAGGTCCAGTTCTGTTGCCGTTTCCGTCTTCGCCCACTACTGCGTCCTCAGCTTCTGGGCTTGGGCCATCATTTTGGGGTGGCGAATCAGCTCTGCGATGGCCCACTCTACTGTACTGGATGACGTGTCAGTCCCGGCCGTGAACAAATTCTGCAATGTCAAACGACGATTTCATCAGCCACCAAAAGTGAAAAATATATACACTAAAGTTGCAGACAATTCTTCGTTTCACATCACGCTATGAAAAAGAAAAAAAAAATACAAAAAAGGGTAAACAAACACAGAATGGAAAGGATGGGGGAGGTGGTATGATACCAAGAGCAAGGTTTTCTTTGATTCAACGTTTGTGAGCTTGCCTCCTTCACCGCCGGCGTTTCCTTTATGGAAAAGCAACGGTGAGTAAGTCGACGACGACGATCGACTGCGATCTTGTGCTCCTCCACTATGGCGCCCAGGAAAGCGTCGAACTTAGCATGAGCTATCTGTGAAGCTACGCCCTGGTAGTCCACTATTCCACGCAGCGCCGGTAACAAAGTCGCCATGCTGAAAACTCCGGCGAGGACCATCAGCCTGCACCACCATCTGAACTCGCCGGTTTTGGCATCTTCGCCTCCGCTGCCGTCGGCCGAACACTCTCCCTCCCATCACCCGCCCTAAGGTGTGCACACGCCCATGTTGCCTGTGTTCATCGGCTTTTGACCCGCCCTCCATAGTGCGGCACAGCAACATGAGATCTCCTGCAGGTTAAGGTTCATGAATTTTCAGAATGGGACCCAACATCACAAGAATTATTACCAAAAAGGAGAAAGAAATAGTGGAGATTGCTTTTTAAAACTGACCAAAAAAGAAGCTATAATCAGTGAGTGAGTGTACAACTTCCTTGGATATAAAAAATAATTATAAATCTAAGAGAAATGAAATCGAGTAGAAACCGGATTCAGATGTTAGACTGCGGGAAATAACAATCAGATGGGGAAGAAAAAGGAAAAAAATGAATTAAAATTGGGTAAGCATTAATTAGGGAGAGTGAAGGAGAGATGAAGGTACCTGCCGGACATGGCGGAAATCATCCAAGGCTTTGCCGGAGAAGAGGTGGATGGAGCAAATCTTGCGGAGCATCCGCCACCGGGGACCGTAGGGAGCGAACACCAGATCCTGATAGTTGTAAGCAATATACTTAGCACCTGAATTGGGAGGGCGGTTGGAGAAATTAGCATCATGAATTTTCAAGAACTGAGCGGCGACGGAGGCGGAGGCGGCGACGACAACGTCGATGAAGCCCATGCGGAGATGCATGAGAGGGCCGTAGGTTTTAGCGAGGGCGGCGATGGAGTGGTGAGGGACGGGGCCCAAGTGCGGGAGGTTCCCGACGATGGGCCATGGCTTTGGCCCCGGAGGGAGGCGGACGGAGCGGCGCGTGAGGAAGTGGTAGAGGAAAGCGCAGAAGAGAAAGGAGCAGAAAAGCAGAGCGAGGGGATTCATGGTTTCTCGCCTTAGTCTCGGCAGTGGCAGTTGAAGCAAGAGAGGAATATAAAGGGGAGAAAGGGAGTTAGCTAAATCAAAGATGGCAGGTACAAGTGTGTTCTAACTTCTAACTAAGAGGTGTGGTAGCTGAAAATTGCCCCTTAGAAGGGTAGCTCCCTCATTATTTGACTTATTGTTCCTCTCTTCTTTTTCTTATATATTTATTAATTTATTTACTTTTCAAATCTATTTATCACATATCATATTCTCATGGCCTTGGCATGCTTTGGGAGGGCTTATCTAGAGTTTCTTTTTTAAAATTATATTCTCATATAAATATTTTTGATAAAAATTATAAGTATTTAAAAAAGTTTATAAAAATAACTTATGACCCCTAATAAGTCATTTTTAACTTATTTTAATAAGCTTCATAGAAAAGCTTATAAAAAAAATTGATCATCTTAATAACAAAAATATCCTTCTAAAAAATAATATAAAAAAATAGAAAAAAACTTTATCAAAACTATGTAAAAAATAGGTAATTTTTTGATAAATTATATAAAAAAATTGGAAAAAATTATGAAAAATAATGGAATAAATTCCAAAAAATTATGTAAAAATGTGTAAAATGTTTGAAAAAAATCTGAAAAATATAAAGCAACTTTCGAAATTTTATGTAAAAATAGGTAAAAAAAATATTAAAAAATATGAAAAAAATTATGACATATAATTAAAAAATAGAAAAAAAAAATCTATTGATGATAAGAATAATGATATTGACGTTGATATTCTTTATTTAGAATTTGATGCATATCTACGAGTGTTTATTTTGTTTTGAAACTTAGAATTTTTGTGATGATGGAAAACACTCATATTTTTGCTTGTTATTTTGTTTTGAAAATGTTTGTGATGATAGGAAAAACTAGTGATGCTTGATGTCTTTTTCTTCATTGTATTTTATTATTAGATAAAAACTATAGACAAAATTTGGTTAGATATATAATTTTTATTTATATTAGGTGGGGTGCGCATCACTTAAAAAAGTCTACGTCTAAAGTATGCATTCCGCCTTAAGAGCAACTCCAATGGGAGTTGTCGAATGGGGTGTCAATCTTAATTTTGCAGCCATGAGCAGTGTTTGTATTGAGCCGGTGTTTTGCTCGATGGTGAGTCTTACGAAATGGGGTCACGATTTAATAATTCGATATTTAACATTAAAAATATAATTAAAACTACTGAAATATGGGATGAATATAGTCGTTGAGAACGATATCATGCCATTATTTCTGGCCTCTCGTTCTCTTTCAAGGATTCTGAATATCGTACGAAAATACTAGATGGCATTTGCCGCCTCCCGATTCGCTCCGGTGGGCTCAATTTTTGTTTTTTGAGAGTGCGTTTTAGTGGTTATGGGGATGGCTTTGATAACTCTTCGAATTGGAGTTGCTCTAAAATCTCAAAAGAGGCACTAGCATTTCCGTGCGTCTTTGCGTCTTTAATAGTATGGTATATGGTACGTGCGTTCGATTTATAAGCATTAAAATTAAATATTTTAATGAAGAAAAAAAACAATAGAATATTTTAGTTTTATAATCTCTTTTGAATGTCCATATCGACAAAATTTAAGAAGAGTATGGTTCATTAGTTATTTTTATATTAGAGATTACAAGTGAATGATAAATCTTTTGATATTCTTTACTTTATTTTAATTTTTTTATCATGATTTCATTATATATATATATATATATATATATATATATATATATATATTCCTTTAATTCTTTAGTTTTATTTTTTATTTTTAAATATTATGGTTAGTGCTTATTTATCTAAATACTTTAATTTTATAAGTGTTTATAATAGTCTTTTCAATAATTTCAATTATTATAAATGCTTGAAATACGTTAAAATGATACATAAATGTTTTTTAAAACATGCATTCGAACACACACCTACCAAACCAAATGATTTAAAAGAAAGTGAGACTGGCTTCACTTAACACGGGCCCTCACCAAAGTAAATGGTAAAGGTGTATAAGACCTTTGAGCTTGTAAGAAATGGACAGGACAACTAGGCTACCATTGTATTTATGTAACTTTATAACAAAAAATATATTTAGTTATCGTATTTCAAACATAAATATAATATATCTTTCCATTTTTAAATAAATTTTATATTTCAAAATTATATATATTATGTTTCATAAAAATTAAAATATTAATATGAGTATGTAAATGAATAAATAATATTATAAATATTAAATTATGTGTTTTAAAATTTATAAATCAATTTTAAATTTTTAAAAAATATAAATTATATTTTTATAATATCTTCAGTTCAATCGTGGTTCGACCACCGATCTGACTAGTGAATTGTGAACCAGTAACTTTTTCAGTTCAATCACCCATCTAATTTTTAAAACATTGCTAAAATATGTTCTTATAAATTGATCAAAACAAGATATAAATTAAATACTCATTTTATGATTGTCGAAGATATTTCTTGTCATGATCTTAAAAAAAAATTAAATCATGTGTTTGAACATCAAAAGTTGAAGCTACAACATATTGGTGCACAAGTTGGTAGACCAATCTAGATGGCAAGTCTTACCATATTAAGTCTGATCCAATTATGGAGTGAATAGATTTCTATGAGAGACAAATATTACTTTATGGTAAATATGAAAGGAAATCATAATCTTCTAGGTGGCTTGTTGGGCCATAATAGATAACATGGAGATCCATAATATCATGGATCTATTCCTTTAGAGCATCTCCAGCAGTGGAGCAAAAACAAAAAAATAGATGATCAAACAAAAAAACCCGTCTCCAACAGTGAAGCAATCCTTCAAGCAAAAAGATTGCTTGTGAACAGTTGACAGCAATATTTGGGCAAATATTGTTGTCAACTGTTCATCAGCAATATTGGGTATATGATGGAAATTTCCATTTTGGGTATGGAGTGATATAGATGAATGAAGGGTATATGATGTAATTATTAAGAGAGGAAGAAAGGAGTAAAATTGGAATAGATTTAGGATAAGTAAGTTTTAGATCTTTCGTGTTAGAGGCTCGCACCATACAGCTTTAAGCTAAATCTCAAAAAATTGTTTTTTGGGACAAAATATAGCTTTAGATGCTAAAATTTTTTCCTAACTACTGGAGATGCTCTTAAAGATGATAAATAGGGACCACTTGAAGCAAAAGTACACACGAGAAAAATGTAGAAGCACGTGCAAAGAATGTGATTGTAGGGGTTGAATACCTATAGTAGGTATTGTCAAATTCTTATTTTTATACATTTTGTTGAATGATGTTGTTGAGCTTATGGGAGTTTAGAGTTTAGATGATGCTTGGGAATAAGGGAATACCGTTACATGTTTATTCTGAGAGAATTAGGTGACAAAGGCGTTAGAAGAAGAGTGCATGCTACATAGTGAAATCTAATTTAAAATAGTGAAATCCTTCTTATTTGAGCCCGACCACAGTAGATAAGAGCAGTGAGCCGCATAGCCGTTCTTGTACCCTGCATATATTATTGATTTATTCTCATGCTTTTATTTATGTCAAAATCGCACCGTTTCCACAAATAGTCCATAACACGGTCCAATATCTGGTGCGCCAAGAAACAAAACACATATGTTAAGGAGCATATTTCCTTTAAATACCAATGGATGAGCTTGTTTGAGGGTGATTCTAAGTTATTCTTTAATGCTTTTTAAAAGTGTTTTTAGTCTCAAAAATAATTTCTAAGTGTTTTAAAATATAAATATACATTTGGTGATATTTTAAAAGTTGTTTTGAAATTAGGGAAAATTAGTATTAAAATCTTGAATTTTCATGACTTTTACATTCAAACATGAACAAAAGTTTTTTTTTAAATATCAACTTTCATGATTTTTGTTTTATATTCTCAACTTTTATTTTAATTATAGTTATTGTATTAAAATGACCTCGTTTCATCATCCCACTTTGAAAAAGTTAAGGTTTGGAGTCTTATTAGGATATAAAATCAAAATTCATAAAAGTTAATATATTTAAAAAGCCGGGATTAAATGTAAAAGATTATGAAAGTTAAAAGATTTTAATATTATTTTATTTTAAGTATTAAAACTTAAGTATTTTTAAGAAGAACTTGAAGATGTTTCTTAAAAATAAAATCAAATGTATAAAAAATAAAATTTTCTTAAATTACCCCTTATTATTTATAGGTACTTTCTTTTCCTTTATTCTTATTTATTTTTTTCTTAATATTTGGTTGATTTGAAATTTTAACAAGGTTTGTGTTTTGCAATTTTAGAGTGTCATTACACATTAGAAAAACAATAAGCATAATTGAACAGACAAATATAACAAATAACAAAAGAATAAAATTATGAATATAATAATAAACCTGTTGCTAAACAAATATAGTATCTTTAGATTTGAGGCTGTATTCACTTTGTGTCTTTCAGACGAATTAAACTCACTTGCGATCTTTGTTTTAATTAGCGTTAAGCCTCTAGGATACAATGAATTAACAAGAATTCCGGATTAGACACCTCCAAATTTCCTCTAACAAACCTTAGAAGCCCTTTTACTTTATAACCCACACTAACAAGTTTCTATGTAATATTATACTTAAAACACAACTGAAAAAACTCATTTCACAAATGAAAACACACTGGCTATATATAAGCTCTGAAAACAAAGGTTACAAAATAAAAATTAAAACCCATTTAATAACAATTTAAAGGCCATTTAAAATGCAAAAACAAAAGCTGAAAATTAAATATACAATTCATTGATTTAAAAACTGAAAATTAAATATACAATTCATTCACACTTATTATAATTGATTTAAAAACCATTACAAAACATTGTAAAAATCCAACATTATAGATGTTTATTTATTAATTCAATTTTTCGTAAATATTTAAAAAAAAAATGTTAATCATGAAAATGATTATTTTATTTTTATTAATACAAACCTTTGTATGTTATTGTAATTATTTTTTATTTATCATATATAAATATATATTTTTTTGCTACTTAAATTGAATTTCCCTTTTGATAATTTAATAATATGAAACCATTTTTTTTCTCGGTAGTTTAGTTAGGGAAAGTAATTCAACAAAAAAGAAAAAAAAATCTTTCACAAGAAGTAGTAACTACAGTATGACTTTGAAGGATGAGACATCTGTGAGAGGAAGAGAAGGCAAAATCACTACCGAGTGTACTCTTAGAACTTGTTTGATAACAAGCAAAACATTATTTAAGATGTAGGTAATAACTTTAAAAAATCGAAAAAAAATCACTTATAATATTAAAAAATTAAAAATAATATTTTAAAAACATTTTTGAATGATTTTCCTAAAAACCCTTTAAAAAAGGCTTCCATAAAAAATACTTCAAATAAAAGCTTTCTTTATTTACAACCAACTCGTTTATAGTGTCCCTACCTAACGCTTTATTTTATCATATTTCATCCATATCTTAATACTCTTTATAGTATCCCTACCTAATGCTTTATTTTGTTATATTTCATTCATATCTTAATATCATCATTGCTAACGTAGTTATAAGTGAATTAATAGAAAAAAATGAATGACTGAACGGTTTTTGGTTCATGTTTTTAAGAACTGTTTTTGAAAATACAAAAATATCATTCTATTGTTTTCTGAATTTAAATTATGTTCTCCCAATTTAATATTTTTCATGTTATCCATTAGAGAAAAAGGGAGGAACAATAAACAATTTAAATCAAAGTAAAATTTAATTGTTATTAAGCCATTTAAATGGTTTATGCTTTGATTTACCCCCATTGGAATTAATCTAAGTTATGCTTGATTCCGAGAAAATACTAAAGAAAATGCAAGAAAAAGAATATATGGAAGAAAAGTGGGAGAAAAAAAATGAAGGAAAATAAAAATAGAGTTAAATCTTATGTATTATTTTACTTACTATTTCAAATACAATTTATTATTTTTGCTCATTAATATAAGGATTAAATAATGTAAGAATTGGTAAGTTTTTAAATAATTTTACTTATATTTGACTTTTCCTTAGGGTTATTTTTGGTTTCCAAGAAATTTGAGGGAAAATAAAGAAAAAAAAAAAGAAAATAGAAAGGAAAAGTAGAAGGAACATAAAAATAGAATTAAATTCCATATAGTATTTTTATTTGGTACTTGAAATCAATTTTATTATTTAAGCTCATCAATACAAAGATTAAATAATTTCAAAATAATTAAATTTTAAGTAATTTTATTTATATTTGATTTTTTAAAATTTTTTTATTAGACACTTAAACACAAGAAAGATTATTTTTTCTTTCCTTAGTAGTTTTTAAGAACCATATACAACCTAATTTTTTTATTAAACAACTAAACATGAGAAAATAATATTTTTTTGAAACCAAACACAATCTTAGTATTTTTATCCCCTCAACTTATTTTCTAGGTTCCCCATTACCTGTGAACAAACAAGATTTTGTGATGGCTCAAGTTCCTCATTCTTATAGACATTGCCACCAAGAAAGCAGGTTATACCATATAGTTTTAAAAATAATTCAATAATTTCAAAAAATAATAATATTTATTAAGATATATTACTTTCTAAATGATTTTCGATTCTACACATTTTCTATAATATCTATTGAAATATATTCTTTTAAAAGAATAATTTAAATTTAAATATAAAAATATAATTTTTCTCTTAAAAATGCAATATATCTTATTGTACTTTAATAAATATCTTTTTGAATTTACCATTTTATTTTCCAAACCCTCCCCTATGAGCTTCATAAATTTATTCTAGGAACAATGGCAAAAACAATTTACTATCCACAATATAATATAATTTTTCTTTTTTAAAATTCTTTTTTCACACTTTCCCTATTCATTCTTTGCCATATGAATCAGTCTAATATGTTAATGTCCAATTATGAAAATCCACATTAACAAAATCAAAGTATATTAAAATTTTATTTTTTTGAAGAGAAAAATAATTTTATTGATTAATAGCAATCTGTAGATATAAATATAGAATCGAAATCGGCCCCATATGAATGATGAAGCAAATACTCCCCAGATTAATAGCGCCAAAAGATATCTGTTTGAATCAGATATCAATCTCATTATGCTGAAAATCATGGACAAATAATTAGATAGAACGTGCATAATTAAATTTTAAAACGATCAAGAATAATAATCATTCAAAAAAGGCATTACTCTTCTCAATTGGAGTTAATTATTGGCATTGATTTTATCATTAAAACATTGTGGTCAACGATGAAACCTCCTTTTAGAAGCCTAATTGACTTTATATATGAAATAGATGACATTAATTTTTTCGTTGAAAATGTGTTGTCCTTGACTATATGAAACTTCTTTGAAGAAACCATTATAGAATTGAAAGCGAAAAAGAAAAAAATTTAAAATTATATTATGATCAAAGTTAATTAGGGCGGTTTTATGAAAATTAAAAACAAAATCAAAGTAAATTAGGTAATGAAATATGTAAAACGTATAGATAATGGAAAGTAACACGAAGACGTTTATTTTTTCGACAAATATAATAATAAACAATTACTTTAATTATTTAACAAAAGCTCACAAAAGTCCAAACCTTTGTAGAGTTGGGCTTTGACCATTCCATGCAATCTAGTAGTTGGATTGTATGTGTTAGCTAGAAGCACGTGGTTTGAATATAACCGAGAAAAAGAATATTACTTAAGAAGGAGCTAGTATTATTTAAATAATATAAAAAATATATTTTAAGGATCATTAATTATATGATTGGAAAGTGGCATGGTTTAATTGTTTTATCCCATAGAAATTAAGGGCATGTTTGGTTACAATTTTTTAAACTATTTTTTGTTCTTAAAAAAAAAAATATATGAAAAATATGTTTGGTTTCTTTTTTATTTTTTTCTTAAAAACGATGAGAACAAGAGAACACGCTTGGGGTATGTTTGGTTATATTTTTTTAAAAGCGTTTTACGATACCGAAACAAAACAGAAAAATATGAAACGCGAGGTGATTCATTTTTGTTATGAAAATCTGAAAGCACTAAATTCGGAAACGAAGAAATTTTGAAAGCTTGTCGAAATGATGTTATGCATGTTTGAATTGACCGAAATCAGTTTTCAAAAAGAAGAACCAAACATGCCATTGGTTTTTTTTTTTTCTTCAGAAAAACATGGAGAACGCATAAAATACTAAATTCAAAGAACAAAAACCATTTTAAAAAAAACACCAAAATTAGTGTTCTCTATGTTTTCAAAAACTATTCTACGTTTGGTTCCCATTTTTTTTGTTCTGAAAAATACAAAAAATACTAAATTCATAGAAGAAGAACAATTTTCAGAGAATAACAAAATGATGTTCTCGATGGTTTCAAAAACTATTATCAAGAACAATTTTCAAAAAGAAAAACCAAACATGCCTTTCGTTTTTTTTTTTCTTGAAAAACACAGAGAACACATAAAATACTAAATTTAGATAAAAAAACCCTTTAAAAAAAAATATAGCGTTTTCTATATTTTTAAAAACTTTTTTCAAGAACAATTTTCAAAAACAAAAACTAAACAAACTATAAAGGTCGGAATTAAATCTCATAAAACTCAAACTCAAGTATGTTTTCATGGTGTGTTCAATTTGGTAGGAACATAAATGCAGCGGAATTTATAATTTTTATCCCTTAACCCACCAAGGATCACATGCGTTTCATAAAAACCGAAGGAAGGAGTGAAAGCTGCACTCTTGTAGATCGATTCGTGAAGCCTTCAAAGTCTGCGTCTTCGTTTGTTGGTCTTGAGTCTTTGTCTTTACGAAGCGTACCCTCTATGATATCAGCACCTTTGTTAAATAATGAGCAATCTTGTTGAATGCTAGTTCGGAGTTCGTCTTCTCAAAAAAGCGAAATTAGGGTCTCTGTTTTGGTTGCTTGAGTAAAAAGGCATTCTTCTGAAAATATATATGTCTCACATATATATATCTATATAAGTCCTTGTCGGATAAGGAAACGAATTTATTTATATTATTATATATTTAAAACTCTTTTAAATAATAACAATTTAAATTCAAATCCTTATCAAATAAGGAAACTAATTTAGATTTTAAGGAAATCTTAAAAACAAAAAAAATTTAAAACATATACAATATTTTACATAAAAAAACATTTAAAAGTACTTTGAATAAAAAACAATACTTATTGATTCTCAAACTTCTTTATAATCTTTGAACCTCAAAAAGTCGACAATGTAATTTAATATTGTTGGGTTTAAGATTGTACATATCTTCGTTTCAAGGGTTCTACAAGAAGATACCTCAAAGCCCCAGTTTGATGAAGATTTGATGAAATATGTGTGAAGTCCCTGGTGGGACCAGGAAGTAGTGTGGGCTAAGGTTGTTCCATAATGTAGGGATGTGAGGGACTCGGACAGTCCGGACTAGGAGCAGAGCTGGACACTCTAAATTATTGAGTGAGATCCTATGTTACGCTACTCGTGTGTGTGTGTGTGTGTGTGTATCCGATGTAGGACGAAATGTCTAGAAGATGCCATATGCCTTGATGATCAAAAATTTCACTGAGGGAATCGAAGGCACACATGAGTATTTTCAGCAAGTCACTAGGAATGGAAGTATGGCCTTCTATAATGACAGGGTGGACTGCTCCAACCAAACTAGAAAAAGTGATAACAATAATCAAGCCTGGATCATAATGGAATAGTGAGGAAAAGAAAGCAGTGACTAGTAACTTCATTGCTCTCCATGCTATCCAATGTAGGATGAATGACAAAATGTTCGGGCTTATTACCTTCTCGAATTATAAAAGCGTGGACAGTCATCTAAATTTTTAAGAATCAGAAGTGGGATTGGAAAGAAAACGACAGACATGCTTTTCGATCTCAAGTCCTTGAGCAAAGAAAGATCATAGAGACCAAGGAAAAAATCGATGCGTCTTAAAGCTCTTACATCAATTTAATGGTAACAAGGAGCTACTCCACAAAAGAGCGGAAAGGGATGAAAACAAAATCGTTAGATTGTCAGGTAAATCTATTGATAGTAACCTCGCGTGTGACATGATTTTTATATTAATATGGGAAGAATAAGAATGGAACAGGTGATTTCTTGAAATTCAGAGGGTGCAAATCGTGAAGGTGTATGAATGAAGTCTCTGGAATATCAAGAAAAGAGCTATCGTGCAGACAGATTATGTGAATAACCAAGCATAAATGTAACCTTACTTAGCTGTGATAAAGGAGCTAATTATTTCGATAGTGGGGGCTCACAACACATGATTGGAGACATTTGTTTCTTGATAGACCTTCAACCAACCATTTTGGACTAGGTGATCGGTGGTGGAAGGTTCGCGGTGGTTCTTGATAATTTCGAGTTATCTGGCGAAGAATGTGATGCTTGTTGAGACATGGTAATCATAGTGCCAGTGTTATGGCGAGATCTGCGTGCGAATTGCGAGACCAGATGTATGGTACATAACCGTCACTTTATCGCATCATGGAAGGAAAATGACCTCGGACAACTGCTTGTTGACCAGCACCAGCTTGCGTGATGAAATGGCGAAGCAGGCGTGGTTTGATAATCAGTTATACGATGACAGTGAAACTGCTCTTAAGATGAAGAAATAGACACAGTCATCTGGATTTGAAAGTAAAATATGAACAAATGAATGGTCTCTCCAAGTCAAGGGAACATACCCTATCATGCTGCACCAAGGTCAAACTTATTACGGAAACTAGTGTACTGAAATTGAGACATATGGATCTAACAAGAACTAAGGGAGGAGAAAGCCTTAATAGAAAAAGATATATATATATCTATGCCGAAGTTGTTTGCACGGTTTGTCTCCATCTTGAATAGTCCTACCAACATGCTAGAACTCTCATAACCCCTTATGTGATGAGGAAAAGGATGTCGATCCAAATAAGGAACAGATAAATTCATCTTAGTCATCACCCTAATGAAGGAATGACTTCCAATGAGAGGGAACCCTTCTTCTCCGTAGGAGGATTAAGAAACTTCTTCTTCATCAATATGCCATCTCAAAAGAAGACAAAAGAAAGAAGAATGCTTGTCAGGGCAACCAAGAACGATGCTGAGTATAAAAGAAGCCTCCCTGTTGGAAGGTGGTGATTCCATAAGAATAATTAGTTAGTTAGGGTTTTTCATGGTGGTTTTCTTTTTATAGGCATTCCAATGCACAGGTGTTGCATTGCCATTTGTCTCCTAACCTAAATGTTAGTGGGATCGTAGAGTAGTTGTTCCGTGTGTCTTGGACATGTGTCCAAATTAGTTTAGGTGAGCGATGATTCGTACTTCAAACGAATCATCCACTTGTCACACTTCGCTTTATGGCATGTAACCCACCTTGGTACTCACGATCCGGTTTGAGCAAGGACGTTTGTGTTGATCAAGGCGATGTAGGTATCAGGAAAGCGTTCAATCTAATTCGAAGTCTGGGGATGAAAGACTTCGTTTTAAGGAGAGTCGGGCATTGTAATCAACTCTTGCATAGGGAAATCAGGTTGTACCCGTTTGGTCCATTCCACTAGTCCCCCGGTCTCATTTCGAGTTTTATGCCCGATTTGAGACCTATTCTTTTTCATTGGCAAAATTCGTCTTACATTTGAGGGTCATCCTCGCAATAAATGTGAGTCCTTTCAGTTACGTCATCGAGCAACATGGATTCCTTGTTTCTCGTACAACCGTTCGTCCTTTTTCAAGCTCTTATGGTACAATGATGAGGTAGCGGGATTTGTCCTATAAATAATTCCCCTCCGTCTTTCCCTTTCTTTTGGTCCTTCCCGAGTTCATCGACACCAAGCCCTACCCATTGTGGGTGTGTTCATCTGAAATCCCAGGTCGTTACCTCATGACTAGAAAACTTTATGTAAGTGAAGCCGTATTGCTTGCTTAAACCTCGTATAAAAATTTTTCTTTCTTTTTCCAACTCAGGATTTGGTAAAATCTTAGCAACGGAAAAACCTCAGCAGCATGATAGCTGCATATAGGACAATTCCAAATCCTGTATATACAAATTTACATTTCCAATTATGGCAACCAGCAACCCCAAACATTTTCACAAACTACACTATGTACATACATATGTTCCATTATACAAATTCAAAGTATATTCTTACAAAATATTATTAATACCACGGCACTTATGCGATGTCGGGACAAATCTATTGTGCTCTAGCGTCTTGCGTACTATGCGGAAAATGTTTTAAAATGAAAATAATAGGCTAAACAAGCTCGATTGAGTGTATGCTTTACAAAATATTTTGCTTTAGGAAAAACATCTAGCGTAGAAATTTCTCTTTTCTGAATATTTTCCCGAAGCACACTTGCTTAAAAGTTTCTAAAACTTTGCATGCCTTGCTTCTAAAAGTTTGCATGAAACTTTTAATACTTGCTTTACTTTACTTTGCTTTTTAAAGGTTATAAAAGCTATTTCGATTCTCTTGCTTGCTTGCTTTACGCTAACTGGCACACAAAGTTTATAATGCTTTTATAAACCTCTTGCTTTAAAAATGTATAAAACATTTCTCAAATCTCTTGCTTTAAAAAGTTTCTAAAACTTTTTATAAATCTGAACTGGGGCTCGGCCATGCTTTTGAAAATAAAGCGAGTGCAGGCTCGGCCGTTTGCTTTAAAATCACCACGGGAGCCTGGGCTCAACCCGGTCGTTTGAAATCTAAGCGGGGCACAGGCTCAGCCAGTTTGCTTAAATCTCTAGGAAACTGGGCGGTAGTGCACGATAGTTGATTTTCAAGAGCGTATATCATGCTTATAAAACATCAACCATTGGGGCTATCTTTAACTGGCTGTCTGCAGTGAACGCGGGGAACTGGGGCATCGACCGTGCGGTGGAAGGACACGGGTCGCGTCGCTTTTTAGGTGGAAGACTTTGGGCACACTTCACTCACACTTTTAGGTAAATATGGTGGAATTGACCTGGGTCGCCATCACCATAATTTGGTTAGAGCTCTATACTCCAGTACGTGCCACCAAAATCTAGCTAGCGCGTAAGGCCTGTTTTCGTAAATATTCTTTTGCTTGCTTAAAACATGGTTTAATTTTTCAAAACCATTGTTTGCTTTAAATATGGTTTTACAACTCAAAACCATTTGCTTTCTTGCTTGCTTGCTCTTTGAAATATGGTTTTTCAACTCAAAATGTTTGCTTTTCACTTTTCAAAAATTATGATTTAAATCAAAACCATTTGCTTGCTTTTCAATTATGGTTTAAATCAAAACCATTTGCTTGCTTTTCAATTATGGTTTAAATCAAAACCATTTGCTTGCTTTCTTTTTAAAAGTATGATTGAATGCATCCAAACCATTACTTGCTTTCTAAACTCATTTCTTGCTTTACAATATGGTTTAAAATCAAAACCATAATAATACACTAGTATTTGAAAAAGGTTTAGAACACTCACAACCATTACTTGCTTTTCTTTACTCATTACTTGCTTTTCATATAAGGTTTACAATCAAAACCATTTAAATACCAGTGCAAAACAGTTTATAATAATACACTAGTATTTGGAAAAATAGGTTTAGGACACTCACCTTTTTAACCTTGCTAAATTTGAGCCTGATTCACGAATTTCCGCCTTTTGCTTTAACACCACTTTCAAGCGAAACGAATCACGACGGTATATTAATCGCCTCGCATAGCGATATAAACTTAGCGTACATCCTGGCACTTATTCACACACTTAGCGAATATCGATCGAGGTGAAGTGAAGCTTAGCGGTAGTGATGCCCTTCATTTTTAGTGAGTTCGATCTTATTTGAACCCCTCATAATCACGTTTAGTAAGGTTTCTAAACTATTGGTGTCTGGTCGGACCAAATTATGCAAACACAACATTACAAGGCGTTTTGGGAAACGTAACTGGTACACCTTGGACACATCTTGGAATGCAGTTGCGTGCGGCTGTACGGCTGGGTTGGTTTGCTGCTGAGTGCAGGGTTGGCCTCGGTGGGCTGTCTTGGTACAACCACTGTGCTGTCACCAGGTACACCCTCGAGATTGCCCGAGGTATCGCTGTTGCCACTTTTGTGCCAGTTCTCTTCATGGCTTCCCGTTTCACTCAGCCGCATCAAGAACCCGACATGTTCATACAAAACAAGCTTACGTAACACTTGAATTGGTGATTTGGAACTCATACCCACCTAAAACCACTAGGTAAAAATCATGTGAATTCACCCAAGGTTCACCAATTCTTTCTAAAAAACCATATAAATATGATGATTCATATTTATTTTCTACCAAGAATTGGGGTTTTTACCCACATAACCTCAACAAAAATCAAGGGTTTGGTGAGTCTTCCCCCACAAAACCTAAGACAAGGAGAGACAATTCTCCAACCAAAATCTTAGGGAAATCCCAAATACCATGATTACAAAATGAAAATATACCTTGGTTTGGTTTTCTCCCGAACTTCTTCTTCCTATTCAGCATCTCGCTGCATCTTATTTATCGCTGCTCTTAAAACAGTGACCTAGCAGAATGAGACAAATGGATTTTTGTTTGTCTCTCCCCGCACTATAGCCTCCTATTTTTATGAATTTTATAAGTTAGTCCTTCATCTCTCAAGATTTGCACATCAACTTTTGAAATTTCTATTATGGCCCATCTCTACTTTGATTATGCCATACATGTCCCATTTGCTCAATGACAATTGTACCCTTATTCTCATACAAAATCCCGGGTTCCATAATTTATCATTTTATAATTTCATCTCCAAAATACGACAATGACACTTAATACTCGTATACGCTTTCTAATTATGCTGGCGCACTCTCAGGGCAGGAAATTACATCATCTTTTCTCTACATCATTTATTTGGAGTGGGTCTGCTATTTTGTCGAAGGTTTGTTAAAGTGCAACTAATCACCACTTGGGATTCTTACATACTTCCCAGTGGGTTATTTCAACAAAAAAAGGTAAAAGGTCCTTCCTTTCTTCAAGCTCTTGTTCCTTCGTTCGCCTTTCTCCCTCATCTTTTTTCTTTTTGTCATGTTGTTGAAGTTTGGGAATTTTGATGGGGGTATTGACTTTCCCTATAAGGGCTTTTTTTTTTTTTTTTGGATATTTTATTGAGCTTGATTCTCGTGGGAGTGTTATGGGTTTAGAGTCTTCATTGTCGAGGGTTCTCAGGTATCGACCTTATTTGATTAGGGGTATAAGGTATTGCTATTATTGGTCATAATCAGATTTCTTTCTCATGCCCCTAGATGACGGATCATGATGACTCAGTTCGCTGGAGACCCCTAGAGAATGAGGGCGTGGGGGTCTTAGGTAGTGGGGATGTCGCTTACGGGTTTGAAATTGAGTCGGTGGTCGACTAGGCGAAGTCTTGGTTTAGGAAAGTCTAGGCCGGGATCACAAGTAACCTTTAACACCTCGACTGGCGGGCTTAGTGAGTGCCTAAAGCATCATCTTACGGCGCTCGCGTCAGTTCGTCATTTTTCACATTTATTTTATAATAATTTGTGTTTTTTGTGGCTAGATCCTGATTTTTGTGTACGGTGTGGTTACGAGGTTCGATGGAGCGAAGAACAACTTTTGACGGTTTTGCGGAACAATGAGGAGCGAGGGCGGAAGTGGCATCGCGTCGTGGCGTCATCGCGTCAGCGGCGTCGGGTCAACAATGCGAGTCAACGGCGTCCCCGCGTCAGCGGCGTCGATACACCGAAAATCGCACCTCATCGTTTCTACATGAAATCACGGATGGCTCTGAAATTAGAGGTATCGGGAGCGTACGAGCAGGCGGGGTTTCAGGGCGAGGAGTGATGCTTGTCTTCAAGGAAGTGCCGGGTTTTGTACCGCTTTCATGTTTTTGATATTTGGGATAATGGAAACGATGTTTGTATTAAGCGTTTCATCTTTTCTTTTATTTATGTTCCACAGATATTTTCTAGGGTTATGTCGAACCACCATCATATGATATGGATTAAGTTGATCTTTGTATTATTCAGTGTTTATAGGTGGCGAATCTATCTATACCGTATTTAAATTATATGATAATGTTTGTGACATTGGCATGGCATACTTTGGAGATCAGAGATTCGAGATGAGGGTATTCGGGGATGCGGGTAGGAGTGGCCTTCGAGGGTGATTCGGTCGATAGAGATATTGGGACTGAAGGTGGTATCTGGGGGTGACATTTAAATCTGGGAATGCGAGGTAGAGATGAGATATGCTCGATTACATTCGCGAGATAGGCGGATATGCGCCAGGAGGATGCCTCTGTCAGGCAGATCACCTCACCATAGGTAGATTATAATGTATTGAATAACAATCTCTTTGAAAACAAATCCATTAGGCATTGTGAGGGGAGACAACCCTAGGCTTTAAAACAATACTTTAATTAAATCAAGCAAGTTCGGTTAGTCTTTACATAATTGAATTCCCTCTTAAAAGTCATTCTTGAGATATTATCTAAACGAATCTCTGTAGTTAATACACCTTTCACGAGGATCGATATCAATGCGATAAAATTTTCTCTTGCGGGAGCTCTGGCGTGCACTTTGCGCATTTAGGCACACATTTTACACATGGCGTTTCGACTGTCGAGTTTTGGCGCCGTTCTTGCGTGAAGGTTTAAATTGATATAGAAGTGAAGCCTTAGATAGTATTCTGAATTTTTAAATTTCTTTTGTTATTTTTACAAGTCTTTGGTAATTTGGTTTGTTAGTTCGTGTGTTATCGCGTACGGGTTTCGGTGAGTACATGCGGCGACAAAACTGAATTAATCCCAGCACTGTGTGATCTGAGCGAAAAGACTTACTGCCGCAAGATTGCGCCGAAGCGAGAGAACAAAGCGGTAAATTCGATGGCGCGAAACGCGAAACGAATTTGGCGTTGAACAAACTGAACCCGCAGAGAAATTAAATAAATCACGGAAGAATCAGCGCCGGAATATTTATACGGCGGGCGATCCTTACATGCTATTAGATGAGTTGTTTTGCCGTGATTATTTCGAGCGGCGTCAGGCGGCCACGATTCAAACGGAAACAATTTGAATTGAAATCCCGATCCACCCGGTCTGGTGCCGAGGTTGCACGCGTTTCACTGGACTACCCGTGAGAACCCGAACATGCATTTGACTAACTTCCTCGAAGTTTGCGATACCATCAAGTACAACGGAGTTACTGAAGAAGCTCTAAGATTACGGTTGTTCCCAACTCACTCGGGGATAGAGGCGAACATTGGCCCTAACAGTCAACACGCGATTCCATCGCTGCATGGAGCGATTTGGTACTAGTTTCGACCAAGTTCTTTCCACCTTCGAAGAGTGCACAACATGCGGGAGATCAATACGTTTGGTCAGCTAGAGGAGAACTTTGGCGGTATGGGACAGGGGTTTCATAGTTGTGCGGAAGTGTCCTCACCATAGGCTAACCCGGATCTGGATCTGAAGTCATACCTTCTGATAGTGCGAGAAATGCAGTACGAGACGATGATAGATCACGCCGGTGGAGGATCCTTAATGAAAACCACGGACGGGCGTATGAGATATTGGAAGATGCTATGACCAACACTAATCGGTGGCTAGAGAAGGCTACACCCGGTAAACACGGTGGGTGTACAGAGACGATGCGGAGTCCTCATTAATCGGTAAATCATGTGGCTTAGCCGACTAAAAACGGCTAAATAGGCGGCGAGCGGCCACATGCTACTCTGAGACCACTCCACATAGATTTATTAGTGGTCTGTGGAGAGACTGACATAGTAGTGTAGAATGTCGAATTAAAAACCCCCTCTGATGGAAGCGAAGCCTAGTACGTGTCGAGGTTTAATCGGAACCCGATCACGGCCGAGGTAGTATGGGGCTAGCATTGCAGAATCGGAATCGGGGGACCGAGGGTGAGTAGCAATCGAACCCCGGGAATAATCAAAACAATCAAGGGTATGGATGGGCGTAATAACAGGAGACAATATGCCATCAAACCGAGCTAATGAACCGCCCCCAGAAGAAAATTTAGATTTAGAAGCCAGCTACAGCACAGAATCTTAACTTCTCATTCCGCATTCATGAATGAGACTAAGGCGAACATGCAGCAGCAAGCAACCCAGTTAAACAATCAAGCAGCACAGCTAAGGAGTTTGGAGGCACAAATGGGCCAAATGGCAAGCTTACTTACAGAAAGGCAACCGGGTTCTTTGCCGAGCAATTCAGAGGTAAACCCAAGAAGAGATGGGAATGAGCACGTTAAAGCAGTCATGCTGAGAAGTGGGAGAGAATTGGAATCACAAGTACAGCTGTCGTGAGCGGTTAGGGGCGAGAGATCACCCGACGGAACGGAAAGATGATGCAGTCAAAGAAACGATCCGCACGGGAAGCTTGGTCGGCGAGACCTCTAGTAGGCGAGAACGACTATCAGGTCCCTTACCCCTGGCGTCTCGAGAAACATAAACCGGATAAACAATTCCACGAAGTTCATGGATGTTTTTCAAAAGTACACTCGCATCCATTTGCGTGCCTAGAGCAAGTGCGATTATGTAAAGTTCATGAAAGACATTTTTGTCTCGAGAAGAGAAGATTAGCGGACCGGGACGGTAAACTAGCGAGAATCACGGTGCCATCCTTCGAGAATGCAGCGAAGCTCGAAGACCCCGGGCCGGTTTCAACTATCCAGGTGCACAATTAAGATGCTATTTTTGAGAGAATGTTGTGTGATTTGGGTGCGGCAGTAATCTTATGCCCTATCCATCTTTAGCGTTGGGATTCGGAGAAGCCGATGCAGTGATCACTCGCCCGGCAGACGGATCTTTAGGCTTGCGAGAGGATAATAGAAGATGTCTTAGTAAAGGTCGACAAGTTTATCTTTCCAGCAGATTTCATAGTTTTAGACATGGAGGAAGATAAAGAAATACCGATTATCTTGGGAAGACCTTTTCTAGCAACTGGCAGGGCAATGATTGATGTGCGAGAGGCGGCCCCGGAAACTAAGAGTACAAGAAGAAAAGTAAAATTCAATGTCTTGACGGTGAGACACATTGGAAAGTGATCGATGCTAATGGTTGATATAGTAAGAGGCTATAGTGTCTAGCCAAAGTGGTCTCATGACCCTTTAGGCCCAGCCTAGTGGAAAATGAGTGCGAGAACTTTGGCGAAGGCGAGGAAGAATATATCAATGGGATGGGCTCTTTACAGGACTTTGCAATGAGGCGAATACTTGAGATCTACAGGTGAAGGAGTTAAAACGACGATTCCATCGATTGAACAACCACCCACAATGGAACAAAAACCCTCCCTAGCCATTTGAAGTATGCATACCTTGAGTCGAGATCTACATTTACCCGTGATTATACTCGGCATCTTTAGCACTTAGCTGGAGGAAGAGAAGCTATTGAGGTCCTTAGGGATCACGAGACACGCACTCGGATGGTCTCTAGTGTCTAAAGGGATGCGATCCTTCTATGTGCATGCATCGTATTTATTAGAAGATGGGCATAAACCTTCGATTGGAAGCGCGAAGGAGGTTAAATCAGACGATGAAGGAGGTAGTTCGGAAGAGGTTCCTAAAAATGGCGGCTAGATCTTTGGGGAGTGGTTATCCCATTCAGACGGTGCATGGGTAAGCCCGATTCGAATTAGTCTTAGAAAAGGAACAAGTAATCTTAGGATTTGAAACAACATCTTCTGCCGTCTGAAACCGATTCTAGGAATTGGAGAATTTGTATTATTGGTGGAAGTGAACAAGGCCACTTTCGAAAAGATCACTTTCCCTTTGCCATTTCTAGATCGGATGCGATGGCAGAATATGAATATTATTGCTTTTTGGATGGATATTCCGGTTACAACCAAATCGCTATAGCGCCTGAAGATCAGGAGAAGACAACATTCACTTGCCCCTATGGTACATTCGCTTTCCGGCGGATGCCCTTTGGACTATGCAATGCTCCGGGTACTTTTCAGCGATGCATGATGGCCATATTCTCTGACATGGTAGAAAAGACGATTGAGATTTTCATGGACGATTTCTCAGTAATGGGAAATTCATTTGACAATTGTCTAGCAAATTTGAGAGTTGTACTAGCAAGATGTGAAGAGACCAATTTAGTACTCAATTGGGAGAAAAGTGCCATTCATGAGTACGAAATTGTTAATCCTTGGACGCCGGATCTCGTAGAGGATAGAGTAGATAGGGCGAAGATTGAAGCAATTGAGAAATTACCTCCACCTTCTTCAGTGAAAGGGATCCGAAGTTTTCTAGGCCATGCTGGATTTTATAGGCGGTTTATCAAGGATTTCTCACAGATTGCGAAACCATTGTCTAATTTGTTAGTCCAGGGGATCCCATTCGAATTTGACTCCCAATCGTGTGCTTCTTGTGATGAAGGATAAGTTGATCTCGGCTCTATTGTTGTAGCTCGAGTTGGTCTTTTCCATTTGGCGTGTGTGATGCGGCGACTACGCGATTGGGGGCGTGCCTAGGCGAAGCGAGAAAATCTTTCGGAGTGATTTACTATGCAAGCGGGACTTTGAATGACGCTCAAGCAGATTATGCCACTGCGAAAGAACTATTGGCCATTGTCTTTGCTTCGACAAATTCAGGCCTGTATTTGATTGGCAATAGAAGTCGTGGTGCAGATCATTCGGCCATTAAGTATTTGATGACGAAAGATGCAAAACCCGGATTGATTCGGTGGGTCATACATTTGCAAAGAGTTCGACGTAGAAATCAGGGCGAGAAGAGGCGAAAATTTAGTGGCAGACCACCTTTCGCGACTAGAAGGGGCCAGAGATGATGTTCGTGAATGGCCAATTTCGGGCGAAACTTTTTGCTATTAAGAGACGAGAGAGGCGGTTCCTTGGTTTTGCAGTTATGTAAGACTATTTGGTGGCCAAAGTGATTTCGAGATTTAACTGCTCCCGAGAAGAAGAAAAGGTTTTTCGCACACCTTAAGCACTACTATTGGGAAGAGCCAATTCTTTACAGGCACTGTGCTGATCAGGTGATAAGGAGATGTGTGCCCGAAGATGAAATGCTCAGTATTCTGAACCATTGTCACACTCTATCGTGTGGTGGACACTTTGGTGGCGGAGAAACGGCGACCAAGGTTCTACAATCGGGTTTTTATTGGCCTTCCTTATTTAAAGATGCTCATCAATTCGTTTCCACTTGTGACAAATGTCAACGAATGGGGAACATCTCTAGAAAGGACGAGCCACCCATGCATCCTATCTTGGAGGTAGAGTTGTTCGACTTATGGGGGATCGATTTCCTTAGGACCATTTCACGCATCATCTACAATTTATACATCTTGTTAATTTTGTAGACTATGTCTCAAAGTGGGTAGAAGCGATTCAACCACGAACCCATGATGCAGATTGTAGCTCAATTCTGCTTGTGACGATATATTTCTCACGTTTTGGAACTCCTCGAGCTTTAATCACGGATAATGAGTACGGCATTTACGTAAGGTAATAGACAAGGTTTTGCAAAGTATAGAGTGCGTCATCGTACATCTCTTGCATACCACCCACAATCAAGCGGGCGAAGCGGTATCGATGCGAGAAATCAAGTACATCCTCGAGAAGGCAGTCAACAACTCCAAGAAGGATTGATGCAAAGATAGACGATGCGCTGCGGGCATCTTGCACCGCCATTTAAAACTCCTTTAGGTATGTGCCGTTCGGACTTGTTTATGGTAAAGCGTGCCACCTTCCGGTAGAATTGGAGCATCTCGAGCTATTGGGCCACTTTCGACAACTAAACATGGGCCCGATGCACTTTGGGTGCGGTGGCAGCTTCTCAACTCGATGAGCTAGATGAGTTCGAAGCGAAGCATGAGAGCCCCGTATTTATAAGGGAGAAGACCAGGGCAGCACGACGAGTACATCACGAGGAAAAATTCACGGTGGATAACAAGTCATACATTCAATTCGACCTAAAACTTTCGGAATTGAAGTCTCGATGGTCGGACCTTTCACGGTAACAAGGTATTTTTCACATGGTAGGCGGGAAGTTTCACATCTGAGAAAGGCACATTCACGGTCGCCGCAACGCGAAACCTTGTCTTATGGAGCGAGTTTCTTGCGGACAAGCGAGTCATTCAGCTGGCCGGCCCGCGGAAGAGTATAGTCAAGTCACGAGTTTGAGTTCTTGATCACATTGAGTTTCGAGTCGTCGGAGCTAACGACATTAAACATAAGCGCTTCTTGGGGCAACCAGAGTGTTCCTAAATTTTGTAGTTTCAAGTTCTATTGGTTATTTTCAGCAATTTTGGTTTCTAAGTTGTGTTCATGTCGATGTTTACGCTTGTTGGTTTAATTGCGGGACCGGAGCGTGGGTCACGGAGTCTTCTGACGTGTTCAATGCCGGAATGAAGTTTATCACACATTGAGTTCTCGAGAAAAAGTGGGCTGAGTAGTGTGTTCAAAATTTCTTGCGAGACACTCTCTGTCACGTCGCGACGTCAAAATTTCATCTCTCTGTCACGTCGCGACGTGGAATTCTCACGTCGCGACGTCATTTTTGAAGCCCTCTGTCACGTCGCGACGTGGATTTCTCCGCGTCGCTGACGTCATTTTGAAGCTCTGTCGCGTCGCGATGTCATTTTGAAGCTCTGTCGCGTCGCGGCGTCGTTTGGTCATTGCTGCGCCCGCGTCGCGGCGATGGTCCGCCGCGTCGCTGACGTCATTTAGTCATGTCCTCACGCCCCCGCGTCGCGTGTGAACCCGCCGCGTCGCTCACGTGAAATACTGACCAGCCCAAGAATAGTTCATTTTGGCTCTTCACCTCACACACCTTCACTCATGAAACCTGGCTCCTTTGCATCCAGCCTTCAGGACTGTCGGAGCTCCCATCCCGCCGGTCGGAGACCCTCCACTGCTCGCCGACCACTGTAAGTCACCCTCTTTGGCGGAGTTTTGGGTCATGGTGGCATCCCCACCCTTTGTGTGCGGATTCTGGCACCCAGATGCAGTGATGCAGGGTTCATTTGTGCGTTTTGTGTAGTCGGGAGTCTTTTAGGAATTCATTTGGGTTAGCTAGGTTCCTTAGGGTCTTTGGGTCCATTTAGGTTTGTTGAGTCATTAGGTAGCTATTTAGTTGATTTTGTGGTGCATTAGGTGTTCGATTTTTGTCTAGGTTAGTATGTCGCGAGGCGAAGTTGCACATGAGTCGACGAGGACCCGACTCCCACGTTCGATGCCTCACGTTTATAAGCGCGGCCCGCCGCGGATCGGTTTATCCTGATTTGCAAAACCGATCCTTCATTAGGAGAAGGGGTTTCATCACCCAGGAGTGATTTCTTTAGAAAGACAATGAGGGCTAGGGTGGGCGTGCCTTATGCAGCCTCGTCAAGGCGGCAATGGCGTAGTTGAGGGAATTTTCGCCAACCTGCTTCCCATGTCACCAGGTCGAGGTGCGAGGGTATATTGGTCGACCGATGCGAGTCGATCAATAGTTTCTATGGCCTAGAGCATGTCCCCGCCAGTTTCCTTTGATCGACTCAGCGAGCATCAGGCTACCATGGGGTCATCGGCGTATTGACCAAAGGCGAGGGGTGGTGGAGGATGTTGGTCACGGGCCGTGCGGTCGATTTCAAGGCGAGCATTTGGCTACGTTACGAGTTTGGCATCGTTTCATCGGCCGCGTCTTATCCAGGCTGACGGTGTGTGGTGGCATTGGTTACTGCTCAGCCGCCCATCATCCGGGGATATCCCATTCGATGTTGAGGCGAGGTTATCGAGATGCCATCCTCCATAACGGGATCACGAAGATGGGCACAGGGCACCGCACTACGATGTTGGCTTATGCGAACAAAGCGGGTGCCCGCCAGCGTGATGAGCTGGCTTCATCCAGTCAAAGGCAATATCGGTCAAGCGGGACACACACGGTGTCCGCGACACGAGGGGTTTGACTCGGGTCCACGAGCCTCGGGACGAGGGGCGAGCTTCCGGTCTCCGGGCTCGCTTTGGATTCTGGGTGACACCGGAGGACGATGGCCGATCCTCGTCACCCCACCTCCACCACCACCCACCGTGTGGTAACTCGCTACTGCCGAGCTGACCTGGGCCAGTTCCCCCGATCCCCTTCCCCCGGTCTTGAGGACCGGTGCTCTCCTACATTTGAGCGCTTTGGCGCGGTGCGGGATGAGACCCGGGACAGAGTCCTCATTACTCGGGATATGGAGCGGCTAGCGTGCGACATGCGGGCGGTCGGCCAATCGGGCCATCATTCTCTGACGGCCCAGTCTATGCGAGGCCATTTCGCTCGGCTTACGGCTTTTCACCATCCGCCCCTGCACCTCGCGGTGATATTGGGGAGTTCCGCCCCACCCTCTATGTTTTTATCTTGCCGGTGGGGACCTTTGGATATTTGTTTGGGGGGAGGGGTTGGTGATCAGTACTATGTTTGTGTTTGTTTATTGTGTTTTGGTTTTAGTAGTGTGTAGTATTTTTAGTGTGTTCCGCATATTAGTGTGTTTTGTTTTCAGTTTATTTTACATCGCACTTTCATGTTCATGAGTCATTTGTTAGTTGTTTGATTATATTTTAGGACATTCTTCTTTGATTATATTTTAGGACATTCTTGCATGTAGTAATTGCATACATGTGTGCCATGTTGAAAATTGAGGATCAATTTTGGATTGAGTTCACTATAAACTTGTTCAAATGCATACATTTGTTTGATGCTCGGTAATTAGGTTGAATAGTTAAAAAGGGCTAGTGAATCAATTCCGGGTAGTCAAGAAACCAGTTCTCAAAAACCCTATCACACTCACACACTAGTGACTTTCAGAGTATGCATAAGTGTCGAACCAACTACTAAAGTTCGATCTGACCTAGGGAGATTTGAACCATTTGAGTGATGGGACACCTAATCAAGGATTGCCATCGAGCCCCAACCAAAGAAAATACAAAAACAATAGAAAAAGAGAAAAAATAAAATATAAATATGACAAAAATAGGTATATGCATAGGAATAAAGCGGGATCATCAATCGGAATCCAGACTACTTGATCTGAGGGCTTTATCAAAGGCCTAATGCCACAGGCCAGGCGTAGAAATTAGGTGACTTCACTTTGCGGGTTACATGGGACGGAAGATGGATCGTTCACGCAACCTAGGGCCATCGAGTTTGGTTAGTGTTCGGGGTGAAGTTTGAAGGGAATTTAATGCTGGTGCCCTTAACCAAGCGGTAGAAGAATACCTGATGGATCCCCTTCACGGGAACACTTAGCTAAAACTTCTAGCGGCACTAGATCTTCTTCGTTTTGTTTAGTGCATAGGACGACTAAGAATATATGAACATAAATAATGTAGTTCTATCTGTCAGTTCTTCTTCTGTTAGGTGGGTGAAATAAATTTGATATCGGAACCTAGGCATATTCAAGTCATCCACTATAAGTACATAGAGGGGTTTTAGGAAAGGCTTCATTGAACAAGTGGGATTTGATACACTAATGTCAATTTCACCTATCTCAATCGAGATTTACCGAAAGTCAAATATGCGTATGCCTTCCCTTTGAACATCGAGGCAGCGGTGGGTATGTGAGTCGATCCGATTTGATCCTATTTTTCGGTATGTGCCACTTGTCTTAGTGTTAGTTACATGGTGTCGGGTGTGTGTCCTGTCTAGAGTCGATTCTTGCTTGAGGACAAGCAAGAAACTAAGTTTGGGGGTGTGATGAGTGCCTAAAACACTCATCTTACACTCGCGTCGGTTCGTCATTTTCACATTTATTTTATAATAATTTGATAGTTTTTGTGGCTAGATCCACGATTTTGTATGCGAATTGTAGTTCTGGGTTCGATGGGCGAAGAACAACTTTTGGAGCCGAGTTTTGGAACAATGAGGGCGAGGCGAAGTGGTATCCGCGTCGGCGTCGCCGCGTCGCGACGTCGGTCAACAATCACGAGAGTCAACGACGTCCCCACGTCGCGACGTCCCCACGTCGCGACGTCAGCTCGAAAATCTGCACCTCATCATTTAAAGTACGGATGGCTCACGAAATTAGAATTGTCGGGAGCGTGCGAGCGAGGCGAGGGGTTTCAGGCGAGTGACCTTTGTCTTGAAGTGCCGGGTTTTGTACCGCTTTTCATGTTTTTGATATTTTGGGATAGTAGAACAATGTTTTCTGTATTAAACGATTTCATCTTTTCTTTTATTATGTTCTAGATATTTTTCTAGGGTTATGTCGAACCCTGTCATATGATATGGATTAAGGATTGATCTTTTATGTTATTCAATTGTTTATAAATTGTCGAATCACTACATCACGCGTATTTAAATTATATGATAATGTTTGGCGAGGCATTAGCATAGCCGCACTGGAGATCCGAGATTCGAGAGATGAGGGTATTCAGGGATCTGGGTAGAGTAGCCTTCAGCTGATTCGGTCAATAGAGATATTCCGGACATGAATGTGGTATCTAGGGGTAGAACATTTAAGCATCTCGGAATGCGAGTAGAGATAGGGTATATACTTTCGATTCTATTCGCGAGATGGCGGATATACCTCGAGAGAGGATATCTATTAGGCAAGATCACCTCACCATAGGCGATTATAAATGTGTTGAATAATCTCTTTAGAAAACAATCAGGTGAGCGTGACGGGAGATATAACCTGGAAACTTATAAAACAATAGTTAAATCAACAGTTCAGTTAGTCTTTACATAATTGAATTCCCTCTTAAAGTCATTCTTCAGATATTATCTAAGAAGCAGAATCTCTGTAGTTAATACACCTTTCCCTGAGGATCGATATCCGTACGATAAGTACACTATATTACTTGGGGCTACGCGTGCACTTGCGCATTTAGGCACACATTTTACACATCGCGTTTTCGGCCTGTCAACTTCTCAATCTGGGATAGAAGAGGGGGATGATTTGCGACAGTCCAAGTGCTCATGCGAACACTTGCTTGGTCGAGATGCTCGTGTCATGGATTTTGAAAAAAAGTACCACTTTCCTTGTAATGCCCCTTTCCCCTGACTGCGGCAAGTGAGGGGACACCACATAGAGTTGAGACCCATTAACCGGATTTTTTGGCATTATTTGAAACCATTTCAAGTATAGATTCATAACTGATATAAACTTGTTTTAAAAAGGCCAGAATTATAAAAATCCAGACTACTAACCATAACGTTGTGGAATTACCACTGCAATGGTGATTAAAATATCCAGTACATATATGCTTGAGTCTCTAACTACTTATATTCTTACAAGTTTCACTACATCAAAAATTACATTTACATTTCTATTACAAAAGATAATATGGAGTAAAGGACCCATATAAGGAAGACTCCTACTATTGAGTTAGCCTTGACAAGTGCAGGATGTCCCTGACGACTTTTCGGAACCTACACGGATGAAACACCTGTGCTAAGCATATAGCTTAGTGGGAAAACAGAATAACATATATATATGACCGCTTACAGTGATCCTTAATTTCAGTGTATGTGCATCCATATAATTATTTCACATATCATATTATTCATCTCTCCTGTAGGTGTTCATAACATAAGGTACTCGTAGGTACACTACAGTACAATATAGAGTTATGCCTTAACATCTGAGTTGATTACTTTCATGTTCATATTTTTCATTATTCAAATACACATCATATAAATGTTTGTCTGCATAGACTAGTAACAATGAATAAGAGGGACGCAGTATAATAGGTACTCAAAGGTACGGTACAATACAGAACAAGAAGTGGCCGTAAACGAAACCCACTTAATGGTACCAACAGAACAGGAGTGCTGAATAGCACTAAATAGACTTGCTAAATAGCACGGAACAAACGTGTTGATTAGCACGGAACAGAAGTGTTGAATAACACTAGTCCCTATTTATTCACTTAGGCATACAATTATATGTGTTTCAGAGCATTTTATACTGGTCTTAATAACATTAAGTATTTATCTTTCTTGGATTAATTCTTGTAGTATATTTCCCTCATGCATCCTGAAATGTTCATGTCACATACGTTTTATTTAGTAATTAATAACGTATATCTTGTATACATATACGAATCCTTTATTCACTTACTAGGATCATCAATTTGCCCAATTTTATGCCTATCACCCCTTAAGATTTATTGACCGAAGATCGGGGTGTAATCAAAGAAAATTCGAGAACAAAATAGGACAGTTTCTTTGCTGAAATAGGGCCCATGTCTTCAAGACTGATGTGGACGGATTCTAGACATTCTTAGCTACACATAGAATCCAAGATCACCCCATTCGAGTCCGAACAAAAGAGATATGGCCTCTAGAAATAAAAGAAAGAGGATTTTTCTAAGACACTACATGAAACACCACTCAACGGTTATGCATTTTCAGTCTATCTAAGCATCACTACGTCACCCAAGCGTCGCGACTATGGAATATTAACTAACACATCCCAAGTTCATTTTCAACTACAATTGGACGAATTTCCAAGAACAATAGAGACATTATGTGACCATACTTTCTTCATGAAAGTTACTCTCCTGGGTGTCTAGTTTCAATAGAATTTTGATTCACCTCATTTGGATAAGTATGACCCAATATATGGTGCAAACAACATGAACTACTCCCGTAGAAGGGACAAAATCCGCATCTTACTGTAAAACTCTTTTTCAGGTTTTTTAGAGCAGGATTTAAATCTCAGTCTCTTCCAGACATTTGTAGCTTTAGTTCTTAGGTTTCATCTCTAACTAGAATCATCCAAATTAGAGGTCCGTAAGCCAAGTTATGGCCAAAACAAAAACATAGGTTTTAGGGAAATTTAGACAACACTTCCCCTAAAATAACTACATGTCTCTTTACACATTTTTGGTCCTTATCACCGGATAATTCCAACCCAAACCAAAACAAGATCCAAACCATCCTCAAACCCAACTAAAAAAAAAACACAAATAATGGGAGAGTTAGGATGTTTTTCTTAACTTTGATGTCTTGAAGCTTCCAAACCGAGCTTTCTTTCTCTTCCTTCTTCCTTTCCAATTTCCTTTCCTTTCCTTTCCTCCTCTTTGCTTAAACTAAGAGAGCCAAGAACAATGGATTGAGCAAACCAATTTTGTCTCCTCCCCACACAACTGGATGCCCTAGCTCCCAAAGCCCAAAATGGAGAACAAATTCTAGAGACAAGTTCTTGTCTCATGCCTCATTTTGACTTAAGTTTTTGGCCCTTGCACTTTAGTCCTCCTACTTCATTAAATTTGACAATCAACTTTTCACAATTCTACAATGACATATAATCTTCTTGTTTTATGTCTTTTGAGTCCTTAATTGACAATTTACCAATTTTAATAATTCTATTTATATCATTTTTCACACTTAACTATTAAATTTCCAAAAAAATACCAATTTGACTTCTATTTTACCCACTACACATATGCGCCAAAATTCTTAGGTATAATTTGGGGTGTTGATACATTATCGCTATCGAGTGTTCCATTTTCCACCCCCAATCTTCTTATGTGGGGACTCCTCAACCACCTTAGGGGGAAGCGAATGAGGTTTAGTAGCCGAAGATACATGTTATGAAGGGGCTAAGGTTTCCCTTGCATGCCTTGGTTCATCAATTTCTTCATTATACACGAATTCATCCCGCACATGTTCATGTGAATGTGATTCACATCCTGTCAGGGGTATCAATACTAGATCTTCGTCACAAGTTGAATTTGGTGTTAGAGGAGCTTTTGGTTGTTTGTTCTTTGAAAAGACACCTTAGCAGGCGTTACTTCCTGATTGCTGATGCTGAACCTTTTCAAGTTGTCACTAATCTTCTCGACACGACTAAGCACAAGGCGAAACGATTCATTGTCGTGAAGGGTGCATGGGATTGCGTGACAGACCCGCACCTTCACGAGTTTAGCGTTTGTTTTTCTCTCGACCAATCCAGTACAGGGTTTGAGTTCTGCGTTTCCTTTTCTTGGATTGATTGACCCCTAGCCAATTCGATTGACTTCTTTCCGTTTTGGAGTTATCTAAGGACTCAAGGGCAAGTGCAAATCTGCTTATGAAATGGAACTTGGATATGTTGTACGAAAATCCGATTCTATTTACTCGGCAAGTTATTCCCAAACAAAAATCTTTGAGCTGTGAGTACCAAGGTGGTGTAGATAAGTCAATCGGGGATTTGCCCAATTACGAAGAAATAAAGATAAAGGCTGTTGCAGCCCAGAAGAGTGAGAAGATAGCTCGAGAAAGGAAGCGGGTTAAAGGAACTCTACATAAATCTCGTGTTTAGAAGAGACGGTTGAGCCATATCATGGAAATGTCTGCCCACAGGAAGTCTTCTACCGCAAAGTGGAAGTTCATTCTTCCAAATAAGACGACGAATTTGCGAAGGCCGAATCCCAAGTCAGGTTAAGAAGGATTTACTCGCCCTGATAAAAGAAGGGCAGTGGAGGCGGGCATATCTAGAGACGGTCATGAAGGGCCTGGTGTCAGTGAGTCTAGGGGCAGACAAGAGAGGCCTACTACGCCCTCTTTTGGGGCTTGTGGATCGAGGGGTACTTGGGATTAGCCTACCCTGGTTGAGGATGAAGCACCTTTTGTCCGTACAAAAAAGAGGGCTTGGCCTTTGGAGAATGACGAGACACTGTCTTGTCGGGGGACCAAGTCAGCCAAAGTTGCGGGGTCCCCACGTTCGTTGGAGGCCATGCTATTTGATATGAAGTTATTCGACGATGAGGGTTTGCCGAAGCTTAAGAAGGATGAACTTGAGCATATAAAAGAAGGTTAACAGGTCATTGGGATGTTAAGGGCCATTCAAGCCTTATCGGGGCTCAATTCGACGACGGATCTCATTTCGATGGTGAGTTCAGTCAACACATGAGAATTTGCTATCTTACTTTCATCTTTGATGTTTATTAAATTTGTGATGCTGTTTGCAGGGAGGCATTGTAGCACCCATTTTCGGTCCGACTCGATTAGTGGGTTTGAACCGGATCTGGGATGCTCTAATACCACCTTAAGTGTAGCACTCATTTCCGGCCCGACTCAATTGATGGGTTCGAACCAAAATCCCGGGGACGCTCAGTTACCACTCAATCACTTTATCAAAATCATTTATCAAATACGTTTCATTAATATGAACGTTTTCGTTCTCAAATCTTTGTGGAATCGTTTTTAATTTGGGACAAGTCCATAAACATTTACAAATTCAATAGGCCTATAACATTTAACAAAATACATTTACAATGAATGCGTTTCAAGCCTTTTCAAAATGGTTTACAAAATGGATGTTCAGAGTTCAAATTGTTTTTACAAAATATCAATGTTGGAGTAGATGAATGCGAATGTCGACATACTCACTTAATTAACTTTTTATGACTAAGCTCATCAACCTTGGAGTCCGCTTTGTCATTTATCGTCGACAAATTACTTGGCGTTGATAAAAGCAATCGTTAAAAGCGTTTTCGTGTTTAGTGGTTATCTGATTCGAATTCTTTCGTTTACATTTAAATCAATTCTTGATTTTACTAAACAATCTTTCGTCTTTGGATGATCGATATCGATACAAAACATATACTTATTTCATACAATCATTTATAGTTCATTGATCATCTCAAATATACACTTTCATATGTTATAAATCATTTATAACAAAATAAATGCATTCCTGATACTCTTTTCATATTGCGATCATCTTTTCGATACTAGTATGTCAACAATTCAATATAATTTAGTTACGCATAGCAGATTTAACATGTTTCGTTATTTAGGATAGCCGGAATCGACCACGGTCTCTTGAGTGCGAATAAATTATAAAAGCTTTATTTGTTTTATCTTGATGCGGTCTCATTTGGAACAGCTGGCCCAGTTATTAAAAATCAATTAGTGAACCTTCTGGAGTCTGTCATTGGGCTACGGGATCAGTGATATCAATATATTTGTTCCGCAGTCTTGCTAATTTGACCACTTGTTGATGCGTCTATCGGCAATTCGGGTCGCGGTTAACATTCAATTAAGGCGTTCCAGATCAGCATAGAAAATACGGAGTACAATATGTACATTTGTATAAACAATTCATTTTGATACTCAAATTACGATTTTAAGTATGCAAACATTTACTTTAAATCATTTTGCCTCAAATCAATTAAAACAATTCAATATACTTGTCTTATAAATTTAGAACAAACATTTCAAATATTGAAACGAGAATAGGAGAAGATAGAACAAACCATTCTATCTCTTTCTTTTTGCCTTGTCGTCAAACTCGGTCCTAGGTTAGGTGATCCTCCTTTGGCCTAGCGATACACATCACATTTTAGTGAACTAGCACTAAAATCACACTTAACGAATATTGCTTTCTTAGGGTGGCGAGTGCGATCACGTTTTCACTTAGTTTCATTCTTATTTGAACCCTTATTGATCATTTATTAGGGTTCTTAAACTATCGGTGCACGAATACGGGGACTTTCAGAAACAAAATAAAAATTTTGGCCCGTGTGAACAGTGCCTTTCTTCGTGGCGAAGCACTTCGTTGCGGCATAGCGAGGCTTCTGTTGTGGCCAGTAAGTGGCCGTTTAGCCCTCGGGCTCGCGCGGTGAGATCCTTTCTTTGCGGCGAAGGCCCAGTTTTGCAGATTTTCCTCGCTCATTTTGCGTGCTCAAAATTCATGAACCTAAACAAAAACATGGGAATCACTCCCAAAGACATCCAAATACCATCCTAAACCAAACATGAGCAAAACCCATGGATGGCTTAGGGTTTTTCTAACCTACAAATCATTTAGAGAAATCTAGGGTTTGTATAATACCTTGAAATCACTTGAATCTTCTTCACCCAAGATGCTTGATCACTTTAGAAGCAAGAATGGGAAGAAATCACACCAAAATCACCTCTTCTTGCACAACCCTAGCTTCTCCTCTCACCATCTTCTCTCAAATATGGTTTGTGCTTAAAATGAACATTCTAAGACCACTTTTGGTCTTTATTCTCCTTTTTCCCTTAAAGCCTTGTTTGGCTCACACCATAAATCCCATATCTCATTTTTGGCATTTTTCTCACTTATTGGTTTTCCTTTCACTCTCATTTATTATTTATTTCACATTAGCATTTAAGCTATCATTTGACCCTTAGGTCCTCATTTACAAATTTCCAAATTTGCCATTTTTCACTTGGGTTTATTTTCGGGTTAAATCAATTTCTCATTTTAGCATATAATATTTAATCATATGCTCACATTTTCATTTCACTTTTCACGATTTAACAATTTATGATTTCCGGAAAAACCCGAGTTAGCTCATTATACCGAATATATAATCTGAATTATTATAAAAATTCTAGGGTATTTTGAGGGCGTTACAACTCTCCTCCATAGAAAATTCGTCTCGAAATTTACCTTGAATTAAACGATTCGCGATGCTGCATTTGCGCATCGTTTCTTCACTTTCCCAGTGGCTTCCTCGGTCTTATGGTTTCTCCACAACACTTTGACTTGCGAAATCTTCTTGTTCCGCAATTCTTTCACTTCCTGATCCAAGATCTCTACTGGCTCTTCTTCATATGTCAAATCCGGTCTCAGCTCAATTGTCTTCGAAGAGATTACATGCGACGAGTCCGATCGGTACCTCCTCAACATCAAAATATGGAAAACATTATGGATCTTTTCCAAGTCCGGAGGTAATGCTAATTGGTATGCCACTAGACCTACTTTTTCAATCACCTCATATGGACCAATAAATCTAGGGCTTAACTTGCCATTTTTCCCAAATCTCATCACCTTCTTCCAAGGCGATACATTCAAAAACACTTTGTCGCCGATCTCATATCGAATATATTTTCTTTTCATGTCAGCATATAATGATGGTCACGTGGCCATTCTTAGCCTTTCTGAATATTTCACTTTTCTTCGGGCCTCAGAACAACTCTGGCCAATCACTTCTTTTCACTCACTTCGGTCCAACACAATCTAGAAACGTGATTTTCTCCATATAAAGCTTCCTGTGAAGGTTATTCAATATTGAACTCAGTATTATACACAAATTTAATCTGAAGTGAATGTTGATCCTGAACTACTCCTCAGTCATCACAATCTTAATGCTATATTTCATAGAATCTGGATTACTCTCATCATTCATCCGTCCGGTGGAACGTTGTATTGAAATTCAATCGAGTGCCTAAGGCCTCTTGCGATTTTCCCCAAAATCTCAAAGTAAACCTCGGATCTTGGTCTGAAATAATGGATGTAGGAATCCCATGTAACCGAACTATTTCTTTGCTATACAGCTCTACTAGTCTATCAAGCCAAATACGGCTTCACTCGGGTAGGAAGTGAGCCGACTCGTCAATCTACCTATTACTTAATTCAACGAAGTCATGCTTTCCTCCTGTCAACGGTAACCCAAACCACAAAATCCATGGTAATTTGGCTTCGCATTTCCACCTGTGCACTCAGATGTGTTTAATAATCCTGAAGAATTAAGGTTTCATTTCACTTTTCTGACAAACCATACACCCTGTTTTACTTAATTCTGAAATATTTTTTCATTCCGCATCACCGTAATGACACTTTCAAATCTTGATACATCTTTGTGCTACCAGATGGATAGTAAAGATCCATCAGGCGCCTTCTAAGATAGCTAAAGCGTGAGTGTCCTCACGCTTATTTCTCGAATTCATCCATGTCTTTTTCACTCTGATACCAGATCTTGTTCATCTGACTAATCGATTTTGGTGTCTTTAGAAAGCCCTCGGAGTCTAGAATTTGCCCATGCCAATTAATGAACCATAGAAGGACATCATATAGGTGAAAGGATCACATGTTTTCTGCGACAACATGATGACTTTGCCGATTTTTCTTCGATTTCACTCATCTTTGCTTAATGATTGGTGTAATCACAAAATTGAGAAAAGAGAGCATTATGACACTTATTTATCTCATAAAATTGCTAAAACCTAAGAAAAACATGGAGATGGTAAATGAGTATTAAGATACCATATTCCTGTGGTGTCATATAATCGCCATGTATGGAGCATATGAGTTGGGAAGAAACTCTGAAGAAGGGAGGTACACAATTGGGAACTGTAAAAAGGATTATCGGACATGGTTTGACAAGAAATGGAACTACATGCCAAACTCCACAACCATAGGAAGACACATAGCAGCAACTAGTGGGTGGACAAATCTATAGATGAAGAATATGGTGACCATATTGTCTAGCGAAAGTCCCTAACTCCCAACTCCGGTGGACAAACTCTGAGGAAATCTGGTATCCGCATCTTAAAGAGTGATGTAACCGGGTATAAGTCTCTCAAACCACCCCTAGGATAATGCATCATATTTTTTAAAAATGAGGAAAATCATGTGGAAAGGTGGCATCCCCGCCTTGTTTGATAGTTGGAATAGCTAGGGCATGTAAGGAGTTACTATAGTTGAAAAGACAACTTGAAATGTGCATGTTCTAAGAGGATTCCTAACATCCCCATTTAATAAGAGACCATTAGGGGCATATTTTAATGTTTCTCAAAGAGGTAGCAGAACCTCTATATAAAGAGGAACACTAGAAGACAAAAGCTCACAACTTTTTCTACATATTCTCTCAAGAATTCTCCAAAGGTTCGAACTTCCTCTCCAATCTTCAATCCTTGTCAGTCCTTGAAGATGGTAATGACCAGCTTTGGTGGGTATGGTAGAAGAACATTTGTAAAAGGAAGTTCCAGTTCCAAAGGTAAAACCTTTAATCAAGAAGGGTTGGCTATGGACCTTATTGACGTGGAACCATTGAGTTTGCAGCATTCATAATAAAGGATTGCAGTTTTATGGCACATTTAAGGAAGATGTTTACACCTAATCACTTCTGGAGTGAAACAACCTCCTAGTCCTATCGAGGAGAGTCCCAACGACCAAGGTCCGAACCTTGAGAGAAATATTGTTCAAACACCGACAGTGTCTAATGGGTTTGATACTAAGCCTAAGGGAACAAAAGAAGATAAGCCAGAATCCTACCGGTTTGTAAGATAGACCTATGTAGTAGAGATACCGAAATCCTAATCAAAGCATCCTCAACAACTGATTGATAAAAGTTCGAATCTTACTGGAAAGAACTTCGTAGAAAAGGATCTCTCACATCCTTCTAAGTCTCTACTCGTCGCCACTACCTCCACAAGAAAGCTCTCTCATCTTCGTGCCTAATCAGCTTTTCCCAAGAAACCACATCGAATTAAGAAACAAAAGGTTCAGATGTCTTTCAAAAGTAAAAGCTTCCATCCATCTTTTCAAATCATCCATGCAAAGTTGTGAGCCTGGTTCCCAGACCTCGTGAGTTGAACAATCGCAGATGCTAAGGACTTCGAGCACTCGGGAGGTAGCCAATTGTTGTGGATTAAACAAATCATTGACACCGTGGTCAAACTCGCCTTCCTTTTTGTTATCAGATTTAAACCAGTGGAAAATGGTAAAATAGTGATTTCGGTTGGAAACTGGAAATTTTTTATATCTCGGATGATGAAATGAACTTCACCATTTAATTTGTCTCGCGAAATCTAGTTACCTTATCGAATTTCATAAGATTTCAAGACGGTCAGAATTTCACGTTTTTCGAGGCACCGGGTGTTAGGTGACACATGACATGATCATGTGGATGCCACATGGCACGTTAGGGGAGTGACACATGGCATGAGCCATGTGGTGCATCAGGTGAATGGCTCACATCATTATGGTATGATAATTACTGGAAAAAAGAAAAGAAAAGAAACAAGAAAATTGTGGAGATGACAAGGGCATGGAGGAGTTGTGGGAAGCTTCCGCTTTTTCAAATTAATGAAGAAGAACCAAATGAGAGAAAAGAAAATAAAAAAAGAAGGAACAAAGAGTAGAGAGAGAGAGAAAAATGAAAAAAAGAAGGCTTTTCTACTTCTCTAAGATCTACGAAATTGGTTTGTCGACGCGCCGAGCAAGACGTAGTTCTGGCCCATAAGACGAGAGCTTCTCAGGGTATGAGAATCGGGTTTTCACAAACTCCAAGAGGCAAAGGGAATTTTCCTACTTGGATTATTTCTAGGCTAAAAGCTATTTAATGGTAGTTTTTCTGGTCGGATCGCTCTTATATTTTAGTTCCAAGATTTTGGACCGAATATTGAAAATTCTTAGACCGGTTCCCGATGTCCCGTATCAGGTTGAGATTTGGTTTTGATCCCGTGATCATGGTTCGAAGTTTATCGGTGGTTTCAAAATACAAAGATTTTGGTGATGAATGAAACCTAAAATGGTTCATAGCTATGAAGGGACTGTGAGGTGCCTTGTTTTTATGAGTCCGAGATCGGGGCCATTTTGTAAAGCTGCTTTGATCGAATATATGCCGTGTGGAAAATATCATGTTGATATGCTCTTTTGATGGATGGAATTGAGATTTAAATATAATTATCCATATTTTGGTAATGTTGCATGTAGCTCTCATTATGCATGTAACATGATATGACATGAAATGATATTCGGCAGAGTTTCATATATGTAATGGGACATCGCCGAGCCTGTGTGCATGGAGTTTGTTATTCACCATGCTTGGTGAATAGGTAGAGCTCGGAAGTGGGATGACGTCCAAAATTGTACAAACCACTGGTCAGCAACATTAAAATAAATAAATATACGTGTGTTTGGTACAAGACGGGGGGCGTGATTCTCTAAGGTGAAAGAACCACCCTATTCTTGGTTGGGACATATGTATCCAACGATGAAAGTTCGCAAAGTGTCAGGCTGTGAAACCCGTGGTGAGACCGAAATTCGCCACAAAAACACACTGATTTGATAAATTCAAATGAACATTGAGGCCAGTCTAATGAGTTAAGTCATCGTGGGGTGAAACAACAATGATTTGTTTTCACACTGGCATCATGTGTGAGAGAGTTGGCTCGCATCTTGGTTATAGGTACGAGAGTCTGGTCTCATGCATGATATGAAAATCCATGATTTGTATTTTCTATATGGAATGTGGTATGATGTATGCGTGCCATTGCATATGCATTTTAGGTGGGAAGTAGCCCTCATAGGAGAATTTTTCTACTGAGCATTGCTCACCACGTCATGGGGAAATATTTTTCAGGTACTGGAGGTACACAGGAAACTGAAACAAGTCCAAGAGATAAATTGTGAAAAAGTATGGTCTAAGGCCTATTCAGATGTCTTGTAAATCTCTGATCAATATCCGGGCTGAGTTATGAGGGTCAATAAGTTTTGTAATAAAACTTAGTTTCGAACTTGTTCTATATTATTAAGAGATTCTGTTATACTACTGTAAAATCATTTAGAGGCTATAGGAGGAAATGCATGGAAGAGAGTTGGAAGTGCAGAGGATGAAAAAGGGATGCCACGCCCATCTATGTGTTCGCCGTGATAGAGAATTCCTCAAGTCTTCGTGGTAGACGTAGTGAGTCTCAAGTCCCATTATCTGGTGAAGATATAGATTCGTCCTGCCCACTTTAACACTATACCTGTTTCTGTACCCTCCGCATCTATGTCAAAGTTGAATAGAGTTGTTTCTATGAAATGAATTAAACTGATTTTATGTTTTGGAATTAATACGAGTTTAGTCTGTGACACTGCAGAACAGTCATGTGCAGTAGTAAAATGACTTAAGTCCGTATATCATTTCCAGATCACAAGAATGTGAAAATAACTACTTTAACTACTTAAGATCCACACTATTGAAACTCTTTTAAGTAGTTTGAAACTGGAATTTAAAAGACAAGATAATCCTATATTACTCATCTAATGAAATAAAATTTGAATTGAACTAACAAATAAATTCGGGATCAATCTGTATTTCCTTGCTAGAATGAACATCAATGAAATGTTGTGGAACAATAATTTCTTATTTAACTCATTAATTCTTTATATCCTGAGTTTTACTTGATTTGTCAAAGATGCCTATTAATGCAACTTAGATTTCTCCATTGTTCACTAATTAGAGTCTTCTTCTTCAAACTAAAGATTCGACCCAAGCATCTGTATTCATAAATATCTCTTTATAAGATCTCGGATATTTTTCTTTCAATACTTCATATCCATTTCTATACATTACAGATTCTCTTGCATACAAAGTCTGGTCATTGGTAAAACTTCTACAAAATGGTTGATGATCTATCCTTAGATATGATGGATTTTTCCTTCTCTCTTGATTAGACTTCACAACATGATCTGTATCTATCCAACATATTAAGGTGAAATTTAATAAGTTAAATTGATAAATAATTTTCAACTCAAACTAAGATGAATAGAAATCTATCAAAATGAACTCAGAGCTCCTTAGTTTTCAATGATAGTCTATATACTCATAGTTAATGTTCAAAGCTTTCCTTAACTCCACTTTGTCACTCGTAGGCCTTCCCGGAAATTTGAGCAAGAAACAATCCCTGAGATGTATTCTGGTACACTATCAGGGAACAACTCAATTCACAAACAACATCAATCAAATAAATCAAAATCCAAATTTCAGAAATTTCTTTCTAAATTCATACAGAAAACTGACCAATAATGGATTATCTGTTGGAAGTCAGCTTCTAATTAAGGTGAATGACCATGAATATGTTATTGATCATGAACATCCATCAGAATTATAATTAATTAGAAGAAACTAATCTAAAACAGTTTGAACTTCATTGATTTCAAGCCGTAATTGGAAAAGATAATGAAAAACTTAATCCAACTTCTGTGATTCTAACACATCGTTCATCCAAAAAAAAGAAAATAAAATAAAAGAAAAGAAAAATCTATTCTAAAATATACAATAAGTCTTCCTCGCCTCCTGTAATATATTATTTAAAACGAAGTCGCTTTTACTAAAACTATGTATGCTTATTTATATAACTTTTTAAATCAAAGGCCCACTCATGCCCTGTGACTTCCCAAAATAAGAATAAGGCTCCAACTCTCGTTTAAGTCACGACCAGAACGCTGTCGTGACATAAAATTCGGCCCAGTCAGCTGTCCGTTTATTCAAATAAAACGAAGGTCGCAACGCTCTTCACTTGTTCTCAATTGTTTGAAACGCACCGATGTTTTCCAAGGCGACTTGTTTCTTCTGCTGCATTTGATTAGTGGTCGCTGATATTAATTTTTTTGTCGGTGAATCATGTTAGTCGCTTTTTCACAGCGGGAGAACTTTGGTTACAAACTTCTTTTTCAGGTCCAAGATCTGGTGTCGCGACCACCAGAAGATGTCCCCCAATTCCGCTCTTCTCGCTTTATTGCATTTATTTTTAATTCTGATTCATCACACTGGCTCGTTGTCACTCTCTTACTTCTTAATACAATCTTTCTTCGTGTCACATATCATCTGGGCCAGTTGAGCCTTCAAGAAGGTCGCCGACTCAAATTTGCTGGTGTTTGTTTTCCCGTCAGCGACGCGGGACATTAGGTCGCGACCAAGTAGTTTCTTTAATCATCAGAATTTCGCACCAAAAGTATGTTGCGACCTATCTTTCTTCTATCTAATCAGAATCCCTATTTTTTCGCCCCAACAAAGTCATTCAATTTTTACTGCTATACCTTAATCGTTTCTTCCCTTTGTCAAATATATGTCGCGACGTTTCATGTCGCGATATCATTTATGTCCAATTGTTGATCTTTGTTGCAAACCGCGTTTATCCGACCCCCACAAATTCATGGTCGCGACCTCGGGCTCCAGCGTCGCTGACCGTTGTCTTGTTCATCGCATTCGTGTCACACCCCATTTTTATGTCGCAACATCGCTTTCTTTTGTCCGCCACTAGTTCGGTCACTGGTCTCTTCTGGTGTTACTAAGTACTTAAATTGTTTGTTTGTTCATTATCCGGGTCGCGATTACGAGACCAGGTCGCAATCACTCGGCCTTTCTTCGCCTAAATCGGCGTCACGACCTTAAACTCCATGTCGCACATCATTTCTTCCCATTCCGTCGAACCTCATTTCTTAGTCACAACCATTTTTTTCTAATTTATCTTCTTTCATTAGTCGTGATTCTAAAAAGTGTACACGATCGGTCGATTGCCTTTTAGCGTCGCGACCTCATTTTTATGCCACGCACCGCTCGCTGTTAAATATTTCATCCCGCCCACTTTAGGTCGCGATCACTTCGCCAATGTGCTTGTTTTGTTGGCGACGTGGGCATTAGGTCATCAAGTAGCTTTAATCATTGCACCTTATCGCGACCTCGCACTATGTCACCATTCTTCCTTCCCTTTCTAAATAGCAACCTTAATTTTTGACATGTCAGCTTCCGATCAATCTTCTTTCGTCGAGACCTAGAAAGTGTGTCGCGACTGAATGGTTGCTCTTCTTACCTATGCTCTTTGTCCCAGTTGCTTAAATGTGGTCACGACATAAATACCTGGTCGCGACCTTGATTGGAGTCTCCAACTTATATTTGTGTCGCAACCTTAATTTGTTTGGCAGACCTTGTAGTTTAGTCATCGCCATTCATAGTTTGACCCTCAATTATCCGTCGCAACCAAAGTTATCTTTCCTTCGCAGTCGCACTTAATGGTGCTTCGTGACATAATCTTTCATATCAGCTCCTTTTTCTATTTCAACAGCTTTCTTTGTCATGAATTTTCATATTCAAGATAGGATACTTCACAAAGACCTTAATTTCTGCCGGATCTCAATTAATTAATCGCCCACTTTTTGATCTCAATGAATTTTCATTTATGCTATAAATTTCAGAAATATAATTTGGTAAGATAATATTTATGATAAACATACACCATTTGTAATAAAAAATTTTGGACTAGTAATCCAAATGAAGCTTAATTCATCATTGGCGGTTAGAAATTGCAAATATAAGGTTTACGCGCACACCAGAATGGTGTTCCCTGAGCCGCGTTATCGCCCAATGAGCCGCCAAACAGCAACCTCGCGACGCGCTGGAGAGTGCGTGAGCGGTGCGCATGCAGAGCTACATAAAAACAGAGCAAGGCGCACGCCGCTTGGGCGGCGACACGCTCAGCACGCGACCTGGTTCGAGGCGTGTGACGTAGCCAGCTCGGCAACGCGACGAGGTTTCGCATGAACACGTTACGGTCCGCCACCTGGCAAATGGTCACAATGAGAAGGCTTTCCGTCAACAGAGCTGTTTTGGAATCAGGTCAGATAAAGCGTCTTTCGACAGTTTTCGTCGTTAAAGGCGCCGTGGTCGCCGACGTGGTTTTCCCGGTAAATGGCTGTAAAGTTCACCGGCAGATGATTTTGTTGTGACAAAGGTTTTGATGTTCTAACAGGAGGGCCAGCAGGTGGGTGAAGCTATGTCACTACGTGAGAAAAGTCAGGTTCGACAGAAAAGCCACGGACAGAGCCCGGTCGAGATGTGCCATGACAGAACCTTAGTCAGCACACCGACATAGTCGAAGCGACGGCGCTGTTCAGCCAGGAATCGCGCATGAGCGCACGGCGATTTAATTCGACACAACTGGCGACTCCGTCGCAATAGAGAAAGTTTCGTCGCGACAGACTACCAAGAGTCACAGCGGCACCAGGTTATGCACCGTTGAAGCATTGCTCACGGACACTGCCTGCGGATCACATAAAGTTTTCGAAAATTTATTTCAATCAAAGGAACCCAAAAAAGAAAAAGGCCCTTTGATTTGTGCAAAGGCCAGCCAAAATGGTGCTGAAAATACCACCAGTGGACTTCACGTTAAAATAACCACCAATAACTCATGCTGGAGTTAGATACAAACACCAGACTCTGATGGTAATTTTATTAGATCATAACCATTTGTAAACTTTGATGAACCAATGATGATGTGATGATCATAGAACATTATACATGTGGATTGGCACATGGTTCACGAGATTAAAACTTTATGGTCTAAATAATAAACTGAATGATGATAATGGATTTAACTGAACTAGATTATATCATACTGGCACCGCCAAGGAAAAGTAATTATCTGCAGTTCATGATAGATAAAGTCTATTAAATGTATGATGTACCACTAATTATAAAAGATAAAAAGAAACTTTGAATTTATTCACGATATGTATATGGGTCAAGGGAAGAGACTTGTGGTCTACCAAGGAGGCACTCCAATCAGTTGACGCACAGTGCCTTTATTTGAGCCACAGTGTCACACCCATACAAAAAGCCAAAGTAAACCGCGGCTCATGTGTGGTAGGCTGGGTAAGTAACCCAAATGCTTCATAACACATTATCATCCTAGCACATCACCGGGGAGGGATCTACAGAAGTGATCGTGGTCAGTTTCATTTGAAATGAGAGCATTTTAGAGGCTACGGAGATTAATTAGAAGCTATGAGGATCAAAGAAGCCACCTTTCTAAGCTGTAAGGTGAATCTCTGATATAGGGATCAGTCAAAGTCCCAGGCATTCATAAGATGATATGGGAGAGTCTCAAGAGCCTCCCATAAAAGTTTTCTGTGATTAGTTGACACAAAGCTCTGGAGTCTTCTGCAGCTCACAAGTAATATGGATTTGCGTTTCGAGCACGAGCTGTCACTGCAAATTTGCACGTTGGGATGACTACAGGCCATAAGATATACAAGGCAGTAAGCTGAGACGTCGAAATTAATATCAGCAAGATTGGGAATTCCTCCCATACACATGGATCTAAATGGTCAGGACCCACTATGGCCATAGAAAGAGAGATAGTACACAATGAGCATTCTATAGATGACAAAAACAATATACAGGAAAAGAGTGATGTTTCTTCTGCTCTGGTGCTGATGATCTTGATCCACAAGGATTTTAGGACGGGTCGCAGTTTATTAGTACCAAGGCCATACCAGGCTTTCACCGCAGACCATCGACAAAGGCAAACCCAATCATCGCTGGAAAGGCGCGGACACGTCTCATTCCTTCACCCCAAAGGTAGGCCGTAGGAACTAGCATCGCCTTAGGGTGTGCTTATGAAGATGCCACACAGCAGCCAAAGAGAATTTAGCAGGTCATATCGAGATAAGTGCCCATTGTGCCAGGATCTTAGATGTCCTCAGGGTGAGCCCATTAAATGTATCACCATTGAGCCACGACTCGGGCCAGAATATAAGGTATCGGGAGTGAGTTCAAAAACACTCATTACAAACCCGAGATTTAGCAGACGGGGATCGGTTTCATATATGACTTCTCGTTTATTATTTTTTCTAATATTTAGTCAGATTGGTTTAAAGAGGGAAAATGTTGGAAAGGGAGCCTTGTAGGAGTCTTGGAGAAGAATGGTGTAGAAAAAAGCTCAACGTCATGACGTTGTGAGAAAAACTTAACAAACCTTATCTCGCGAAGAAGCTAAAAAAGGAACGAGGAGAATCCAATGCGGGGGTTCGAAAAATGCTCAGAAGGCTGGGGTGGTACGAGGAACTCGGGTTTGAAATGCAGGAAGAAGAATTGAAGGCCTATCTTAGAGAGAGAGACTTGAAGAATCGAGACTGTCATATCTCTTCACATTGGAAGTTTTATCCTTATTATTAAGTCTTGATTTTCATTTGTAATGGAACAAAATATCATGAGGTTCTAATTTCGTGGTTTAAGGTGTTGGTAGTGAATTGGACATGAATACTATGTTAAAGTGTTGACTTTTCATAATTCCATTATCTTATATATATATTTGTTTTACCATTAACTCATGATAAGGAAAATTCACATATTAATTTCTAATCAATCTTAACATGTGAGTATTTTATGAGATTTGGAGAAGGAATTAATAACAGAGAGAAGTGGCCAACTCAATATACTGCAACATATCATCAATAATTAGGAGGCTTGTATATTCTTTGCATTTACATGAACTTTAATGCTCCAATATTTATGAGAAGAAATCTTGATGTGTTAATATCTCAGAGGCTTTAATTACAAAAAAGATATGATTTTCCATTTGTTACTTTTCTCTTCTCTTTCTTCATTCCGGCAATGGTGACAATGGAATGGAACCAAGAACATTATGATAGTGAGACTCTGTTCAACACTTAACACTCTCAACCTTGCACCTTTCATCATTTTCACATGCCTTACCCATTGCATTACATTAAGAGTGAATTTAATTTGGTTTTATCCCGCTTTAGCCATCACAATGTAATAAGGTTTGAATTATTAAAATTAAGTATTATAATTTTGGTCCTTAGCCCACTATATTTAAGGTTTTCTCATGATCATGATTCTGCACTTTGAGTACTAAATTATAATATTTGATTTAGAGTAATTAAGTTATTAGTAAATTTGCATTTCTTATTACATATCTTCAAAAACACAATCACGTAAACACCTATCAAGTTTTTGGCATCGTTGCTGGGGAAAATTTCTATTTCATTATTGTGTTTATGATAATATCAACACTAAGTACTTCTCGGTACTTCGCATATTTTGGATTTAATTTTTTTATACTTTATTTTTTTCTTTTTCTTTTTTTTGTGAAAAAAAACCTGGTGTGCACGTTAGGTCAGATGCGACAAGATTTTGCTAAAAATCTTATTCCTTTGGATCCTGAGATCAAGAGAACTCACAAGAATTCCGAGGACAAAAGAAGAGGCATAAAACAAATCAACATCTGATATAGACCATGGAAGAAAATAGAGAAGACGATGTTAATTCATTAGAGAGGTGGGCATATAGCCCTGATTGTAGTAAATATGATACTGATGGCAGCACCTTATCAGAGATTTATATATCGCTGATACACATTATTCTCACCAGAGCTGAGATCGACAATACAAGCGAATAGTTTCAAGCTTAAGTCCATCACTTTCGCCATCGCAGGAATTCAATTCCACGGCTCGCACACAGAGCATTCGAATGTCTTCACAGATCCCCAATTCTTTGAGGTGGAATAGCAGCAGACCTGGTGAGCTGATATTACTGGTCAGATTGTCTCATTTCAATGAAGGAGAAATCATATTGGCTATTTCTAGAACCGCTGATCTAATAACATCATGGGACACTATTCAATAAATTTTACATTTTTTCATCAGTAAAAGCAAGAAGTTTAGAACGATGATTTAAGAAGTATCAATAATATAGAGTTTATTTCAAGAAGATGTAAGAGATTATGATTGTTGAGAAAATTCCCTCACCATAGTTTCACCAAATGGATGCAAGTCCATCATTTCTACAATGGTTTGGGTCGTCCCACTAGGACTCTTGTTGATGCTTATGTTGGAGGAGCGATTATGGGAGAGAATGAAGTGGAGGCTTATCAAATTCTTGAGAACATTGCCTTGAATGATGGTCAGTGGCCGATTGAAAGGGTAGCACTGAAGAAACCAGCTGGGGTGTTTGACTTAGACATGTCCACAAACTTATCTTCTCAAGTGTCGACACTCTCAAAACAACTACAAGCTTCTCAACAATTAGGTTCTCAATTATCTACACATAAGGTTAAAGAAAGTCCACTTGCATGCGAGCAATGTCATGGACCTCATCCCACCTCTCAATGCCTCATGATGAATGCCATGGGAGATTTGACTGTTGAATAAGCTCAATATATATTAGTTACCCAAATCGTAACTTCAACCCATGGTCAAAATTATACTATGTGGAAGAACCATCCTAATTTTTCATGGTAAATTGTAATGCTGCGAATCTTATGGAGCGTTTCAAACTCCTCCAACCACCTCAAGATAGTCGAGCTCAGATCCGAAAATGGAATAGTTAGCCATATGCATAATGAAGAGATGGAAGTCATATAAGTTCGAGAATGAGACTAGGACATCATTATTAATATCTAATAGTCTAACTAAATTTGGAAAGTCCAAGATACAATGGTCAAGTATCGAAACAGAGGTAACAAGGAATTTGCCTTAGTACTTCGAAACAACCTGCAGAGAGAAGGAAATGAGCATTGCAAAAGTCAGAATCTTTAGGAGTGTGGGAGGACTCGAACAGTCGGCCGAGGCCTAAGAAGAGGTCGAAACTCCTATGGAAGTATGAAAGTAATAACAAGTCGCTAAAGATGTTGAAAAAGTTAAAGAAACTAGTCTCAAAACACATTATATGTTTGTCGTAACTCGAGATGAGTCATTATCCCGTATCCATAGAAACTCGAAAGCAAATAATTTCGCGGGGCCAAGGTGTTCATGGATATTTTCAAAGTTTACATCAACATCCCATTTACCGGGCACTGAGCAATGATCAGACACGTGAAATTCATGGCTGATGTCTTGTCCTGGCAAAGCAGCAGCTACTCCGCGAGACTATCGCTTCCAGAGGAAGAATGAAAGGAGGATTGAAAGATGCGTTTAATTTGCTTGGAAAGGATCCAGTGTAGCCACATCCCATGTGCTATTAGGGATGCAAAGATTTAAAGAGCCCTGTAGACTCCAGGTGCTGAGCGATTAATCTTATGCCGTGGTCGATCTTTAAGAAATAAACGGGAGAAGCACCGTATTATAGTCACCTTGTAGTTAGCGTGATCGGTCACCGACTCCATCCGCGTGGTAATCAGAGTGATGTGTTAGTGAAAGTGGACAAATTTATCATTCTACCGATTTTATCATTCTGCACGCAAGAAGATAAAGAGATCCCAATTATCCTCGAAGACCATTTTAAACAATGGGAAACAGTTTATGTAGCGCAAAGTGGAGAACTTCTGAGGGCTTAGAGTGTTCCATGGTGAGGCGATATTCAGCGTTTTCACGCCATAAGGAATCCACACGATAATGACGCTGTTTCCGAAAGAGCAGGCGTGAAATATAGGTGTTCAGCCAACGATCCTTGTAACCATCGAGACTGTACCGACCATGACACCTTCCTCTCAGGAGATGAGATCACTCAGAGAGTACGTGAAATCGAGCGGATTCTTTCACCCGAATAGAAGAAAGTACTTTGAATCTTAGAGCCAGCTGCTGCTTGACTCTCTATTGATAATTTCTATTGTGGAAGAGAAACAACTCTAATCATTCAGATATGCTTATCTCTTGGGAGGAATCTACACTTCGGGTCATGGGTTTCATCTCTTCTATAAAAGAGAGAAATAAGAAGACCCTTAAGGAGAATAAAGAGGCAATTGGATGATCCCTAACTGACATAAAGGGGATCAAACCATCTATGTGTATGCACGGGATATAATTGAAGGAAGATATGCTTCGGATATGGATGCCTAAACGCTAAATTACAATGAACGAGGTATTTGGGCTGAGTAAAATAATTAAGATGTAAGAGTGATCACCTTGATCTCTGACAACTCATGGGTGAGCCCTATTCAGGTGGTACCCAAGAAAAGAGGAACTATAGTGATAATAAATAAGAAAAATGAACTACCTGCACTTAAAGCGCATGTAGGAGAATTTGTATCGATCATGTGAGACTAAACAAAGTGACCGTAAATGATCATTTTCCACTTCCCATTTATTGATCAATGTTATAGATCAAGAGGAATGAGTACTTTTGCTTTCTAGAGATGAATATTCTTCAGATATATAATCAGATCAATTTTGATTGTCAAGAAGATTCAGAGAAGACCACTTCACATGCCCCGCACATTACCTTTCCTGAGAATGCCAATAGGTCAGGTAACTCCCCGAACCTTTCGGGATGCATGATGGCAATATATTTGATATGGTCGTAGTAAATCCATTCAAGTCTTCATGGATGATTTCTCTAGATTGGTTCTACATTTGATAACCGCTCCATAATCCGACTTTGAGTGCCAAAGGTGAATGAAACCACTAATTTTTAAATCAATAGTGCCAGCCCCTTATGGTGAGAAGGCATAATATTGGGGCATCACATATCAGGAAGAGGAATTGAGGTTGATCGGGCCAAGATTGAGATCATAGAGAAACTGCCCCCTTCAACATCAGTGAAGGGAGTATGTAGTTTCCTTGGCCACTCAGGTTTTTATAGACGGTTCATCTAAGATTTCTCAAAAGTTTCAAAGCCTCGGTCAGCCTTCATGTAAGTGTGTCCATCGAATTGATGGACTGGCGCGTTAAAAGCTTTTGAGTCGTCGAAAAGAAGTTGATCTCACCCTCATAGTAGCTGTTTCTAGATTAGATCTTCCATTTGAACTGGTGTGATGTAAGCAACTTTATGGTCAATGTTGCGCCGCCAGCAGCAGTGTGCCTTTATGCCATATATGCATTTGAACGTTGAATGATACACAACAAAATTATGCAACAATAGAGAAAGAATTGTTAACCATTGTGTTTGCCTTTGACAAATTCAGACCTTACCTTACCTTACCTTATAAGAAACAAAACTATTGTGTTCATAGATCACTCTACAATCAAATACCTAATGACTAAGACGCTAAACCGCAGACTGATCTGCGGGTGCTCCACAGCAAGAATTTGATGTGGAGATTTGAGATAAGAAGGGTTCCGAAAATATGGTAGTAGATTATATGTCAAGATTGGAAATTCCAGAAACAATGCAGAAACATCATTTGCAGATTGATGACACGTTTCGTGATAGAGCAGATACTACTTTCATTTCACACGAAACATCCCCATGGTTTGTCTGAGTGATAGAATAATTATTCTTTCATCAAGATTTTTGACTGACCACATTTCAATAAAGAATACAGATTCTTCGTGTATGAAGCACTATTTCTGGGAAGACCCAATCCTTTTTAAACAATGTGCCGATCAGATTATTCGAAGGTGTATGCCGGAAAGTGAAGTGAGTAAGATACTACTCACTACCACTCTTTAGAGTGTGGGGGTCATTTCAATGGACAGAGAACAGTGGCCAAGGTACTACAATCGGACTTTTATTAGCCCTCTATATTCAAAGATGCACACTTGTTTACAAAGTCCTCGTTATCATGCAGAAGGACCGAAACATCGCGTAAAAAATGAAATGTCGCTTCGATGAATATTCTGGGGAGTAACTTTTTTATGTCCGAGTGATTGACTTTATAATTCGCTATTTAGTCTGCGGGCATAAGTACATACTCTTGCGCGATTACATGTCCGCGGGTGGAAGCTATTCCAACTATTACTTGTGTGATGCCAAAGTGTACCGCTTCAACGAGTAACATTTGTTCAAGGTTCGAGACTCCCAGAGCGCGATCAATCATAGCACTACATTTTTGAAACAACAAGGTTTGCATCGCCCGCCAAACATAAAAAGCGGTGAAGTATCGGTGTCACTTGCATTCCACCCCCAAAGCAATGGGCAAGCTAAGGTGTCAAATAAAGATATCAAAAAAATCTTAGAAAAGACAGTTAATGGGATTTAAGAAAGACCGCTTAACAAAATCGATGATACTATGGGCTTATTGAACAACCTTTCAAGACTGGGATGTTCTATAGACGATTTTGGTAAGGCATGCCACCCACTCAAAGAGAATTGGCACAGCATGAACGGCAATCGGAAATGTCACTATGCACCTTTGAAGGCCGAGAAAGAGATGCCTCAATTTAATGAGCCGATGAACTTAGCATACAAGATAGCGACGCTCTTCAAGGATCTATAAGGAGAAGACCAAGGCGTGGCATGACAAGCATCTGCAGTAATGAGCTGGACAACAGTATTGCTATTCAATCGGCATTTGTACCTGTTCCTGTAGAAAACCTGCACAAGAGGCCCGGGCCGTTTCAGGATCACCTGGGCTTCGATACGGTAGTGTCGAGCTGATGCATCCTGAGAGAGGTCGATTTAAGGTGAATAGGCAGCGAGTGAAGCTTTATCTTAGCGGTCAATTCAAGAAGCACAAGTCCACCACAAGCTTGAAGCCAACATAAGCAATGCTCGGGACCACGCAATTTTAGTTTGCCAAAAGTTTTCTGTGGTTAAGCACCAATTAGGGGGACACTGCTTGGTCGAGCTAACGACAGTAAACAAAGCGCTACTTGGGAGGCAACCTAAGCTTTTAAATCATTTTGGTCATCAGTTTATTTGTTTTGAGTTGCTAGGTTTGATTTCAAGAGTTTAATTTTGATGCATTTATGTCAGAAGTGTTTAGAGGTTTCGGGGTCGATGCCACAAGAGAAATACCATGGAAAGCTCTTGGTGCAGGCTTGTGAGAGGAGTCGAATGTAGGAGTTTTCTAAGATTAGAAAATTTGTAAAAATATCCCCGTTGATGGTCCGAACGTCAGAACATTGAAAAATACCTTCTGAACGCTAAGTGACGCTTGGACTCAACTTCGCGACGCGTTAAAATCTTCCTGGGAACGCCGCGACGCTCGTAATCAACATCATGATGTTCAAATCAACTCGCGGATGCGGAAAAAGTAAAGTTCTCGCCAACGCCGACGTTATTGCAACGCCGACGCTACAAATAATATTTTGGGAACGCCGCTGACGCTGGGTCCAAATGTCGATTACCTCGCTTTTAGAACATAAATGTTCATACTCTCATCTCCGGCCAACTTGAAACCCTAATGTGCTCTCCGATTTTTGGTGTGTGCTCCAAATTTAATCCCGTCTAGTTAATCCCACCCATCCTTAGCAACCTCCAAAGCTCCTAAGCATGCCCGATCCGAAATACCAAAGTGCACTGTTATTTTGGAGATCTTTCGGTTGATTTTTCGGGCCCAGCCAAAGGTCTCACAATTTAGTTTTATTGCCATTTTTTCTGGGCTGTTTGTGTCTAAGAAGGAACCCTAGGGTTGGTTTTGGGTTATAGAACCATTTGCCTTCAATCAAGACCACCATCTCACTTAGTGCCCACAAAGTGTTTGTTCTTTTACCTAAGTGAGTTTTAGGGAGTCTTTCGAGTGATTTGGTAGAGTGCAATCCAAATAGGGGTGCAGAAGCCAATTAGAGCGTGATTTCACCCTCAGGATCATCCAACACCGCCCCTATCCCGCGTCAATGTTCAGCAAAGTGGTAATAAGCTGAAAAGTAGCCGGCTACAAGAACTCTCCGGCCTACGACCAAGATAAATTTTTCTGTTGAGAGCGCGCCAGAGAAGCTCGTCATCTCTCCCAATCGCTCCTTCATTAAGGAGAAAGGATTCCAACATCCCGATGATTTTTTTTCGAAAAACTATAGCCAGGAAGGGGTGGGGTGCTTTGTGCCAACCCCCGAGGTCAGTTGCAATGATAGTTGTGCGGGAATTATACGCTAACCTAGTAGCTCATGTGCTCAAGAAAGTTCGAGTACGTGGGGTGTTGGAGACTTCAGTGCGAAGTCTATAAATCGCTATTATAACCTTGAGCCTAAGTGAACTGAGCTCATGATCGCAGCCACAGAACCCCACTACCCGGAAGTCCTTAGGATGTTAACAAACGGGCAGGGCGAGTGGAAATTAAACAATGAGGGGCACATCATGCACTTCAAGGACAAACACTTAGCCTATATTCTGGTTACAGACACTTATTTTTATTCCCTCTCGGCCTCATTCCTGACTACGAATGTTAGCTTGGTGGTGATGTTTAAAAGGGCAGATTGTCGGTCTAAGCTCATCATTCAGAGATCCCATTTTGATGTCGGGTCAAATATGGATGATTATCCCCGCGCAGAATCCTGACGCCAGATGAACTCGCGGCACCCTTTCTCATTCGCGCCTCGTGCAAGAACGTAGGTGCCGTTAGGATACTGAGTGCCCGATCCATCCCATTAAGGCCATCGCTGTTAAGAAGGATAAGTCGGGCTGTGCTCATTCCAGGCGGTTATATTTGTGTATCATGAACCTTCGATTATAGTAAGAAGTTGACAAGATACCAAACTTTGTCACGCAAGTAGAGATTCCCGGGTTAGCACTAACCATCCATCACCTATCCACCCCCTCTACCACCTCCCATGAAGCCGATGTTCCCGCAACCCTTCTTTACTCCTAGAGACTAGGTCTGTGGACCTCACTCCAGGTTTGATGCGCCTGGGGATGAGACTTTACGAGTACCTGGGTCACACTGCAGCCAGATGCAAGACTACCTTCGTGGCCGACATGCGTATAGTCATCAAAACCAAGATAGTTAACTCAGCAAACAGCCTAAAGGCCCAGCCGGTTGCCTTCCATTTTCTACCACTACCACCACAGTGATCCCTTGGATTGACAAGGGAGTTCCCATCCTTCTCTTATTTTCTTGCCAATGAGGACATTGTCCCGCTTGTTCAAATGTGGGTGGCCTGGCTTCGGATCACGCATTTAATTGTTTCAGATATGTTTATTATGCTTTCAGTGTTCATATTTTCACAGTTTTTGTTTAGGTTTGTGTGTTAGGATGTCTAGGTTTAATTTCATGTTTTAGGGATGTGTTAGGTAGTATGTGTGAGTGATGCAATGATTTCTAATCAAGATCTTTACTTTTCTAATTTTCCTAAAACAATATAATACAAAGAATAAATAAAGGATCCTTAGGTTGTTAGATGCTCGGGAATTACATGTTTTGATAGGTAGGGATGACATAGTGAGTCAGCTCCTTGGTGTTCAAGAAACCAATTTCAGATTAGTCTACCACACACCTATATATGGATTCAAGGTATGCCTGTGGTCCTGGACTGCTTACCATCGCCTTTGGCCCAATCTCGGGTATTTCTAAATGACTCAAGGATGGGAACACATGAGAAAAAGAGGATTGCCATCAAGCCCCACTTCCAAAAAGTCTGAATGAACAAGGGTTCTTCTAGTCTGAACCCTGACATACCGAGGGGCTTTTCAAAGCTTAATGCTCTAGTTTCAACCCGCCGAGAGCCATCTACTCACCCTGCGCCATATGGACCGAGGATGAAGCCCCACACTTAGGGCCCTTAGGTTTGGTTGAGTGTTCAGGGTGAAGTTCGAGGGGAACTGAATGCCTGGTGCCCTTAACCAATTGGTGGGGAGTCATCAACGAATCCCTATTACGGGAAGACTTAACTAAAACTTACGGGCACTAGGACTTCTTTCATGAGTAGGTAGGTTAGTATGAATAAAACTGGTGTGTTCTTATCATTTCGTAGTTAGACTTTCCCAAATAGGTAAGTTGGAATTCGCCTAGGGTCCCAAACCACAGTTAGTATGCCGCAGATCATACGCCAAATGCATATAGACTTTCGTAGCTGGCCATCGAAACCTAGGAGGTCAATCACTTATCGGCGAACGCACTGGGGTCGAATTCTTCTTTCTTTCAAAAGTCGAACAACCTTAAGGATCCTCTGAATTTAGAAACAAAAGGGCAAGATTTGTGAGTTCGGGGTCATTTTGATCCTTCTTTTTGTCAACATGTGCATCAAGCACTTGTCACGAGTTGAGTATATTATTTTCGTTGGTTTTTGACTGTTTCATGAGAGATACGCAGAAGTTGCCGAGGCGGATGAGTGCCCAAACACCATTACAAAAACCCAGACGTAATGGATGCAGATATAACTCGCTTTGTGGTGGAAAATGTCGAAATGGAGCCTCAGAGGGAGCCCTGAGAAGAATGGGTAAAACAGCTAATACTGACGTCTAATCATGACACGCGTAGGAAAAACTTAACAAACCTTATCTCGTGGAAGTTTAAAAGGCATCGTGGAGAACCAATATGGGTTCAAAAATGTTTGAGATGTTAGGTTTGAGAACTTTAGTTCTAAAATAGAGAAAGAACACTAAGGCGGTCAGAGATATAGACTTGAAAGAATCCTTGAGATCATTAGCCCCCGACATCATTGAAGTTCATCCTGACATAAGTCTTGTTTTCATTTGTAATGAAACAACATCACGAGGTTCTAATTTCGTGGTTAAGGGTAATGTAGTGAATTGATTACATGAATATTATAGTTAAAAGTAAGAATTTTCATAATTCCATTATTTATATATATTGTTTTACTAATAACTCATGCTTCGTTGAAATCAATATATACTGATCAACTTTGAACATAGTGGTTTTGCAGATCTGAGAAGGAATGAAGGAATAGAGATAGTGTGGTTAACCTAATAAACTGCAATATAGGATTATCAATAATTGGGGAGGCTCGGGGAGTTCCTGATTCCATGCACCTTTAATGCTTCTGGTTGGTCAAGGAGCAAGAAACTCAGTGATAAAGGGAGGTTAATGACCTTGAGAGTTTAATTACAATAGATAAGAGCCGCCTTTGGAACATGTATACTAGATAATGGAATGGGAATCGCTAATATACATAGTAGGATTGTCCAACAACAATCTCAACACCTGAATCCTTGCACCATTTTGATCATTTCACGTCCTGCCGCATTGGGGCTACATTAGTAGTAATTTAACTGCTCTTACTCCGCTTTAGCCATCACGATTACTAGTTTCAAATAATGGTGATTAGTATTTTTGGTACTTAGCCCACTTACGATTGCTGCTTTTCCATGGATCGATAGACATTCGTAATCTTGAGTACACCATACTGACGAGCGACACTTCGTTACTAGCACTCCAATTTTTGTATTTCTTCAAAAACACGTAAACGCTTATAAGGTATGTTTATGTTATCTCGCCAATAGGCAAAGAGACACATTGTGGTGCACGTGATTCGCCTTGTCACGCATCACGGTGTGAGAGGATCGGGCTTGCAGGTTGAGACCTCGGGAAAAGCGCAGATGTGGCTCTCCTAGGGAACACGCAGATGCAGATCTGATATGCTGGGGTTGTTAGAGATCTTCAGATTCTACCTCACTATGGACCCGAGGGTCATGGACATGTCGAAGCTGACGTCATCCTTGATGGATCTGACAACACACCAAAGCTGTTGGTCGTGAACGTAGGAGAGTTATCGCCTACACGCAAGACGGTATTAGTATTACGTTTCAAGGGGACAAGCACAATGGTTTACCCTAGACCATGTACGACTTTAGGAGGAGTGGACAGTTGATGGGTTGGCAAGCAAGCCTTACCCTGGAGGATGAGGTGAGACAAGACTGACCGCCGAGTAGTTTTGTGAGTGAGGATGTTTTTTCAATGAAGCACGGATTACCTCCAGCGAGGATGTAAACTGTATTGGAGTTACACCCCGTATACGCCCATTTCTATGACTCAGGATGGGCACCATGAGTTATAAGAAACTGCAGGGTCCAATTGGCAGAATTGTTGGACAAGGAATTTACTAGACCTAAGCATTCTACCACAAAGTACTGACCGTCACAAGAAGAAAGACAAGACCCTCGACGGCAGACATATTACTGCCAAAGGCAGCACCAAAGAATCGAGCATCCATTACCGAGGATTGATGACTTACTGGATCAACTGAAGAGGCGGAGCTCAGACGGAGATACCTTGTACCGGTTAACACGATTAACTCGAGGGTTGTGGAGGCGTATATCCCTAAGATAGCTGCTAGGACGCGGTACGTGGGCATTGGAAGTTCACAAGTGATGCCTTTCGGATTGACGAATGCGCCACGACATTCATGGATCTCATGTATAGGGTATTCCAACCCTACTTGGATCATTTTGTTGTGTTTCTTTGCTGACGACATCTCGACGACTCCCACTTATGAGAGACAGATCATCTTTGAGGATTGGTTCTCCAGCACCAGCGGGACCATCAACCAGTACACTCAAGTTCAAGTATGTGAGTTACCATCGAGGTGAGATTCTTAAGGCAAGTCATGTCAAGCTTAAGCAATGCAGAGATCCCAGAAGGTTGAGGTTGTTATGAGTTGGGAGAGGTCAAGTCACAGATACTAGCGATCAAGTGTGAAAATGGAAAGAGGTCACTGAGATTTCCATTAGCAAAAGACTTATGACAAGGTTGACCTTAAGGAGGTCAAGTCATGGAATGACTTGTGCAGAGGGCATTCCGTGAATGAAAGGAGGCTTACTTAAGATCATATTCTGAGTTAGTCTGGTGTAAGTGTGGTTAGGAAAAGACAAGCAGAACAGGATGCCTCGAAAGACGGGCTGAGATGTGTTTTGATGCAGTCCGGGAGGGTAGTAGCTTATGGTTCTCGGAAGTTAAAGAATCACTGTGACTTAATCTCACACACATGGAGTTGGCTATCGAAGCCTCGGGCCTTGAAGATTCGCGCCTCACCATACGGTGAGCGCTTTGAAGCATTTTCTGCACCATGTTCTAAGTACACTTACACGACCTCAACATGAGGTAACACAAGGTAACACAGATGGATGGAGTTTTTAGAAGATTATGACTTCACCTTGCATTACCATCCTGGTAAGACAAGTATGGTGGTTGATGCACTCAGTTAGAAGTCACGGGGACAAGTACTAGCTTGTAGCTTCCCAGAGTTAGCTTAATGCTTCGATTTGTAAACAGCCACTACATGTTGATCAAAGTTCATGTACTTTAGGAAGTCTAGTGGCCACGCCACCCTATTGAGTGGAAAGGATTGAGTCTTAAAGACTTATAATATCCACTGTGGATCGTACAGCAAAGCCAGAGACAAAGGTCGGGCTATTCACATGGGGAGCATGGGTTCCTGTGATAGGATGTCAGGTTCCCGCTTGACTAACTGCAGAGATCCTCAGAGAGTTCCATCGTTTCATCACTGTGGCATCCAGTGGCATGAAGATACACATCTCGTTCGCATTCATTTGAGCGGATGTAGGGTGACATCAGTTGGTGACTTCGCTTCTACGGTGTCTCACGGTCAAGAAGTTAAGGATGAGCATCAAGCGTTGTGGCTACTCCAAATGGAGAGAATAGAGTAGAAGTGAGCGACATCACGATGAACTTTGTGACCCACTCTGCCATGGACAATCGCTGAGGCATGATAGTATAAAGGATAGTGGACTCGCTCACTAAGTCGACACATTATTTAGTGTTGGATGACCTTCACACTCCGAGGAATTCCCACCGATTGTATATTCGAGAGATTGTTCATACCACATGGAGTTCCAAGGTTCATAGTATCTACGTGATCCCATTTATAAGTAACACTGGAAGAGTTTCGAAAAGGCTATGGCAACACAGTTGACGATGAGCACTATGTTTCATCCGGGCAAACAAGATATGGTCAATCTAGAGCACCATGATAGGTTAGAGGGACATGCTGCGAGCATGCGTCCTGGATCTTAAGGGTAGCTGGGATGAGCACTTACCCTTAGTGGAATTCGCCTACAACAACTGTGAAAACCCGGGTAATGCGAAACGATAGGTTACCTAAGTGATAGACTCGTAGTCATGAAAAACATCTAGATCTCTGACGATGACGCTGATCACGCTTGAGTTCGTCATTAAATTCAGATACATAGTCGGTTTCTTGAATTTTGGATACAAATTTAATTTCACGTATTTGCGGCAAATGGAAGTATCATGCAGCGACGCTTGGTATGTGTGTTATGTGGTACTAGAGGAGAGACCTTTCGCACAATGCAGTGGAAGCCAAGTGTCATGCTCTTAACTTATGCATGGAAATAAGTGGAAAACATGAGGTGATGATAATCACATGGTACGCGACATGTTAGATGACTTGAGAATTAGAATCGGGCCAAAAGAGTTCTGGTTTTATGGGTGACGCCAAATCAAGGTCATAGAGAAGACAAAGAAAAGGATATGAGAGTGGTTGAGCAGGTGTGAAAAAAAGGAGAAAAAGAAGAGAAATATAAAATATGTTTTGAGAGAAAGGAAAGGAAGAAGCACAGCAGGTTTTCGGGCTCGAAGGGGGTCATTCACGCTTCAATGTGTGTGGTCTTCTCCTACCACGGGCTAGTCCTTCATTGATTAAATTAATCCAATGGTCATGAGTTGTAGCTCTAGATTAGTATTATTCAAAAACAGCTGATCAAACCGCCAGATTGATACTGGTTTTCTTGTTTTTCTCATATCTAAACGCAGCTTCGGAAGAAATATAATTCGGCGGAAAATTATGGACAAACAGAAGTTCATACGCGCTGAAAATGAGCCGAAATAACTTGCAAATAGGTTATGTATGCTGTTTTTCCTAGGTTGTGACAAAAAAAAAAAAAAAAAAAATCCAGATTGCTTGATGAATAACATGCTGTTATATGTGTGTTTGTGTTGGAAAATATGGACTAAATATAGTGCATATGTGCTGGAAAAATGTGAGTTGGAAAGAAGCCAACAGTCAGGCGTCAGCTTTTCTCAAGGTGACGTAAAAAATCCAGATTACTCGATGAATAAATATGGTGTTATATGTACTGGTGGCGAAAATATGGACTGAATATAGTTCATATGTGCTGGAAAAATGTGAGCTGGAAATAGCTTACAAATAGGTTGTGTATGCTGTTTTTTTCCTGGGTTGTGACAGAAAAAAATCCAGATTTGCTGGGTGAATAACACGTTGTTATGTGTATGTTTGAAATATGAATGTGGATTATGTATGGGTAGAAATTACATGCAGTAGATGTAGTTGCCCATGATGCTGGGTATGAAGCATGATTTTTGAGTATTCCATGTGTTCCTTTGTATACATGTAATATGTAAACTCCATGCAGTAGCATTAACATTTCATGTGCATGGGAAATTGCGTGAGTTGGGTGTGAGTGCATGAAATGGCTTGTGAACAAGCGGTTTTATTCGGAGGGTTGTCTAACAATATTTCTTGGAGTATGTCCACTAAATTATATCGGAGGGTTGTCCATAATATTTCTCGGAGCATGTCCATTAAACTATATTTCGGAGGGTTGTCCAATATATACTGATTTTCGGAGAATGTCCAATGAGTTTCAAAAAAAAATCTTTTGTTTTGAAAAAGCATATTTCATACATGGAAAATGCATGTGTGAGGGAGTCGGTGAGGACTCGAGACATGGGGCATGGCATGTAGACATTCATGTAGAAATATGCAAATTTTTGCTGAATGTGTGTGGATGTGTGAATATGGCATTGCATGTGCACTTAGGTGGGGAGTAACCCTTGTAGGATATTTTCTCTATTAGGCATCACTCACCTCATCGTGGAAAAAAATGTTTTCAGGTGCTGGACGTACACCTGGAGGTGGAGACATTTGAGGTATAGTGAGGAAAATGCCAGATTTGGCTTATTCTCTGGTTTTATAGTATTCTGGACAAAATATCCAATTTGATTTTGTAATAAAAACTTATTTTTGAACTTGTTTAGTTCAATGTTAATGATTTCCTATAATTTAAAATGTATGAAAAGGTTGATAAATGCAAAAAAAAAAAAAAAAACCCTCGGGAATTAGGGCGTCAGAACTTGGTATCAGAGCCTAGGTATGCGATTACCTAAGGCTTGCTGGGCGTAGGTCTAGGACACGCAGTTACGGTATAAAGCTTGGGTATGCGATTACCTATAGCTTGGTGTTAGAGCTTTGGTTTGTGATTAGCTAGTGCTCGGTATTTGATATCAACGTCACGACATGGTATCCGGGTTTAGGTATATGAATACCTAGGATTAGTAGGCATGAGGTTAGAAATACTAAGATCATGTGTGCATTGGATTGCTCAGGTGTTCCTCGATATGTTCCACAAGAGATGTATCGTGTTTTTGAATATATGCATGATAGAACATATATAGAGAACACTAGGGTTAACGAACATAACCTTAAGGGTTCGAAAAACAAATGAGCATGTTGACGCAAGAATGGTTATTTATTAGTGTTTGACATTATGCACCACTAATGTGATAAATGAAATGACAGAATCTCAAATTTCTATCTTAACTTATGATGCAGCCGAGGGTGCGACGCAGAGGTCGTCTTACTTGTGGGCAAAGAGTCAACCATCACCCCGGCTTTGATCAAACATTTGTGGAGGCGATAGGAGCTGCATTTACCACCATTGCATAAGCTAGTGCAGTTGGCGATCAGGGAGGGCCGAGTGACCTCCATGATGAAAGATCATCCCTCCTACACTGTGAGGGGAGTGGACTTCGTGGTAGTCGACCATTGGTTCCGGTGGCAGAGTTTCAAGGCTATGGAGATTACCTCTGATGTGACACGGATCCATCTGGCGACATTTTAGCTAGAGGGTGAATCCCAGGTATGGTGGGATTGGGCGAAAACCTCCAGAGATTGGGAGGCCATGACTTAGGGAGAATTTTGAGAGCTCTTCATGAGCAAGTTTTTCCCGGCACCTGCTAGGCATGCAAAAGCCCGAGAGTTCCTTAAGTTGAACCAAGGAAATATGACTGTACTCGAGTATTTAGCTAAGTTCACCGAATTAACATGTTTTGGGGATGATTATGTGGCCATAGACATGGCCAAGGTAAGGAAGTTTGAAGATGGTCTAAAGCTGACCATCCTGGGTAAGATCGTAGGATTCCTTCTACAGGATATGGACTCTATGGTCAGGACAACTATTGCTATAGAGAGAAAGAGATGTGAGGAGTAACGAGTATCCAAGACGCTGGTACCGTGGCAAGAGCAAGGAGGGTCACTTCTAGTTCGGTTAAGTCGAAGGCTCTGGGCCACAAGGGTTTTGTGGATAAGGTACGCAAGTATCGTGGCCAAGTGCCATATCGTGGTTTCCTAGCTGCCGAGCCGATGACATGTTTTCACTACCATCAAACAACATATGAGACGCAGATCGCCTGCGCAGGTAGGGATCCGAAGACTACGGGACAACCCCACCCCAATCACGTGACGTGTGATGAGTGCCTTAAAACACTCTCGTGACATATCCGCCGTTCTTTCGTTTTCATGTTTATTTTATATTTAATTTCGTAGTTTTTGTGGTTGGATACTTGATTTGGTAATTGGTGTGTATGCAGGTGCAATTGGTGCAAAAAGAGGAGCTTTTAGAGGAAATTTAGAGCAGCAAGAGGCAGTGCATAAGGATGGTCGGCATCGCGCGACGCCCCCAACGCCGTGACGGCCAACAATCCAATATGTGTCAACAAAGGCAACGCCGCGACGCTCTCAACGCCGCTGACGTCCTTAACGTCAGCGACGTCCCAACGCTATGACAGAACGCCGCTGACGCCACATGAAGCCCTCTCAATCACAAAGGCAAATGGGAACGGATTGGTGGATCTGAGATCGGGAGTCGCATCGAACTAGGGCGCTGAAATCGTGAGCAAAGCAAAGGACATCGATCTCAAGAAGAGCCCGTTATTTGTATTCTTCCTTGTTTCGATATTAGAACTCGATGATTTATATATCGCGACTGTATTTTCTTATTCATGATGTTCCTGTGACTATACCTAGGGTATTGTTGAACCCTGTCACGTTTGAATGGATTAAAGTTTATTAATTTATATTATTCATTGATTTATGATTTATTATCATCTGCTTTACATCTGTGGATCAATTACATGGTAATATTTGGCCAACATTAGTATGATCATACTAGAGATCCGAGATTCGAGAGATGAGGATATCTAGTGGATACAGTGTAGCTACTTTGGTTGATTCGGTAAATAGAGATATTCCCGATCCTAAAGGTGGCAATTAAGGTTAGAACATTTAAGCATTTCGGAGTACCGAGTTGAGGTAGAGATACACTCAATTCTACTAGTGAGATAGGCGAATACACCTCGAGAGAGGGTATCTCGTGAAGGCATCATCTCTCTCATATTAATAAATATAAACAGACTGAATAATATTACCTTTAAGAAATAATCCATTGAAAGTGGCAGGGGGAGACATGACCCTAGTCTCCATCACATAGTAATTCTTTCAGATCAGTTTGTTTATTTTACTTTCATACATTAATAACCTTATACACAATACATACATCCAGATAATATTTGAAAAGTAAATCGAGTTTCAACTCCACTATCCCGGATCGATATCCGTACTCCATTGGTACATCAGACATTTGGGGGCGACGTGGTGCACCTGGCGCACATAGGCGCATCTACACACCACGCCGGGCCTATCAAGTTTTTGGCCGCTGTCGGATAGGTTTCGAGATATAGAGAATAAAAGCTTAAATTAGATATTAATTGAAATTTTTTGTTTTATTTGTTATTACAAGTTCGTAATTTGGTCTGTTGTTTCAGTGTGTGATTGCAGCTTAGATTTCAAGAGTACATGCAATGACGGTGATCGTGCTGACTAACATCCGCTTGATCCCGAACTGCAAAGAACTTTGCTACGCACGAGAACAGAGAACAGAACATATTAGAAATCTAGCAATCATGGAAAACAATGAAGAGCAGAATCTTGGCATTGAGCAGAACGAGCCACAGAGAGGCCGAAATGGGAATAACGGAAGGAATCAAGCACCCAGGCCGTTTATACAGCCAGATGATCCATACATGTTGTTAGAGGAGTTTCAGACCCCACCTACTATCGTTCGTGATACCTATCGTGACGACCACCCATTCAACAACTCGAACTCGAAGTCAAGAACATTACAGATGCTTCCGTGAACATCTTGAGCCATGGACTACCCCATGAGAACTCGAATATGCATTTGACCAACTTCCTTTGAAGCTCGCGATACGATCAAGTACAATGGTTATCAAGAAGCTCTCAAAGTTGCGATTGTTCCTAATCGTCACTAGGTGATAGAGCTGCCACTGGCAATCCGCCACCATCAGATTCCATTACTCGTGGAACGATTTAGTGCAGAATTCCCGACCAAGTTTTTTCCACTAAAATTGCACAACTTGTGCAGTGAGATCAATACGTCAGACAACTAGAGGGGGAGAACTCGCAGCTGGGACAGATTTCACGAACTACTGAGAAAGTGCCCACATCACAGACTAACCAGATGGATGCAAGTCCATACTTTCTATAAATTTGTCCGAGGAATGCAACTAGAACAGGATTGAGGCCTCGCCAGAGGAGCACTATACCAGCAAAACCACTGACCAAGCCTATGAAATTCGGGAAGATGTCACACCAATACAAATCGTTGGCTCCAGAGAGAAGGCCGCACCAAGAAAAAGCAAGGGTGGTACGATAATGAGGTTCTCAACAACTGTTAATCATGTGGCACACCGACCAAACAATAAATGTGTACAAAGAAGGAACCGCAAATGCCATACGCACTGCCAACCCATGGAGTCAGGTGAATTTCATGAGGATGCGACAATGTAAAGACGTATCGTCACGTGAAAACCAAACAATGAGCAGCCCAAAGTATGACGCGGTCAAGGTTCAATCAGACCAATCACAACAAAGAAGGACAAGATAGGGGAAACAATTATCGAATCAAAACTAAGGCCAAGGGTGGCGCAATAATCAATCGTAATCGTGAATAAATAACAATCAAGGGTATGGATGGAGGAATAATCAGAACAATATGCCATCGAACCGAGTTAGTGAACCACCTCCCGAGAAAAAGGTGGACTTAGAACAAGGCACGCATGCTAACCCCACTCGCTTTCATGAATGAGACCAAGGCGAATATGCAGTAGCAGGCAACCCAGTTGAACAATCAAGCAGCATAACTGAGAAATTTGGAGGTACAAATGGGGCAAATGGCCAATCTATTGATAGAAAGACAACCGGGTTCCTTACCAAGCAATTCAGAAATAAACCCGAGAAGAGATGGGAATGAACATGTCAAAGCAGTTATGCTGAGAAGTGGTAAAGAATTGGAGACACAGGGGCACTCCCCAGTTGTAGAGCAGTTAGAGACTGAGAAGGTCATCCAGCCAGAGCAGAATGATGATGCAAATAAAGATCAGCCTAATGAGAAACAGTCTGCAGAAAACACTACTGAAGCAAAGGTCATCTTACTTCAATTCCTTTATCCACAACGCCTGTTAAGCATAAATGGATAAAGCAGCTCACCAAATTCATGGAAGTGTTTAAAAGTTACACATCAATATCCCATTTGCCGATGCCTGAACAAATGCCCAGCTATGAAGTTTATGAAAAGACATACTATCTCAAAAGAGAAGATCGGTCGATTTCGGAACGCTTAACTTAATCGAGAATGTAAAGGCATACTCAGGAAGCCGCAAAAACTTAAAGACTCCGTGCGCTTCACTATTCCATGCACCATCGAAATGCTATTTTTGAGAGAGCCCTATGTGAGTTTAGCGCCAAAGATTAATCTCATGCCTCGTTTATTTTTAAACGCTGGGGATTAGGTGAGGCCCGCTCCACTACAAATACTTCACTGGTCGACAGACTAAGCATCCGAGAGGTAATGTAAGATGTCTTAGTAAAGGTTGATAAGTTTATCTTCCCAAAGATATTTCATTGTATTTAATATGGAAGAAGATAAAGAAATACCCATAATCTTGGGTAGACCAAGCTTCAGAATCTGGTGTGGCAATGGGATTTGATGTTCGGGAGGTGGGAGAACTCGAAATTGAGAGCTAGACAGATGAAGTCAAGTTCAACGTGTTTCGTCGTGTGGAGACATCCCAAAGTGTGATACTTGCTTCGGCGTAGATAGTAGAGGTTATAGAAAACAGGCCAAAGTGGTCTCACCGACTTTCGAGGCTAGCCTAAATGAGAATGATCGAGAATATGAGCGACTTAAGCAAAGAATATGTAAAACGGTTGATTCTTTTGGACTCAATAGGAAGGAAATACTTCGAATCTTTAGGTGAAGGAGCTAAAACACTAGTGTACCATCATCTAATAACAACCACCCAAGACATGAACAAAACCCCTACCTACCATTTAAAGTATGCATACTCAGTAAAGATCCACTCTACCAAAGGATTATCTCAAAGATCTTCGATCGAACTGGAAGAGGAGAAATTATTGAGGGTCCTTAGAGATCACAAATGCTCTGATGTCTCTATTGATCTCAAAGGGATTCGCCTTCCATGTGCATGCATCGTATTCGTCAAGATGGGCATAAACCTTCAAAGCAAGCACAGAGGAGGTCGAACTGATCACGAAAGAGGTAGTCGAAGAGGTATTGAAATGGTCGGATACTCAAAATTTATCCTATTTCGCATGCGTTGCATGGGTTAGTCCGGGCTCATGGTACCAAGAGCAGGAACCAATCTGGCCATAAGAATCGAGAACAACATTATCGCCAAGGAATAAATAACGTGGAGGATTTGTATTACCATCGAAATCGAACAAAGCCACTTAAAAGATCATTTCCATTGCCATTTCTGGGGGATCAAATGCCGGATCGATTAGCTTGGCCATGAATACTATCGCTGATGGATACTCCTACTACAATCAAATCGCTATACCAAGATCGTGGAGAAGACGACATTCATTATGTCCCTATGGACATTCGCATCTCAGCGATGTCTTTCGATCGTGCACGCAATCGTTAACATTTCAACGATGTAGATGGCCATTTTCTCCGACATGGTTGAGAAGACAATCGAAATCTTCATGGATGATTTTTCGGTATTTGGTAATTCATTTGACAACTGGTCTGAGAATTTCCGAGATCACTATAAGATGTGAAGAGTACTCAATTTAAGACTAATTGGGAGAAGTGCCATTTTATGGTACAAGAGGGTATTGTACTCGGTCATCGAATTTCAGCAAGAGGAATAGAGGTGGACAGAGCAAAGATTGAAGCAATTGAAAAATTACCTCCACCCTCATCAGTAAAAGGGATCAGAAGTTTTTTAGGCCACGCTGGATTCTATAGGCGTTTCATCAAAGATTTCTCTCAAATTGCTAAACCGCTGTCCAATCTTCTGGTCCAAGGGACCCCATTTGAGTTTGATTCGCGTTGAGCTCAGATGCATTTTCGTGTTGAAAGATAAGTCAAGTCGCCCCTATCATAGCCCCGCATCGGGTCCTTCCCATTTGAACTTATGTGTGATGCCACCGATGTTGCGATTGGGGCAAAGTCGTAAACGAGAAAATTTTCAAGGTGTATTTACTATGTGCGTAACCTTGAATGATGCTCGCTTGAATTATGCCACTACGTAGAAGGAACTTTGCTATTGTTTTCGCTTTTGACAAATTCAGCCTTATTCGATTGCAACAAGGTGGTAGTCCACACTGATCATTCTCGGCCATTAAATACTTCGATGACTAAAAAGACGCCAAACCCGATTAATCCTGGGTTCTTTGTCGCAAGAATTTGATGTCGAGATTAAAGACAAGAAAGGCACTAGAGAACCAGTGGCGCATCATCATCTTTCACGATTGAGATGGGCAAGCGATGATATTTCAGTAAATGATGACTTTCCGCATGAGCGAATCCTAGCTATTGAAGACAAGTGCGCTCATGTTTTGGTGACACGGAATTATTCGTAGCCAAGGTATTCCCTCCGACTTAACTATCAACGTAACGGCCGCACATCCGAAAAACACTACTATCGGGAGGAGCCAATTTACAGACACTACAACATCAGTAGATCCCGAGATGTGTGCCCAAGATGAAATGAATGCGATAACACCGAACCACTGCCACTCTCTACCATGTGGTGGACATTTTGGTGGCCAGAGAATGTACCGCCAAGGTACTTCCAATCAAAGCCATCACTGACGACCAAAGACGCCAAGCATCATTCATATCCACACGTGATTAAATGTCAACGATCGGGGAGTATTTTCCTAGAAAGGACGACCGCCTATGCACCCCATTCGAAGTAGAACTGCTCGACCTACGGGGATAGATCGCGGACCATTTCCATCTTATAACAACCTCGTACATGACCACGCCGCCATCAGTGTGTCAGCCGGCCAGTTTATCTCACCACAAACTTATTATGGTCGTGACTCGGCATTTTTCACCATGATGATTTCATCGACGGATCCTCTGCACCCATCACATACTGTACCTCATTTGCACAGATACCATATGTTCCGAAAAAGCACAACACCATATCCTCTGATATCAACCTACATCAACGGTCAGCAGAAAAATAACTATAAACAACTGATCTGATGATGCTTAACGCCCCAAAGAAGATTGTTCAAAGATTCGAGATGCACTCATGCTGACCAATGCGCTTAACATCCGAAATGTCGCCTTCTCAATGATTATATGGTACACGCCGATCTTCCAGAATTGAGTTGACTTGAAACACATCGGCAATCTTAATTGAATGATGGATAACATTTAAATGCGAGGTTATTATTACATCGAACTGAGTACTGAATCGAACAGCGTTTCATGAAATGCCCGTGATTTATATAAGACAAAATATGGTACCATAAAACATTATTGTAGAATTCAGGCTGACAACAAGTTCTCTTGTTTAATTTCGCTCAAAACACTTTCCAAAAATCAAGTCTAGATGGTCCAGTCTTCTAGCTGTCAGACTACAAGTCTACCATGGCGATGAGATTTACATATCCCGAGAAGGTATATCATACGACTAATCTAATCTTACTGGGTTTCTGATTTCGAGTATGAAGTTCCATATGATACAGTATCACCCTTCGACCGCATCGATAAAGAATGTTATAGTAATAGTTCTCCTGCCCCGAGCACATTGAGATTCAGGTCACGAAATAATCGACATTAAACATAGCGCTGTGGAGGTAACCGTTTTTCTAAATTTTTCCTTCAGCTAAATTTTTATCGGTCGCTTTCAGTTACGTCGGCTTGCCGATTTTGTCCGTAGCTTCCCAGATTCTTTCGGGTTGTTTACCAGATCGCAGCCGCAGGACCGGCGTAGATCCGCTATATGCAGAGCGCATTACAAACATCCGTAGATTCATATCGACACGGCTGTGCTTAATGTGCATTTTAAGCTCTTCTCTCGTAACGCCGCTGACGCCTCAACGCCGCGACGTCAATTTACCTTCTTCTTCGAACGCCGACGCGATTTCTGGTGCTCGAACGCCGCGACGCGGATCCCAACGTCATGACAAAGATTTTTGGAACGACTTCGGAACGAAGCGACAGAGAATCAACGCCGCTAATGCCGCTCGGGCCGGCAGATTTCGATCGCCGCCACGCCGTTAATCAACGCCGCTGATGTCGCATATGTCCTCTCCAGAACGCCGCACGCCGCCCCCGCGGCGCCCAAATCCTTCATTTGTTGTTCTTACCCTAATCCTTGCTCAACCCTACCTTCCGCCCACTGTCTACTCGCTCTCTTGCTACGATTCACACTTTCCTACTCCACGGAGCCAGATTTTGGCTTCTCCGACACCCTCACAGACAATTGACCAAAGATATTAATCACGCACTCATCACCGCCCCCATCAGACCGCCTTGCCTCATATTTCCCAATTACACTCCACTTTGTGTCTCGCACTGCTTACTATCGTTTCTAAAGCCTGCAGACCCTTTTAGGTTCACATATTTGTGAACGACATTTCGTTTATTTTAGGTCGGTCACGTAGGTCACTAGTGCAATTTAGTTAGTCTTCATTTTTTTAGCACTCTAGGTGTCGGTTTCTCTGTTTCCAGCCACTGGGGTGCCACATTGGGTGACAAAGTGTATTCCATCCTAGAGCTCAATGTCCGGAAAAGGCGTGGTTACTGGCTTCGGCTCCAGCCGCTTATGATCTCGACTTCAACATTACAAACACACGGTTCGTGATCGAGGGTGTCACTAACCCGTTTCTGTGGCACCATTTGTAAGAACTGTCGGTTCATTAAGGAAAAGGGTTTCCACCAATTCCGATGATTTTTCCAAGACGATCGCGCTATGGACGGGCGAAAGACTTTGCCAACCAATTTCATCCGAAATTACGAGTGTGGTGCGCGAGAATATACTATAATCCACCCATGTCGCCAAGAAAGTCAGATGAGGAGCATTGGTCGACTCAGCAGTCGATCACGATATTATAGCCTGGATCATGTCCCTGGTCAAGTGACGGCTTACGAGCACCCCGACTAATTCCGAGATCATTCTGTGGCCGACTAATGGCCGGGCAGTGGAAACTCAACAAGGAAGGCCACGCAGCCCACTTCAAGCGCCAAACATTCGCCTTTATCCTCAGCACCGCATCACTTCATCACGCCGCCTCATTCACGACGAACGGTGTAGCGAACGCCGCGTGCCTCGCCAACTATGCCATCATTCGTGATATCCTCGATGGTCAGCGTGTTTATAGAGGACGCTATCCTCCATAACCGACGCTAAGATGTAATTCAGCACTCCTTCCTCATTTTTCGCCGTAAATGAGTCGGTGCCCTCGATGACAATGAGGCGTGGCTACACCATCAAGGCTACGCTTAAGAGAGACAAACCGGTGTGCCACGGAACGAGCAACCCACACTCGCCATGAGCCCCGACGAGACTAGCCTATGACTATCGCCTGCTTTTGACTCGGGCGATCCCCAGTGGGGACATTGGCCGCCCTGCCCCATCCACCTCCACCACCACCACAGCCTCACTGAGGCGCCTCCTCAAGTCCCCACCACCCCGAGGACCCTGTTCCCATCGGGTACTTCACGCATTCTCAGATTCAGACCCAGATACCCAGTCTTCATCACCCAGATACGGAGGGCGCCGCGCCGATGTGAGTACAAAGGTCAGCCAATCAGCCACTATTCTTCACAGAACAGCCCTCCAGCCCACCCTTGCTCGATTCTCAGATTTCACCAGCCACCACCGCAGCGATGTCAAGCCACCAGGAGTTATCTTCACCCCTCATCAAGATTTATCACAAAGGAGGACACTGGGTTTTTTTTGCTTCGGGGGGGTATGTTTCAGATCGAGTTTTCTTTGATTAGTTTTATGTTTTGTTTGCATTTTTGTACTATTAGTACATTTCCTCTGTTTAGTTTACACTTGTTATCTAGGATGTTTGCTTCAGGTTTAGCCGCTGCCTGTGTTTTAGGCATGTCACATATATGTGTAGTGGTGTCGTGTTTAGGGGAGGCCGCGTATGTGATGCCATGCTTTAGAGTAGGGATCACATTTTTAGTCAACACTTGGCAAATGTAAGAAAAAGGCAACTGTCGCTTTTTGAATGTTCGGGAATTAGGTTGAATAGGAGGGGGAGGCATAGTGAATCACCTCCGGTGATTCAAGAAACCATTTCCCAAGGAGTCTATCACATTCACACACAGATGATCTCTAGGGTATGCATAGGTACCGAGCCCGACTACTAAGATTCAACAAACCTTGGGAATTTCTAAACACTAAAGAGATGGGACACCGTCAATAAAAGAGGAATGCCTTCGAGCCCCAAATGAAAAAAAAGAAAAAAAAAAGAAAAAAATTAGAAATAGACAGGGAGTTTCCAATCTAATCCCTTACGTCCCAACACCAGCATTTCCTTAAAGCCCAATGCCCCCGAGCTAACCGGTCAGAGTCATTGACTCACCAGCTCACATGTGGCGAAGATGGAAGTTTCATTGAGCTTAGGCCCTTAGGTTTATTGAGTGTTCTGGGTGACGCTCGAGGGGAATTGAATGCCTATGTCTCTTAACCAACCGGTGGGAGTCACTCAACTAATCCTCACATGGACACTTTAACATGCAACCAAGGGGCACTAGTTTTGTTCTATGTGGCAGTAGATATATTAGATATTACAAGCAAAAGGTCTATCCTCAGTTAGATTTTCCCAATTAGTGAGTTTAACTCAAGTTCGGGGGGCGCTTAACCTAAGCATACACTATGTCATTTCTTTATACGCATAGATCATTGGGAAAGGCCATCGAATATATCGTAGGTCGAGACATCGCACTTCGCACCGAAGCTCAACTAGTTCATTCCCACATCAACACCTTTAATCCGTGAACTTCAAAATGTAACGGCAGAGGTGTGAACAGCCTAATCTTGATCCCCTCTATCTATCAAAGATGTGCAAAGACTATTTTGTGTTAGACTATAACAAAGCAGAGTGTGTGTTGTTTTAGATTTCCGCCCGTCAGACAAGCAAGAAACTAAGTTCAGGGGTGTGATGATTTAAAACACTCGATTATATCCGTGTCGTTTTCTGCTATTTTATATTTAATTCGTAGTTTTCGTGGTCGACACTTATCGGTAATCGTGTGTAATACAGTAATCAAAAGAGAGCTGAGGAAATTTCGGAGCGTAAAGAGGCAAAGTGCATAAGGACGGCCGCACGTCAGACGCCGTGGTCAACCAATATAAAGTCAACAAAAGGCAACATCGCGTTCAACGCCGCGACGCTCTAACGCGACGTCGCCAAGCAGTTTCTCCTCTCTCAATCATTAAAAGGCAAATGGGACCGGATTGTAGGACGGAGATCGGGAGTCGCACGAACCAGCTGCCGCAAATCAGAGCGCCGACATCGATCTCAAGAAGCATTCGTGATTTATATTCTTCCTTGTTTCTGATATTGTGGAACCCATGATTTATATATCGCTATTGGTATTTTCTTTATTCATGATGCTCTTAGATCTAGTACCTAGGGTATTGTTAACCTCGCTACATTTGGAATGGATTAAAGTTTATTAATTTATATTATTCATCGATGGCGATTTATTATCATTCCGCTTACATATGTGGATCATTTATACGGTAATGTTTGGCCAAGATAGTATGATCATAATAGAGATCCGAGATTCGAGAGATGAGGATATCTAGTGATATGAGAGAGCGCTCAAGTTGATCTGCAATGGAGATATCCCATCCCAAAGGTGGCAATTATATGGAAGACACATTTCTGAGTACCAGTCAGGCAGAGATACACTCAATTTCCATTGACAGATAGGGCGAATACACCTCGAGAGAGGTATCTCGTATAAGATCACCTTGCCATTAATAAATCATAAACAGATCAACATATCACCTTTAAGAAATAATCCATCAAAGTGGCAGAGACACTACTCTACCTCCATCACATAAGAATTCTTTCATCAGTTTGTTTATTTTATTTCATACATTAATAACCTTATACACAAATACATACATCCGTGATATTTTAGTGCTAACCCCCAGTCAACCCATCTATCCCACGATCGATATCCGCACCATCGGGTATGATCAGACATTGGGGCGACACGCGCACTACACACAGCGCATACTTTGCCACACCACGCTGCCTCATCAATGCATAGATACAAGATGTTCCTCCCTACCCCAAGACAGCCAAAGGACACGTATCAGGCTCGGTACCTCACAAGCACCTAAGATCGCGCAAGGCGCAGAGGTTGTGAGCATAGGTCGACGCAGAGGTCGTGGGCCACAGGCTCGGGCACCCCAGTGGACCTGTGGGCATGCCCACGCTTATAACACCATCGATCGAGTCATGACGCTTAGCTATCCAGGGTATGTTTTTGTTATCTCGCCTATGGGCAAGGATATTATTTGACTATGGTGCATCACATTCATTCATTATTGCATCGTGTGTGAAAGAGTTGGGCTTAGAGATTAAGACCTTGGAAAAGCTATTGTATGTAAGTTCTCCTCTCGGGACAAGGGTGATAGGCAATGATATACTGGTCTGTGAGTTAGAATCTCCGATTCTACTCACCTGCGGACCTGGCGTGGTCGCGGATATGTCCGAAGTTTGATGTTATTCTCGCATGGACTGGTCGACAGATTAACGAAGTCGTTTATCAATCGCAATCGAGCAGTTAAATGCCTGGCCACGCGACGGGTCTCGTACATGCTTCAAGGATAAGCATAGTACCTTACGCCTGCACTATGCATGACTTCGTACGGCATGACAGGGTCAATAGCAAGCCTTACCTTGGAGGATGAGGTGAGACATGATGTGAGTCTACCTCGAGTAGTCTACGAGTACGAGGATGTTTTCCCAAATGAGTTACTTGGATTACCTCCACCGAGGGATGTAGACTTCTGCATTGAGTTACACCCTAGTACGTCGCCCATATCTATGACTTCACAAAGGATGGTGCCGGTTGAGTTACAGGAACTCAAGGTCTAGATACAGGAATTATTGGACAGGGGTTTCATTATACCAAGCACTTCATCTTAGGGCGCTCCGGTTCTATTTGCGAAAAAGAAGGATAAGACCCTTCGACTGTGAAACCCCTATTGAACTAGGTTACGATCAAGAATCAATATCCCTTACCAAGGATTGATGATCCGCTTGAGCCAGAGGGCGCACAGCCTCACCTGCGCGTGCATCTTGCACTAGCTATCACGCTGAGGGTCAGGAGGCAGACATCCCTAAAACAACATCTCGTGATGTCGTATTTGGGCACTTCGAGTCTGATAAAGATGCCTGGGTCGATTTAATGCGCCAAGAAGATTCACGGATCTCAAGTATGCTAGGGTATTCCAACCTAATGAGACTGGCTTTGTGGTGGTCTTTGTTGATGACATCTCGATCTACTCCCAAATGAGGAGGAGCATGAGGGATCACTTGAGAATCGTTCAGCCCTCGCAGAACATTCTCATGAGTATGAAAAGTTCGCAGTTAAGGAAGCTGGGCTCACCGAGGTGAGATTTTCGGGGACATGTAGTATCGCCCCGTGGTGTCTCAGCTGGACTCTGAGAAGGCCGAGGTAGTTATGAGCTGGGAGAGACCAAAGTCGCCGAGATATGCGCCAGTTGGTAGGGTATTACAGAGGTTCATCGAGGACTTCTCCCGACTAGGCCGCACCATGACGAGGCCGACCTAAAGGGGGTTAAGTTTTAGTGATGACTTGTGAGCGAGCATTCCATGAATTGAAAAGGAGGTCAGACTTTAGTCTTATTCGATAGTCCCGAAAGGGATCGTATGTACACAGCGCGGTACTGCGGACGTCAATGACTGCTGACCGAATGTTTTGATGCATCCAGAGGGTCAGGGCTTATGGTTGTAGATAGTCGAAGAACTACGTTTTTAAATTAATTCCATGCATGATATGGAGTTGGCAGCCATAGTCTTTGCTTTAAAGATTTGGCACCACTATCTGTACGGTGAGAAATTTGAGGTGTTTTCAAACCATAAAAGTCTAAAATACATCTTCACCCAGCGGGACCTAAATATGAGGCAGCGCAGATGGATGGAGTATCTAGAGGATTATGACTTCACTTTGCATTACCATCCGGGTAAGGCAAATGTGGTGGCTAATGCACTAAGTCTAAGTCATGGGAATACCGCCAATATACTTTCCCGAGTGGCAGATGTCGAGGATTGTGGGACAGCTGGGATCGGCAAGAGTAATGATTAAAGCTCGTGGAGCGTTGTGAGCCTGGTGGCTAAATTCTCCCACCAAGCAAAGGATTGGAGTCCTGTGTGGACAAGGATGTAGAGTTTGTGTCCATCAAGCGACAAGTGTACGCCAAGTACAAATGATGAGGCCAGGCCATTCACACGTAGGCGATTCAGATAGTGGACGGGTCAGCGAATTCCCTAGTCGACCGATTGAGAGGTGAGATCCCCGTGGAGTTCCAATCACTTCCTATTTGCAATGCATCCAGCTCAAGATGTACCATGATCTTCGCTTCGTAGTATTATTGAATCCGGGATGAAGAGACACGGCTGGGATTTCATTCAACTGTCTTATGTGCCAACACGTGAAAGGATGCAGCACCGTGAGGACAAATGGCTACCCAGCCATTAAAGGCAGCGTATCTGAAGGAACATGTCACAATTGACTTTGTGACTCACTTTCCACTAACAAGCATTTTAAGCACGATGTAGTATGGGTGATAGTGGACCGACTCAATTAAGCTCAAGACATTTTCTAAGAGGCCACATAACCTTCACACTGTGAGAATTCGCAAGTCGTATATACGGGAGATAGTCCGACTACATGGAGTGCTAGTCTCTATTGTGTTGGACAGAGATCCCAGGTTTACGACTCACTTTTGGAAGAGTTTCCAGAGGGCCATGGGAACACAATTGGTGATGAGCACTGCTTTTCATCCACAGACTGACGGCCACGGAGAATCATACAAAAGGGGAGGACATGCCGAGAGCATACGCCTGATCTCAAGTGGTAGCTAGAATATATTTTCCTTGGTTGAGTTTTCCTATAACAACAGTTATCAAGCGAGTCTATAGATGGCACCCTATGAGGCTTTATATGAAAGGTAATGCCGATCTCCAGCTTGTCAATCAGGGGAGATCCACCACGTCCGGATTTGATTAGAGACACCTCCGAGAAGGTGAATTCGATAATGAAGAGTCTTCTCACTGGGCCGCAGCCTACTTTAAGAGTTACGCCGAGCAGATTCAAGTGATCACCTCTAGAGTTCGAGTATGTGATCATGTTCCTCTAAAGTGATGCCTAAGCAGGGACACTGTTCTATAGCTGGAAAGCTATTGCTAAGGTTTATTGGGCCTTTCGAGGTACTCGAGAGGATGGGTGCAGTTGCCTATTGGTAAGCATTGTCGTCGAGTTTATCAAGTGTCCACGAGGTATTCCATATCTCCATGCTTCGAAAGTATACCCCAGATTCTACCTTAATGTGGCCGGATCGAGAGCTTCGTTGTTAATGCAGATGGGATCCTCACAGAGGGACCTCGAGCGCATTTCGATAGCCGAAATCAGGTTTTGCGACGTAAGACTGCGGAGGTATTAGTGAAGGTGTTGTGGCAACGACCGAGGAGTCAAGGAGGCAACACTGAACACGAGGACATCGAGCGCGCATCGTATGATCCTTTCCTCTTTTAGATGAGGTATCGCGGGTTTTAGCCACAAATGTTAAATGACTGTTGCATATGCATGTGATAATATGTATATGTATTTGAATTTCGGGACAAAATTCTTTTAAGGGGGGAAGAATGTGAAAACCCGGGTAATGTGAAACAATAGGTTACCATTACAGTATAGACTGTGAGTCTGGAAAATTCTCTAGATCTCGGACTACGACGTGGATCACGTCGTTGAGTTCGTCTCACGAAATCTATATACATAGTTGAATTTCGTTGAATTCTGAGATAGTTGGAATTTCATGTATTTTGAGGCGAACGGACGAATCACAAAGTGTCACTTGGCAGGAGGGTGCGGTGCCATGTGGAACTAGAGGAGAGGACACTTGGCACATGAGTGGAAGCCAAGTGTGTCATGCTCTTTAACTTTATGCATGGAATTAGTGGAAACATGGAGGTATGAGGAACACATGGCATGTTGATTTCATGTGTTAGAAGCGACTATGAGGGGAATTTTGTGAACCCAAAAGAGTTCAAAGTGGTTTTGAGTAGCGGTGGACGCCTGCATCGAAGGGTTGGTAGGAGGAAGGAGAAAAGAAAAAGAAAAGAGAGGAAAGAAAGAAAGGGGAAAAAGAAGAAAGGAAAGAAAAGAAGAGAAAGAAAAGAAAAGTTAGAGAGAAAGGAAAGGGAAGGAAAGGAGCTGCAGGTGTTTTCGCCTCGCGGGGGCGGCTTGTTCCGCCCAATGTAGGGTTTTCTCCTACCATGGCTAGTCCGTTTCGATAGCCATCCAATGGCCATGTCGTGAACTCTTGCTGAAGGGTTTGTTCAAAAATGTAGCTTTGATCAAACCGGTTAGTGATGAGGACTTGCTTTGGTTTTTTCCTCTGTGGTCTCAAACATAGTTCTAGAACATGTTATAATTGATGGAAAATATGGACTAAATATAGTTCATATGTGTTGGAAAAATGTGAGCTGGAAATAACTTGCAAATAGGTTGTGTATGCTGTTTTTCCTGGGTTATGACCAAAAAAAAAAATCCAGATTGCTTAATGAATAACATGTTGTTATATGTGTGTTTGTGCTGGAAAATATGGACTAAAAATAGTTCATATGTGTTGAAAAATCTGAGTTGGAAATAACTTGCAAATAGTTTGTGTATGCTGTTTTTCCTGGGTTGTGACAAAAAAATCCAGATTGCTTGATGAATAACATGCTGTTATATGTGTGTTTGTGTTGGAAAATATGGACTAAATATAGTTCATATGTGTTGGAAAAATGTGAGCTGAAAATAGCTTGCAAATAGGTTGTGTATGCTGTTTTTTTCCTGGGTTGTAACAGAAAAAAATCCAGATTTGCTGGGTGAATAACATGTTGTTATATGTGTGTTTGAAATATGAATATGGATTGTGTATGGGTAGAAATTACATGCAGTAGATGTAGTTGCCCATGATGCTGGTATGAAGCATGATTTTTGAGTATTCCATGTGTTCCTTTGTATGCATGTAATGTAAACTCCATGTAGTAGCATTAACATTTCATGTGCACGAGACATTGCGTGAGTCGGTGTGAGTGCATGAAATGGCTTGTGAACAAGTAGTTTTATTCGAAGGGTTGTCCAACAATATTTCTCGGAGTATGTCCACTAAATTATATCGGAGGGTTGTCCACAATATTTCTCGAAGCATGTCCATTAAACTATATTTCGGAGGGTTGTCCAATATATACTGATTTTCAGAGAATGTCCAATGAGTTTCAAAAACAAAAATATTTTGTTTTGAAAAAGCAAATTCCATACATGGAAAATGCATGTGTGAGGGAGTCGGTGAGGACTCGAGACATGGGGCATGACATGTAGACATTCATTTAGAAATATGCAAATTTCATCAATGTGTGTGGATGTGAATATGGCATTGCATGTGCACTTAGGTTCAGAGCAGCCCTTGTAGGAGATTTTCTCTAATGCATCGCCTATCCCACGTCTCACCATTTGGCTTATTCTCCGGTTTCAGTATTCTCGAAAACATCCGCTTGATTTTTGTAAATTGAGGAGTTTTGTAATAAAAACTTAATTTTGAAATTGTTTAGTTCATTGTTAATGGTTTCCCATAATTTATAATGTATGAAAAAGGTTGATAAATTTAAAAAAAAAAAAAAAGACCCTTGGGATTTGGGGTGTCACAACAATAGTTATTAGGTGAGTATACAGATGACACCCTATGAGGCTTTATATGGGAGGCCATGTCGATATCCGATTTATTGGATAGAGGTGGGCGAGCGTTCCATCACTGGTCCGGATTTGATTAGAGACACCTCTGAGAAGGTAGATTTGAAATGAAAGCATCTTCTCATGGCTTAAAGCCGACAGAAGAGCTATGCTGATAGACGGCGTCGACCTTTAGAGTTTGAGGTGGGTGATCACGTCTTCTTGAAGGTGATGCCTAAGAGAGGAGTGGTCCGATTCGGAAAGCGAGGGATGCTAGTGCCGAGGAATATTGGGCCCTTCGAGATACCCGAGAGGGTAGTCACATTTGCATATCGATTGACGCTACATCCGAGTTTATCAGGTGTCCATGAGGTGTTCCACGTCTCCATGCTCCAGAAGTATACTCTAGATCCAGCCCATGTAGTGGATTAGGGAGAGATTATAGTTGATACTGATGGGACCTTCGAGGAGGGACCAGTTTGTATCTTGGATATCCAGGATCAGGTTTTGCAATGCAAGACCGTGCGGCTAGTGAAAGTGCGATGGCAACATTGAGGAATGGAGGAGGCAACTTGGGAATGAGAGGACACAATGCGGGCCACCTATCCTTTCCTATTTGAGGATGAAGGTGCTGTCTAATATTGAAAGTCTAATATTGGAACTAGAATAAATATTGTATATGCATGATTTGTGTATACGATATGAATTTCGAGATGAAATTCTATTATGTGTGGAAGAATTGTAAACTGTGAAAATCCCATTTTTTTGAAAAATGGTAAAATAGTGATTTTGGTTGGAAACCATAAATTTTCTAGATCTCAGATGACGAAATGGATTTCACCATTGAATTCGCTCTCGAAAATCTAAGCATTCTGTCGAATTTCACCAAATTCCTGGGACAAACATAAATTTCACGCTTTTCTCGAGAGACCGAAGTGTCAAGTGACACATGGCATGAACCATGTGGTGCACTTGTGTGAATGGCCCACATTAAGCCAAGTGGAAACTAGAGGAATTAATGGGAAAGCAAAATAAGAAAAGAAAAGAAATTAAGAAAATTGTGGAGATGACAAGTGGCATGGAGGAAAGTGAGGGGGGGAGTTTCCCCCACTTTTGGTCAAATCCAATGGGATAAGAACCAAAGGAGAGAAAGGAAAAAAAAAAGGAAATGGAGTAGAGAGAAAGAGAGAAAAAGGAAGAAAAAGGGCTTTTTGCTTCTCTCTAAGATCTACGAAAATCGGGCCGTCGGTTTTCGTCAGAGCAAGAGGTAAATTTATCTACGCAATGAGAGCTTCGCGTGGATATGAGAATCTAAGGTTTTCGTCAAACTCCAAGAGGTAGGGAATTTTTCTACTTGGATTATTTCTAGCCTAAAAGCCATTTAATGACATAGGTTTTCTTCGGGGTCGTGACTGGCCATGTGATTTAGTTCAAAGATTTTGGGACTTAATATTGAAAATTTTTAGATCAGTTCTGTGACAATCCTTGATGCTGTCGAGATTTGGTTTCGATCTCCTTATGACCTGATGTCTTTGAGTTTTTGTCATGGTGTTTGGTAACACGCTGATTCTATGATCTAATAGAACTCCAAAATGGTTCATAGCCGTGAAGGAACTGTGAGGTGCCTTGTTTTTATGGGTTCGAGATTGGGGCCATTTTTTGTGTTGTTGCTTGATTGAATAACATGTTGTGTGTGAAAATATCATGTTGATATATGCTCTTTTGATGGATGTGAATTATATGTAGAAAATATAATTATCCATGTTTCGTAATGTTGTATGTAGCCTCATTATGCATGTAACATGATATAACATGAAAATGGCATATTCGCACTTCATATGCATGGGACATCGCATCGAAGCTCTGGGTGTGCATGGTATTGGTTATTCTGGATGCTCTGGGTGAATGTGTGGTGAGCTCTAAGTGGGACGACATCCAAAATTGAGACTCACAGTCGCATAACATTAAAATAAATAAATATATGTGTGTTGGGTGAAGCAAGATGGGGTAGATTTCCCCCAAAGGTGAAAGACCCAAATTTTATTCTTGGTTAGACATATGTATCCAACAATGAAAGTTCGCGAAAGTTTCGCACGTAATGGAACGTGAAGTGGAGACCTCCCGTAAATTCTACCCACAAAAAACACACGGGATTTGATAAATTCAAATGAACATCGAGGGTCATTCATCGGGTTAGTCATCGGTGAAACACCACGATCGGGTTTTCACACTCAGGAGGCGTAGGTCAACTTCGCTTACTCGCACGCAGGAGTCTCACGCACGCCGATACGGAAAAATTCCATGTGATCAGATTTTCGTGATGGAATGTGGTATGATGTATGCGTGTCATTGCATGTGCATTTTAGGTGGGGAGTAGCCCTCATAGAAGAATTTTTCTACTAGGCATTGCTTACCTCGTCATGTAGAAATATTTTTCAGGTACTGGAGGTACACAGGGAGCCGAAACAAGTCCAAGAGATAAATTGTGAAAAAGGCCGGTTTGTGGCCTATTTAGGTGTCTTGTAAATTCTGGATTGAATATCCAGTTTTGTTTATGTAAATAATAAGTTTTGTAATAAAAACTTAGTTTTGAACTTGTTAAGTGTATTATTAATGGAGTTTCTGGTTATATTGCTTGTGCAAATTGTTTAGAGGCAGAAGTATAGGAGGAAATGCATGGAAGAGAGTTGGAAGTGCAGAGGATGAAAAGGGATGGACTATTGCCTATTTCCGGTTCCCGTCAGGATAGAGCCGCACCCGCACGCTTGTGCGTGGCGATTGTGGTCTCCTGAAGGCGCGACTCGCTTTAGCCGCCGACCGCAAACCCCCACGCACGCACAAAGATGCGACAAGTGTGATAGAACCACACAAGACAGAGCAAGGCAAGGCTGAGCGCTACGACATCGCTCTTGGGGAGCGCACCGCTGCTGTGCGTGGTGGGACGAAGCCGGGCTCTATGTCGCACTAAGTTCTCTGTCGCATGGTTCCCAGCATGCTGAGACTCGGTCGCTACAGGCTTTCTCCAGCTTACAGAGCCTGTTGCCTCAGGTCGAGATAGTGGCCCTCTGTCGCAATAGTTTTTATCCTGGGCCAGGTGCTATTATGTTGTGATAGGGTTTTTTCCTTAGTCGCGATAGAGGTTTTGATGTCGCAACATGGTGGGCCAGGGCAGGGTGAAGCTATGTTACGACAGAGAAAAGTTGTGTTTCGATAGAGTCGATCACGATATGTCGTGGCAGAAATCCTACCGCACACGACGCAGCCAGCGCACAAAGACCAGACACGGCCGCGCCTAGCTACGATCGCTGCCGAGCTCAAGACGATGCACTCGGACAAAGGCGACCTGCTGACTCGTCGCGACAAACTTGTTCAAGAGCCAACAAAGGCACCGCGTTGTGCATCGCTTGAGTTCATGTTCATGGACATTGTTCACAAGAGGTTTTTCTAAAATTGGTTTCCAATTCAATGGGGCTAGAAAAAAAAAAAAAAGACCCCCGGGGATTTGAGGCGTCACACTTATTATCCTAGAGTTCTATGTTAACTTATCAAAGGACATGGGGAAACCTACCAATCCAATTCTTCAGGAATGTCACATGGACACACATTCAATTTCCTAGTATCATCAATCACACAAGTTGCCCTAACATTCCAGATAATAAGGTAAAGGTACCCGAGACCAATCAAATGGTCTCCATCGTCACTAGAGGAAAGGTCATAACGTGGCCGAATAATTACAAGCTTCACTCCTCCCATCTCACCTCCATATACTCTATCTTGCACAAGATTGCAATGTGCAACTGGTTGTTGACGACTTATCCCATGTGGTTTATAAAGAGTTTTGCTACCCTACTCTTCTAAATCGACATGAAGAGAAAATTCAATTTGGGTAAGCTGGTGTTCGAACACATTCTAGAACATGCCGAGAACGTGGCTTATAAGAAAGTGCTTGGGTATCCATCACTAATATATGGGATACAAAAACCCAAAAACCAAATCTTGTGACCCAAAGGACATCTTAGGGCCTCCAGTAATCGAGATGCACATCAGTCATAAGTTGTACAACGAAATCACCTATGAGATGTCCTTTCATGGAAAAAGGTGTCATTACAAGCGGCAAAGATGAAAGGGAAAGTCTCCAAGACCATTCCAGAGTCTGGACCAATTATCGCCTCATCAGGCCAACCTTCCCACCTCTATGTCGAAGAAGTCCAAACTTCTGGACAAGACCATCAGGTCCAATGAGTACATGTTAGCTCACCTCTATGAGCAACAACAATTGATGGAGTTACAACTCCAAGGCATTCGGAAGCAGCACAAGGAGATTACCTCTTTTGTAAAAGTACTAAAAAATTCCAAGGATGAAGACTTCATCTTATCCATGTCGAACAAAGATGGTATTAGGGGGAGTACACGAATCCCATACCGTCTCTTGTCCTCACCACTAGTCTGGACTCGATTCCAAAGACTGAAGTAAAACTCTCATCCACAATAAAGACTGAACTACCACCAGAGACAACATAACCTACTTTTGGGACCAAGACTGCTCACCATTTTCTATGCTTTCATCGTCACCAAAAGATATTTTGCCTAATGCTCAACTAAAGTCCGAATCAAGATGAGCAAAGTGGAGACATAGTGCTTCTAGACTTGCCATCTCCTCGATTCCTTACATTCTAAGTCCTTAACAAAATTGTATGGCTAGACATGTAAAAAGGGCAAACAAATAATGAAATGAAAATCCTCATCTTAAAAGTGTCAGTGACTCTTGTATCCCCTCTTCATCAGATCTTCGTCCTCCATTCTTTATTTGTAGATGTTTTGTTCGAAAAATAGAGACAAGGGGGAAGAAATCAGGGTTGAAGATTTGTCCATACCCTGCCTCAAGTGTTCTACAAGAAGATGTCTACCCTAGAGCCACAACTTGATGAAGCTTTGATGAAATATGTGTGAAGTCTCTAGTAAGACCTGTGTGCGGTTCTGTGATTAAGTCCTGCTCCACAATGCACTTGACATGCGACTTGGAATGAACTGGACTAGAGTAGAGCGTAAGGGACGTGAAGGCAACCTGAGCTCTGAGGCCATGAACTTGAGGAGCAAGTAATCGATGGGCCTAAGATAATTTTTGGTAAGTGGATAAAGATCAAATCAAGAGGATCTGGACTTCTAAGCTATCAAACCATAAATATAAACAAATTAGTATTCTATTCTGAAGAGGATAGTTGATCAGCAAGTTTCCTATCCCAGTTGTGATAGCTTAAAGGCAAGTACAGAAAAATAGATGGTAGGATTTGCATTCATATTAGGATAATGATCCAACCTTATCAAGACTTCCAAGAACAAATCTCATATAAATAGGGTGGCAAAGCCGAAAGTGAGTCAAGCAAAGTCTCGAACGTGTTGAATGAGGCACGGAGCGCGTATACTCTATTTTGGTGGTCAGACATTAAAAGGCTTTCACCTTGTGAAAGATGATGTTCTTTATTTCTTTCATCTTATATTGATGTACTGTGGGTTATAAAAGGATGCTTTTTGAGAGGGACAGAGAGTTCAACTAATTCCACTAGGAGCGATTAGGGCTCTCAAGAAGGGCTGGAGAGAAGGAGTCTCATATCACATAAGACTAATTGTAAACCTTGAATCAAAGTAGTAGAAATCTTTGCATTTGAGCACAACACCATTGACGTAGGCAATTGCCAAACCACGTAAAAGATTGTGTTTGCCTTTACTTTATTGCATAAACTTCATATCTACTCTGCACACACTAAGACCCACAAGGGAACTTTTGGACGACCAAGATCAAAGTTCGAATTAAAGATCACAATCCAACACCAAGGATCAGGATAAGGAACACACACTTATATCTGGAAAATACAAATTTCAAAAATTGTTCTCGATATTAGTTTTTAAAAATAGGAACTAAACATGCTCTAAGGAACCGGAAATAAATCTCATAAAACTCAAACTCAATGGGCATGTTTGGTTACTGTTTTTGAAAATTGTTCTTTAGAACAGTTTCTTAAAACACAAAGAACACCATTTTGATGTTATCTGAAAACTCTTCTTATTATCTAAATTTAAGAGCCGCGTTTCATGTGTTTTTAATAAGAAAGCAGAACCTAACGCGTTCTTCTTGCTTTTTTATATTATTCTTATTTTTTGAACAAAAAATAGTTTTGTAAACTATAACTGTTAGTAGCTCAATATATGTTTTTTTAGAGAGTTGATAGTGATTTTAAGGAAGTGTTAAACGATAAAAATTTAAATCATATATAATATTTTACATAAAAACATTTAAAAAACACTTTAAATACAAAAGAATACTTATTGATTCTCAAACTTCTTTATAATACCAAACTTGAAAGTCGGCTCACGTAATTCATTACACTTCAACCATATCCTCCTTTGATTCATTAAGTACAAGTTTGGTGTCATTGATACCAGTGGATTAAATTGAAAAATTAGTGAATGATTGAATCTTGTTTCAAGTCATTTGATATAATAGAATCACCAAATTAATATTGTACTTATCAAATATCAAATCCAAGGTTTTAGGATTACTCTACCATATATGACCTATTGTTATTATATTTTGTTTCTCATGTTTTTGTTAGGAACAAATATAATTCAAATCACGAACTTATATATTTTTAATTTCTAGTATTTAGATACAATATAAATTTCTTAGTCCTTAACAATAGGGAGAAACAAATAAAATGAGTTTGAATAAACATATGGACTTAATTTTTTGAATTTAAACATATTTTTTTATTTTCCTCTAATCTTTCTTTCCTTTCATTTTTCCTCTATATGTTCTTTCCTTAGCATGGCTCCATTTGAAACACATAAATTACTAGGGAAAACAAAAAAATACTAAGAAAAATGATTTTCTCATGTTTGATTTTATATGAAAAGTATAAAAGAAAATCAAATATAATCAGAATTCCTCGAAATTTTACATATTTAAAATTTTTTTATATCATTTTTAAATTTTAGTCTTTATATAATAGAGAGAAACAAATAAAACGAGTTTAAATAAACATATATAATTGATTTATTAAGTTCAAACCTATTTTTTATTTTTGTTTGTAATTTTTTTCTTCGGGTTTTTCACTCTATTTTCTTTCCTTTGTACTTTCAAAATAAATAAAAAACGGAGTCTTAAAGTTTACCCCCTAATTTTTAATCCTAACTCCGCCACTGCATAATGGGCTACTAATGTTTATTTGCTAATTCCAATTGCTTTATATTTTTTTGAATTTTATTATAAATTACAAAAGAATATTTTGTTTTTATATTATATTCATACACTATTGCATCTATTTTATTACTTAAAATTTTATTTTTTTATAGTAAACAATTTCTTTTTTGATAATTTTAAGAATATTAAAATAATTTTTCACATAGTTAAATGATTTTATTTGCTTTGAAACCTCTAGCTGTTCCTCCCTTATTATCTCTTTCTTAATTCCTATTTGTTGTATAGAGTGGATTTTTTTATCATTATCGCTCAAATCATCAATCTAATTACTTTCTTCCCAAATAAGGGGCTTTTTTTTTTCCAATTAAGTGGTTTTTTCCATAGTGATTTAGGTTTGCCTTTGTTTTTTTTTTTTTCATGTTTTTATTATTGACCTATTGCAATGTGTTTTGTCGCTGACTTGTTACGACGGATAGTTATGTCATCAATAGTTAGCTTCTTCATGGGTATTCTGTTGATAGCTTTAATAAAGAAAATTTCGATTCAATGAATAATATCAAATCAACCTGCTCATTAAGATAATAAATATGTAATCTGTACTGCAGGCTTCTCGGACATCAAATATATAGGTATTAAGCCAATCATTTTTACTATTAGTCTGGATGTTGTATTATCCTTTAAAGTTTTTAGTCCTTTTGATTATATATTTTTATTGATTATATTGATAACCTGAATCAATAAATTTATCCTCTTAAAAAACAAACATTTTTTTTCACATAATTTCAACGAAACAAAGTAACTGAGTTAAAAGAATAATTTAACAAGTAGTGGTGTCGAATCAATTGGAACAAGCTTTAAGAAATATTCTTGACTTTTTCTTCTTGGAAGTTAACATTTAGCGTAACATTGATTTATGCCTAAAAAATAATTGAGTCGTTGATTAAAGAGTCAAATTAATAATGAAGGTTGAACTTTAGCTAGCTAATTAGTGACGTATGCTATTACATACAGCAAACCCAATAGGGCAAGAGTTTGGTTACTTTATAAGTAAGAAACCTTGTAAAGCATGGATTGCCATTTACAGTCATAAACTCCTATGTTAGATTTTCAGTCTATAAATAGACAATTCTCCCTGCCAACCTTATAATATCTTCTCCAGGCCTTTGCACACATACTGAGGTGTTCTTTCTCTGTCTCTAACAATTAGTACACTCACACAAATGTATCGCGACTAGACAATTTCAAGCGTCATGTGTCAAGAGATTAGTAAACCCAAGTAATCCTTTTCGCGGACATATTTAATTTTCATCGTGCACTTATTCAGTCGTGAATCAAATTTTTGAGAAACAGACATCATCCTCTTCTAAAGCATAATGTGAAAATCATTCCCATAAGACTCGAATCCTGACCTCCCATTTTATACACACTTCCAAACATCGAGCATTTTATCACAATGCATAAGATGATGATATTCAGAATTTTTTTATAGCTAAACACTTTTAGTTATATTATTTGTAAATTATTCCTACTAAGGCTCGAACTCGAAACCCCTCCCCTTCTTTACCTATTTAAACATTGAACATTTTATCACTTGAGGTATTAAACTTTTTTTTAGTACTTGAAAGATAAAATTTTTTAAAGTGCTGAAAATATGAAAAACATTTTCAAATGGACTCTTATGTAGCGAGCGAAATATTATTTTGAAAAATAATTAAATATTTAAGAAGAAGTAAAAGCAATTTTAAAAATCTAAACGATTACACCTCAGGAAAAGGCAAGGCGTTGGAACGTTTAAAAGTTAAGGATAAGAAAGAAGAGTCTTGATTTCCCTAAGTCTAATCAGAATAATTTATTATATTATACTAAATATGTTTAGTTGTAAATAAACATTAAAAATACAAATAGTATTTTCTAGAAAAACATTTCATTCTTCATTTTCCTAAAACCCCTTCTAAAAAAACGGTTTCACCAAAAAAAAAAAAAAAACTTAAAATAAAAGCTTTCTTTATTTCCTTCAAACTCGTTTGTAGTGTGTCTACCTAATTAGAGATGGTAATGGGTACACCCATCCCGCTCAATACGGTTTTGAGCTGAAGAAGTCTCTGATTGCATTAAATAAATATTTTAAATATTTTATTTTTTTATTTTATATGGGTTTAATATATAATAATAAGAAGAAGAAAATACTTTTTTAATAAAATAAGTTATAAAATTTATAATATTTTATTTATTTATAAAATATATTAAAAATTAAAGACAAATCTTAAAATTAAAAAATAATAATAATAATACACTCTAGTTTTTTAAAACCCTGTCTCCTTATTTTGACAAAGAATCCTTTCCCACTTAAGTTAGATATAATGGGTAAAAAGTTTAAAACTTTAAAAATTAAACAGGTGTTTCTCTGCGGCCCGTCCCATCGTATTCCTTTAATTTTTTAAACGGTAAGAAATAAAATTGATTTATTTAGGGAGTTTCGTCCCAAACCCGCCCGCTATCTTGCCCAATCATTTTTCTTTAATTTTTCAAGTGGCACGAGATGAAAATTTGATTTAAATAAACGGAATGGGGACGTCTGGTTCTGAACCCACCGGCCATTCCGCCCACCGTATTCATTTAATTTTTAATAGATATAGAGATAAACGAGTCCCGACGTGGCCACCATCTTTTTGTTTGTTATCAACCCTTAAAAGTTGCTTTATTTTATGGGGAATGTTTGGTGGCATCATGATGTCCAGGGCTGGGAAATGGGATGGTTCAACCCATTTGGGCCGTGGATCAAAACGGACAGGGCTAATGGCCCATATATTTATTCGGGAGCAATTTTTAACTAAATTTCATTCAACTTACGCAGGCTGCAGACCAAAATTCTTAAATGAAATATATAATTTATCTGCTGACGTTAATCTTACCAGCCGGAGTCAGATGATCGTTTGACGAGATGGTGATTGCTATTTGGCCGGGTTCATAGCTTTGAATCATTTGGCCGAGATAGGACCGTCACGGCCGGTCCGTGTGCTCGATACTGCACTCCCTCTCAAAACAAGAAAATAAGCGCTTGTCGGCGCTTCGCCCGACCGGGTCCGACGCCTCAAGTCACCTCACAGAGAAAAGATAGACCGCTTAGAGGGCGTAATGTTTTTGTGTACCTTCACCGACGGTACGACCAGATTTATAAGATACGCTTCCTAACTGACGACAGATAAGAATTCTCTCATCACAGTGGGATTTTTCTTTCCTATCAATACGACATCAGTTGATAATTGAAAGCCTATCGAAAATTCATCCTACTCCCATCGGGATAAAGACTTATCGATTTACAAGATGTTAGCTATCGGTGATCATCCTATTTCCCTTATCGGCAGACTAGTTTGATTTACAGACAGCAATATCAAATTATCCCGGGCTTCCTATCGTGAGATTTAGTTTGATTACAGGATAAGCATTTATTGGGAATTATCCTACTTCTCTTATTGGTGAGATTTGGTTTGATTTACAGGATATGGGCTCTTAGTCATTCCGCACGCCCTCGGGAGGATGAACGCTCCCATTTCTGGGGCTCCGTCAAGAGCTCTAAGGTTTTACTCCGGCCTCCCATGATAATCTTCTTTTAACTCGCCTTGTCAGGGAGCAATTCCGCTACCATTTTTTAAACCCAATCATATCTAATTTTGTCATACTTCAAATAAAAAACAAATAAATAAATAAGTATTAATAGTTACGTACTAAATGATGCTTAGACAATATAATAATATTTAAAGTCTTAAATAAGCATAAATAAGTAATAATGTCAAACATCATTATAACTAAACTAACTAGTGTTAAAAAAGCCTAACTAAAGCATACAAACTAACTACAACCACATAATAATTAGAATTAATGAAGTACCAACCACAATCAAATCTAACGTTTCAAATGAAATCCACTATGCTCTTAATCTTCATCTTTATCAACATAATCTCCAACAACATTTGACTCCACATTAGAAAGATTAACTTCCTCGGTTGAGTCATCATCATCACCATTATCATCTATAAATAAAATTAGCATAAGTTAGTAAGTAATTTTATAAAGGAAATGCTCCACTATAATTTTTCAATAAAAAAGTTAAGCTTACCAACAAAAGCAAGTAACCAATTACGTGTGTATATGAGAGATTGGATTGTTTCATCAAGCATAGAACTTCTATACTTGCTTAAAACATGAGAGTCAATACTAAAAGTGGATTCTGATGTTACAGTAGTTATTGGAATGCTTAATACATCACAAGTCATCTTTGCAAGATCACAAAATCTATCAGTCATCCTTCCGTAACAACGACATCAAAATTTCAAGAAGGTACCTAATTCCTTCAATAGATCTGCTGAGAGACTTCCATTTTTTTAGTTTCAATCAAATTTTCAAATCCAATAACATTAAATGAATTTTTTCATTAAATAATATATACATGTAATAATGATAAAAAAAAAAGACAATGAATTTCATTAGAGGCAACTTACATCATATGTAGGCAACTTTCTTTCTCCTTAGCAATACTTGTATGGATCACATTAGAAGACAAAGAAGTTGATGTACCTCTATTGCTATATTCCTCAAAAAGTGCATACAAAGTCTTCTTTACTCTTTCTAAATTTTCTTCATAGCCATATGGGTCAAGTCTTGAATAAGTATATCTCAAGAAATTAAGTTTCTTAGTTGGATCAAGAATAGCCCCAAATGCAAGAACCACGCTATATTTTATTCCAATATCAGATATCAAAATTTTCTTTCATTTTACAACACATACTTTGAATCAACAAATCCTCATGTTCCATGTTAGATGTCAAGAGAAGCTCTATCCTCCAAATTTCCCCAAAATACAAATTAGAAGTAGGATAAGATGAGCCAGAAATCAAGTTGGTTATTGTATGAAATGGCTTCAAGAATTCACACATTGAAATTGCTCTCACCCAATCATCATTAGACGGACACCACTTATAATTTTAATCAACCAAACTCAAACAATGAAAAGCCCGACGATATTTGATTGCACTATCAAGCATTGTATAAGTAGAGTTCCATCTAGTAATACAATCTGATCTCAAGCCAATTGATGTATCAATCCCACCAACTTGTTCAACACATTGAAAGAATAACTTCATCCTATTTTCCGACACCCTTACAAAATGCACACTTTACCTAATTTTATGCAATGCATCACTAGCAACCTTTAAACCATCTTGAATAATAAGGTTCAAGATATGTGCAGAACATCTAATATGAAAGAACTCTCCATTAAGTAACAAGTTATTTGACAAGAATAAGTGTTCTTTCAAGAGGTTTTGCATGCTATCATTTGAAGATGCATTATCCAAAGTAATAGAAAAATATTTTTCTCATTCCCAATCTTTAAAAAAATCGGGGCACCTTCAATGACAAATCATACCCAAAGGTGTAAGATAACAGAAGTTATCAAATGATAAAATTTTACTTTTCAGCTTATAATCCTTATCAACATAATGTGCAGTCAAAGAGATAAAACCAATATTGGTGCATGTTGTCCAACAATTAGAAGTCAAACACACTCTTCTAGGAATTTGGGCTAATTGTTGTTTCAAAATTTCTTTTTCAATCTCATATTTCTTCATCACATCATATTTAGCTCATTTCTTCTGAAATACTTCTACACCTCTATTCAATTTTTTGATATTTTCTAAACACTCTCCACTCAACAATGCTAAAAGGTAGATAATATGCAATAATCAATCATGACAATATTTCTCGATTCATCTCAGAGTTGAATTTTCTCTTTCTCAACTTCCCTTCACAATCAATTAGCATCTCTCCTACATCATAAAATCGAGGTATCATGTGACATTTAGGAATATGACGTGATAGGTGAGAAGTTCCCAATCTATTTGCACAAGAATATTCTTTCCCACAAGCCCTACATTTGCATTTTTCTTTGCCATCTTTGCTTACCCCAATTTTTACAAAGTAATTCCACACATTAGAAGTTAAAGTTTTAGCCTTTTTGGTTTGTGATTGAACAATCTCATCAACATCAGTGTTACTCACAACAATAGGATTTTGCAATATTTGACAATCATCTTCAACATCACAATCAATACTAGTAGTATTTACTCTATTTCCAACACCAGAGCCAAAGGAAGTCATAATGTAAGTCTGTGACGCCCCAAAACCCGGGGGTCCGTTAACTACTAGTCAACCTGCGAAAAGTCTATGTGTCTCGTATCGCGAGACTCATACCTGAGTAAAAATTGGCCACTTAGGCCCATACACCAATACTCATCACAATACACCCAACTATATTTCCAATAGTTCAAGAGTTATTACATTACTCTTTATACAACACATATTAAAATTACAACATTCTAATACACAAGTATAAATTAAAATAATAAGCCCACAACCCGACTTTCGAATATCGGCCTCCTAAAGTGAGCCATCTCGAATGTCAGACACTAAAACGCTCGATTGCATTTAACTATCGCCAAGAGTGGAATCACCCTAAATGAATTACTCCACCCAAGTCAAGATGCACGTTCCACTTAAACATACACTCAAGTAAAATGAAAGACCATCGACGCCCACATGCCAATTCCCACATGTCTCAGTCCTCACCGACCTCACACTCGGGCTTCAAGCCACGATAGTGCAAATGATTTACTTTCAAACAAAACTTATCGTTTCGAACAAACCACCGGGTTGTCAGAAAATACGGGATCATCTTCAGAATTGCTGGGCGAAGCCCGAAATGGGCCACGGTACTCATCCAACGATCCGTCAGCCCATCTCCCAACCCAATTTTTAAATTCATCTTCAGGAAATTCCCTTTCCAAAAAATGCCTTTTGACGCTTTCATGTCATGCACTCACCCAATTTCTGCGCTTACCCCGCATGATACACAAAACGACATGCCATTTCAAAACCACATATCAAATATATCATTATAAACATTCTCAATTTGCACTCACAACACACGCTATTCATCAGCCGATCAACTATCACCCAAATTTGCTCACTGAGCAATTTACAATATCATCTCCACTACTACACACACAATTATATTCCATATAATTATGTTCTTATGTTAACATACATTAAAACTGGGGCGTATTAACCTATCTATTCCTTTGATCCACCAACTCAAGCCATTCTTCAAAATATTTCATTAATATTAAACAGCACCCCAAACTGTACTCTCACACATTCAATGACCAACAAACGGGCTCCAAAATTTTCCAAAATTCCTGCAACAATCTTGGCTCCCAAGTTTGGGATCCGATCAATGGCTGCCAAGGCTTCAAACCAACTGGGAACATTACAAAACACTTAAACAAAGCCAGAATCCCGCAGGAAACCCTATCTCACTGAGTTCGCTTAAAACTCCAACTTTTTTGCCATTCATCGCATAAACTTTATCATGGGTAGATCACTTTTGGTTTTCAATCTGACGAAAACTTACTTCGCCCGATTCATAGATCCAGAAAAAGAAGCCAAGAGTAAGAAAAATAAAAAATATCTCTCAAACTTTCTCCATCTAATGAAAAATGCTGTATCCTGCTTTTTGACTTTTATTATTTTTATAATAATAATATTATTATTATTATTTCTGATACATAACTTATATCACTCTATTCATCCGTTTCCTCGAAAATTTATTTCTTTAGCTTAATTATTTTAAATGAACTTTAATCACGCCATTTTTTCTCGATCAGATTCAGAAATCTCGTCCCTGAAGCTACTTACGATTTATCACCCAAATTCAGAAATATTCGACCGTCTCACCGACGAAACTTTTCCTGGCCACTAGCCAGACACCCCAAAATATACCCTACACTTTTCTGACATATGTTTACTAGGTATTAAAAGCTAAACAAGAGAGACTTTCTTAAATAAATCGAGAACTGGAAGTTTACAAGATACAAGTGCAATCTTGTAATTTAAGTGTAAAAGACACAGAAACAGAAAGAGTGAAAGACGAGGTTAAACTGTAATACGACAAAATGAATTTCAAAATGGGGTTAATCCAATGACTTAAAGACAAATGTTAAAAGAACTTCAAAACGAGTTTATTAAAGGCCAAACATAATAAGAAACCCATGGGATTAAAGATCAAAACGGATGTGAGAAGGAGAATAGAAGAGAAGAGAAGTAAGAAGATTACAGATAGTTCAAGCAAACACAACAGGTATGAAACCAATTTTGAGATGTATCAGTGACTTCATGGAATTTTAAGGCTTTAAAGTGTTGACATCTGTCTCAATCTATATTTGATAGAACTGAGATCATAACTTGATTTCTTGAAATTAAGGTTATAAAACCCATGCTTAACAAGAGTATGGAAATCCCTATTGTTTGGACAGCTGTTAAATCATAGAATTGTTAGGCTAGAACAAACTGTCCATCTTCTATATTGTTTTGGCAAATATAACCCATACAGAATGATTCTGATAATCTATTGTTAAGTTTGAAGGAGATGATGTAAAAACCAAAGATGAATCAAAGAAATTGAGAATAAGAGAATTTTATGGGTATTGGTTGGTAAGATAAGCATAGAGCTGAACTGGGCAGAAAAATATGGAAAAGTGGAAGAAAAGCCCATATTCGGGCAAAATTTGAACATACAACGCATGTAAGAGCTGAACTCGCATTTAGTGCCTTGTTTTTGTTTTGACAAGTCACGGATTAGCCAACTTATCATTTCTTATCCGTATTTATGATTCAAGCTTTGTTAAATAGATCATGAAACAAACATCATCAACAGGTACCTTAAAATTCTGCTCTAAGTACCCGTAAACAGTCAGTGTTTCAAATTCGCCAGCTTTTGAGACCATAGTAGTCCCAAGAGCCTCAGGATCGCATCTTGAGTTTCGAAAAGTTCGATTTGGTGATTCCAGTTGGATCGAGAACCCTAGCACCTGATTTAAAAAGTGGAGTACTGCATGAACCAGTGTGAAATATGGAGACTAGGCACTAAAATGATTATTAAAGAACTGTCTGCAAATTCCAGAATCACTAGTCGACATGAAAATGTCAGAACTTTAGTTGCATCAAATTGACGATTCCACTTGAGCAGCAGATCATAAAGAATAAGAATATATGAATGATGGGAATACATAGACATCATATTGCAGAAGTACACAATACATGGAATAGGCATGAAACATGAACATGAACATGAATGTAGATAAGTAACTTGTATGGAAATTCTAAAGTTTTGGTATGGATTTTTCTATGGAAAGCAAGAAACTATGGTTTGTAGATGGGTTAGCAAGAGTGAATTTGTGACTTTATATGAAATCACCTATTAAGCTATGATTTGAGGTGTTAGAGAGTGAAAGTCTGTTAGAGTATGGAATCTTCCCTTTTCGAGGATGGATTGTAAATTATGTATGGATATAGTTTGATGATCTGACTTTTAATAACAGACTGATTTGGTGATATTGCATGTGTTTGGTATATCGGCCCAATGATGACATTGTCGCCGTGGACAAAGGTTGTTCCGGATGGTTTCGGGGTCGAAACTGGCGTGCACTGTCGCCAGCATCCTCCGCACGCCTTTAGCGTGGCTAAGTACCTCCTCTGGCACTGGGCGTGAATCCACGCCGAGCGCGGGCTGGTGTGCGACTCCTTCTGCTACGCCGGGCGTGGATTCCACGCCATGGCGTAGCCCCCTCGCACTACGTTAACCCCAACTCTGGATGCACATAACTTTCGTCCGAACTCCGTTGGGTGTTCTCGACTCTATGGAAATCCCTTTGAGTCTAGAATCCATCCATATATAGTTTGATACAATATTGAGCTTATAATAAGTCCGAAAATGACAAAATACAGTAGCTGCTGCTGCTACTACAGTTGCTGCAATTTACTGATTTTCCTACCAGAATGCATAACTCCTTCGTTAGACTAGCTTTGGTGTTTCGACTCTATGGAAAGCCCATCAGCTTCGTAATCCATCCATATAAAGAGCCGATACAATTCAGCTTATAATAAGTCCGGAAAATGACAAAGACAGTAGCTGCTGCTGCTACTGCAGTTGCTGCAAGTTGCTGATTTTCCATTGCAATGCGCATATAACTCCTTCGTTAGACTCGCTGGGGCGTTTTACTCTATGGAAAGCTCATTGAGTCTAGAATCTAACTATATGCTATTTAATGGCATTCTGTATCCACATCTGAACATTTGATTTTTGGTATTTGGCAATAATAGCTTGGTTAAAGTCAATTGAATAGAAGATAAGAAAAGAGATAGATATAACCCAAGAAATAGCAATATTTAAATTTGATATGGAGAGGAGTATAGAAGAAAAGAATAAAATGATAAGCCTGGGAGAACACGATAATTGTATGACCGCCTAAGACGAAGATATTGAACGACAAGACATATATGACCAAAGGTTCGACACCTTTGCTATCGCTACGCACTCGTTACGCGCAAAGACGCTCGCTTAGTACCTCTAGGTACCCGATTAGTGCTACAAAGACTCGTCAAGACTCTGATCTGATTAGTGCTACGACACTCTGCTATGATTTGGTGATTCTCGTCATGCCACGGCACCTCAAGAATGCATTGTACCTTCTGGTACTTATTGTGTTGCACCTACCACTTCTTATGATTGGTCCGTAGTCAAACAAATATAAGGATAAGACTCAATAAAGAGTCATATAGACCAATAAAAATTTCCAGACTCGTTTCTCAGAAAATCTACTGCACTTCAGACCGACAATCTCCTGTAGTACCTACGCGTATCTCCGTATGGGCCCGATAGATAAACTCGCAGTACCACGGTACCCCGCATGAGTATAAGATAAGTTTGATATAAGTACAAGTGTGCCTCGGGACATTCAACAAGTGGGGATTTACTTTGCACTTCCGTAAAGAATAAGTTCCGCATCACCGCATACGTCTCAATATCTCTCAGAACCCCACCGAGATCCGAGATGTGAGCATGTTATTCCAAGACGTGCATAAAGCACTCTCCGTATAAAGATGCTTCCGTAACTCCCACAGATCGGGCGAAAGATAAGCTTGAGATAAATATGAGTATGTCAAGTACTCGTCTAAGTATATGTATAAGTTCAAAGATCGTATAAGGAGAATAAGGAATAAGAATGCGTCCTTCGAGATATGAACCAATATGAACCTCCACGTACCTTCGTGATAAGTTATATGTTCGATTTGTATAATAAAAGTCATGGAACATAAACTATGCAAATTTGAATAAAAGGAATTCAAATTGTCGACTATATACGATCGCATTCTCGTCAGACTCTATACTCCCATTGAGATGTAAAATTCTGTTAAAGTCACAATGATAAGTAGATGCACTATGTAAATGATACTTAATAAAGAAAATGACCTCAAAACCCGAAAGTCAAGTGATACATGTAAAAAGAGACGTAAATGGATGCCTCGCCATTGTATCCGCTTCCAAGTTTGCCTCGAATATGATCCGACTCGGTTATACATTCGATTAAGTGACCATGAAGATTGATATCTGCTTATGCAGAGTAAGTCATATCATGATTCACTAAAGTGTGTATCAAGATAAGTTATAAGATATGTTTCACTGTGTTGCAAAGCCAAGACGCTTAATCCGCAGAGATTGTGAGAAGAAGTCTGAAACATCCCAGATACAAATTCGCCAACACACTTGTGCGGTTCACTACATGTAGGTTCCGTGCTCGATTTGTAAACGTAAAGTACGCTTGTATTTGTAGACGGACCTGTGAATGTGTATGATTTGATGGAAGTACCACCCGCTGCAGTTCTTTGATATGCTTATGACATTTCGATTCCTCATATAAGATGTGCCATACCCACAAGAACCGGGCCCGGTTTAAAAAAAAAAAAAATCAGATAAAGAAATTTAAGATATATTCAAAGACCCCGGGAACTCTGTCGACTGGCTAATCAGGTCCGACGGAATTAGAGAAGGATACAACTAGATTTCATGGTATCGAATTTAACTATACAAGTAGCCCATTTCACATCCGAGATCTAGTGAATTTTCTGCTTTCAATCAAATACTGCACTCTTTTTTCGAAAATCAATTTTCTGGCTTACAAAACAGAATCGATAAAAGAAAAACTATAAGTAAACTTAATTGAAACAATTAATAAAACAACATTGGTTTACATAATGAATGAAACCCAAAACATGGATTACATTAGTATCAGAACCATCTCACAGATCTTGAAACTACCCAAAAAAAATGAAATCCTAAGAGGCTTTTTTTCAAACATGGCTTTAGCTCTATTTTTTTTGTTATCCAAGAAGAAAAAGGTCTATGATCAGAAGAAATTGGGGATCGATATTTGGAGTACTCAAATTTGGATATGATCACACTAATTTGGTACTTTGGTTTATCACCTGAAATATAACCATTCCATGTGGGCCTAGGTTACGAGACAAAATGATGTACGTTTGTCATCATCTCATATTCTCATAACATGATATTCAAATAGTAAAATTGGGTTGATAATTGATGAGACAAAATGATGGCTCAACGCCTAAACCACTTGTTGTCTGCACTGCACATATATGTTGTTTGAAAGACTAAAAGTCTAAAACAACTGACACATCTATTTTGTATATGTAAAACTCGAAAAAACTGACCTTTTCAAAAGCAGAAATGGGTAATTTTTCACGAAACTCTAATTTTTCTGAGATTCAGATTACAAACTGACTTCACCGTCAATTGCCTCAAATCTGGGCTACCCGGGGCCGAGCCACAAATCCAGACAAATCACTCATTGGAAAGAACTGGCCGAAATGATTGACTTGAAGCACGCTGACATGGATGATACATTGACCACTGACGATTAATAATGTCACGGCGAGAGGAGGATTTGAAGAAAATTTCACTTTGTGATATAACAAAAAGAAAAAAAGAAAGAAAAGTTAAAAGAGAAACGACAAGGGCATGATATATATAGCATAAGCTTCCCACCCAAGAAACTACTTATAGGCTTAAAAAAAGAGGAAAAGAAAGAAAGGAGGGGGAAGGAAAACAGGGCAAGAGCAAGAAAAGTGCAAGAAAAGTGGGAAAGAACAGAGATTTTGCCACTGCTCGAGAATTAAAGTCAGTCCACAAAGAATGTAGCTTATGCGCGGCATCTTCCAAAATCATCGGCCACAAACCTATAAGAGCCCTACTCGGCTCTTCTGGGTTTAAGAGTCATTTAATTCGCATTTATTCGGGGTCGTGAGTGGTCGTGGAGGTTCACTTTAAAATTTTCGACTGAATGTTAGAATGTTTAGATCGTTTTCTGGCGTACCCAAGACTCCAAAGGTTTGGAGATCGGTTTCGATCCCTGATCGATGCCTTCTAAGCTTTGTTGTGTATTTGGAGTTCGGGGCTATTGCCAAATTTTAAGGAAAATGGACTAAACCCGTGACTAGTTCGTGGAAGCCGAAATAATGATGCCTTGTTGAATTGAGGTCCTAAATCAAGGATCTTTGTGTGTTATTGCTTGTTGGTTGAATAACATGCTGTTGTATGAAAAAAGTTCATGTTAATATATGCTTATTTGATGTATTGACATGAGATACATGATGGATGTTGATTAGTGCCCAAAAAGTGCTATTTTGAACCCTATTTATTATAGGTTTTGAGTGCTTTTTGTGTACTAATCAATACTAATTAACGATTTGCATTAAGGTCCCTTTCTTATTTTATTGATCGGCATTTTGTAGTAAATTTTGCGGTTTTGCGAGCTAATTATCTTAGAAATTGTTGAGTCGATCCAAGCACGAAGAATTCTAGTCAAACTCGACATTTCAAATAAAAAGATCAGGAAAGGAAAGAAAATGAAATGTGAAGAAAAACACCCTTCTTGAGGAAAGCTTCTCCTGGGCAACATCATAGCTCCGATAACTTGTGCATCTGCATTTGTTCTCTGCATTTCACACCTTTTGTTTTTGCTACAATTTTGGTTTTCTCCTTTCTACCCTTGTTTTATCCACTTATGTTTGGATTGGATTGTATTTCACTTGGTTTGTAGGCTACATAAGCCATTTTGATACAACATTGAAGGCTGAGAATTTTCTTAAATAAAATTAAGACTCCAGTTCTCCGTTTCTGTTTTTCTCTCATTTCTCTACCTTTCTTGGTTGCAAACACCTCAAGGGGATTGACACTTGGAGGATGAGCGGCTAAAACCTCTTCCTCCTTGAAAGAGGAAGGCTATTAGGCAGCGATCTTAGGTAACCTCTTGGTTTACATTTTCCACCTTGTGATTTTTCCATTTTGGTTCCCCAAAATTTGCAACCCTAGGTTTAAAGCTTTTTGATGCACTTTCTGACGATACTTGGCAAGCTTTAGGAGTTCAGTGTATTCTTAGCATTGAATCTGCTTGATATCCATTAGTTACTCTTCTACAGTACTTGGAGGTAGGTTAAGGGTTGGATTTCAACTTTTAGGTTAAAATCTCTTAAGCATGCTTTGCTAATGTATTTAGCGAAGCTTTTAGGTTGATGGATACTTTCACTAGATTCACTAATGCCTAATTAGTTGTCTCTTATTAGTTATTGAAGGGGTAGGTTTTGAGACATGATGTTTTCCTTGGAAGAACCATAAATGTTAAATAAATGCTTTCTATCGAGGAAAATTATTAGGGTTTAGTTTTTTTTTTTTTTTTTTTCAAAAAGTTAAATGAAGATCGGTTGAGAGATGGCTATATGTCATCCTCCCCCAATAGCGAGAAAAGATCACAGGGCCCTCGATTACCTAGGAACTCAACGATAGCAACAATTGAGGAGTTACATTTTACATTTTATTTTATTTACTTCGATTTGCGATAACCACCACCCCCTATTTTTACTGAACCTTAAAAATCAATTTAATTCACCAATTTTGAGCTTCCTCAAATCATTTGTCACGAAGAAAACCCATCCCAGTGTTGCGACCCTAGGTAGCTATGCTGCGAGTAGCTTGACTACGCGTAGAGGCTATAGGAATATAAATTTTGTTGATTCAGCATCACCTACTGGTGGCCTTGAATCAAATGGCGCGGATTGCTAGGATGGTGCCCTAGTGCAGTGGTTGCTGAAACACTTGTGATCCTCATCTGAAATGCTTGGTGAATGCTTTTATATTTCTTGTCATTTTCTTTTCATTTCATGTAAAAGAAAAAAAAAAAAAGTGTTGCGGGGTATTTTGGGTTGCCACACTTTTCTTTGTAGGAATCGATTCCAGGTGGATCAAAGACAAACAAGCAATCCCGGTCTACGGGTTAAATTGGAAAAATTGGCTTGTGATCAAATGGAACACTAGAGGGAGAACAATCTCAGTCAATACACCACGGAGGTAACCTAGAGCATATATGACAATGAGGGACTATAGACACCTAGAATGGCAAAATCAATGACCACTTGGGGAGAAATCGAATCGAATAGTCCATGAGGAATTTATAGAGACCATTGGATGAGTGCACCCTCCTACATGGTGCCTCCACGGAGTATGCCTCGACTCCTCGATACCTCGACCACACCGATTAATTTCTCGATTGACGAGCCATTTTGGACGCACAGTACAGTGGGTAACTTTGTTGGAAGCATAGAGGACAATCGATACTCGATTCAAATTGAAAATTTGACACTATAGGAAAACAATATAAACAAGAGAATTGATGGACTTGAAGTGAAATGGGCGAGAGTGAATGACCTCACAGGTACTCCATTTCAAAGCACTTGCGTCGGCTTGTTCATCGAGGAAGTACACAGAGGAGAGTGGCGTATTTGGGAGGATTTGTTGCGAGGAACCGAGTGGAAGCTCACGGGAATTGCGGCGGGAAGCGGGGGAGGTAGAGGGAAAGAAGCGGGGAAGAGCCCACAGACCTATCCTTGACCCAATCCCATGGTTGGATCCCCAATGCTGCTTGCCAGCCCCCAGTAGCACCTTTGCCGGTGTACATGCACTTGACACTGCGTGAAATCAGCACATGCATTTTAGCATAACGCCATAAGTCAGACCCATCATTTGCATGTCATGCAAATTCGAGATTAGTGGCCTCTTTACATAAGTTTGCCACTACATCAAAGAAACGCAGCGGTACCTATACGGCATGGCATAGTGGTTGGTTCGGGTCTTGGGTTCGGTTGGAGGCATCAGGAACCTCGGCATTGAAACTCCTCACAGCTTTTGGTTTTTAATTTTCTGTTTTATTTTATTTTATAGCATTTTAATTGGATTTATAATTTTTCTTTTAGTTTTTCTCTAATTTTAGTTAATTTATGTTTTTAAATTAAATTTATTTTTATAATTTTCTTAATTTTCTTGTGTTATTTTGGGTTTTAAGTTTTGAAGCTTGGATTGAAGATCGGGCGCAGACTAGGAATTTTCGCAAGGCAGAAAATTCATAATCTCAAACAGTAGAGAAATTTTAAATGCAAGGCTGCGAATTTAGCGAAATTTCTTTCGAATTTCATTTAAATTATGAGAATTCCTTCATGCGAAAAGGATGGAGTTGAATAGTATTTCCGCTACAGGCCAAAATAGCGCGCAGTGTTTCAATTTATTTTTATTTTATTTTATTTTATTTTATTTTATATTTTATATAAAATAAAATAATAAAATAAAAAAAATAAAAAAACGTTTGTTTTCTTTATATATTATTTTTATTTCTAAAATTTTTTTTTTTTTATTTTTATTTTTTATTTTTTTTTTTTAAGCTTTTTTTATTATATATTAAAAAAATCATTTAATATATATATATATATATATATATATATATATATATATATATATATATATATATATATATATATATATATATATATATATATATATATATATATATATATATATATATAAATTTGAAAAAAAAAGAAACGCTTTTTTAATAAAAAAGTTTTTTATTTTTATTTTTATTATTATTTTATTATTTTTATTTTTATTTTTAATTAATTATTTTATTTCCAAAATTTAAAAAAAAATCAAAATTTTCGTTATTAGATTACAGCTTAAATTTTCGCAAACATAGCTAATGCTGATTTTAGCTAGCGAAATTCGCTAGCCTAGCTTAAAATTTGCGTGAAGAAGAAAATTTTTCGCACAGCCCGCTTTGACCCCTCCAATTTTGTTTCGCTCATAACTTTTTCATCCGAACTCCGTTTTAGGTGTTCTTGGTACCGTTGGAAAGCTTAGAGAGTGTAGAATCCAAATATGGCTAGAAAGAACATTTTTGAATTTTTTATGAAAGTTTAATTTTAAAAATGGTCCAACTGGTCACTTTTTTCCTCTCTTTTCTTCCCCTAACTTGTTTATTTGAAGCCTAAACGGAGTGAATAAGGTGTCGTTGGAAAGTTTCATGTAAGTCTCCTATCATCCAGCAATGATCACATCTCATCAGGAGGTAACACTTCCTTTCTAATTTTCCAACTGAGCCTCATTTCGACAATCGAGATGTTCGTCAGGAGAGTTAGCAAAGGAAGTGGCTTTGTGTTTATGTTTTGCTATTATTTTGTTCAAGCTCATATTTTGTGATGTTTAGTGGCTTGCCGGGTCCCTTTCTATAAAGCCGTTATACCATACAAATTACTTTTTCAAAATCCGACCCAATTTGCAATCAAATTTTTCAGGGTTTCGCTTAACCCGCAAGTTGGAAAATTTAAACTCATTCAATTCTATTGATGCTAGATTGATTCCATGTTTCTGTTGAAAAGGAATGATTAGTTGAATTTTATTGATTTCCCGAGCATTTTTCTTCCACCTTTAGCTAACTACAATACGTGTTACAAAGAGGTTTCAAATGATAGGCTGAAAACTCGCAACCTCCTTTACTTGCACAACCTTACCCTAGTTTCATCAGACCGCCTTTAATAGGTTAAGGACCCCTGTAGAAAAAGAAAAAGAAGAAAACGAAAAAAAAAAAAAAAAAGAAAAGAAAAGGAAAAGAATAAAAATTGCAACACTTTGCCTTGAAACTCGAGCACGGTCCGAGGGGTATATGGCGAAAGCCTTTAAAGCCCGATGCCCTAAACCTTCACCGTCGAGTCACGCACTTAATGTTCGCTACGGGTGGATGGGTGGAGTCAGCAAGTTGACGTATTCCCTTCCTAGTGACAGAAATCGCCTAAGAACTCCACAAGAACCTCCCGCCTAAGCTCGCCGACCGACAAGTTACCATGAAGCTAAGCCGTTAAAATCAGTTAAAACCGTACGGGAAAACGGGTTATAAAATTTTTCACTTTTTCTATCAAAATCACACCTTTAGATTTAACGGTAAATCCCAAGAAGATAATGATCGCATCTATGGTCGCTTCCAAAATACAAAATCAATTGTATAAAACAAAATACACTCCCAATGTTTTCCAAATGTCCAACTATAACAATAAAGGACCTCCTCATCTCATCAAAATATATAAGATAAGGATCAATCAAATATAAGTTTATCGCAACCTGTTTTTTCTCAAAACCATGCATGCATATTTTACAAAAGATATTTACATATACAAAATGTCACATTTTAAGTTTTACTAGTTTTAATTTACACCTTATCTTATATATAATCACAACACATCGTCTAGGACTGAGGATCCTGAAAAGATCTTTCGGCTTCAGCACCTGCACCTGAAAAATTATTTTAAAAACAGAAAACTGTGAGCCAAACGGGCTCAGTGAGTACTATAAGTTCTAAATGCTGCTGTCTGCTGTTTGTACCTCCCAATATGAAAATCTGTACATAAATGGTTGTAAACTGTTTATGAGAAAACTGAGTTTTTGCTATAAAACCATTTCTGAAAACTGCTCAAACTATTTCGGGCCGCAAAACTGCTTCACAATAAAACTGCTCAAAACTAATTTCGGCCACAAATCGTCAAAACTATTTCGCCGAAAACTGCTTCGCAGGTTAATATCCGAAAGTGCTATATCAGGAATCAAGTACACCAAATCCATCAGGGCTCCATTTTCCGAATACCAGGTGATGCCTCTGGAATCTCGAACCTGCATCGGTAGTGAACCCTAACACTACCCGCTAGATGGTCCTGAACACTCTGCGGATCTATATAGCATAATGGAACCTCTGAATCAAATGCTCGGTGAGGGAACCGAACCAACACCTCATCGCTATGTACTAAGTCAAGGCTAACTATATACCTCGAATGTGCGAGGGCGACTCACTATATAAAATATATGCTAGATCTAACCCCAAATTGCCGGCACTGTGCAATATAGTTAGTCATAATATCCCATAACCTTTGCCATGCACAACTAAATACATCCGACCGGAATCGAGCCGTGCCATCTAGGGTTTTATAACCGTGCCAAAACCGGCTCTTTAAATACCGAACCTAACTTTTCACGAGTATAACAATTGGGAGTGGTAATAAAAATGCTTTATAAATCTATATTTTCAAAGCACTTTACAAACTTGTACTTAAACACTTTCGTTTAGAAAACGATTGAGACTCACATTTTTCTCGACTAATTCTTTCAAATCTTGTCAAGCACCTAGATTCTCGCTCTGATGCTCAAATCGCCTACACACCATTCAATTACGAAAATGCCCTCGCTTTAACGCTTTAACCATAAAACACAATAATGTGGCTTTCTGAAGTGACTATATCGAATCTAACTGATTCAACAAAACTTCATTGCAGTTAGTCCCATTCGATATAGACATCGATAATATGATGTGAAATCGACCAAAATGTCCATACACATTAAATGCCCCATAAAATCCATCTGCTTTAGTCAACTTTGACTTAAGGGACTTTCCATATAAATTTCCAAAACACCAAACATTTCTGAAAATTCTGGTCTAACTCAATTCGACTACAATCCCGAATTTCAATCAAACTCCGTCTTAGCAACAAATCCCAAAATTCAGCCCCGACTGTCCGAACACGCTAAAATTCCTAAATTCATAAACTCGCCTAAAAATTTTGGGACTGAAGTTTACGGCCTCTCACGGGCTCTAAGAAAATTTCAAGCCATTACATAACCTTTTGCAATAAATAACACAATTAGGCAATTTTCTACCTTTAAAGTTTGACAAAGGCTAAGATATTGGTACCTATGCGAGCTCTCTTCAAGGTAGCTCCACTTGCCTCTCGCTCCGACGAACGCCTACGTCCACTTTTCATAAATCCGAGAAAGAACAAGAGAGAAAATAAAACTAAAAAAATCGCCTCCGCAGTTCTCCGTATGGACGTTCTCCCACCGTTTGATATTTAATCTTTTGTTTTGTTTTTTTTTTTTTCTTTCTTTAATTATTATTATTATTTTTTAATAATAATTATTATTATTTAGATAAATAATTTCTAGTACCTCATTTAGGTCTATTTTTATCCCGAAAAATTTTATTTATCCTAATTGAATATTCTTTAAATATTTGCCATTTTTTTCGAGATTTTTCTAAAATCCTGCCAGTTTCACTCTAAACTCCGTTGTCTGTGAAATTAAAATATTCGACTATCTCGAATTTAACGAAACTCTCTCCGGTTACTTAGACTTCATGAGATCGACCTTAACGGCACAAATTGCCATCCGAGATCTAGAATTTTCGAAACTTCCTCGAACTATTTTGACAATTTATTATTATTATTAAGCTATTTAAACCTACACTATACTTTCATCTCTCCACTTCTTAATTGTAAAAGTGCCACAATTCTTTGAAAACTTTATAATTTCACCCTTAAAACAACTTTCAAAATTCTATTATGGCACTAAATTAATTAAGGAAGTCTCTTTGTGCACTTACTACACATACCGTACACCCTCTCAAGATTCGGGGGTGTTACAACTCCTCCCTCCTGGGCACATTTCGGTCTCGAAATAAACAAAACTAATATAAAGAGGATACCCACCCAAAAACAACTCGAGGATACTGGACCGCAGATCTCAACCTCCTCGAATTTATCGCAGCCTCCTTAATCCCATGATTCCATAAAACTTTGACTAACGGAATGACCTTATTCCGCAAAAATCGCCCTCCGCGATCTACTATCTCGTACTGGGTCGCCCTTATAGGTAGGTCAAATTATCCTTTAGTTCAACTGGCTGATCTCTGAGTACATGGGAGGGATCTCGGAATGTATCATGAGCATTGATACATGGAACACATTATGAACCTTAGACAACTCGAGGAAGGTCTAATCTATATACCGGTCCCACTGCACAATCCCATATGGCCCCATGTATCCGTTCCCGCCTTCCGCCTTCCAACCGAGGACACCTTTCCAAGGGAAACTGGCAAGACCCTATCGCCCACCTTAAACTCTAGATCCCTACGGCGTTTGTCCGTGATAACTTTCTCTGTCCGTCTCGGCTATCTTGAGTCCTGTCCCGACAACTGGATCTTATCTAAGGTAACTGCACTCAACTCGGGCCTATCGCTCTCTCTCCTACTTCATCCCAAAGATACCTGAGTACGACACTTCCGGCCATAACGCTCAAATGGAGCCATGCCTATACTAGATTGATAATCAAGTATATAGCGAACTCCATCGTAGATAAAATGCATATCCCAACTTCCCTTAAACTCTACGCATGCTCTAAGCATATTCCTTCTAGTGCGTTCTGATCGACCATCTCGCTCCGAGGGGATGGAAAGCTGTGCTAAAGTGCAATCGAGTCCCCATGGCATCCTGTAAACTGGACCAAAATCTGGATGTGAATCTGGGGTCTCGGTCTGAGACTATCGATAGAGGAACACCATGTAATCTAACTATCTCCTCCACATATAATTGGGCCAACTTGTCCAATGGGTCATCATTGCTAACTGGAAGAAAATGAGCTGATTTCGTTAGTCTATCCACTATCACCCATATGGCATCGTGTTGTCTCCGAGTTCTCAAGCCCGATAACAAAACTACGCAATCTTATCCCACTTCCATACGTGAATCGTAAAGGGCCTATATCTTTCCTCTCGCGCTCTGTGTTTCTCTCCCTTTACCTCACGATGTTAGGCATATGGATACGGGGGGGAATCTCAATTTTTTTCATGCCCTTCCACCAATAATGCTCTCAAAGTATGATACATCTTAGTGCTACTGTGGTGCATGGTATGAGGCTCGAAGAGTGAGCTCTTCCATGATTTCCCCTTTAGTTCACCTATGTCGTACACACATCTCGACTCCTCTAACTATTACGCCATCGTCTCTCGATCCGGAACTCCGTTTCCTACCACCTCAATCTCCGCCTCAACTTAATCATCTCGAAACTCCGCTTCGACCTTCCTCGACCGATCCACAAGAAGAGGACGTAACATAAAATGATGCCAACAATGTCCCTCAGACACTACCAGAATCAACTCCCAAAGATCTCAACTCTATCAACAATGGGAGATATACTGGTCTCGCAGATAAGCATAGGAACCCTCCGGCTCGACTTAAGGCACTCCGCCACTACATCGCCTTCCCCGGATGGTACTCTATCAGGCAATCATAATCCTTAATCAACTCAAACCACCGGCTACGCTTTGGGTTAAGCTCTTCTCGAGTAAAGATATATTGCGTGCTCTTATGATCGGTGAATATCCGACAAGGAACACCGATAGATAATGTCTCCTGTGATCTTTAGAGCGAAACCACCGCTGCTAGTTCTAATCACGTGGTCGGGTAGTTCTCGTCAGGCTTCTTTAACTCGACGAAGCATAAGCTAATACTCTACCATCCCGCATCAAAACACACCCTAACCCTTGTCCGAGGCATCACTATATACCATAAACCGTCCTCGACTCCAGAGTTAATACCGGAGCTTATCGCCAATCTCCTGCCCCGCCTCCTCAAACTATGTCGGTAGGTATCCACCACCAATTTCGATCCTTTTTCAATAGATTGGTCAACTAGGGTTGCTATCTTCGAAAATCCATCAACAAATTTCCTATAATAACCTGCCAATCCAAGGAAATCATGACTTAAACATTCGCGGGCGGTTTCAATCACTATAGCTTCGATCTTCGAGGATCCACACTAATACCTTTTGGTCAAAATGACACATGACCCAAGAAAGCTACTCTCGTCTAACCAAAACTCGCACTTACTAAACTTAGCGTATAACTCATTTTCCTTAAGAAGCCGCACGTCCGAGACGCTTCCGCGATGTTCCTTCCGAATCACTCGAAAGTACACTAGAATGTCATCAATGAATAATGCATCACAAACTTATCTAACACGACTAAATAATTCGCTCATCAAATCCATGAACGTACCGGGCATTAGTCAATCCAATGGCATCACTAGAACTCGTGAGGACCGTGATCTCGTCCCGGCTGCGCCTTAGAAACATCATTCTCCCTGACTTCTCAACCGATGGTAGCCTCGACCTTTAGGTCAGAATCTAGAATATACCCGATCCATGCAATTGGTCAAATAGCTCATCTATAATGGCGGTGCTTGATACCAAGGCGCATTGTCGCCCCGATTCACCGCCTATAGTCTATACACAACCGTAAGCTTCCATCTTTCTCTTTCAAGAGAATTGAGTCTCCTACCTGAGGTACTAGGTCGGATGAAGCCTTTGCTTAGCAATTCCTCCAATTGTGCCTTCAACTCTTTCAACTCTACGGCGCATTCTGTATGCATGAGAATGGATATCGCCTTGGCCCCCGGAATCGCTTCACAACGAACTCAATTTCTCTATCCGGGGGTAAACCTGAAATATCATCTGGAAAGACATCTGGGAACTCTTTGACTATGGGGATGTCTTCCAGCCGTGTCCCCTCTTGTCTCCTATCCACTACAAATGCCAAATAACCCTGGCAACCTTTCCGAAGCATTTTCGAGGCTAGTCATGGCATTAATGAGACTAAATATCTCTCTTTCCGATTCCCCACAAATATCACGCCGGTTCCTCCGTCGAACCAATCTTACTTCTTTCTTATAGCAATCTAAGGTGGCTCTATGCCTGGATAACTACTTCATACCCAAGATTATATCGAAATCATGGATACCTAACACTATCAAGTCTCACTGAAAATCCTTATTCCGATCACCAATCTACTACTCCGGAACTATCCTTTCTGGATGTCATAAGATTCCATTGGGTACGGAAACCACCATACCACCATCTAGGTCGACTCTATCCGTGCCTTCAAGAATGGTACCGAAATAAATGAATGAGTGGCTCCCGGTCCACCAATGCATATGCATTATGGATCGTAAACCGAATCATACCTAATAATCACGCCCGTGACGATCTACCTCCCCGCTATAGACTGTAAATACCCGAGCCTCAGCACGAAAACACTCAATCCGCCAATCTGGCATCGCCTCCGCCCCGCACCCCTACCACGACCTCTACCAGCAGCCGTATCGCCACTCGCCTAAACCACCCCTACTGGGCCGACTAGACCTGACCGTCGTGCCCGGGCAGATGCACTGTACCTACCCCAGAGGTCTCGCAAATTACTAACTATGGACAACAATAAAGTGACCTTCCCCGCCCGCAATGGAAACATCCCCGTCATATTCATCCTACACTCTTCGAGCTGCCTCCGGAGTTAGGAACCTAAACTGCCCTTTCTACCTTTAGCAAACAAAACTTTCATAAAATTGTCGCTGTTTTACTTTAAAATAAAACTTTTCATAAACTATTTGCTTGCTTTTGCTATGTCCCAGTAAAACACGGAAACTTGTGTATCTACCGTATATTGGAAATACCTCCGTGGTCCACGCCACCTTTTTCCCACTTTGGTGGAAAGACCTCATGTCTACGTCACCATATAATAGCTAGAACGCTAACCCTATCTAACCATAAGTACCCTGCCTCTGGGTCGCCGGTACCATCATCAGGTTTAACCCCTAATTTAGAGAGCATTCTATCATGCCCTCGCTTTCCGGAGGCCCCCAGACTGACGCAGCCGTGAATAATCAGATAACCCGATCCATCATTAAGGTACCGCCACTTCCAGTCTCGCTACCGATGGCTCGCCGGCTGATTCATCAAGCATTTTCAGATCTAGAGGTGTGCTCGACATATCTCTCTGGTGGTGCCTCCGGTGCGGAAGTCCTAGATCGACCTCTATGACCTCGTCCAGACATAATGCTGTGAATTTCAAGATTAAAAGATTCAGTGGCACTTTTCAATATCTGATGCATGCAAGGATTAGCAAAACAATGTAGGTTGCGATAGAAAAATCATTATTATAAAAACAATTCTATAGGAAATACTGTGGAAAACGCGCGAAAACAAAGTAACTATCGCCTAAAACTCGCCTCGATACCGTTGACACCCCTTCCTAGTGACAGAAATTCGCCAAGAACCCAATAAAGAACCTCCCACTGCTCGCCGACGACAAGTTACCATGAAGCTAAGCTGCTAAAACTGCCAAATCGTATTTGGAAAACGGGTTATAAAATTTTTCACTTTTCTATCAAAATCACACCTTTAGATTTAACGAAAAATCCCAGGCAGGTTAATGACTCCGCACTATGGTCAAGCCCAAAATACAAAAATCACCCAGATAAAATAAAAATACACTCCCCAATGTTTTCCAAATGTCCAACTATAACAATAAAGGACCTCCTAGCCCTCATCAAAATATAAGATACATCAATCAAATATAAGTTTATCGCAACCTCGTTTTTTCTCAAAACTATGCATGCATATTTTACAAAAGATATTTACATATACAAAATGTCACATTTTAAGTTTTACTGTTTTAATTTTACACCTTATCTTTATATATAATCACAACACATCGCTTCAGACTGAGGATCATGAAAGATCTTTCTGGCCGCGACTGCATCTAAAAATTATTTAAAAATAGAAACCGAGCCAAACGGCTCAAAGGAGTACTATGTTCTAAATGCCGTCTGGGCCGCTTGTACTCTCCCAATATGAAATCGCATTTAAATGGTTGTAAACTCGCGGCGAGAAAACCGGAAGCCGCTATAAAAACCATTTCAAAACTCGCTCAAAACTATTTCGTTGAAACGCTCACAAAACCGCTCAAAACTAATCGCCGCTGGAACCGCTCGAAACTATTTCGCCGCTGAAAACCGCCGGTATAATATCTGAAAGTGCTATACCGTAAATCGGGCACCAACCAATCGTGGCCCATTTCAAATACCCTAGAAGTGATGCCTCGGAACTCGAACTCGCATCGGTAGTGAACCTCGAACACTACCTCGCTAAGATGGTCCTATGGAACACCACGGATCTATATAGCATACGGAACTCCTGAATCCAAAATGCTCTGAGGGAACCCTGAATCAACACCTCATCGCTTACGTACTAAGCCAAATACAATAACTATATACTCGAATGTGCGCAGGGCGACTCAATTATATAAATATATGCTAGATCTAACCCCAAATTGCCGACTGTGCAATATAGTTAGTCATAATATCCCATAACTCAGCACGCACAACCAACATCCGACGGAATCGAGCCGCGCTTATCTAGGTTTTATAATCCGTGCCAAAACTCCGTCTCTAAATATCAAATCGAACTTTCGAAGATAACAATTGGGAGGTAATAAAATGTTTCTTTATAAATCTATATTTTCAAAGACTTTACAACCAGAATTTAAACACTTTCGCTTTTAGAAAATGATTTGAGTATTCATTTTTCTCGACTAATTTCTTTCAAATCTTGTCAAGCACTCTAGATTCCGTCGGATGCTCAAATCGCCACACAATTCATTCAATACGAAATGCCCTCGCTTTAACGTTTTAACCATAAACATAAATGCGGCTTTCAAAGCCGACTATATCGAACTAACTCGATTCTAACAAACTTTACGCTAAGCAATTCCATTCGATATAGACATCGATAATATGATGTGAAATTGACCAAATGTCCATACACATTAAATGCCCCATAAAAACTATCTGCTTAGTCAACTTTTGACTTACAACTTTCCATATACCTTAAAAATACCCAAACATTTCCGAAAAATTCCATCTAACTCATTCGACTACAATCCTGAAATTTCAATCAAAACTGTCCATAAACAGTCCCAAAATTCAGCCCTGACTGTCCGAACACAGTCCCAAAAATTCCTAAAAATTCATAAACTCAGTCTAAAAATTTTGGGACTAAAGTTTACGACCTTTCACTTTCTAAGAAAATTTCAAGCCATTACATAACCTTTAGGCTTGAAATAACACAATTAGGCAAATTTTTCTACTTTTTAAAGTTTCATTGTGCTAAGATATTGGTACCCCATGCTGCAGCCTCTCTTTATGAAACCTAATTTGCCTTCTCGCCCGACCTAACGCCTACTACCCAATTTTCATAAAACTGCAGTACCAGTAGAGAAAATAAAACTAAAAATCGCCTCCCGTGAAGCCTCTCTCTCCGTATGGACGTCTCCCACCGCTTTGATATTTATCCTTTTGTTTTGTTTTTTTTTTTTTTTCTCTTTTAATTATTATTATTTTTAATAATAATTATTATTATTTAGATAAATAATTTCTAGTACCTCATTCAGTCTATTTTATCCCAAAATTTTTATTTATCCTAATCAATATTCTTTAAATATTTGCCATTTTTTTCTTAGGATTTTTCTAAAATCCCGCTGTGTTTCACTCTAAACCCGCTGCCTAGAAATTGCAAATATTCGACTATCTCGGAATTTAACCGAAACTTTCCCGGTTACTAGGATTTCGCGAGACGAACTTTAATTTAAGACAAATTCGCTTCACATCCGGCATCTAGAGAATTTTCGAAACTTCCCGAACTATTTTGGATACCTATTATTATTATTTTACTATTTAAACTTCCATTAATTATACTTTCACTCTCCACTTCCTTATCTGTGCAAGTGCCACAATTCTTTGAAAACTTTATAATTTCACCCTTAAAACAACTTTTCAAAAATTCTATTATGGCACTAAATTAATTAAGGAAGCCTCGTGCACTTACTTGCCACACATACCGCATAATCTCCTGGATCTGTGTTACAAAGTTGTAGGTGCCGGAGTCTCGAAATCATTCAAGTCCCAGGTGAAACCTCGTAGAGCTCAGGTCTAAAGATCCTTATGACTCGTGCCCTAAGCTCCACTGGGCTGGGAGTCACCTAGTAGATCCCTGCATGGACTTTGGTGAGGTCGATTCAACATTGCAACTCTACAACGCAAAGAAATTGTAAATAAGCAGGTGGAACCCGATCTATTTAGGTTGGTTAGCATGCTAGGTCGTGGTTGTAGCTAGGCTGGGGGGAGTGCTTTACCGCTTTATTGTCGAGTCGATCAAAACAAACACTTAGATTTCGTGGAAGTTTCGTTGATTCACCAAGAAGGAGGCTCTCTTTTAATACTAATTTTGGCCTTCATTCTCTCATGATAGTTATTGACACTTACATTGTTTATCTTACTTAAAAATAGGCATTACCTATTCACAACCTTTTGAACTGGCAACCTTTTTGTAACGTAATTTTGTTATCGCTTTGTATGCTTTTTTCTTTCTTTCTTACATCACAAGGGACTAGCAATGTGTAGTTGGGGGTGCAGGATTAAAACAAAGTGCTATTTTGAACCCTATTTATAGGTTTTGAGTGCTTTTTGTGTACTAACTCATGCTAATTAACCCGATTTGCACATTACAATGTCCCTACTATTTTATTGATCGTATTTGTGGCAAATTTGGTACCTTTGCGAGCTAATTATGCCGAAATTGTCGAGCCGATCCAAGAATTTAAGAATTCTAGTCAAACTCAAGATTTCAATCCAAGATTCAGAAAGAAAGGCAAATGTGAAGAAAACACCACTCCGCAGAAAGCTTCTCTCGCGAGCACCTGCATTACGCCTCCAAGATCGTGCATCCTGGCAGCCGCCTCCCGTATTTCACGACTTTTTGTTTTTGCTACAATTTTTGGTTTTCCTTTCTACCTTTGTTTTATCCACTTATGTTTGATCGATTGTATTTCACTTGGTTTGTAAGGCTACATAAGCCATTTCATACAATCGTCAAGGGACGAATTTTTTTGGCTGTAAATAAAATTAGGGCTCCGCTTCTCCGCTTTTTCTGCTTTTCTCTCTGATTTTCTCTCCTTTCTGTTAGACAAACACCCTCCGAGGATGACAACTCGGAGGATGAGCGGCTAAAACCCTTCCTCCTTGAAGAAGAAGGCCATCAAGCAACGATCTTAAGGTAACTCCTCGTTCCTCCGTTTTTACTGCTACAGCTAGATTTTTTTCCATTTTTGGTTCCTAAATTTTGCAACCCTAGGTTTAAAGCTGATGCACTTTCTTTGGCCAACACTTGGCAAGTTTTGGGGTTCAAAGGTATTCTTTAGCATTGATACATCGATATCCATTCATGCTCTTTACTTAGCCACCGGAGGTAGGTTAAGGGTTGGATTTCAACTTTTAGTTAAAATCTCTAAGCATGCTTTCCTAATGTGTATTTGGCAAGCTTTTTTAGGTTCAATGGATACTTTCACTAGATTCATCGATGCCTAATTAGTCGTCTCTTTATTAGTTATCAAGGGTAGGTTTTAGACATGTTTTCACCGGCGAACCATAAATGTTAAATAAATGCTTAACAAAAGGAAAATTATTAGTTTAGTTTTCAAAGTTAAATGAAGATCCTGGCTCGAGATGACTATATGTCATCCTCCTAACGCGAGGAAAAGATCCTCGAACCTCGCTACCCTGTACCCTAGGAACCCAACCCCAAAAGAGTCAACAATTCAAGGAGTTCTATTTTACATTTTATTTATTTACTTTCGCCTGCAACCAACCACCCCTCGTTTACCCAAACCTAAAAATCCAAATTTAATTCACCAATTTTGACTTCACTCAAATCATTTGTACAAAGAAAACCCATCCCCGTGTTCGACCTTGGGACGGCTATATCAAGAAGAAATACTACTAGCAGTTAGGAGGAACATAGAATATAAATTTTGTTGATTCCGCATCACCCTATTGTGGCATCGACCAGATGTGAACAGGATGAAAATATAATTATCCATGATTTGCAATGTTGCATGTAGCTCTCTAATATGCATGTGTAACATGATATGGCATGAAATGACATCTGCATTTCATATGTACGGACACCGCATAGTATCGGGTGTGTGCATGGTCAGGGTCATTCACCGCTCTAGTGAATGGGTAAGAGCCCATAATGATCAATCGCCCTAAATTTGCATGTGTGAGGAGTCGGTTAGGGACTCTACTATGGGTATAAGGAGTCCTTATCCCATTCATGACATGTATTCCATGGTAAGATTTGATTTTCTATATGGAATGTGGTATGATGTGTGTGTGTGTCATTGCATGTGCACTTAGGTGGGGAGTAGCCCTTGTAGGAGAATTCCTCTACTAGTCATTGCTCACCTCGTCGTGGGAAATTTTTTTTCAGGTACTGGAGGTACACCGAGAGATGAAACACATCCAAGATCTTAGTTGTAAAAAGGCCGATATGGCTTATGTGACGTTTTTTGTTACTCCCTGAAATATCCGGGCTTTGTATATGTAAATGAGAAGTTTTGTAATAAAAACTTATTTTTGACTTGTTCAGCGTAGTGTTAAAAAGTTTTCCTAGATTTTATACGGCCTGTATAATGTGTATAGAGGCAAAGAGGTTTGGAATTTATCAGATTGGGTGAGAGTCTGGAGGCAAAGGCCCAAAAGCACTACAGCAGCTTCGGGCGCTTAAGGCGAGAGATTTTCGGGTCATGATAGAATCAGGCGGGTTTTGTATCTCGACATGGTTCTCTATGTCGCGACATGGTTCTCGTGCTGCGTGGTTGTCAGTCGTGATAGGGCTTCAGTTGTGATAGAGTTGTTTTTCTCCGCTTCGTCAGCGACAGTGGTCCCCACAAGACGCTGACGTTGTTTTGTTTTTCGTCAGTGACAATGTCGTGACAGAGGTTCCCTTGTCGCGATCGAGATTGTCACGACTTGAGTTCAGGGTTGTGACGGAGCTTGGTTAAGGCTAAGAGATTTCGTGTCGTGACAAAGATTTGTAGTGTCGTGATAGGATTTCAAGGAGTTGTGTCACGACAAGGTATTCTATGTTGTGACAGAGTGTAGCCAAGACCAAAGGGCCTTGTGTTGCGACACAGCATTGGTCAAGGCCAAGAGTTTCTATGTCGCCATTGCAGCATTTCCGTGTCGCGACGAATTTGGCCTTAGGGCAGAGTTTTGTGTCACATAACATTTTATTTCGGCAAAGTATGGCTAAAATGAGAGGTTTCAGGTTTGTGATAGGAATTTTAGGTTGCACAGTCATGCTGGGAAGATTTTATGTCTCTATAGAGTTTTCCAAGGTAAGGAGGAATTATGTCGTGACAGAGTGTTTTTATGTCGCTACAGAGTTTGATCAAGGCGAAGAGTTTCTATGTCGCTGGCTGCAGTTCGGGGCCTTGACGGGGCTTTAAGGCCATGACACCATTATTACTACATGACAGTAAAGTCTCACTAAATGGGTTTTCATGTCGCGACATACGCCTGGCGCCCCTCAATGGAGGGTATGTGTCGCTACGCAACAAGTGTGGTACGGTGCAGGACAAAGAGGCTTTATCGCACACGCATGCCTTAGGTGCCGCTGGCAATGTAAGGAATGTGTCAGCGCCACTACGCAGGAGGCCTTGTGCACACAATGTATCAAACCAGCGCCGCACGATAGCCTTCGGTGCATGCACGACAAGGATCGCGTATACGATGCAGAATTTTGTCATGCACTTGCTCTAGTAGCAAAAAAAGAAAATGACCCTGATTGGGGCGCCACAAAGATAAGGTTTGGAACCATGGAAAATTCACAATCAATAGCCCATTTATCAGATTCTCGTCATCTTGTGGATTTGATTCTTACCAAAGGGAGTCGGAGATGTTGACGATGGTCTTAGGCTTAGCTGGTTTGTTGATCGAAGAAAGAATCATGGAATTGTTGGTGGGTTGTTCGCAACCCGTTGTCGTCATCGTGGTGGTGAAGATAGAAGAGGAATCAAGCCTTGTACAGGAAGCTAAAAGATGAACTTAAGTGAGGAATCGTGGGTGAGCTGTTCGCAGAATCGCAGTTTGTTGCCTTCGTTGTCACGGTGAAGAACTTAAGAATCGAAGATAGAAGAGGCCCAAGAGGGATCAAGGCATCAAGCCTTGTACAGGAAGCTAGAAGAAGAACATAAATGAAGAATCGTGTTTCTAGAGTTTCAAAATGATAAATAGGGGCTCTTTTTTTTTTTTTTTATCATGTGAATTGTATCTTCAAGTCATTAAAATTAAAAGTATCGACTCAGTCACCCCATCCTAACCCATGCACGGGCTTATTGTGTCGTCAATAGGTCCAATTATGGTTCCAGTCAAGTCATTTTTCAAATCTCATTCCTCAAAATTTGTAGGCTGAAATTGGTTTACTATCGCCAAATTATTCCCAACCCCAATAGAATGCCATATATCATTTCCAAAAATATAAAGTTTTTAAGGATAAACTTGGAAAATATAAAAGTTAAATTACATAAATACTCACTATCCATTTTTTTCCATCTTTCTAATAAATGACAAAAATCACTACCCTTATAAAATTATGGTGACTTTTTTTTAACACCAGTGATATCGTGTAACAACACCCTTATTTTATTATATTTCATTATTGGTGACATTGGAATAAGCCAATAAAACTGAAAAATGAATGATTGAGAGTCCTGTTTATATTTATTACAATATGTTACTTTGTAAATTATTTTCGGAGTCATGTGTTAAAGTAACTTGTTTTCTGAAAAAAAGAAAAAAGTATTTTAACTCATTCTTCAAACTTATACTCATCGACAATTACTGCTTAATATAATCGCGTTGTATGAGTTGTTGAAAAATATATAATAATAAAAGAAAAATATAGAGGTAAATAGAAACACGTGATTTGAATCTAACCTGGAAAGCGTTTTGGTGGGCGAATTCACCACTCAGCTACAACGACTTGTACAAAGGAAAGAGTTTTAATATATAACAACATATATAATAATATTCAAATTTCAAAATAATATTATCAGCATTACTCCATTGAGTCCAATTTATATAAATACAGTGAATTATGATTTAAAAATATATTCTCGTTATTATTGGCATAAAACTGATACCAAGAATGTTCTATTTGAGTTGCGATTTTAACATAATATCTGAATTAAAAATATAAATATAATATTAAATTATTTCATCAGCAATATTTTATTAAATTAATAACCTTTTATAGGTTATTTATGCTTTATCTTTTCTTAACTTGATTTAAAGTAAATCTGATACAATTTAATAATATAAAATACTAATTTCTTTATTATTATAGCCTTTGGGAAGTATAAAAGGATCGTGTTTCGACCAAGAAATATGTTGAAATTTAAAATGTTAATTAAACTGTGGAACTATGAAATAACAACAGAGCGAGACTGAGACCAATTACAGGTCACTCTATCTATAGACACAATGAGAAAGATCCTTATTTTGTAACACTTGATTAAATCAAGGCTCTACATACTCATCTCATCGAGGGTGGACCTAGAGATTTAATGTGATTTTGAACTCAAGTCGTATCTTATAAATTCTTAGTGAAATTTAAAGAATTCAAATCATTGAGTTTAAGATTCTAATAATAATTAAGTCTCGCTCAATGATCTTGAATCCTAGGTCCGCAGAATTGCATCTCATTTTCGCTTCTCTATTTCTATGTCTACTACTTAAGCAGCACGTTTTCTTGGCCTGATTGAGATTTAAATTAATACAAGTCTGTCCAATTTCTCTATTCACCAACTTCTCATTCTTATCTACTCTAATACTTAGGCCCCGTTTGATAAAACGAAAAATTCAAGTTACCGAAAATAAGGCCAAAAATTGGGTTAATTTCATAAGATTAACCAGACAGAAAAACTGCTTGAGCAAGCTTACTAATAGTCAACAAAGATAAATATATCGCTTTTGATAACCGTAAACGCTGACATCGAAATTGCGGTTTTATATATTTACCCTTATTATCATTAAATTACATATTATCCAAAATAAATACTAATAATATTTTATTTTTCAATATAATTATTAATTATTGTAAATAACATGTTTAAAAAATATGTAAAAGATTATTCTAATAATATTATCTAAAAGACATAAATATGTTTAAAAATAAACTAATAGAATCTAAACTTTTTAAAATTATCCAAACTAACCAAGAGATATTTGCAAAATATTATATTATTTATAAAGGTTTTTTGGTCCAATTTATTTTCATTTAAATTTTTTTTTGTTGATCGTATTCTACATTCCACGTTAAGTAGGTCTTTACCTACTTATAATTTTCAACAGTTTTTTATTTAAAATTTTCAATTAAAAGCTTCTAAAATTTTATTATCAAACATATTGAAAAATTAAAACCATTGAAAATTTTCATTTTCAATGGTTTTAACATTTTCAATAGTTTATCAAACATGGCCTTAATTAAAGTGGTTTAAGAAAATAACTTTTTAATACTTCGGTATCTAATTCAAATTTAAAAGGGTTATGAACAAAATCTTAAGAATAGAGTATTATAATACAAATGTAATATGGAAATTGAATAGAGTTAAAAAAAAAAAACTTTCAATTAAATTCTTAAAAGTTATATAAGTATGAAAAGCTCACTCATCAAGTACAAATATCACACCAAAATCGGAGGATAAATGAAGAATTAGCTTAAAAATCTTTAGTTGGGACAATCATGCTAACTAAATGACCTCCTCTTAAATGATTATCATCACTACCCCAAAAGATAAGGGGATAGATATTATAAAACTACTAAAGACATTGTGACACAGAGAATGTAAAGAATGTAAAGAACAAGTATTTATGTGTGACTCACAGTCCTCCATTACGACAAACAAAGAAAAAAATGTTTCAAATGGAAATATGTTTTTCCCATCTCCTTATGTACTATAAGAGAATATGCAAGAAAGAAATATGAGGAGAAGTCTTTAAAATTATTTATCTCATACGGCAAAAGTATCATGAGTTTATAGAATATAATGATAATATATATCTTGTTAAACAAATCTTAAGCTAAGTGTTAAACAAGGCTTTATTTAACCCGAAAAAGCATTCAAGCGAAAGAAAATGTATAGTAAAATTAATAAATTAATTCTATATGTTTAAATTCCATTAAATTAATTCTATATGTTTATTCAAACTCATTTTATTTGCTTATATTTATATAACGGCTAAGAAATTTGTAAATATAAAATTTTTGAGAATTTGATTATATTTGATTATATTTTATATTTTTCACGATAATCATTTTCCTTAGGCTCCGTTTGGAACATAGAAAAATACCAAGGAAAGAAAAAAAAATGTAAGAAAAATGATTTTCTCATGTTTGGTTTTACCATGAAAAATATAGAAGAAAATCAAATATAATCAAAATTCCTCAAAAATTTACATGTTTTTAAATTTTATAATACTAATTGTATAATAGAGAAAAACAAATAAAATGAGTTTGAATAAACATATAAAATTAATTTATTAATTTTAAACATATTTGTCATTTTCCTCCAATTTTTTTTTCCGTCCAATTTTCCTTTATTTTTTCTTTCCTTAATACTTTTTGGGTTCCAAACGGAACCTTAGTATTTTTTTTTCCCTAGTATTTTTTAGGTTCCAAACAGAGAATAAGTGTATTTGCAATAAATTATATAGCGATCAAACAGTGCCAATCTAAGAGAAGTACTAAAATATAAATTAGGTCGTTGGGAGATTTATTTGAGCGTGGACCTGCATTTTTCACGTGTGTCCCCACTCGATGGTGAAACTCGTTTTTTTTTTCTTTGGAAAAAACCATTTAAAAAAATGGTTTTTGGATTCGCCACTTATTTTTGTTATTTTTTTTTAAAGGGAAAACAAATTTAAATAAACCTTATGTTGCGACTCTTTATTTAGGAAGACATGTCCACAAAACCAAGTTCGACTGGAGTACACAAGAACTATCGGAATTTACTGTGAGTAAGTCAGAAGACTTCTTCTAAGCCCATATAAACGGTCTCTACTAAACAAGTTTAGGAACTGTGATAATTAATCAATTAATTACAGATACCAATAACCGCATGACAAATAAAGAGCAAAATTAAAGAGAATAAATGCAAGATTTCTTGAATGCATAAATCAGAGCGCTTATCAATGTAAAATCACAGTACTGACACAACAAGATGTAATATCTGTTATCCAATTAAAAACTGCTATAGATCAGAAAGAATTATTTGTTAAAAAGATACGGTGATGTCGGCCCCACCCAAGCTCATTTATATGTTACACAAATTAACTCCACAAGCATTCCATTTGATATGAACTATAAAATTAATCATGCTTGAAATTTTCAAAACTCGATTTAAATGGAAGTTTTGAAAAATCGAAATAAATTCGAATCAAAATTTTCGTTGAATTTGAAGTTTGAGAATTTTGAATTGAGATTTTGGAAATTGAATTTTTAAATTAAAAACTTGAATTTTATAAATTTGAGATTTGGAATTTAGAAATTTGAAATTAAAAATTAAAATATTTGAATTTTTAAATTATGAAACTTTGAATTTTGGGATTAAGAAATTGTAAATTTGAAATTGGAAACTTTAAAACTTAAATTGAAACAGGGAGACTTCTGTATTCTTAGATTGCGACACCGAAATTGAAAAAATAAATAAAACTTGGAAAATGAAAATGAAAATTAAGGGAATTGAATTTTAGAGTTGAAAATTGAATTTAGAAGATGAGAAAATGTGAATTTGAATATTTGAAATTGGATATTGAAATTTAAAAAATGAGAAATGAAAATTTAGTACTTGGAATTTTTGAAATAATTTAATTTAAGATTAAATGAAAAATTAATTTTAGAAAATGAGAAATTAAATAAATTAAGGGTGGAAATTTGACGGGCTAAAGAGCCGACGTAAGACGGGACCAAAGCGCTTGGCCGAATGTACCTAAGGGTATCGAGCAACCAACCTGGCGGCCGCGGCCTGTATTTAAACCTAATCACGCTTCAAGTAGCAGTTGAATGATCGGGGCCTGGCAGACGTTTCAAGAATCGGCCAACCAACGGAACGAGCCCACCTTCACTTTAATTCTGTGATCACTGACTTAAACCACAGGACGCGCCCAAGATATCGGTACCTTATATTAACGGGTTTAAACTAAACCCGGCCGAGCCCAAGACGCCGGACCAAGGCAAACCGGGCTTAAACCTAACATCGGTACCAAGATGCTCCCGCCTGTACTAATGAGTTTAAACCACTGACGCCTTCCGCAGACGCTGTTCTGTGATAAATCGATTAAACTAATTGATTGAGCCTAAGTATTTTGGGCTTAGACTAATGGGTTTAAACTAATGGATTGAGCCTAAGTATGTTGAGTCTATACTAATGAACTTAAACTAATGAGTTGGGTCTAGACTTATGGGCTTAAACTAATAGGCTTGACCTAATTAAAATATTTAATAATAATTTAACCCTAATTCAAAATAAATTATAACATTCAATCATACTAAATTAAATAAAAATTATGTCAATTAACAATTCCAAAAGTGATAACTTAAGGTAAATTTAAATATTATAAAATTTAATTTTTCATTATTCAAGACTAATTTCACATATTAAAAATATAAATTTACATCTAAAAAAAAAAAACTTATAATTTAATATTTGATAACCTAAAGTCCATGCAAAATTTTCAAGTTAACTATGAACACACAAAAATATAATTACACAAATAACACAAAATTAAACCCAAATACAATAAAGTAAGAGAAAAATATAAGATTCAAGCTAATTACATAAGTTTCAAGCTAATTACATAAGTTTCACCAACAATTTTTCACATAAGTTTCATCAATAACAATTTTTCATATCCACATACATAAATATCATAATAGCCCATAAAGAAAATCCAATCCTACAATACATACATGTGTGAATTTATGCTAAGAAAATGTGTAGTGGGTGTTAAATAAAATTATAGAAAAATAAAAAATAAAATAAAAAGTTATGAGTCTTTACCTTTGTGATGGTCTTTGACTTTTAATATGAGCAAAAAAAAAAAAAAAAAAAAAAGAACTAGGGATGGAAGAAAATAAGAGAGGAAGGAAAAGAGAGGAAGAAGAGAAGGGGAGAGGGAGGAGAGCCAAAAAAGAAAGAAAAGAGGAAGAGCCCTAAAGAAGAGAGGAATGAGAGAAGAAGAAGCGTAAGAGAGATGAGGAGAGAGGAGAAGAAAAAGAGCAATCCGGCTGGGGAGGGGAATAGAGATGGGGGTTAATTGGGTAGGGTACGGTCATAGGGGATGGGTGGAAAGAGAAATAGGGAGTAGGGGAATGAGGGGATTTGAAAAAGAAAAGATAAAAAAATCAAAAAGTAAAATTTAATAATAATAATAATAAACATAATGTGTGAGTAAATTTTGGGGTCTACAAATATGCCCATCTTCAAGTAAAGTCTATAAGTATAGCAACCGTGAATAGAATCACAAAGTGTGAAACTATGAAACGAACATCCTATCGACATGTGCTGAGACTCGAAAAGCCGCTACAAAGAACACTAACTCTCTCAAACTCAAGTATCTAAAAGGAGTTCTAAAAACACATCAAAAGCAAACAACAAAATGACAAAACAACCTGAAGGCTAGCAAAGTCATGACATAGATCCAAGCTCTCTATAAGAAGGTCCTCCCAAAGGTGAAACCTATATCGAAACCTGAAACAAGCGAAATCATCGCCCATGGGCATGTACTAGTCATGTACACTGTATAGCGATCGACACCCATCATGGACAAACTCAAGAGCTAGCAAGTGGAGAGTACGACAACTGAAATAAACCTTGTGATCAAAGTGTGCGATGATGACGACCTTGAATATTGGTAGCGATATCTCTAATAAAGATAAAATCTGAGAGTCTGAACTATGGGGAAGGCATCAGAATGTCTGGTTTGAAACGAGGAAACATAAATGCGAAGCCTGAATGCCTTTATTCAAGATGTGGAAGGTAAAGGCTGTTCACGCTTGATGCAGAAGCACGGTCTGAACGTCTAACTGCGATGCTAGAAAATGTGATACAAATAAAGTCTGAACATCTGATCCATATGAAGGCGAAGTTCAAACGCCGACTGCGGTAAGACGGGGAGCTCCAAATGTCTCAACTACTTGCAGTTAGCACATGTGACGAGATGTAGTTTGAACATCCGATCCATATGAAGGCGAAGTTCAAACACTTGATCCGCGGTAAGATGAAGCTCTAAACGCCTTCAATCGCGCACATTACGTGATAGATGAAGTCTCGAACATTTGATCCATATGAAGGCGGTCCGAACGCCTTATATACGTAAGACGGTCCGAATGTTCGATATGTTGTAAGCAGCAATGATGCGCATGGTTGGGTCAACATCTGATCCATACGGCTACTAAGTCTAACGGCTCGATCTGCTAGCAACAAATGCGACACAAAATGGCGCATGAACATTTGATCCATATGAAGGCGGCTTCGAACATATAAGACGGCTTGTCGTCATGCTGTCTTCTAAATAATGCCATGCGACGGTCTAAACATCTTATCCAGGCAAAGCGGCGTCCGAATAACCGACCACGTGTTAGCAAATGTGATATGATGAAGTCCAACATCCGATCCATATAAAGGTGAAGTCCGAACACCTGATATGCGTAAGACGTAAGTTTAACCGCTTAAATCAAGGGTGTTATAATACGTGATGCGTATGAAGTCCGAACATCCGATCCATATGAATAAGTGGAAGCCCGAAGCTCGATATGTAGAAGACGAAGTTTAAACGTCTAAACTGAAGATAGTAAAGGCGAAGTTAGAGGAGTATCCCCTAGTATGACATCCAATAGAAACATGATAAAGTCAAAAATGTCATATCAATGACTCATATCCTCACTAAGAACTGTTTCGACAAACCGACCACCTCCAAATGATCCCGAAAGATAAGGGATATGCCCTAGTGTTGCATCTATAAAAAACATGTTGAAATCCCAAAAATGTCATAACAAGACTCATCCTCTCGATAACGACTATATGCACAAACAAACAAATTCCTGATGATCCTGGTGGATAAGGGATGTGCCCAAGTATGACATGTATGTCATCCAATAGAGATGTGATGAAACCCCTAAATATCAAAATATGGCTCGACATCTCAACAAGAATCTGTCTACACAAACAAACACATCCAGATGATCCCGACAGATAGGGGGTATGCCCTAGTATGGCATGTCGAGAACTGTACTTCCAATCCCTCGTCATCCCCCCAATACAAAAGGCAACCCCTGGGTCATCCAGACCGCAACTAGAAATGGATCCAAACGATAGTAAGGCATCTCCTAGAAAAGCCATATCGTCCAGACATCGACCAAGTCTCAAATACCTATCAAGGTAGATGCTGTCAAAGAAAACATTAAATCCCATGGTCTCAAGGTGGTCTTACGACACGGACCGTAATGTAGGCTTAGGGTGATAAGGTAAAAGAAATGAATAGAAACTAGGCTCAAACACCCAATGATCAACCCCATGCCCTCGTGTGTGGAATGCCACTTGCATAAGAAGTCTCATGAGCCATGGACACAAGAACATCCAATGGAAGTGTTAATAATAATGATGTGATGCAAAAAGTGTCACATGTGGTGAGATAGGTAAGAGGAAAAGGATGTAGAGTGAAACATTAAACTCGAAATCAATAAACATATGTGGGTGATAAATGTGAAAATGAGAGGTATGAAGTCAAGAAAATAAATAACAGTATGGAAAAAAACTGATGATGATATGATGAATCTACCTAAATCACTACATGGGGAAGACATGTCGTTGACCAATTGGATGATGAATATGACATTGACTCAAAGCCCTTAAGAGAGGATCGGTCATCTCATATACCACTAATAAAATCTCAAAGTAAGCACATGATACTGGGATCTCGGGAGGCTCTTATACGCACTCCCATAAGTAATACATATACTTAAAACAATGATCCTCATAAATCCATATACGTACTCTAGGAATACTGATACTGAATACATACTGTGCACATTTATATATATATATATATATATATATATATATATATATATATATATATATATATATATATATATATATATATGTATGTATATTTTTCTTATTATTTTTTTTATGCATAGACTGAATAAAACAATGAGAGACATACCAATATGGGCAATAAATGAACATATCTCCAAGCGCGAAGGTACAATAAAACAACTCCACTTAAATGACATAAGCCTCTCAAACTAAAAGTCTCTAAATAAATGTCGATGGAATGAGTGAAGGGATGACATGACAAACCCCCATGCATTAAAATGAATAGATAACCAATCTAAGTGGGAAAGAATGAGATAGAACGAGAAGTCAGATAGAAAGAAAGTGGTGAAAAAATAGAAACTATGAAATGGAGTGGATACAATGAAGTGAATTTGGTAAGGCGATGTAAAGAATATGTCAATGTGTCTATAATTCAAAAGATCCCTAAACTTAGGCATCCATACACCAGAGGGCCCTTTTCCCAGGTATGAAAAGGTAAGCAGGGCTGTAAGAGAAATGATGGCCACCCATCCTGTGACCAAGGTCTCAAACGTAAAATTTTTTCAGTTGATCCACATTGGTTGGCTCTAAGAATTGGTTTCCATTTAAGTCCATCAACCATGCAGCTCCCTCTAGGGTCAACTCTCTAATAATGTAAGGTCTTCTCTAGTTGGGTCTAAACTTCCCTCTAGGGTCGGTGATTAATCCTTTGAGGACTCTCAAAACCAAATCGCCTCGCTATAGTGGTCAAGGCTTGGCCCGCTTTTTGAAAGCGCGGGCCATCTTCCTTTGGTAAGCCTAAATGTGGTCAGCAGCTCTCAATCTCCTCTCATCTAATAGGCTAAGCTGATCAAACCGTGACTGAACCCACTTCGCCTTTGAAATCTGCTGCTCTAGGGCTACTCTCAAGGATCCCATCTTTATCTCAACGGCAAACGACCTCCATGCCATAAACTAGAGAGTAAGGTGTGGCTCTTGTAGAAGTGCGAAAGGAGGTGCGATACGCCCATAATGCGAAAGGAAGCTTCTTAGACCAGTCTCGAGAAGTCTCAATCATCTTGCGCAAAATCCTCTTAATATTTTTGTTCACGGCCTCTACTGCCCCATTTGTTTGCGGCTTATAATAAAGTGTCAACCTCACCCTGGAAATGCACACCTCTATCCGATATCAACTCATGAGGAACCCCATATCTACAAATAATGTGTGATCTGATAAAGGTGACACCCGGGCCTGACATTTATCTTTGCATAAGAAGTGGCCTCTACCCACTTCATGAAATAATCAATAGCGACTAGAATGAAATCATGACCAATAGAAGACTTCGGCAAAATCTTCCCAATAATATCTATGCCTCAGACTAAAAACGACCAAGGTGAGGTCAATGCATGCAACTCTGATGGTGGAATGTGGCCGAGGATTCCATGCATCTGACACTTTGTACATCTCTGAACAAACCGACAACAATCTATCTCTATGGTCAACTAAAAATAGCTACCTCATAATCTACGAAGCAACATATGTCCTCCCATGTGGGGCCCACAAACCTAGCATGGACCTTCTCATTACCCGTCACCGACCTGACCCACACAACACACCATTAGTTGTACGTCTATATAGTGTCTCTCCATGTATCACAAAGCGGGTGGCCAACTGTCTCAAAGCTCTATTGTCCTTAGCCATCATGGCCTCAGGGTATGTTCCATATCTAAGAAACTGATAAATATAATGATACCATGGTAGACCATTATCAAACCTTGACTCGTCAATTAAGCAACAATAAGCGAGAACACTTCTAGTCTCAACTAGGAGGTTGCGAACTACCACACCTTCGTGGAATGTCAACTGATGGAAGCCAGGCAGCGAGCATCGCCTAACTGATTCTGCGCTCTAGGTAGGTGAGTGTAGCTCAAGTCGTCGAATCTCCCTACTAGTAACTCTAAATAAGCATGATATGGCCTAAGCTTCACATCTATGGTCTTCCAATCACCCTGGATTTGTCTAATCACTAGATTAGAATCACCGAATATCTTCATCCTTCTAATCTCGAGCTCAAGTGCAGTCTTTAACCTAAGGATACATGCCTCATACTCAACAATGTTGTTCGTGGCCGGATAACGATTTGAAAAGGCCAAATGAACTGATCTCAGTATATGATCACCATGCAAAGAAATCAATAGAACACCTATCCCATATCCGTAATGGTTAGTCGCACCATCAAAGCATATGCGCCAACCGTGTACGTGATTTAATACCCTTTGCAATCTCCTCATCCGAAAAATCATCATCAATCACTCTATTGTCGTAACCTAAGCGAGGCCAAGTGATCCGCTAACACACTCCGCTTTATGACTTTCGAAAGTGACATATCAATATCAAACTCTGTCAAAAGTACAAGCCATCTCATAAGTCTGCTCGTCAAAACTAGTCTGTCAAACACATATCTCAAAGGATCTAAACGAGCAACAAGCTACACAGAATACTCTATCATGTAATGTCTCAATCTTCGAGTTGCCCAAACCAAAGCTAAGAAGAAGTGCTCAATCATAATGTACCTCGTCTTATACTCCAACATTCTCTTACTCAAATAATAAATAGCTCGCTCCCCGTCTGGACCACTGTCGGGCTAACATGCACCCCAAAGCGCTATCTGAAACCGAAAAATATAACAAGAGAGGTTGTCCAGGCATGGAAGGTACCAAAATATGAGGGAAAGCAAATACTCTCTAATCCGCTCAAACACCTGCTGGCACTGATCATCCCAAACCTTAGGCTGTTTCTTCATCAAAAGTCGGAATATAGGCTCACAAGTATCTGCCAGTCTAACAATAAACCTACTAATATATTGCAACCTACCCAAGAAACCTCATATCTCAGTCTCAATCTGTGGTGGAGACATGTTAAGGATAGCTTTGATCTTATCAAGATATGCCTCAATACCTTTCTCACTAATCATGTAGCCTAAGAGCTTCCTAGAAGTCACTCCAAAAGTGCACTTCTTGGGATTCAGTCTTAATCTAAAGCATTTGATCCTTTGGAAGAAGCGCCTAGAGTCGCTCTAGTGATCTCGCTCCTATCACTGACTTCACAATCATATCATTTACATAGACCTCAACATCCCTATGCATCATGTCATGAAACAGTGTAGTAGTTGCTCTCTGATAGGTAGCACATGTGTTCTTCAACCCAAACTATGACTCTATACAAAGAGGGTGCCCCACTCGATAAAGATGCCTCTCCCCGTCCCGGAGCCATCATAATTTGATTATAACTAAAGAATCCATCCATAAAAGACAACATTGCATGCCCTACAAACTATAAACCAGCATGTCAATGTGTGGAAGAGGAAAATCATCCTTGGGGTTGGCCTTGTTAAGATTTCTAAAGTTCACACAAACTCTAACCTTACCGTCCTTTTTGGGAACAGGGACGACATTAGCCAACCACTCAGATACTGAACCACTGATATGGATCCAACACTAAGTTGCTTTTGAATCTCCTCTTTCACCTGTAAACTCCATCGAGGGTGTAATTGCCTCAATTTTTGCTTAACCGGTCTAGAATGTGGCACAAGTGGTAGATGATGCTAAACTATAGAAGGGTCGAGGTCTGGCATGTCCTCAAATGACCACGAAAAAACATCCAAGTATGATCTGAGTAACCTGAGCAAACTATCCCTCTCATCTATAGATAAAGTGGTATTGATCCTCAACTCTTTAGGTTGGTCCGCTGTACCAAGGTCAATTGTCTCAAGGTCATCAAAATGAGGTAAAACTCGCTCATTAGTAAAGTTATACCGAGTTAAACCAAGAGGTCACTATCAAAATCAGTTTCAAAGGCTCATCATCAATATCATGAACTGCGGATGTATGTTGAGTGCACATGCATCAATATCATCAATAAAAGAGACAGGTGAATACTCGAAAATGCTCAAATCCATAGAAGAAAAGGTAAGTACATCATTGGAACGTGAGACAAATCCCGACAAAACATCAAAAGAAAGTGGTGGGCCCACAGAATTAGACTCTCCCACAACATGTCCTAGAATATCAAGAGATGCAATATCAACAATAACATCATCCGTAATCGCATCATCATCTGGGGTAGGAGGAGCATCCTCATCATCTCTCAAAGCAAGCACACGAAAATAACTAAGTTCAAAATCTGGCTCGGGCTGACTAATAACCATCCGGATTAGCTCCTCAACATAATCATCAGACGACATAACCCTATCAATACCCTCATAATCAGTTATCTCATCCGGAAAGCACATAGCACACTAGATCGCCCAAGGGAAGGAGGAGCGATCAAGGTGGTAGAAGTGTCGAGAGCCCCACCGGCAGAACTCGGTTAGGAAAAGTCGGGAGCGCAGCTAACATGCTTGATATCGTGAGGGCTCATCAATCGATCCATCGGATGGCAATAATGGCCTGCCCTCACAAAATAGTCACCAACTCCTAAACTAGCGACAAAGAGTATAGTCAAATGGAACGTGATGAAGTCGATCCGAATTTCTCCAGCGAGAAATGCGCTACGCATCGAAAATCAATTTGGCGGGTACAAACTAAGCCAGCGGTGGGTCATGGTCCAAAACTGTGATAAATTCGCCACGGCCATGCTGACGATGCCCTAAAACCAAACCTGGTATGTATGACATGCTCCTCATCATGTCCAAAACAACCGTGATCGCTATAGTCGATCAAATGACATGGGTAATCGACCGATAAAATCCCTTGACTCCACGGTCCACCTCATCAAAGTGAGAATCGCCATAAGCAAATCATCACCCCATGGCTAATCTCCACACGCTTAGAAGTCAAATATGCCCCTCCTGTAGATGAAATGGTGATCACTCGACCATCATGAATGAACTTCATCTTCAAATGAAGGGAAGATGGGATAGCGCCAACACTATGAATCCATGGGTGGCCTAAGAGTAGGTTAAAGGATACAGGGATCCTCAACCTGAAAAACAACTAGCCTAATCATCAACTCGAAAGTCAAGGTGCCTATCACCTCTCTACGAGTATTGTCATAAGCTCTCACTGTCTGTGTAGATGGCTCAAAATCCGTGGGCCCATATCCTATAGCAATAGCAGTGGCAATTGGACATACATTTAGGGCAGATCTATTATTTAAGAGGACATATGGAACACGACAACCTAAACAACCAACTGATATATGCAAAGGTCGAGTGTGATCTCGAACCTCCAAGGCACGCCATCCTCGTGAGAAAATAATGCAACCGGGCTCGACTGGGGCCAGAGCATATGTATCGCCCTCTAGCGATGTGGTCGTGGTTGGAACTCGAATCCGACTCAAACTAACTGAAAGTCTCTCTATGGGTGGTAGAGAAGTTAGTAAACTCCAACAGAGATATGAGCTCAGTTTTACTCAGAGCTGGCATCTCATCATCCTCTCACTCTGCCCTGCCTCTAGCAATACAAGGATCTATGGGCCGAGATGGAACTGGAGGCTGCTGTCTGACCACTCTACCTCCTCTAATAACATGCTGAATTTCTGGTGTATCAACTATCCCTCAGCACGGAGTCAAAATAAAAGGAGTCTGAACACTATAACAAGGTAAAGTCACTGGCCTTGGTGCAGGGATCCAAACTGGGGTAATGCTCGGTGCCAAAACAACATGTGAGTGAATCTTCTGGCTCGAAAACACCTCATGAACCCCATCATCGCCATAACCCCATCATCAAATGCTATAGGCTCCGGCCTCTGATCATCCCATGACAACATATGGATGCGATCCTCAAACTCAGCAAAATCAATAGAATTAATACCTCCCCGCTGGAGGAGGAACCACATGTGTAGAGTAAGTCGGAAGGGGATCAGAACTAATGCTAAGGTGTCCCAACTGCACAATACCTTGGTCAATCAAGTCCTGAACAGTGTGTCTCAAATAAGTGCACTGATCTGTAGTATGTCCAAGGCCCTGATGATAAGCACAATGTAGGTCCATCTGAAAATGAGGGTGAACAACCTGCGGTAATGCTCTCGGTGCTAATGGACTGAGCAATCTAGCGGTCATCAATGTCTGTAAGACCTCACCCAAAGGCATGCCTTAGTACAGTGTCTGAGCCGTTTGCCGCCGTGTGAACCGAGGTGCTCTGTGGGTCTAAGATGAGTAGTAGGTGGTCTCTCCACAACCTATACAACGTAAACTGGGTGTGGTGGAGTACATGGAGCTAGTAACCTAAGCGGCTGAGGTGGTATGGAAGGTCTATACTGAACTGAACTCTAGGCGTAGGAAGTCCTGTGCAGCCATATAGATGCATACTAAGGTCGGGTGCCCCCTGTCTAAAGGAACTGATGGCTCCTACCTCCCTTGGTCTATATGATCCAGATGGCTTCTTCCCCTTACTATCAGAAGAGGAAGAATCCGACCATAAACCCTTCACCATACCATCCTCGATACCATACAATGCTTCTATCAAAGCTTTGTAATCCATAATCGGTACACCTATAAGATGTCTAGCGTAAATGGGTTGTAAACTCCTCATGATCATGCTAATCTGCTCTTTCTTTGATGGACACTCAATCATCTGAATAACCTTTTCCCTCTAATGGGAGATGAATGATGTAGCAATCTCATGAGCTCACTGCCTCATAGCCTCAAGCTCTCTCCTAGTGACATCTATGACAATGCTGAAAGAGAACTGTTAGATAAACTCATTGGAAAGATCTTCCCAAGTCCGCCTGCACGAAGCATCCAAGGTGGCAAACCAGCTCTGTGCCACACTGCTCAGTGACAAAGGGAACAACATGATCAACTGAGTCTCATCGAAACCCATGCCCCCCTCATCAACTTACTATATATCCTCAAATGAGTACATGGACATTCTCTGCATATATACCGCTCCATGTTAGGCATCCGAAATTTAGGCGGCAGTAGGGTCACAGGTGCACTATCAAATCCATCCCACACATCCATATCCTCTGCAACTCTCAACTGTCTAAGCATCTGCTCTACTCTCTATATGCGATCATCAGAAGCACTAGTAGTATGAATTGGAATAATCACATGTGGCGGGATCACCCCATAGCCTCGACGAAAAACGAGTGCCCGAGGGATAGGCCGAAAGCTATCCGAGCCATCGACCTGAGGCGGAGGTGGGTGTTTCTACGTCAAACCAGCATCCTCCCGTGGCCAAATCAGGGGCCTCGCCGCTCATCAATCCTCCGACCGAGGCGCGTTGCATCGTATCCTAGAGCTACGACGACACCCGCAGCAATCTACTCACGGTCAGCGCATGTGGATCCATATCTGTCTGATCCGATATACGTACTAATCTACCCTCAACTCTAACCCACAAAGATGGTCCCCGCCAGGCCGCTGAATCCCAAAGTGTAACCGAAAAAAATAAGGTGGAGTCCATGTCGAACCAAAAAGAATGTTGCTATAATGAAACTAAAATAAGCAATCCATCACTATGCACTAAACTGCCCCACTGAAACTCAATACTCTAATCAATCTTTGTATACCCTCGAGAGGAAACCAAAATAGAGGAATCTGGATCCATATCATGACTAAATCGGCCTTGAAGGCTCACAGATGCACCCACGTGTAGGATGGGAGTCCTAATCAGTCAGATCTAAACTCAACCTAAAAGGTCAATGGTGGCTTTAAAAAGACAAGGTTGGGTAGGTCTTTTAAAAGGGTCCCTAACAGGAGCGATTGTACCCTCCAATGGTACACAACCTCCTACACGTCTCCGAAGAAATGGGGCGCTTCTATGCAAGGTGGTCATCAACTACACACATGCACTTCCTTGACATCTCGTAAGGCCTATGGTAAAGGCTCACTACTCGCACTCGTGGATTAAACTAAGTGTACAAAGTGAATGTGGGTGCATACGAAAAACCTCATTAAATCTAACACAAAGAAAGCACACCACATACAACATCCCGAAATCTTAGCTCTAGCTATACAAGACTTCAAAGATCGACCAAAGATCAATATGCTCACCACCCTGTAAATGCTCCCAAACATAGAGCAGAACCCATCGACGGATCTTACTCCTAATCATTAGCTCTGGGCCGAAGAGCAAACAAAGAGCAACAAGTCTCCAACCAAACAATCAAACACAACAACAAAAGTGGACAAAGTCGACCGAGACTAAGGAGCCTGAGATCGGGATAAATGTGTGTCCCACATGTGGGACAAGCAACTTCAGCCACAAGAGAGGGTAGTCATACAAGGTAGCCTTACAACCTAAGTATCATACACAATCAATATATAAAAATGCGTAAAATATACAATTAGAATAGATCATGATGAAACAAATTAATTGATAAAAAACAAACACTCAATGTGTTATCGGGTACAAAGAGTAGATACAAAATAATCAATCAATCAATTCGCCACATTTTCCTCAAATTATATTCAAGCTTGACCCATTAAACCTCTACGGAGTCGCTTACTTTGTAATCCCGCATTTTTAACGTGCGTCCCTACTCAATGGTGAGACTCGTTTTTTTTTTCTTTGACAAAAACCATTAAAAATGGCTTTGTGAGTCACCACTTATTTTTTGCTATTTTTTTTAAAGGGAAACAAAATAAGAAATAAAACCCTAGCAATCTTTATTTAGGAAAAGACGTGTCCATGGAAAAACCGTCAATTCGTAGGTCGTTATCGATCGAGAAGGTACTGTGAGTAAGCCTGTGAGCACCCTCTAAGCCCGTATAAAAACTGTCTCTGCTAAACAAGTTTAGGGAACTGTGACAATCAATCAATTAATTACAGATACCAATAAATCATGTAGATGACAAATAAAGAGCAAAATTAAAGAGAAGAAATGTGTACCTTGGCGGAGAATTGAGAGTGCTATTAATAGAAAATCATGTTAGTTTGACACAACAATATAGAATATTCACATTCAATTAAAAAAACGCTATAAATCGTAAGCCTAATTATTTTGTTAAAAGATACATGAGATGTCGGGTCCCATCTAAGTCCATTTATATGTTACACAAATTAACTCCATAAGATTTAATTTCATAGAAACTATAGAATTAATCATTTGTTTGAAAATTTTGAAAACTGATTAGAAATTAAAGTTTTGAAAATTGAAAAGCTTTGAGCCTGGAAATTGGAAAATTTCAAGAGAATTCTAGTTTGAGAATTTTGAATTGGGATTTTGGAAATTGAATTTTTAAATTAAGAACTTGAATTTTATAAATTTGAGATTTGGAATTTAGAAATTAGAAAATTAAAAATTGGAAATATTTGAATTTTTAAATATGAAACTTTGAATTTTGGGATTGAGAAATTGTAAATTTGAAATTGAGACTTTAAAACTTGAAATTGGAATTAAGAGACTTCGAGATTCTTAGATTATGAAACCGAAATTTTTGAAATTGAGAATTTTGTGAATTGAAAAAAAAAATAAGAAAAACTTGGAAAAATGAAAATGAAAATTAAGGGAATTAATTTTAGAGTTGAAAATTTGAATTTTAGAAGATGAGAAATGTGAATTTGAATTTTGAAAATCGGCTTAAATTTAAAAAACGAAATAAAATTTAAGACAAGCTAAAGACTTGAATTTTAAGATTAAATTGAAAAAAATGATTTTAGAAAACGGTAAATCGAATAAATTAAGGGTGGAATTTGACTGACTAAAAGAGCCGATCTATATACATGGCCAAAGGTTTGGTCGACGACTCTGCACCGTAAACTAACCTGGGCGGCCGGGTCTGCACGGGTTAAACCTGAACAGCCTGGTCTAAGTAAACGAAACACGCATTCGCCTAAGCATATCGGGCCCAGCTAACGGCTCGCCCACATGCCAGTTTTGAAGAAACTTGTTTAAACTAATCGATCGGGCCCAAGACGCCGCCTGTAATCAACGGAGCCCAAACCAACGGATCGGTTCTGAATTCACGCCTGCATCAAATCGGCTTAAACCAATGCGATGCCATAGCTGGGCCTAAACTAACGGGCATAAACTAATAAATAAATTTCAAGCATGCTTTGACCTAGGCAAATTGGGCTTAAACTAATCACTGGGTTCCCAAGTATGTCGGCCTGGGTAAATTATACTTAAACTAATTGATTAGACCTAAAGTATCGGACTTAAAGACCAATACTAAACTACATCGTCCTAAGTTTGTTGGGCCTAGACTAATGAACTTAAACCACAGGTTGGACCTGCATTTATGGCTTAAAACTAATGGGTTGACCTAATTTAAATATTTAATAATTTAACCTTAATTCAAAATAAAATTATAAATATTCAATCATACTAAATTAAATAAAAATTATGTCAATTAACAATTCCAAAAATGATTACTTAGGGTAAATTCAAATATTATAAAATTTAATTTCTCATTACTCAAGACTAATTTCACATATTAAAATCTAAATTACATCTAAAAAAAACTTCCAATTTAATATTTGACAACCTAAAGTCCATGCAAAATTTTCAAGTTAACTATTAACATACAAAAATATAATTACAAAATGAACACAAAATTAAAACTCAAATTACAATAAAGTAAAAGAAAATGTAAGATTCGTTAATTACATAAGTTTCACTAACAAATAATTTTTAACATAAGTTTCACCTCAATAACAATTTTTTCATATCCATATACATAAATCTCTATAATAAATTTCATAAAAATCTAATCCCATAAATACATACATGTGAATTTTATGTTGTAAAGAAAATGTGTAGTAGGTGTGACAAAACAGAGAAGAAAAAAGAAAAATAAATAAAAATAAAGAAGGTATGAATCTTTTACCTTATGATTTTGCCTTGATTTTTCTGAGCATGAGCAAAAATAAATAAATAAATAAATAAATAAATAAATAAAAGAGAGGAAACTAGGATTGAAGAAAATAAGAGAGGAAGGAAGGAGAGGGAAGTGAAGAGGAGGAGGAGAGAGAGCCAAAAAAAAAAAGAAAAGAAGAGAGGAAGGTAGGAAGAATGAGTAGAAGAGAGAAGGAGGAGAGGAGAATAAAAAATGAGCAAATCCGTTGGGGGGAAGGTCATAAAGTATGGTCATAGGGGATGGGTGGAGAGAGAAATATGGAGTAGGGGAATGGGAGATTTGAAAAATAAAATAAAATAAATAAATTAAAACAAAATCAAAAAGTAAAATTTAATAATAATAATAAACATAATGTGTGAGAAAATTCTGGGGTCTACAAATATTCCCCTTCGATGTAGTTCACGAGTGCGACGAATAATGGAATTCAATGAAAGTGAAATCGAGCGAAACAAATGGACGATGAGTCATCCTCTAGTAGCTCTCCGCTACCTGATCTTTCACCCCCAAAGAACAATGTGGAGGCTGAATCAACAAAGAGGCCCTCGCACCGTTCCAACCGTTCCGTCAGTGGCATGCATCGCCGAGTACGAAGAGAAATCAGCAAAGAGCGGCGACAGTCGAAGCAAGCCCCCAAAAATGTGCCCACGTGGCACAGGGGCGTAGCACCATCACTTCGTTCATGTATCCTACCTTCGGGGCTGTACCCGCCAAGCACATGCTTACATCTATCATCGCCTGCGGACTAAGACATGCCATCCTTCCCGCCAACACATTCGAAGCACGAACTCGTGTGCTTTGTCATACCGTCTTTTACCATGTATGATGGCTCTTCCGATCCGTATGATCACATGCTGCATTTCAATCAAGCAATGATACTTAATGCAGGAAACGATCGCTTATTATGCAGCAAGCCTCGCCGCCTTGAAGTGGCCTGTAAAGATCCTTTCTGGTCCGACCCGACATGAAGTCCGAACTGATCCATGATGCTCCTGATACCACTAAGTGTAGTGACTCGAGCCTGGTTCACTCGCTGGCGGATCCGAACCGTAACCTGTGGATGCCCGATCGGGGCTTACTAATCAAATCCATTTCATTAATATAGCGCTGCTCTCAAATCTTCGCGAAGTGATTTCACTCGCGCTCCATAAACATTTACAAATTCAATGCAATTCCTCAAAATATATTTAACCAAAATGGCATTTTATGCCATTTACAACATAATATCCAAAATCGTATTCAGATATAAGTACAAAAATAATTTCGGAGTTGAACTCCTTTTGTTTACAAAACAATGTCATGCTCAAAAATGGTGAGGATGCATGTGACGGAGCATACTCCATGAACTTTCTGAATGACTCTGAGCTCCTCAACCTTGGGTCCGCTTTCAATCACTATCTATCACTCGTACCCAAGATAGATAACACTACACACAAGATTTTCTACGCTAGCCATTTCCATATCATTATTCCATTCTTCCGTTCTTAGCTTTAAGTCAAATCATGCAATTTTACTAAACAAACTTTCAAATCTTTTTCGATGATCAATGTCGCATAATACATATACTTATTTCATATACAAATCATTTTTGGTTCATTGGATCATTCTAAATATACACTTATATAATAAATCATTTATAACTAAATCACGATTTCACAATGCTCTTTCATTTCAATTTGCAATCATGCTTTTCAATTCCACAGGCCAACAATCTCAAAATCAATTTAGTTATGCCCTTAATGAATTTAACCTATGTTTTTGGTATGCATTCATCTAATCACCTAAGACGGCTTTCTCCGGGTCAGCAGGTCGGAAGATAAAAACATTTGTTTTATAACACGCTCAGCCCCGCCTCGCCGCGATCGGTTATTGAAAATCAATTCATGAACACTATTGATACTGTCCTGCTGGGTCGCTGATCGGAGTGACACATCAATACGTTTGTTCGCAGTACTACTAATTTGACACTTATTGGTATACCAATCTATCCTTAATGCCAATTTAAACGGTTAACATTCTATTAAGGGCGTTCAAATCATTTATAGCAAAATACAGTACAATATGTAAATTTGTATAAACAGTTCATTTTCAATACTCATGCAATTTTCATATGCAAACATTTCACAATCAATTGCCTCAAATCAATTAAAACAAATCAATATGCTTTTCTTATACATTTAGAACAAACATTTCAAATCTTAAAACGAGAATAGGAGAAGATAGAACAAACCACCCATCTCTTCTTTTCGTCTCTTGCCTTCTATCTCGATCCTAGGTTAGGTGATCCTCACCAGCCCCTAACAAATCACACACATCACATTTAGTAACCAAAGACTACCTCACACATACCGACTGCCGAGGGCGAGGTGTACTCATGCTTTTCAGTTAGTTTCATTCTTATTTGAACCCCCATTAGTCATTTATTAGTGTTCCTAAACAATCGGTGTACGAATATGAGGAGTTCGGCAACAAAATCCAAAAAATTTCTCATTGTGAATAGTAGCTACGCTGCCACAGAGCTTTACTACGCCTGCCGCATTTTGAGGTTTCCATTTTCAGCACTTCTAGCCTCCGTGGTGAGGGTATCCCACGCCTTGGCATAGGTCTACGCCGCGGCGTGGGTTCCCTACACTGCGGCGTAGGAGCCCGATAATGCCTAGATTTTCCAAAATTTTCACTTTTGCGATTTTTCTCCAAAATCCCAAAACAAAACATTGGAATCACTCCCAATAACATCCTAATATCATCCTAAACCAACCATGAGCAAAACCTTACCTGATGGATTAGGTTTTTCTAACCCAAACATCAAATACAACTTTCTGTGGTTTAGGTTCATAATTAATCTCGGAACTTTATGCCCTAACTTCCTTCTTCCTCCTTGATCACTTGGAAACCGTAATGGGATGATTGATTCGTGTGCGCAGTGGTCACGAATCAACAAAATTTATAACCTAAATTTCTTCTTATTGCCGTGAGTTATTAGCTAATAAGTAAAGATAGTGGCTCTAGGGTCAAGCACGGGGATGGGTTTTCTTCGTGTAAATGATTTGTAGTTAAGGCTAAAATGGTGAATTCAATTTGGATTTTGGGTTTTGATAAAAACAGGGGGGTTTGATGGTTGGAAACTGAAAATAAGGTGAAATAAAATATAAAAAGAACTCCTTGTGCTTATCAGCTACTGGCTCGAGGTCCTAGTGGTAACTAAGCTGGCCCCTGTCCTTTTCTTTTCTCGTGATTGGGGAAGATGCTCCATAGTCATTTCCCGAACCAGGCTTCCCCATTTGGCCATAGGATATCCTAAATATTTCTCGTAATGCGGCATTTGGCACATAATGCTCCCGACAATGAGAACATATCCCCTAAACCTACCCCTACAAGATTCAATGTAAGGCAAATTTAATGAATCTCGCGATCTAGCAATAAGCATCCACTGAACCTTAAAAGCTTGCCAAATACAGGTTAATCAAGGTACATTTAAGAGATTTAAACCTAGAATGAGAGGTGGAAATATAAATGCCAATAAAAACCTGCGTTAAAAATAGAGAGCCAATAGTTACCTCAAACCCTAGTCCAACAACCCTCCTCTTCAAGGAGAAAAGTGGTCTAGTCAACCATCCTCTGAGTTGTCATCCTCAGAGGGGTGTTTGGCAGCCGAGAAAATGAGAGAAAGGAAAATAAAATGAGGAGAGGAAAGCAGCGGAAAAACTCCCGCCTAGTCTCTGTATTCCAGCAAAGAGAAAAATCAAGATTGTTCTACAAGATTACATTTGAGCTTATATAGTGCTCAAATAAGCAAAAATACAAAGATACCCTCAATACCCATAATACATAAAGGGCAAAATGGGAAAAATCACAAAAAGAAAGTCAAACGGGAGGTCAACGGAGCAAAAAAGCAAGAAAATGCAAAGCAGACTGGTGGTGAGTACTTCGTTGGTGTGTTAATGCACCTTCTACGAAGGTCTCGATTTCAGCCTTCGCTTCTTCTTTCCTTTGCTTCGGACTGTGATCGCTGGAGTTTGACTCAATTCTACGTGCTTTGGATCAACTCAACAAGTTTGCATTAATAGCTTGCAAAAACTATAAAATTAGCCACAAAAATGCCATTAGTAGAATAACCGATCCTAATGCAACCGTTAATCTTATTGATTAGTACACAAAAAGTGCTCAAAACTCATTAACAAATAGTGGCTCAAAATAGCACTTTTCGGGGTACCAATCAATGATCTCCCACCAAAACCTTAATTTCCTCAACCCTAGCCTTCTCTTCTCACTCCTCCTCAACACGCTTTTGCCTAAATGCACAATGTGTTCTTCTAAGACCACATTTGGTCTTATTTATTTAAGTGTAAGGCCACAAGCCAGCTTACACATTTGGTCTTCATTTCACTTTCATTTATCATTTAATTCACTTTTGCATTTAAGCTTATTCTATTCTTGACCCTTAAGTCCTTAATTTATTAATTCCAAATTTGCCATTTTTCCACTTGGGTTTATTTCCGATTTCAATCAATTTCTCATTTTAGCATATAACATTTAATCATATGCTCACATATTCATTTCACATTTCACAATTTATCAAGCCTCGAAAAACCTAAGTTTGTCTAAGTCATACCCGAATATATATAAAATTATTATAAAAATTTGTATTTTCGGGGGGCGTTATAGCCCGCTCTTGGCTGTTCCACAAACCCCACGAAGATCTATGAACTAGTCTTTGAAGTAGCTCTGTGGGCTGCATTTGTTTCCCGGGGGCACTGTGCTCGGGCCCGACAAGGGAAATATCAGTTCTCTACAAACCATCTTCAAGTGGGAGGACGAGTCCATCCGCAATTTCACCAGAAGATTTGGAGGGGCCGTCTGACAGATTGATTCGTACAGTATGGATGCTATCCTTCAAAATTTCCGAAGGAGCTTTGGGCCGAGCACCCCATTCTTCTACTCGTTATCTCTAGATCCGCCTGTGATAATGGAAGAATTGTAAAGACAAGAGGATAAATATTCAACGCTGGAGGACAATATCTAGGCAGCCTCTCAAACTGTGATGATCACAACCCAAAGCAGCAAGCTGGCCACTAACGTACAATATGAACAAAAGGGGAGTCAGAGTAAGAACTAGAACGCTCCCGGGACCAATCAAAGAGAAAGAGAGAACCCCCAATAGCTTAATCGAACATCTCTACGATAAGACTCTTTCCTCTTATCCGGGATCACCCTGACTTCAAATGGCCCACACTCATTCAGTCAGATTCCACACAACGCAACCAGTCTCTGAGATATGATTAACACAGGGACCATGGGCATGAGACCAACCGACGTCCAAGCAAGAAATTTTTGGTGGAAAGATTAATCAGAGTTGGACACCTCATAAGATATGTTCTAGAGACGATCTGTGGAGCGGAGGCCACCCCCGTGGATGAAAGAATAGCGGCCAAATACAGAAGCTCTCGCCCGAACCTCTACCACCATAAACTACAGGCTACACCGGGCGGCCCTACACGATCAATATCGCCTGCCAGCGAGAAGGCTTCGCGAGCACCACGTACTCTCGGCTTCAGGTGAACACTATCCACATCCCATATAGCGGCAGAGCGATCCAGCCAATTGACGGACCTATATCATTTCCCCCTGTTAACCCGTCCAAGGTCATTACTCCGCACCATGATGCACTCGTACTTGCTCTATGTATTAACGATTTCGATGTGCAATACGTAGCGACTAGTCGACCCTAATACGAGGCCGACCAAGGTGTTTACCCGCATTCGTGCAGATGAACATCTCTTTAACAGTCGAAGTTCTACTGGCAGACCATCCCGCTTTAATGGGCAAACTAAAGTAACGACGGGCGACACCGCTCTCTCGCCAAGGCAGTATCGGGATAGTTCAACGTGTCTTATTTTCAATTGCTGAGGACTCAGCTCCATATTAATGCCATTGTTGGTCGAGCCTGGTTGCATGCGATGAAAGCCGTGCCCTCGACCTACCATCAAATGATTAGCCGCCGACCAGCAGTTCTGAAAATCGACCTCCCGAAAGGGCTCAACCAACACCAAGACGCTACCAATCACAAGATAGATCATCGAAAAGAAAACTCCTATAACCCGCCCCCTCGACCTAAACCTCGAATAGAAATTATACCGCGTCGGGCAAGGGCCGAGGACAAGGAGCACCGACCTGTGACCCTCTATAATCATTATTCCTTTAATAGCTCTGATAAATCCACATATGTTAGCGTTCCTTCCTTAACGAGCGGAGAATGAACAAATTCAACAGGTTCTTCTTCGTAATATGGATATATTCACCTGGACTCACTCAGACATGGCTGGCATTAACCCTGAACATGCCTCTCACAAACTGAATATCATCCCTTTAACCAGGCTAGTTAGGTAGAAAGTGAGGCGTTTCCACCTAGACTGTCATAAGGTTATTCAAGCATAAGTGGATAATCTTTTTAGCAGTGATTCATCGTGAGATAGTACCAGAATTGGTTTGCCAATGGGGTGGTAGTCCCTAGTACAGAAATGGAGAGTGTGCGTGATTATATGATCTCAATGAGGTTGCCCAAAACATAGCTTCTTCACTCGAATGGGGACTAGATCGCCGACGCGCTGGCCACCGGGTAATGGGATGTCATTATTCCTAGATGCCTTCTCAAGATATCATCAAATACCCATGCATCCGTCACATACGGAAAAAACGACATTCATCACCCCGCACGGGCTGTACTGCTACAATGTAATGTCATTTGGCTTAAAGAAAGTTGGGGTAACATAACAGAGGTTAGCGACCAAGATGTTTAAGCCGCTACTAGGAAAAACCATAGAGGTTTACATTGATGATATGTTAGTAAAATCCAAGGAATGCCCGGACCATGCCGAACATCTGCAAGAGGCTTTTAAACTCCTAAGGGCGTACGGTATGAAGCTCAATCCCTCAAAGTGTGCCTTCGGAGTCGTGCGGCCTTTCGCCCATGCCTTCTCATGGTGACTCGCAGGATGAGGCTAACCCCACTCGCCTTAAAGCTATTTTGGAGTCCCCACTCCCACTTCTGGGGTGCGGTACAACAAATGACGCTCTGCTAACCACCCCGAGGTGGTTCATCTCTTCATTTATAGATCTAAAGCCGTTTTGTCACCCCAAGGGCCAAACTGCGGTCGTGGACTGAGAAACATGAAACCCCTCACAACGATCAAACACATTCCTCGCAGAACCTCCAGTCCTTGCTAGCCTTGAAGCCACGAAATACCTTCGTATACTGCCATTTCGATGTCTTGAGTGTCGCTCTGCTCAAGAAGATGAGAATAGAAAGCAAAGGCCAGTATTTTTCATCAGCAAGTCCTTAGTCGACTCCGAAACCCGATACAACCACCTCGAGCAGGCGGCATTAGCCCTCCGGGTAGCAACTAAGAAGCTCCACCCATACTTCCAAGCACACCCTATTGTTGTGCTAATTGACCTTCCTCTTCGAAGCACCATTCACAAGCCTGTCTTGTCCTGGAGGATGACTTGATGGGTAATTGAATTAAGAAAATTCGGTATTCAGTATAAGCCAAGATTGGCTAAAAAAGGATAGGTTCTGGCATATTTTCTAGCAGAGATCCCCAATCCGAATGCAGAGTCGCCTAGATACTTGAACTGGCAGACCACGTGCATTTATGCATCTCAAGCAAATCGGAGTCGGGCATTAGCTTCAACTTCTAAATCTCCGTAGGGAAGAAGATCGAGTGAGGCAATTCAAGCTTAGGCTTCAAATGCCCAACACTGAAATCAGAGAAGAGGCCATCCTGGCCGTAATTGAACTAGTAGCTATAGTGTTAGCTGACAAGCTCCTGATTCAAAGTGATTCTCAGTTGGTGGTAGGGAAATTAAATGTGTAAGGAGATCAGACCCTTTGAATGGCAAGATGTATCCTGCTATAACGCTTGGGCAGCTTTTCAGCTTGGAAGCCACCACACCCCAAGGACTTAATGAGAAAGTAGACACCTGGTCGCCATGGTCAGCTTCTTCGATCGTAAATGTTGTTCCCGCCTCATCTATTATCATCCGGATTCTTCAATTATCACTACCCAGGTAAGTCAGGTGGACGAGGTCTCCCCTTCCTGAATGGACCCAATAGCACAATACCTCAAGACGGGGGAACTCCCAAACGAAAGGGACAAAGCTCACAAGATCCAAATCCAGTCGGCCAGATTATTTTTGGTTAATGGGCAGCTGTTTAAACGATCCCTGGACGGGCCGTACCTAAAGCTTTTAACTACCAAACAGGGACAATATGTATTAGCCGAGTTTCATGAAGGGATATGTGGTAACTAATCTGCGACGTAACACCGGCACACAAAGCCCACACTTCTAGGATATTATCTGGGGCCAAACCTTGAGATCCGACGCCTGGCCGGGACACGCGGCGAAAGTGTGACCCGGTGCCAGCCAAGAAGCCCTCGCCTTGGGTGATCACCAAACTGGGACTTAATTTACATCATGAACCCTTGGCCCTTCGCTCAATGGGGAATTGACATAGTCGGGCCGCTCCCTACCACCTTGGCTCGTGGTAGTCACGTTGCAGCCACCGACATTTCAACAAGTGGATAGAGGCCGAGGCTTAAGAGCATCAATTAAATATGTGTAAGGATGTCACCACTCATCCTCGAAGAATATCAGTTTCACCGGCTCGGCATACCTCGATCAATCAGACGAAGCAATCCGCCCTAATTTGATAGCTCCGCATGCAAGAACTTCTACAAAGAGTTGAAAATAAAGTAACTATACCCAATCTCATGATGATCCGCAGAGCAACGACCGCGTGTTTCTAATAAAACCCCGTCACCCGCCTTAAAGAAACGATTAGACTTGGGCTTTTAAAGGCAAACGGGTGGACGGACTCCCTGTGGTACTTCGGGCTACAGAACGGCTGCCTGCCAGGACTAATTCCAGATATCCCTATCTCGCGCTTACTTATGGGATGGAAGCTATAGTCCCAACAAAAATCGATATGCCCACGCTCTGAATTGATATACCCGAGCAAATGAATACAAGTCGTGATTAAAGACTTAGACTCGCACGAACCCGCGCCGTTAGCCGGGTCGCGGCGAATAGCATCAGACTCACCGTTGTGCCAGAAAACCTTATACAATGTATGAAACCCCCGATCGTTCTAGCCGGGGACCCGGGTCTTGATAAAGCTTTTGAGAACACACCATTCGCTGGCCAAAAGTTCCAGCCAACCGAGGGACCATATCAGAAAAATGGGTCGCGAATCCGATCATACGATGATAAACTGCACAAAAACACCCGTACTCTAGAATGTGGAATGTTATGCACCTCAAAAGGTACTATCAATAAAGATTGATTTAATCTCTAATCGTGTTCCCGTCTCAATTTTCAATACATGCCCGTAAGTTTTAATGTCCTACCCCACTTCAAGATATCATGCCTAGCTGGTCACTACAAAGCCCGAAAGGTTGATGTCTTACTACTAGTATGGTTGGACATGCCCAACCGGGTTCATTACAAAGCCTGTAAGGTTGATGTCCGCCAAGATGGCCGATGCCCACCGCTTATTACAAAGCCCGAAATGTTGGATGTCCTACCTACCAATATGGTCGATGCGTTGCTGGTTCATTAAAAGCCCAAGTGTAGGCTACAGGGCAAGTGAACCTTGTTTACCGAAGTGTTCATCCGGACTTGATCTATGTCCTACTTAAGGTACATCTTTGCTTACCCGGCTAAATGAACTTAATTACATGATTCGCAAAGAGAAAGCAACAACATCAAATTCGCAAACAACACATGCTTTACTATTGAGAACAACACATGCTTTATTATTGAGCTTGGTTTCAGAATAACAAAATCCGGGGATATAGAACATGGGTGTAGGAACAGGGCTTAACGAGCAATGAAAAATACAACCCCTAGTTCCCATCAGGTTCCCCACTCTCCCCAGTTACTCTTGCAGAAGAATTAGGCTCATTACCCAGCCCAACCTTGGCGGCAGGGAGATGCTCGCCCGCCTCGCTAATATCCGCCTCAAGGACTACAACAGGGACCTCCCTCTCTGACGCAATCATCGCTTCACTTAAGCGAACATCAATGGTCGCGGCTTCGGCAGGGACAACACCCAAGGGGCATTAAGGGTTGATAAAGAACTCTGGGGTTAACGACTTAGACGTGTCTGACATCCCGTCTGGAACCACGGGTTGACTTCCACAAATATTATGTGCAAAAGCACAATAGCCATAACCATAGTTGAAGATCACGTCAAAGCTCTCCTCATAATCCTCCTCCGTACCTTTTCTCTTTAAGGCCCGTCGAGAGCGCATTTCATCTTTACTAGTCCCGAGCTCTAGAAGTAGAGAGACTCGTCGACGACCGCATCGGCTTAGCCTCTCTTCCCGCCTTCCGCCTAGCTCTCTCGCAACCGTGGCATTGACTCTAGCTAACTCGAACTCCACTCTTCCTTAGCATTCCCTACAAGATTGCAAGAGAGACTTGCGCCATCGAGGCTTCATGAAGGCTACAGCACTTCTCGCTCCCGCCCGAGCCACCTTCTCAATGCTGGGCCTCCTTCTCCCAACACAGATCTGACTCGCACCGTGTCAAACGACCGATCGAAACGTAGAGTCGCTAACCTCTCCGCATCCTTCACCCTAGACTCACTCGATGTCGGGTAAAGTCATATCTCGATAGCCGTAATGGTCACAAAAGTAATTTCATTGTATCAAGGCAATAACTCCTAAATAATTTAGAACAAGGCATAGCAGCTTATAAACATAATGTACTACGACCGGATCGACGCCAAGTGCTACGATAGATCTGCCTTTCAACCACCGCCGAGTCATCCTGCAAGCGGCAGGGCAGGATCGAGACAAAGATATTCTTCGCCCTCCCCTCGGGCCCACACAGCTACAAGATCCGCACCGGATATAGTCATGCATATGGGCGCCTGGGATCTGGCCCCGCAAACTACCCAACGGCTTTCTAATCTCGCACTTTTCGCCCAGAACTCCATACATCCTCCATAGGGGAGCTTCGCCCTGCGGAAGAATGTAAGAATTCCAATAGCGCTTCTGGCCGAAGCAACGGCTCACTGCGACCACTCCGCAGATTTGGCCTTATCTAATCGGGCTAGCAATCACCCCGAGGGAATGTCCCTCCTTAACCTCCGTATGAGTTAGGGGAGATCCTTCTAAATCCATCGAGATGCGAGTCTCTAAGCCGATCGGGCCATGAAAGCCCATCTCGTGGCAAGTTCGAAACGACTATTGCTTGCACATCCGAACTCTCACCGATTGGTTGTTGACTAGCCTTACCGGTCACCTCGGGGGTAGTATCACGCCGCTTAAAGCCGGGTAATTCGCTTGCGCTTCAGGCACTGCCATGAGTCCTGAGATTAGCCATCTCTGGTTCTCCTCTTCTTTCCTCTTCCCCTATAGGGGCAGCTAGATATCGTGGGAAACTTTGCGACAAAATCTCCACCCGCTCTAGGTGTCTTTAGTCGTTTTCTGCACCTACCGCCCTTCTTAGATTTGGGGGCAGACGCAGAACCTTTTCGCAGTGCGAGACGCTCGAAACTACGACCCCTATCTTCCTAGATGCCCTGGGACGAGGCTTTAACCCTCCCTAGGCAAATAAGGTTGCCCCGGTCAGGGTACGACCACCGCTCGACTAACCGCCTCACACAGTCTTAGAATTCCCGATGGAGATGAGTCATCGGCTAAATTTAAGAGATCAACAATAACGTAATGCTCTCCCTCCACTATTTCTGTTGGAAGAGGGAGTGGAGTAACTGGAATGATGCTTAACTCACGAAGATTCTTCGCAGTTAAGAGAATTTCGTGGTGCCGTTCCCTCTTAGAAATCTCTAGCAACCTCTGAATCTTCTTAAAGCTAGCTTTCTCCACCCAGTTTACCAGTCTACCCCTCCAGCTTTTCCCTGCACAAAAAAATATATATAATAATAAAATACGAGAACGTAAAGGATAGACGTGTAAAAATGCATTGACATACTGATCCTATAACTTGAACACACTTGAGAATGACATTGATTGGTTAAAAGAAAACTGGAGGCTCAGGAGCTCGAGGTCTCACACAAGGTCCCCAACCAAGATCACACCCTTTGCCTCTAGCCTTAGGCGAAATGCGGTCCTCGTAAAATGCAGCCTAGGGCTCTGGGCCGACATGGATAGCCGACCTTCGTGCGCCAGCTTCAATGTATAAATAAAGTAAACCTCTACCAACGAAATGTCCGGGCCAGGCCGAGGTTCGAAGACGCACCTAGTCAAGATTCAAATGACATTCGGATGGATAAGAGCAGGAGGCGCCCTAGAGAAGTGTAGGAACTGCTTTACTAGAGATGAAATGGGGAAGCGGAGCCCAGCTACGAGCTGCTCCCACGTAAAATATACTACACTGTCTTCCTCGTCGATAGTGGATTCGATCGGACCTCCGACAACTCAAAATCGACATTGTTAGGAATTTGACAATAAGACCTCAACTCCTCCATGGACAAAGAGGAGATGATGTTGCTTGCAGAAGGCGTTTCCCGGCTAGGCCCTCTTCTGCGCCCAACCTAACTAGTGGAAGTCTCTTCTTGACCTCTCGTCATACTGCAAGCATACAATAACAAAAGGAGAAGGAAAAGGGGAATCAACTCCATGCCATAATACCAAACTGTAAACAAGCAGAACTGACATGAACTATCACCAAACCCAAAACTCAGCTCTAGAAAGTGTCTCGAACACCCTCCTAATATCCCTACGCCTGAAACATACCTCAGAATTAGAATCTAACGTAATTTTGCAATCAAAAAATAAGGCTTACTTGAAGATAGGGGAAACAAATGCCCGAAAGACAATCGCAAACACTCAACGCTACGCCGTATATCAACATAAGCCTCGAGTGGAAATGAAAATAAGAAATGTGGTAAACTAGATGAGAACCCATGTGATCCAACTGTACCTCAGCACGTCGTCAATACCATGTGCATTAAATGTGTCGCGGACCACGCCTTCAAAGAGATTGAATCTTGGCTTATTAATTTTCATAATTTACCAAGGCACAAGAAACAAGTGTGGGCCATGCTCACAGCCTCAAGCCATGCGTCTGCAGAGTTCTCCAAGAATGGACTCGGTCAACGCTCAACAAACTGCTAAGTCTAGTTAGAACCGTGGCGGCAACCACCCTAGATCATCACGCCATAACTTTTGTCCTAAGGAGTGCAGATCACTAACCTATAGCCGAAGCATGATAAAAATAAGGTGGAGCAAAACACAAGAATTTCCCGTTGTTGCGTCATTAATTACACCAAAGGCTGTCATAACACAGCAAAGTCACACCTAAGAGAATATGTTTCACCACTGTGGCCACACAGGCTGAAAATAGAGCCTAAGAAAGGGGGAGAAAGTGGTAAAGAAAGCAAAAAGAAGAGAGGAAGTGGAAGAAAGCCTAAAAAGAAGAAAAGGTCAAGAAAAGGCTAAGAGAATATATGGACAAAGAAAAAGCCCCACCACACTGATGGTCCCTTTCATGGCAATATGATCTGTAGCTTTCAATAAATTGCCAAAAAGCAAAGGGACATATAAGGTAGCAGGTGCCCACTGTGTACTGTCCCTCCAAAACAAATTAGCGCGCCTCAATCACACTGTACCCGTGCATCACCCTCAACATCAAGAGATTCAACCAGGAGCAATCGAAAAGCACTGCATTACAACATCTAGCCATACATATACCTACCCTGAAAACCCAAACCAGTCAGCATATGATCCATCGCCCTATAGCTTTGGTAGTGGATTTGAACCAAAACTGATCATGTACCTTAGGCCTATCTCCTGACCAACAAAATGAGAACTAATTCTCCCAGATCATTGTATGCATATCAAGGTATAGTGGGTTTCCAGAGTCCAACACAGGGATAGGTTTTCTTTGCACAAATAACTTGCAGTGATGTTCAAATTAGTGAATTGGTTTTAGATTTTAAGGTCAAAGAAAATGTTATTTTCCGTAGAACTCTAAAACAAAGTGTAGAAGTAAAATATAAAAGAAAACTCCTCATCAGGCATCGGGATTTTAGGTCCTAGCGTTAACGAAATCTGCAATCCTTCTTCGCTGGGGAAGATTTGACCATATCATCTCTAATCGACCTTCATTTGCCAAGTAAAACCCCAAATCTTTCCTCTTAGTAATTTTCTTCTTTTAGCATTTATCGAGCATTAAAGTTTCTTAGATAAGAAAACTATTTCCTGATCCATCTGATGGAAGACTAATAAATGGTAACTAGATCTAATCTCAGTGGATCTAGCACAAGCACCATCAACCCTAAAAAGAATGCCAAATACTAGTCATTTAAGATGCACAAAAGAGGTTCGAGCCTGAAGGTGAAAAGATGCAGACGTAGATGTTAACAAATGCACGCTGCTGGGGTGCCACATGAGAAACCTTAGCTACTCCTCGCATCCAGAGCCCAAAGAGTCTCCTCTCCAAGGATAAAGGGGTTTAGCCACTTATCCTCGAGTTGTCATCCTTAGTGTTTGGCATGCGTAGAAAATGAGGAGAAGGTCGAGAGGTGTCGAGAAAATTCCCATTAAAAATGTATTATTCCTAAAAATGTTCATCCCTATATAACATTCATTCAATATATACCTGCCAGATGCCAACAGAAATATAAGAACTACCACCATTCATTATTCGGGTGAATTTAAGAAAGGCAAAAATTGGTCAAAATGAGTCAAAAGAAGAATCAATCCTTCAGAGGTTATGAAATTTTCAGAAGTCACAAAGTTCGCGCCCCGCTCCCTTTCTTCACCTTGTCAGCTATCTTTCTTCTAGCTCTCCGACCGCAACTCAGCGTTCCCGACTTGGATCCTTCATGATCGAGCCACTCAACAATTTTAGGCGCATTAGCTATAATAAACTACAAAATTTGCCACAAAGATCTAGTATACCAGAACTGGGAAGGCCAATCGGAAGATTGTTGATTAGTACACAAAAAGTGCTCAAACTTATGAGTAAATACTCAAAATGAAAATTATTTGGGTAATTAATCAACCCTAAAAGGCCGTGATTAAATGTGTTACCAAAATAGAAAACTCCCGATAACGCAAGCATTGAACATAAGCATTAACGGTCCCCTTTCCAATGACAAGCAGAAGAACGTAGTCAAACGGAAAACTGACCTCCCTAGTCGGAAAAAGAGGGGCATTGTGGGTACCATGGCTTTTGACCCCCTATTCAGAAGGCCCAGGCATATCAAAGCCCACAGGCCAAGCCCAAATATCCTCTCACAAACACAGATTCTAACCACGGCTCCAACCCTGGCCGTGGACTATCCGATCACAAACGGGCGCCTACGGATTTATTATTGCACGAGCACATTTCTAGCCGGGCTGCCGACTTAAGAAGATGGCCACCAATAATTTCCTCACTGATCCTCGCGTACCGAAACACATCCCATGAATCACGTAAGTAACCGTCCTTAAGATGATCAGACAATTCTTGATGTGGAAGATTCGGATGACTTAGCTATCCAAAAGGAAAAACGACTAACATGCAAATGAAGCGCCTCCCCCCTTCTATTTCGGAAACCAATCACCCACTTTCCATAAAAAGTGAACCATCCTCCTCCTTCATAAATAAGGAAGGCATGACAACAAAAAGGTAGGTGGAGCTACTCTACTAAAAAGACTCGCATATCGACTTCCCATTTCCTCGTCCCACTTAAGCATTTCAGGGCGACGCACACCAACACCACCCGGTGCATTATGTCAGTTTTGATGTGATCCTGCATCTAGGTTAATGCCACGACATGATCCTGAGACTCTCAAAATCTAAGAGACAACAACTCGAGAATCCAAGAGACAACATCGATTCTCACAAAATCCAAATCCTCAGAAGAGTTGAGCTGACCATTCCACACACCCAGTAGAAGTTGGATTGTGTGGAGCAGCTAGAGCCAACTGGGCTTGAATATAACCGAGAGACATATTACTTAAAAAGGAGCTAATATTATTCAAATAATATCAACACAAATATTCTATGATCATTAATTATATGAGTAGAAAGTAGCAAGGCTTTTAATTTGTTTTATTCCATAAATTAGGATGTTTGGTTACTGAATTTTGAAAAAATTTTGTATTTAAAAAAAATGTGAACAATGAAAGCACAAAGAACACTAAATTCATAGAACAATAATAATTTTTAGAAAATACCAAAGATTTAGGTTTTTAAAAACTGCTTCTCAAAAAACGCTTTTAAAATAAGAACAAATAGTTCTGACTCTTTTTTGCCTCAAAAAAAACAAAAAGAACATTCAAAATACAAAATTTAGAGAACATGAATAATTTTTAAAGAACACAAAATATGGTGCTATCTATATTTTCAAAAATAGTTCTCAATATCAGTTTTTAAAAATAAGAATCAAACAGGTCCTAAGGGATCGAAATTAAATCTCATAAAACTCAAACTCAATATCTGTTTTTTTTTAGTGTGTTCAATAGTGATTTTCAGGAAGTACTAAAAGAAAAAAATTTAAAACTCATATATATTTTACGTAAAAACATTTAAAAACAATACTATTGATTCTCAAACTTTAGAATACAAACCCATTGTTTACCATGTAATTCATTACACTTCAACCATATCCTATTTATATAAGTTTGGCTTCATTGAATAAGTGAATTACAATTGAAAATTTAATGAATGATTGGAAAATCTTTGTTTCCAAATCATTTACACTACGAACCAATACCACCCCAACATTAAAATCACTAATCAATATCAACATCCAAGGTTTTGTGAATGCTATATAGCTATATAAATATACGTATGGTCATTATAAAGAATGAATGACCACATGCATGTACATGGTCACATTCCTATACTACTTTATTATTCTTCATTACTTTCCACAAGGGAGTAATGGGAGGTCATTTGAAAGCCTATAAGAAAAAAGCACCCTCTAATATTAGTAAAGGTATACCGAGAAGAACAAGTTCTTCTATGTATTTCTCTCTCCCTTTCTTTTTCTCTCTCTCGTTCTCTTCTCTCATTTCTTAATTCTCTTATTTTCCTTCTCTTCTCATATATGCAAGCAAGAAATATATATTCTTCCTGGCCAGGATCTTATAATACTTTTATAACACATTATTAGCACGAGTTTGCTCTGAAGGTAATTCCCTAACCCTACCTTGAAGTTATTTCGATTTTGCATATCTATAATTATACTTGGTTTTACCTATAAGCCAAAATCTATATTGCTATTTTGTTGAAATCAATTTCTAATACTAAATAAAGATTGTTGACAATACTAATCTTACAAAATTTTGAGAGTTTGTGGCACTCGATATTACTAAAAAGAATTATTTGTATCTGACCAATGTCGAGATACATCTTAATGCGTATGAATATTGAGCCGCTATCAAAGAAGGAAATCAAGAACTCGTGAGATCGCACAAAAGCGCTGATTTTCCTTTTGATACCATTCCATGAGATTTAAAAAGTGAATACCTTTATAACTTACTTCATCCGGCTGAATGAGTTAAAAAGATATATAAATCATCTAAACTTAATTTCAAAAAGTCTGATATGACTGATGCAATTCTGGCAAGGTAGATTTTTAAACTCACAATGAATATAACCAGATATTTTAAAAATCAACTTCCACCAAAGTTGTGTGGAGAGAAAGTCATAGAAGAAGACATGCTAGAAAACGCTCACCACATTTCATGCTTTCAATGTGCTCCGCAACAACAGACAGAGCTGTGAGATTTTCAAAATACCACCTGATATCATGTCTTCTTATGGCTGAGCAAAATAATGAGCTTTTGATGAAAAATCACAAGTCTCGTCCAACTTGATCTAAACCATTCCCGGAAGTGAATGTGATATCATCCCTAACACGCAGACGTGGATGAGGACGTAGTCGTGGAAATAATTTATGATACCATGGTACTCATGGTAATAATCATTCAAATTTCCAATAAGGAAAAACTGAAAACCCCAAAGTTGAATACTGGTGGTGAAAAACAAGAAAATAAGAAGTATATACAAATACACCTTCCAAGGTCTATGAGAATAATTGTCATGGGATGTGGTATGAAAAAGAAAATACCATCGCGCACCGCCATACCCCAAACATTTGGCCGACCTTTACCAAATATCAATTAAAGAAAAAGGAAAAGAGATAGAAATGAAATTTACTGGTGGAAATGGACTAGACTTAACTTAATATGATACTGATTTCTTTGGAAACAAACTATTTGATGAATGATGAATATATTTCTACTAAACTATGCTTCTTATATCAAAATAAAATAAAATATCATTTTGTTATTACATCTATTACATTGTTATTTATAGTTTTTATTAGTTTTATCTGAAATCCATGTGTTATTGGTCTCCAGATGAATAAGGGTAATGTATGTTTGGCTGACTATGCAACAACACACACAATTATTCGAGATAAAAGATACTTTCTAGATTTGACATTAACAAATGTCAACGTAAAGTACCATATCTCAGATCGAAACTTAATCAAGGTCTTACATAAACATATTGCTACCAAATGGAACTATGTTTCATATCAATGATGCATTATATTCTGACAAATCCAAAGGGAATTTGCTCAACTTTAACAATATCCACATAAATGGATATCACATTGAAACCACAAATGAAGGTAATACAAAATGTCTTTACATTACCTCTACTATTTCTAGTAAGAATTATTGAAAGCCTTTTCCTTTGGATTAAACCATACGACTATAAATCTTATCGAGTCATACGTTGTCGTGAACCAGCAGTTCAACGACCCAAAGACTTTTATTTTTTGGCATGACAGCCAGTCGCCGTCCTTAATGATGGAGAATCATCGAATCACTAAAGAACTGGTAGTTCTTTCACCAATGAATCTATATATGATGCTCGCTTCATAAGGTAAATTGATAGTCAAACCATCCTTTAGCAAAGTCACATTTGAGTCACCAATTTTCTTAAAAGAATACATGGGGATATATGTGGGATCTTATTCACCTTGTCATGTAATCTTTTTGTTATTTCATGGTCATAATAGATGCCTTTATAAGGTGTCACATGTTTGTTGTCTTCTTCGACGCATAATGTTGCATTTGTTAGGCTCCTCGCATTAAATGATCAAAATTATGAGCTCCGCTTTCAATTATCCACCAGACTATTACTTAACAACGCCGATGAGCGTCACCACTCAATGATTTTATCACTATCGTGTGATGTCGATGGAATAAACGCCGAGCACTCCGCGTGCCTTCATATAATCACACCAAAATGGTTTAGCAGTAGTTCCTCATAAAAATTCTTCAATTAATAGCTCCGACCTCACTACTAATGAAAACCAAATTGCCTAGCTCGCATGGGGATATATTATGATGCATGTCGCAGCTTGGTTCGGTATTCAACTGGTTGCTTACCACATGAACACTCTCCCTTCACAAATACGTACTGTGAAAACAACCAAATATTTCTACTTACTTAACTTTGATTGTGCAATTTACGTACTAATTTGTAATTCCATACAACACACTAAAATGTTCTCAAATAAAGACTTGATTTATGTAGGTTTTGATTCTCGCCTATCATAAGATATCTCTCAACCCTTACTAGGAGATGTTTTTAGCTTCGCCATGGATTGTCATTTGATTATATATTCACCATTAAGGGAGAAAAGTCGTTCCGTAAGAACTACGGTAGAATATATACATAACATCTAATGATGTCTCATTTTGATGATCGCAAATGAATACAGAATGAAGGACTATTCATTTGCAAAATCTTGCAAATCAATTACCACATATGCATTTATTGATAAAGAAAGTGACAAAGCTCACATCTTTTGCTGTAACGTCTAAGTAACGACGGATTGATGCAACCTTAAAGCTAGACAATTAGTAAATGAGTCTCCAAATACGCCAAGAGTGAGAGAGACCTATTGTCTCAAAAGACATAACTCCCCAGAATAGGAGAACACAACGAAAAATCAATGCCCATAAAGAGGAAAATATAAAACAAAAGGCCCCAACAGAGGCATGTGATGAATAAGAAACCTCTCAGATATAAGGGTTAATGAATAAGAGACCTCAGCAGGTGTGTTCAGATATAAAGAAATACTTGAAGAGGGCACAAAAATTTCGAAAATTATGAGAGATCTCAAATAGAGTTACATGCACAAGGGATTTAAATGGATCAAACGATATTGTTACCACAATATTTTTGTCTTGTTGCCCAAACATCATAAGAAATGATGAGGATCCCTAACCACAAAATGTGGAAGAATGTCGACATAGAAATGATTGGCCAAAATGGAAAGAAGCTATATAGGCAAAATTAAACTTGTTAATGAAATGAGAAGTTTTTGGACTTGTATTCCAAATACCTAAAGGTGTAAAGGTTGTTATAATAAATGGGTATTTGTATGAAAGCACAATTAAAATAATGAGATCATAAGGTATAAAGTGTGATTAGTAGCATAAGGTTTCTCGAGACCTAGTATCAATTAATACTTATGAAACATAATAATATTCTGTCAGTGGACGAATCACTTTTCACTTTCTTTAATAAGCTTGTAGTGTCTTACAAGACTTATGTAATCATGGATGTCATCATAAATATCTATATGGATACATAGATAATGATGTATAAAAACCCTAAGATTTAAATTGTCTAAAGCAAATAATACAAAGCCTCGTAATATGTGCTCAATCAAATTACAATGATTTCTATATGGATTGAAGCAATCAAGACACATGGGGTACAATCGCCTTGGTGAGTATTTACTAAAAGAAGGGTATGCGAACAACCCTATATGTCCATGCATCTTTATTAAGAATTTGGAAACCGAATTTGCAATAATTGTTATGTATGTTGATGATTTAAATCTTGTCGACTTCAAGAGCTCACAATGGCTAGCAAATATTTCAAAAGGAATTTTAGATGAAAGATCTTAGAAACAAAAAATTTCTTAGCTTCCAAATTGAGCATTTCCCCTTAGAGTTTTGATCACCAATTGGCATATACTAAGAAAATCTTAAAGCTGCTTATGGATAAAGCACAATCTTTTAAGTTTTCCAATAGATTGTCCAATCACTTCACCGTGAAGGACCCATTTCATCCTTGTGGAATATTGTGAAAAGTTACTTAGTCTCTGAAATACCATATCTTAGTAACATTGGTGCGCACTTATGTATCTACTAACTGCACTTTGCCCAACATTGTTTTTCACTAATTTTATTAGTCGTATAGTTCCGCTCCAATCCCAAAGACATCGGACTGGGACGTCATATATTAAGGCACTACTTCCAAGGAATAACTTATATGGGCTTATTTTACTCAAAGAAATCAAAGAAACAATTGCTTGATATGTTAATGCTGTGATAAACCCACATAAAGCCAAAGATCAATAAATGGTGGTATGTGTTTGCACGTAATGGAACCGCTATTTCATGGAGATCCTTTGGCAAACAATGGTGGCCATATCAAATCATTCAGCGATTATAACAATTCAGCAAAGTCGTGAATGTATATAGCTAAGATCGATGATTCAATATATCAAAAATCATGCGGACTCCCCTCTATAAAAAGCAGTCCAACAACGTTATTTGAAGATAATGTTGCATGCATTGCACATATCAAATAAGGTTATATCAAATGATATAGAATTAAACACGTTTCTCCAAAGTTCTTTTTATATGAACTCCGTAAAATGGGGAAATTGATAAACATCAACACGTCATGATAATTCAACATTCTGTTCACACAAAGCCATTGTCAACCTTACACTAAGTAGCCATTATACTAAGCACACGACATGAGGGGGAGTGTGCTTATAACATAATGTTAGTGTATTGTACTTTTTTTCCCTTCGTCCAGGTTTTATCCCACTAAGTTCTACTGGTAAGGTTTTTAATGAGGTCGTCTAATCTAAAACATCATATGAATATTGTACTCTTTTTCCTTCACTAGGTTTTGTCACATTGGGTGTTACTAGCAAAGTTTTAATGAGGCATATTTTTATGGTGATAATTCAAGGGGGAGTGTTGTAAATGAAAAGTCATTATAAAGAATGAATGGACCAATATACAAATGTATCACATTCATGGCACCATTTTATTGATCTTCATTACTCTCACCATTAAAGGGTTACTATAAGAGGCCATTTGAAAGCCTATAAAAGGCACCCTCTAATACTAGTAAAGGTATCTAGAGAAGAACAAGTTCTTCTATCTATCTCGCTCTCCTTTTCTCTCTCTCATTTCTTAATTTTCTCCTTTCTTTTCTCTCTTCTCATATGCAAACAAGAAATATATTCGTCTTAGTTTGCATTTCTTGTTTGCATCTTATAATACTTTTATAACAATATATATATATATATATATATATATATATATATATATATATATATTTGAATATGTTACTTTTAAAATTATACTAAATCTACAAATTTTCTATTGGAAAATTTTAGTATTGATTGGGAATAATCAGAAGATGACATAAAAGAATGCAAAAATACATGGTTCGTAACTGCTTACAAAAATAATTTGTATTTCGTGTATGATAGTACTTAGATACTACCTTAATCAATTGTAGATATTATCTGAATAGTCGTAGGTATTATCATAATGAACAATATTATGTGGTACCTATAGTTTATTAAGGTAGTATCTAAGTACTATCATCTCTGAAACACAATTGTTTTCTACGAAATCATATTGAACCATATTTTTTGCATTCTTTATCCATTTTTACAATTATTCCCAAATCAATGTGGGGAAACACAAGTTTCTCTTTTTTATATTGAAAGTTATCTTGGAAAAAATATATAGAGAGATTAAACACAACATTAGATCCATTACTTTAATTTAATAATCATTAAAGCTTTGTTTGGAACCATGAAAGTACTTAGGAAAAAATAGAGAGGAGTAGAAAGAAAGAAAATTTAGAGGAAAATAAAAAATAGATTTAAACTTAATAAATTAGTTATGTGTATGTGTTTTTTTTTTTTTTTTGAAGAGAAAATTTATTTTATTGATTCAAACTAGCAATACATTAATAGAAACATATAATCAAAATTGCTAAAAACCATAGAGGATGAAACAACATCCAAGTTAATAACATAATGAATCAGCTCAGAGCCTATACATTTAATAATTGAGTCTACAAATTTGATATTGTTATTATGACTAGAATGCCTATGATTCCAGTTCTATAACATATTGATGACCATTTATTTAATTTTTTTATCAAGGTATACTTTGCTTGTCTGAATCGCTCTCATACAAATAAACGTCATACCATGATGACGACAAACAAACGTCGTACCAAGACAACGACAAACGTATGCAACACCAAACACACCAAAAACAAATAAAGACCTAGGGATTCGTGAATAAATCCACTTTATTAAGGAAGAAAATGATGAAAAGATTCTATAAAAAAATGATGGAAAGATGTGTAAATGGGTAATTTCAGACCAAGAATGACAAAAAATCACCCCTCTTTGCTTAAAAGAAAAGAGGCTAATAGAGAAAAAAATCATAAAAAATACTTAAATTAAGTTTTAGTTCAATTTATTTATTCGAACTCATTTTATTTGTTTTTCTCTATTACATAAGGATTAAGAAATTTAATAAAATGTAAAATTTTAAAGAATTTTTTTTTTTTCACAATAAAACCAAATATGAAAAAAAATCATTTTCCTAAGATTTTGGGCTTTTTTTTCTTTACTAGTTTAAAACGAGCAGAGCTATTTGTAAGAAGAAACCGTTGGCTAATATTTATACTAACCATATATGCAAATAACCAATGGCACCACAATAATGAGAATAAAGTAAAAAGAGATACTGCAAATAAAGTAACTTTATTGTGGCTCATCAAATAATGTGTTTTTAACTTCATTTTTTTAAATGAAAACATAATTTTTTTCATTAGTATATGGAGAGTTTTTCAAAATTATTTATCTTAAAAAGTGTATCAACAATGATTTTTAATAACATATTAGAGAAACTAAACACGATCGAGTATAACTTCTATATGGAAATCCTAGTCTGTGACGCCCTGATCCCGAGGGTCTCGTTGACCATCGTCAACTTGCGGAAACCTATGTGTCTCATATCATGAGACCAATACATGAGTAAATCAATCAACTTGTCCATTATCCAATACTCATCAAATGTATATTTTATACCAAAATGAATTTATTTTACAATTTTGCCTATTTACAAATTATCCAAAACTGGGTCTTTTACCCAGATTTTTACAAAAATATTATAATAGCCACATATGGCCATCTCTTCGTCTCTAAGACTTTGATGCACTCATCCCCGTGCGCCTTCAAGACTAAATAATTTTCCCGACAGGTGAGCAATGCCGTAGGTCAATCTCTACATGGGTTACTCCCCACCTAAGTGCACATGTAATGACAACCAAATACATTCAAGCAAATGCATGATCCTACTTGAATGTCTACATGCCCTGTCAATGCCCCGAGTCCTCACCGACTCCCTCACACACGTAACTTGTCATGTATGAGAATTTATTTTCAAAACAAAATATTTGTTTACATTTAAAATCTTTTGGACATCCTCCGAAACCCTAGGACACACTCCAACCATGGGAAACCTCGTATCCGATATCCTTCAAACACCGGGAGACTCCAACATCAGATGCCCTCCGAATCGGACACCCTCCGAACATTGATCGCCCGAAACATTGGAAATCCTCCAGCATTGGACACCCTCGAACATTGGACAATTCCCAATAAACTTTTTTATCTTTACATCGACATTTTCTCAATACTTTAAAATCATACGCTCGCTGATAATGTCCCATGCTACTGCTTCTCCACCATCGAAACCAACCAATGTCGCATCTTACCATGTCCCCACGACAATTTATCAACATCAAACACGGCGGTCGATTACCATGGTCAACACTAAATCTTAGAATCTACTTCAAACCATGCACTCACACCCAATGTCATGCGATGTTCTTGTGCATACAAATGCATGATGCCAATGCATTCATTTTATGTCACATGAATATTTATAAATTACATGCAACATAAACAATTCACAGATGGTTATACCTCCTACACACAATTTGCATGTTATTCAAATATCAAGCAACAACACACAACTTAAGCACACAAGGACAATTTTCAGTCCGAAATCAGTCCGGGACTGTCCAAAATGGGTCCCAAAAATTCCAGCATTCAGTCCCAAGTTTTGGGACTGACCAAACGGCCTCACACCATCCAAACCATTTTAAATGGCTCTTAAGCCGAAAATAAACCAAGTAGGAGAAGACCCCTACCTCCCGGAATTTGTTGAAACTCCACAAAACCAGTATCCACGCATAGCTCTTGCAGTGGGGATCAATTTTCCTTCTTACCTCACCGGAGTTTGACGGTTCGATCATCGAAAAATTTAAAGAGAAGTTGGAGTCTCTCTCTCTAAAAATCCTTTTTTTCTCTCTCTTTCTCCTCGTTTGTTCCCTCTCTCCTTTCACTCCTTCGCCCCCAAAACCAACCAAGTCAAGACTCGGGGGCAAGAGGACTTGTCCTCTTGCCACATGTCACTTTCTATCATTGGCTCTAGGATTTCTTACTCCCTATCCATCTACTGATTTCCATCCAACCCATGGTGGTGCCGCATGCTCCTATGGGCCCACTCAGCTCATTTGTTCGACTCATCCAACACTTGACACATGGCGCCCCTCACTATCCAAAACGTGCCAAGTGTCCCACACCCCCTCCTGCTCGAAAAATGTGGAAATTCCTACTGCCTCCGACCCGACGAAATTCGACTTAGTAGCCAGGATTTCATGTAGACGATTCCAACGGTGAAGTCCGTTTCATCATCCGAGATCTAGAAAAATTCCGGATTTTCTACCTAAATTACCGTTTTATACTTCCTCAGAATTCTAGATTTTCCGGGGTTTCACATAGTCGCTCTTCCCTTTGTTCTCTTTTTCAGACCTTTGTTCCTTAGAGATGATGATTGATTTTTTTATCATTATTGGCCTGAAATAATCCATTCCATCGTTTTCTTTCCCGCATCTAGGCTTTCATTTCCACTAAAGTGGTTTCTTCCACATCGATCTGGATTTGCATATGTTTTTCCTTTATTTTTTCGTGTTTTTGTTGTTTAATTGTCATGGGCATGTATTGTTGTGAATATGTTACAGCGTGTTTTGTCACCGACTTATTGTTATGGATAGTTATGTCGTCAACGGTTAGATTCTTCATAGGTTTTCACATTAGCAGCTTCATATGACAAAGTTCGATCCGACGGAGTTATCAGATCAAATCTTGTTTGTCAATATGTTGCAAATCTAAAATATTAGGAATTCTAGACATTTTTTTATTATCAAATGTGTAGGCTTTGAGCCGATTCGTTTTGCTATTAACCTGGATAATGCATCATCCTTTAAAGTTTTTAGTACTTTTGTCTGTTGTAAAAAGAAAAATTAATTTTTATATTTTAAAAAGTGATTTTCATAAACTTCTCAAAATGCATAATTTGTGTACAAAAATGTTTGATATAAAAAAATTAATTTATTGATAAAAAAAGTACTAAACAAAAAATTATAAAGAAAATAGAAATAGAATTAAAATTAACTTGTTAGTAAACTATTAGATAATTTTAAAATATGTAAGTTTTTAACTAATATTATTTATTTTTTATTTTTGAAATTTTATTATTTAACGCAAACATAAAACAATCCTTATTCTTATGTATCTAGCCTAAACTACGGAAAACTTCTATATGAAATAGTAATTTTTTTTTTATCTCACTTTTTCACTTTAATAAACATATCCTTTTCTTATGGAGAACTTCGAGGTCATTCATGCACTATCAAATCCTTTTCATATGGAGAACTTTAGGTCATCATTCATCATTAATGATGATTTGAGAAACAAATCAACTCTTATGAAATTTTTTATATTTAGTTAGATTAACTTTACTAAAATTTTTACGACTTAATTAATACAAAAAATAAGTCCTGGGGTTGGGCTTGACTCACCACTCAAGTGATAAAGGAGGGGATGGACGTATGGGAGATTCCAGACTTGACTTCCTTTAAGATGAGAGATATACAATAATATAATTCCTTCCTTTGTAAAAAAATATTTATACAAAAATGAAAAGGAAATTCTCCAAAAGTTTCTATTAGGTTGTTGATCGTTAACCCCTGAATGGCAACGTCAACCCAATAAGGTTCACAAAAATTCCTTCCTTCTAGAGACTACTAGGAGTTGCGGATTCGACCATACGCATTGTATGAGTTCTTGAAACATAATAACAAGGGACAATTATGTATCATGCTATTAAAATGAAGATAAATGTAAAGTATGTACAAAGAATATGAAATGCACTATTTGGTATATATAAAAATTTGTGGTGGCGAGGAACAACTGTGGACTGACAAACTCTCTTCCCAAATGCTCCTCACATTCCAACTGGACTTCAAAAATAAAACAAAAAAAAAAATTTGAACCCAAAATCTACTCTCTCTCGTTACTCCCTCTCTTCTCTCTCTTTCTCGTAACTCTCTTCCTTCCCCCTCTCTTAACTCCCTCTCTATCTCTCTCGAGCTTAAAACGAAAGGAAAAAAAAACCCTAAAAGCTTCCTTTTTCATCTTCCCCCTTTGACCAAAGCCCTTCCCTTCCTTTCTCTTCAACCTCTATCCAGCATAAAGGCGAAAAAAGAGAACTTTGAAGCTAATCACATTCCATCCTTGCGTGGTCTACTCCATCTCCATCTTCAAGCCGGAGCGTGGTTGAAGTGCACTTTTAAGTGGCGATCCATTTCCCTTCCATTTTAACACAACTTAACAACGCATTTGTCCCTATTTTGTGGTGTGTTCATTATGTCGGAAGCATGTACGAAGGATTAAGCCGAAATTATATAGGGCTAATTAGTCCTCTATTAGGCAAAGGTAAGTGGGAAAAATACTAATTTTGATGTATTTGGTTGTGTTTCATTATGTGTTTTTCTTATTTTCGATATTGTGGAAAAAATTAGTCCTCTGTTATTCTTATTTGGTTGACTAGTACCAATGTCTTTGTTGTGTGGCTATTGATAAATAACTCATAGAATCTTAGCTTTGTAAGTAATTTAATATGCCATTTGGTAACACCTTAATGTTAGTATTATGTGATGTTTTTTAAAATTTTCCTTAAAGTGAAATTGTGATTGATTTGCATTAATTTTTCCATATTGTTTTATAAATGTTTCCCTAGTATGCATTAAGATTTCCATACTGTTTTATTGTGCAATTGAAATAAAAAAAAAAAAAAGTTAGGGACCAGGAAAAAAGGTCAATTCATTAAAGGACAGTTATACCAAGTTTCGTAAGACGCATGACTGATGAGGTACTAGGATAACATCTTATAGATACTACTTGAATATACTGCAGGTACTACAATGACAAACATAAGTACTATCGTAATGGATAATCCATTAATTAATTGCTCTCATACATTCATGACCATTAAGTAGTTCCTATTTGATTCCAACAAAACTATTTTGTAGGTGACTCCTTTATTGTGATATTAAATATGTCATATATACATATTGATTACAATAAATAAAAAAGGATAGTTATACCAAGTTTGGTAAGACGCATGACTGATGGGGTACTAGGATAACATGTTATAGGTACTACTTGAATATACTGCAGGTACTACAATAACATACATAAGTACTACCTTAATGGACAGTCCAATAATTAATTGCTCTCATACATTCATGACCATTAAGTAGCTCCTATTTGATTCCAACAAAGCTATTTTGTAGGTGACCTTTATTGTGATATTAAATATGTCATATAGATATTGATTACAATAAATAAAGAGCATGGCACAGTAACACCATCTAAAGACGAAGGACCATTATGTTCCCACATGTTCTGAATCTGGTGACTAATGAGCATTTAATTACAATGTCAAACGAAGGTATAACTTCAAAGAAGATAATAAATGTTTTGGTTATGTCTATGAAGGTGGGAAAATTTGTGAGGCTGCAAATGGGCCGCTTGAATATAAGGGGAAGGGCAAGCGACACATTATGTGTGAATATGAATATTTCATTTGAGGGTTTCACTAGTTTATGGTAACTTGAGTGTTGATCCAAATTCGGTGAAATTGCACTACACGTGTAAATTTGATCCATTAATGCTAGTATTGTTATGTGATGAGTAAGAATTGTTGAAGATGTTCAAATTCAATAACATGTATTGTCGTTTGTACTTGTCAGAAAACCGATATTGCGGTTGATGTAATTACACCTTCTAGGTATATTAATTTACATTCACTATAGTTACAAACATTGTCATACCATTTTGTAAATCACATGTTTAACAATGACTAAAGTTTACTCATGTTTTGTTAACAGAGTCCCGACACCTATTCGATCCGCTTCTGATAATGAACCCATTCCTATCAATGGAAATTCAAATGTGAATAGAGTTCTGACACCTATTATTGCTTCTAATTTTGAAAGCAATACTATCAATGGAAATCTGAATGTGAATTTGTTGATGGATATATCGAAAAATGCCCCAACATTAGACAATGGGGCATTTCAAAATGCAACTCAAGACGTCATTCAACCTAGCAATTTCAAATGAAATAAATGGGCATTAGACAACGCTTCCTAAATGCTTCCGTGATTCCGGGATGTTTGCGGTACCTAATGTCTTTATCTAAAAAAAGAAACATCTATAAGAAGTATTATCACATGCATGGTTAGTGGCCGTTCTTTGAAATAACTTGAGCACGCAGTTGGATGCGCCAATGTTGTCATCACACATTTATAAATTACCATAGTCATACTCAGAGATTTATGTGAAGCCAGATCTCAACCATTTGTAAATCAACAAAGGTTTCCATATTACCGATGAGGTCATTCGATCTAGTCCTGAGTACCAACCACGACAGAATTGTAAAGACTTCATTAGAGAGGATGGCAAGAGATTGACTTACTATCAAGCGTAGCAAATGAACGAAAAAGCCAAGGATGTAATATATGGTCAACCCAAGAATAGTTATAAGTTGTTGCCTTGGTTGTGTGAGAGAATTGTTCGAAGTAATCCGGGCTCAGTTGTGGAGTTGACATGCTCAAATGACTACCATTTTGAACAACTTTTTATTGCACATGTCGTGTCTATCCAAGGGTTTATAATGGGTTGTCAACCAATCATTGTCATTGACTCATCTCACATGAGTGGGTCATACGGGGGTGCCTTATTCTCTGCTACAACGTATGATGCCAATGACAGCATATTCCCATTAGCATTTAGAGTTATGAGGTCAAAGAATTATGACGATTCGTTGTTCTTACAAAATGTAAAGAAAGTTGTCGGGCGAGTAAGAAGGTTATCATTATATCATATGTGCATCCGTTTTCTTCGCAAGGTGTCAAGATATTCGATCGTAGAACCATGCTTATTGTTATCGTCACTGAAGTATTTTAGTAGCTTTTTAAATAAGCAAAATACAAAGGGATGCAAGGGGAAGGAAAATGCACTTGAATGCCTAGATAAAATTGCTATGCGAGATTGGATACTGATTATAATACTCACATGTTTGAATTGTGAAAGTATAACAAGTCATTAGCAACATGGATCGAAATAAAATAAACCTCGAAAGACCGGACTACGTCAAAATACCCCAACTCGTAGATGGGACAAACTGACAACTAACCTTGCCGAGTCTTTTAATGCTTGGTTAAGAAATAGCCGCCATCATTCCATTTGCAGTTTCATCATTGAGCATATCACTAAGTTGGTGGCAATGCTTGTTAAGTATAAACAAGAATCCAACAATTGGAAATGTACAATTAAGTAAAAAATAAATGAGAAAGTAAAGAATAATATTGCTAAAGGTGAGGTTTACTTGGTCAGCCCATTCATGGAGACCTTCTTTGTTGTAGTTGTGGGTAATTCAGTTTTGAATGTTGACATAGTGGAAAGAACATGCACATGTCATCGTTGGAAAATGTCTAGTATACACTGCAAGCATGCATGTGTAGTTATACTCTTCATAGGCCTAAATGTTGTCGACTTTGTCGATGATATGTTCAAATTGACCACACAACAATTGGTATACTCAGGCATTGTTCGTGGCATAGAGACACATGACATGCCGAAGGTCGATGACGATGGGATTGTTTGAGATGTCATAGGGAATGTTTTCTTCTATTTGAAGCCACCACGCAAAAGGCCTCCCAGCTACTCAAGGAAAAGCGATAGAGTCCCAAAGGCGCATACAGATTATCTCAAGTACATTTAGCAGACACAATAGACAAACATGCAAAACTCCATTGGCATGATTAATGTGTCATTTGAACATGCTATGTTTTGAACCTATCTCGCATCATTTATTTTATGTATTAATTTGTGATAGGTTTTTTTATGCTATTTTGTGAAAATTACAGAAGTTTGCTTAATTTGTCATTTGAATATGCTATGTTTTTAACTTTCCGAAAGTGACTTCAATTAGTAATTTGAATAAGTTGTTTTATATGTTAATGTTGTTATCATGAATGTTTGCATGCAATTACTAACTAAAAGTACAGTAGTATGGCCAACTTCCAACTCAAGCGCAAACATTATCTACTACAAACAAGAAAATAGGTAACATATAGTTTGCAAACAATGCACATTTAAAATGGAACTGTGCATTTATTGTTTATTAACAAACAGTTTGATTGTTATTCTGTTTGTACTTATAGGTTAGGCTACCCAAAAGTCGTTGTTTGAGCAAGAAATTCTTGTCAATTGTCCAACAATTGCCGATTGAAAAGTTAGATGCAATTAGGGATGTCGGGCTTGATGGATTATTACAACTTACTTGTAAGGAGCTCCGTTATGAGCTCTACCAATACATTATTGCACACTACGATGTCGCATATCATCGCATAAAAATAGAGAGAGATCGTATTCTTCTTCTCACTATAAATGATGTTCGATGTTAGCGGAGATCCCAGCGCAAGTAGAGTTACGTGACAGCATCCTAGACATGGATCCAACCCATATTCGATCCGCCAATCGAAGAGAAGCCGGGACAAACTACCAATTGGCTAAGAATTCTGAAGTTATTTATTATTTGCAACAATCTTCGCGCCTAAACAAGAAACTGAAGCGGATACAACCCGTGGATTTGTAATGGACAACGATATTATGCGGCAGCACAACTGGGGCAAGTTCATGCTAAAATACTTGGAAGATGGAATACGAGATTTCCAAAATGGTAATGGCACGTACATGCGTGGGTGTTTGTTGTTTCTACAAGTACCTTCTAATATTTGTTGTTAATGTTGTAGTGTTGAAAGTTATTGATACTATATTTTACATTAAGGTTTAGTTAATATACATATATGTTCATATTATGCGCTTGTTATAATGGAAAAATCCTATATAGCATCATGATGGAACTAAGAGCTCAAGTATTGTGCTGTTTGGAATGACATTTAGGTTAGACGACGCCTAATCAAGAAATTTTATGTTCAACATGCGGCATGTGGATGTAAGTTTGTTAAATGTCTATCAAGTTTCCGTGTAATTGTTTTTAATAACATAAGATTTTTGATTTGTTATGTTTTTGTGACAATACAAACATACTAAAGAACAATAAATAAGTAAGAAGCTCTATTGGTCTAAATATCCCAACAAATCCTACAATCACAATCTTATTGGTTCGTGAGATTGGTGCCTTCCAAGCTCATGAAGGTGGAGACAGACAACAACCAAATATTGGTGAAAGAAAACATCCTGAGAATGTAGAGAGACATGGGCCCGAAAATGTAGAGCTTGAGAATGTAAAGAGCCATGAGGCTGAAAATGTAGAGAGATATGAGCCTGCAAATGTAAAGAGACATGAGCCTGAAAATGTAGAGTCTAAGAATGTAGAGAGCCATGAGCCTATAAATGTAGAGAGCCATGAGGCTAAAAATGTAGAGAGTTGTGAACTTGCAAATGTAAAGAGACATGGGCCTAAAAATGTAGAGCCTGAGAATGTAAAGAGCCATAAGTCTATAAATGTAGAGAGCCATGAGGCTGAAAATGTAGAGAGCTATGAGCCTGCAAATGTAGAGAGACATGAGCCTGAAATGTAAAGCCTGCATGGTTAGAAAGCTATGAGCCTGTAAATATAGAGAGCCATGAGGCTGAAAATGTAGAGAGCTATAGCCTGCAAATGTAGAGAGTCATGAGCCAGAAAAGGTTTCCATGTAATCTGAAGCTGTTGTTAAATTTGGTGCTGATTTTGGTGAGGAAGATGATAAGGGGGGATAAGGGGGAAACCCCATGGCAATTTGATGAGGAATATAAAGGGGAAACTCTCAGAAACTCGAGAAAATCTCTAATTCTTCTCAGTGCGGTAAAATGGTACTTCGATCAAAACTGGAATTTTTCTATATCTCGATGACAAACGGACTTCACCCGTTGAATCATCTCACGAAATCTAGCTACCACTGCCGAATTTCGTCAAATTCGAGACAGCTTGGAATTTTACATTTTTCGCGCACGAGAGGAGAAGTGACACTTAACACTTTATGAGTGGCTTAGAGGTGCCACGTGTCCCGGGCGTATCGTGGGTCAAATAATGAACTATGGGCCTACATGAGACATATTGCATCATGCCTTTGGAGGAAAATCCATGGTAGATGGATAAGGGATAAGGTAATCCAAATGAGCTAATAGTAGGTTGACATGTGGCAAGAGGAGTACTCTCCCACTTGACCAACTTGACCCAACCGATTGAGTGGGGGAAGAGAGAGAAGAAAAGGAAAAGGAGAAAAGAGAGGGATTTAGAGTGAGTAGCTTCCTACTTCTCTCTAGATTTCCGGTGATCTGGCCCGTCAAACCTCAAGACAAGATGCCGATCCCCATGCCACCTGTAGAGTCAATATTATGGAGTTTCACAACCCGTAAGGTAGGGTTTTCTCCTACTTGTTTTATTCTCTTTTTCGGGTAAGAGCCATTTTAATGGATGGGGATGTTTTGAAGCCCGATGGTCGTAGGTTTTCGGCCCAAAAGATTTGACTGAAAGCGTAAGAAATCCCTGTGAGTGTTTTTTGATAATCCCGAAACTCACGCGGGACTGTATGTGTTGCTTGTGTGTTGCCATGTTTGAATCATGATGTTGGGTGTTGTTTGTGCGATGTTTCGCGCCTCTGGGCATGGACTGCCGAACTATATATTAGCCTATGTGAACTAATTCTTATGTTATTGCTATGTATGAAGCGGAGAACATGTTGATTATAAATTTCATAGTTTATGCATGCTTGATATTAACATGAATTATCGGGTGGAAATTGTATACGTATTTCATATGCACTGGGGCACCCTAGAATAGTAGGTGTGAGTGCAAGACAAATAAAATCGAAGGTTGTCCAAACAATGATTTTTATATACTTATTAAAATAGAATTTTATCAAAAAGTTGTTCGACATCATGGTTGAAATCGCCAAACAATTCACGCTTTAGAGGCCCATGAATTGTTTCTCGAGAGTTAACCAACAAATTCACCTAGAGATTGTCCAACGATGAGCACATCCGAGGATTGCCCACAAATAAAACAAATATTTTTGCTCGGAAACGAGACACATACATGGCATAAGCATGTGAGGAGTCTGAAGACTCGAGGCATGGAAATCAGCTCAGGACATCTCGAGTGTAACCATGAATTCACTTGAATGTGTGTGTTTTCCATTGCATGAGCACTTAGGTGGGGAGTAACCCTTGTAGGAGATTATCACTACTGAGCATTGCTCACCTTGTCAAGGGAAAATAATTTCAGGTACAAGGAGTATTCAGGAAGATGTGCTCACTAGAGGCCGCTTTTGAGAAGAAAGCCGACATGTGGCTTTGATTATATCTCTTTGTAAACATGTATAAACATTCTGATTAGTACATGCTGTGCCAAGAGTGTAATTAACTCTTGAAGCTATTGTAATATAGTTAGTTATATTTTGATGAGTATGGATGTATGAGCCCGACGTGACCATTTTTACTTATGTATGGGTCTCATGATATGAGACACATAGGTTTCTGCAGGTTGACGATGGTCAACGGGACCCTCGAAAATTGGGGCGTCACAAACCCTAATTAAGAAAAAACAGAAAATACAAACACGAAGACTAATAAAGAGAGCTACAACATGTAAATCACCTTTTGTCAATTATTGTGCACAAAAGTATCATAAGATTCTCATTGACCAAAGACTGGTGGTAGATTACACTCTTTCTAAACATGGTGATCCTAGGTAATGTCTTACTACAACCCACTTAAGTAAAATATATATGTACTAACAAAACAATTTATTCTTATATAACGGTGAGGTACTATGTTGCATGTTTGGTATGTTTGTCACACGAGATGAGATGGCGTGTATATAAGGAAAAAATTGGATCAACAGTCAAGTATTTCTCATATGATGATAGTTTAGCTAGTACTACAATGTATTCATAAAGGTTTTCTCACTGTCATATCTTTTAATGCAAGTAATTACAATGTTTTATCGGGTCTTAAACGCAAAACATGGAGCAAATCGTGCACATCACTATATCGATCTGACTCTCATGAATCTTGCCAACATCTCTAGGAAAGGCTGAAGAATACGTTGTCAAGATGTGCCAGCCAGTAACCCATCTCGACTCCACAATCATCAATGCTATTAAATCATCAAAATTTAACATGGTATAATATCATGCTTAATCTCCTACATGCCATATGTTTGTAGATATAATGTCTTACTATAGTTTATGCTAAATTGTATTTGTAGTTATATTTTCAAGATAAGCCATAAATCATTGGCATTTACATGTCATAAACCTGCAAGCTGCTCGTGTTGAGATATTGTCCTCATTACCACTATCCTGTGGCAACAATATACTTGCATCTTCCAAAAGATTGTCATATGCCTTGAGCCAATGCTTAAAAGCCCACGGAGTGCAACTTGACATCGCAAAATATTAGCATGTCTACTCCAATGTGGTGCAATAACAAAATGAGTAAATTATTTCTCCATTCAATGCACATTTACTAGTTATTAAAGATTAAACTAATCATCATATAAGGAAATAATTATTTCATGTGTATAGGTATGATTGTGGAGTGTATGTGCTCAACAATATGGAGTTGTGGAATGGGGCCACCTTACTTAGATCTATTGCTACAGTTTGTGGCTTATGTTCATGTGCTTCAATAAATTCATTAAGATATTTCATTATTGATATACATGTGTTACTGTCTTCTTTTGTAGGATAAAATGGATTTTTATTAGGGATAAAGCTTTTATATGGTTTGCTAATGCATCCGAGTAATGCTAAATGGGACTAAATTCGCGCTTATCTCGCAACATAGACTCATGATGGGTGTTGCTCGTGCCTCGTGCGATCCATCGATATGGTCAGTCGCTAATTATGGGCCAACCTTCGACTTTAAACATTTTTTTATCAACTTATACATATTGAGATATATTTAGATACATTGACTAAGATACTAGTCATTTTTTGAATATACTTTTAACTAAGACACTTGTTATGCTATAGGCATGATCGATTTCATGTCTTTAGCCTAACATAGATTAGTAATATATTTACACATCTTTTTGTCATCATAGTGTTTCTTGTTATAAGATGTGAAGTTATTTGATCTTTAATCTAGGAATACAATTGGATTATGGAGGTCATTTGATTTTGTTAGTGAACCAAATTAAAATAAAATCAATAGAAGTTATTTACAACAGTATGTACTACTCTAACATACGATGGGTACTATCTTAATATAATTAGGGGTATAATATTTTTCATCTCAACATTACCTTTAATAGTCCGTAATCCCCTTTCTAGACACCACTTATCTCCATGCTCGCATATAGCTCTTATGAGCTTAGTGTTTAACCATAACTTAATAACCATAATGCTATTGATCCATGATTAGTATACATAGTTCTTCAGAGTACAAAAATCAGCATTTAACTAAAGTTTACATCTCAGAACAAATTCTATGCATTTCAATACTCACTTCGTACCATCACATTTTCACCAAGCTTATGATATGTTACAGTGCAACAAACAAGAAAATGGTTAAAAAAAAACACAACAATACACTTTATTTTGAACATCTTGTTTTCCCTCTTCAATTTCTACATCTCCTTAATCTCATTTTTCAACATTTTGTTTTCCCCCTTCAGTTCGTTGATTACCGCTTTTGCTCTATCACACATCTCAAGATCATATCACAAAAAGTAATCACAGCCTCTCGTCTACAACTAAACAAAACCAACAAAGATCAAAATAATTAATCTCAATCAATTCACATCTCATAAAGGATTTATGCTTCCTCACTCACTCGAAAATTTGGACATGAGCAAAATCACCTCCTAGGATTCTTCGTTGTCCATGCAGTCTACATGGATGCTCTCAACCCGCAATCGCACAAGACTAGGTCTTTGTCGCTATCATCGTCAGTGAAGCATTTTCCCATAGAGAATGAAAATGCCGACAAACTCCCAGCCATGGAGATAACACAATTGAGGAAGTGTTTTATACTGCATATTAGCCAAACAAGATGGGGTAAAAAGGGTTTTTAGGGAATCTTCAATTTATGTAGTACCTAATAATATTAAGGTAGTACGTGCAATATATTAAGACAATACCTACATTATATTAAAGTAGTACCTAAGAAAATGAGTATTGAAAATATGATTTCAGTCTGTTTTGAGTTACACTTAGTTTCAAATAACACGTAAACATTATTACGATAACCAAATCTCTACCAACTTTCGCTTATATGCTTAATTTGGTTCTACATTCATGGGTGTAACTATAGCTCATGCATTTTATGAAGTAAAAAAGAGATAAAACCGAAAGGATTGGTCAAGAACATAGTAAAAAGGGTTTAGGGACATACATTAAGGTAGTACTTAAAACCATTAAGGTAGTACTTGAAGTATATTGTTGTAGTACCTACATTCTGTTAGATAGTATTTACGCATAAATGAGGCTATTCGAAGGGGACAAATATTACACAGAAACGAAAGTCAAAGATAAAATTAATCTTCACAATATCATTTTTATTTTTGAAACACACACCATCCAAAGCAAAATTCAAATTTCCAGAACCGAGACAACTTACATTTTTCCCTCACTCTAAGTGATAATGGCAGCAAACCGACGATGATTGTGACTGTATGTCAAAGGTAGGGCTTCAACATATTAGGGGAAGACGACTATCGAAGGGGACAAACATTACACATAAACGAAAGTCAGAGATCAAATTAATCTTCATAATATCATTTTTAATTTTTGAAACACACACCATCCAAAGCAAAAAATCAAAATTTCCATAAACTAAGACACAAATTACAAACTTTTCCCCTTACCTATGATATGAAGTAGCAAAGTCGATGATGACTGTGACTGTATGTCAAAGGTAGGGCGTCAACAGATCAGATCAGGGGAAGATGACGATTGAAGAGAAAAAGATGAAAATTTTAGGGCTTTTTTCCTTTCACCTTCACGATCGAGAGAGAGTTGGAATTAAGAGAGAGCAAGGGAGGGAGTTAGAAGAGAGGAAAGGAAGGGAGTTAAGAGAGAGAGGAAAGGAGGAAGTTACGAGAAAGAAAGGGAGGGAGTTAAGAGAAAGGGAAGGGAGAGAGAATTACGAGAGAGAGAAGAGAGGAAGTAACAAGAAAGAGAAGAGAGGGAGTAACAATAGAGAGAGCATATTTTGGGTTAAATTTTTTTTTTTTTTATAAGTCTGGCTATAATGTAAAGAGGGCCATTTTGGGAAGAGTTTGTCCAGTCACCAAATTTGTTCCTCATACATAATTTTTTTTCCACGTATACTGAACAATGCATTTCATATTATTTGTACCTACTTTACATTTATTTTCATTTTAATTGCTTGATACATAATTGTCCCTAATAATAAAAGAAATATGTAGAGGTGGGTAAAAACACGTGATTTCAATCTAACTTGGAAAAAGAACATTGCTTGAAAGGAGCTAGTATTATTTAAAATAATATTTAAAATATGAAATAGGAAATAAAATTGTAGAGCTAGAATTTCAAGTTTATTGAGTGGCCAAAATGCCAAGTAATGGGATTCGGAGCTGGATTTTGGTGGGCAAATTCAAATGATATTGATGCAGAGCAAGAATAATAAATTAATGCAGAACAATAATAATAACTTTATCTCGGATCAAAGTTATGCTATGATACCAAACTAATGTAGCTTGACTACGAATAATAATAAAATTAAAAAAAAAGTGAATAAAATAAACGGAACGAAATTCTCAAATTTTCAATATTAATCAAGTCTACCAAAAACAATAACATAAAGTGCTATTTATAGGCACCAATAGAAAATCCTAACAGATTAATCCAAAAATACTAACAGATAAATTCAAAAAGTACTAACGAATAAATCCAAAAAGTACAATGAAATAAATAACTAATAATAATAAAATCATCATTGAATTTAGGCTTCCTATCTCGTCTAGGCCTAGATATGGGCCTACCCCATGCCCCATCATTCCCTCTGGGTTGAAAATAACTCGACTTCGAAGAGTAAGAGGAAAGGTAGAAACCAACAACGAAGGATCCAAATGATAAGATCATCCTCGTATCCAAGCAAAGATCGAATCGTGATCACCATGCCATTTGATGGAAAAGACGAAACCCACCATCTCTGTCACGAACTCATCATCACGATAATATCCACTGCCTCCTTAGAATAATCGTGAACAAGGCATACAGCACTTTCGCTTAACTTCACCTCGGCACACACTGTAAGCACAAAAAGTAGGCGCTTAAAAGTGTCTCAGAAGGTAAAGCAAATCCTCTACATTGAAAATGGCTAATATCCGCGTCATTAGGAAAATCAAGAAGATATACATTAGATCACATTTTACGAATGATAGAATAAGGGCCCATGGCTCTTGCATAAAGTTTTTTTGAAAACGTTTTTGGAATTCTTTCAGGACGAATGTGAACCATAACATAGTCATCAACATTAAATTCTTTAGATCTACAATGCAAATAAGCAGCCAGTTTATACTCCTCATTACTTAGAGAAAATTTTCACCTAATCTCAGCATGTAAGTCATGGATGTGTTTTGCAAAGTTTTCAGCAGGTTCGGACACACGAATGTGAGGTGGTAAAGGAACATCAAAATTGAAGAATCGATAGAACTTTTCACACTAATGTTAAGCACATACTACCTCCCACTCTCTCTTAAACTTCTTACATTTTAAAATATGCAAATTTCGTTCAGGAAGTTTAGAGATGTCACATTTACCATTGCAATATTTAGGCTTAACAAATCTCAAAATAATGTTCTTACCCTTGTACTTAAAGGAATAAATGTTAACATCCATGGGTAGCACATCACAATAGATTTCATTCTTATAATCCCCCATTTGAATAGAGACTAGACACCGCTGAGCGACATGCAAAGTATGGTCATTCACCCATGCTACTCTAAAAGGATTTGGAAGTGGTTCTACTTTCAGTTGAACACTCAACAAAGATCCTAGAAACCACGCTCATCAACTACCCCATCAATCACTAACTTACATTTCTTATTTCCACTCTATATGACTGTTTGAAAAATATTAGTACGCTTCCAATTATCATTATCTACAGTTGTGGATAGCACACATCTAACCACACCAACACATGCTTCAGCATCAGAATTGTCATGAAGATCATCTTCATCACCATAATAATCTAAAGGATCAACAATTTGTTCTTCCTCTTCCTCCAAACTACTCTGTTCAACATCTAATGCCAATGCACGTTAGGGACAACAAGATGCAATATGACACTTGTGACGACACTTAGGACATACAGTTGATGAATTACTAGCCATAGACTCAATAAGAGAAGGAACAGGAAAAGAGTTACGCAAACTATACTCTTGGCTCCTAAAGTTATTGGGCATAGTATTACTATATGATGACATGGACTGTGGCTTGGACTGACCTGTGTGTGCAAAAGAGGAGGGTCTATCGAACTTCTCAACTTCTGTTGCTTGGGTATGCATCCCTCTTACAGCAGACCATGCAATTTAACCATCCTTTGAATGTCGAACCTGAGACCATAAACAAAACGAGTGCAAACAACAAATTGATTCTCAGCATGGAACTGACTACACCTAAGCCTAGCTTCCTCAAATTTAGCGGAATATTCAACTACACTAAGAGTCATTTGTTTTAGATTAATCATGTTGGAGAACAATTGACTCTTATATGATGGAGGAATGTACTTTTCTTGCAACTTTGCTCTCATAACAACCCATTAGCTGATGGGTGGCTGATAAGTGCAAAACTCATCTATGTTTTGAGTTCATTTCACATGCTATTTTGTGCATTTTATATCCATATTCATGTAAAACTCATAAAATTTTCTCTAAACTTTGTTTTGTAGGATTATTGATGAAAAGCAAGTGATTTGGCAAGAAATGAGCAATTTATTTCCAAAAGAAGAGTCAACTAAGAGTCTCATAGCGCACACTAATCGGAAAGATGAATTTTTCTGCACCATCCGGAACATCAAATGGTCCAAATTCTCATGGATGCATTCTACATTCAAATAGCCTTTCCAACTAGTACTCACACGCCCAAATTCAGCAAAACGTAAGAAGTTACAGCCTCGGCTGCTAGAGAAGAAAACCAATCATGTCCGTAAAATTTGTCGTGACAGAAATGGTGTCAGAACAGAAATGGTGTCGCGACAAATGGTGTCGCGACGTAAAACTGGGTCGCGACCAAAAAATGCCAGCAGGTAAACCTAAAAAATAAAATTGAGTATTCGACCTAATTTCAAGCCCATTTCACCCTAGGACCATATATATACTCGTTGCGTGAAAGAGGCGTTTTAAGATTTATAAATTTCTCATGTGGCTTTCTGTAATCATCATTTTTTCAAGCTTTTTCTGTAGATTTTGATTTGTTTTAGATTTGTATAGTTTTAGAGCGCATTTTTATTTCTATTGAAGAGATTTCGGTACGTATAATAGAGTAGATCTCGCATTTCACTAAGGTTCATAAAGATTAAAGCTAAGAACTGGATTTTCTCTCTCTCATGGGTTTTCTCTCTAAACCGCCCATTTTCTTGGCCACGCAGATTTTTATTTTTAATAGATCTTAGAGCAAATTTTTATTTCTATTGAAGAGATTTCAGTGCTGTACTCATATATTCAATTTATTTACTGTTGAGGAGAAGATTTAAGCTCAAATATGGGTTTTTCTCTTATTTCTCTTGATTTCTTTCTTCATTTTCTTACTTTTTGTTTGATTAGTGATGATTGGAATCCAGTAATGGAACATTAAACACCCTCTAGTGTTAGGGTTTAATTGTTGAACATTCAAATTCTTGCGCTTTTTCGCTTATTTTGTGGGTTTGAATATCAATTATATAATTGGCAATTGCTCATATAATGAATTGTTCTAATATTGTAGCTTTGTTCAAAAAGAGCTGTATCTTTTGCCTGGAGCAGGAGGCCCTCCGAGGACACAGATGGAGATTCCCGAGTAAAGAGCTTAAGAACTTGTGGGTATGTTAGACTAATATCTCGAACTAATGAACTCGAAAAATTACTTTGATAGATCAATAATTTACTCATGGCGTGGAGGATTAATTAGATGATGTATCAATTTAGTTGGATTAGAGGTTTCTCCTTAGTCCGATGAAATGATCTTGATCCCGTGTTAAAGAAATATCTAATCAAGGAGATAGGTGTACTTATTAGATTAAGCGACGCAGATACCAATTACATTGAGAAGGCTCAGATTATCCCGTCTATGGGGCAAGAATTCTTCAGTCCTCGAGAAATGGTTGTGAAGTATTAAAAAGAAAACAATCAAATCTTTAAAGAGTGCCAAATTTCCATAAGTAGCTATTTAGACCTATTTGTCCCGAAAAAGGAATATGGATCTCTAACTAGTGAAATGTATGGTGTATGGAGAAATCCAAGCTATACTACATTGCTCTTGGACAAATCTAGCATTCAACTCACAAATGTTGCACTTTCAAGGAAATGCAAACTGTTTTGTAAAGAATTACTCTATCCCTAGTTACTCTCTTCATACCTTTTAGAATTAAGTAGTTGTTTATTTGTTAGATTTTAGATTATTATGAATCAGTTTTTGCTTCAATTAAATTGATTTTATTCGACATCCTATTTGATCGCCTAAATAGTTGAAGAGCCCTTGTAATGGGGTGATCAAATTCCAATGGGAGAGAACCTCCAATCCTCATGGGTACGATATCCCGACTCCTAGAGTCCACTTTATTACTTGTATGACCCGTGCACTCAAGGGAAAGCGGGTTGAGTGTTGATAATACTTTTCATTTCGCTTTGAGCATACTTACTTTTGTTTCAAATCAGTTTTTTGAGTATTACCACATTCACTCTCTTTGGCCATATTTTCACATATACATCACGGTCAATCTCAACAAGTTTTTTGCCAAGGTCTGGGATTGGCGCTTGCCACTTTCTCTCATTGGAAGTTGACATTTTGAAGAACTGGTAATTTGCTAATTTAGGTATTTTATTTTTTATTTTTATCTTTTTGGTTGTGATTTGTTTCTTAGTTAATTTTTTTATTAGTATTTTGTACTCTTATTTTCTTTGTTTTTCTTCTTATTTGTTGGTACTTAGGAGGAACATTCAATAAGATAGATTTGTCTCTCCATAGTAGCCAAGCTTCTGAACTACTTCAGCAAATTGGACCAAAGAATTCACAATGACTCACTCATGGAACAAGGAGTATTGCCTTATCAAGGGAGTTCAAATCCCACATTTCAAGAGGAAGAAGAGTTGTCTCCTGTTAAGGAGCAGATTTTTGCTGACATGGATGAGAACAAGAAGATGAGTAGTCTTCATGAGCAGAAATTTCCAGATTTAGATGCCTTCCAAGTCAACACTAGTGCTAGATTGAAAAATGTAGAAGCTCAAATAGGACACTTGGTCCAAGCATTCAAGGAAAAAATTCTTAGACCTCTCCTGGTAACACTTGCCAAATCCTAAATGAATGCATTGATACTTTTCGAGCAGCAAAGAAATTTCCATCCCGGAACTGTGTTAAGGTGAAAATGAGCTGAAATTGAGAACAAGCACCCTAAACAACTTTAGATGATGAAGAGTCATTATTGGATAAACTGGAAATTTGAAGAAGTAAGTCATAATGGCTATTGTAACATTTTGGTGAAGATTGAGACACATTTACCTTCCCATGGATTTTGTGACTCGGGGGCATTGAAGGGGACTTTACAAATTCCTATATGCTAAGAAGACCACTTCTTCTCAAGCCAAGCATGGATTGACATCAACAAGGGAGCTCACCTGCTTGTAGGTGAGGAGAAGAAGTTCAATCTTCACTCAACCATTACCTTTGATGAAGCAAGAAAGAGCCAGCGCAAAATTCAGCTGTTTCAACTGGGGCAATATGTTTGAACAGTCCCCTTAAGCATAAAATGTGTTTACATCTACCACATAAAGGGGATTGCTTGAGAAATTGTGGCTGAACCACCAGCCATAATTTAAAGGGATTGAGCTTATTTCTCCTATCAAAACTGAAAGAAAAACATCCCTTTGAGTCGAATGGTTATGAAGAGGAAGTGCTTTCCAAGATGAATGATCGGGTCAAATGGAAGCACTAGTACTTTTCCAAGGAGTCTAGTCGACTCTAAAACTGAGTAAATGGGAGGCAACTCTAAGCTAAGTAATGATTCTAACCATTCTCTTTTCTTTTCTATGTTTTTTATTTATTTTATTTGTTGTTGTTGTTTTTTTTTTTTTTACCGTCGATGAAAATTCCAGCAGTTTTAACTTTGCTGTTAGTGTTTTCGTAATAAGATAAGTTTGAAGCTCAACATGTTGTCATGACTAGTTTGTAAGAGCGAAGGCAAGAAGTTGGAAAGTGGTTGATGTAATTATAGTGCTTGAAGTGTGAAAAAAATGGAGTGGAGATGTTCATCAAATTTCAGGTTTTTTGAGATGAAAGAAACCAAATGAAATGAAATGAGTAGTTGGAAGGTTCAAGGATCATGCTTGAGGAGAATCTGAAGACAAGAGATGTAGTCAAGCATGAATGAAAGCATTAAGGGTTTTATTGGAGGAATTTTGAAAGAGAATATATAAGCAAGGGAAGGACTTGAAGGATAGCAAGTGATATGAGACAAAGCAAGGAGAACCTAAGGAGTCAAGAAATCATCACACTGGACAGCATTGAACATTCTGATTTTTTTGTATTGATTGAGGCTCCAAATGGTTCACCTCAGCCCATGAGCACATTCTACATTGAAAGAGCTTTCCAACGAGTCCTTACACATCCACTCCATTAAAATGAAGGAGATAAGGAGTATACCAAGTGGATAAAAAACAGGGGTGCTGAGCAGACTGTCGACAGCACCAGTACCACAGCCACAGAAAACAGAGGGCTTTAACCCTTAAAACCCCATTTTTCTTCCACTTTATACTCTATCTTGCCATACTCTTTCCTCCAACCCTGTAACTTCAAACCACCTCTTCAAATTCATCTCTATCCACTCCAAACTTAAATCACATTCCTCCCCCAATCCATCTCCATCATCTTCAAGCTTCAAAACCCATCACAAACCCACAAACTTTTACCTTTTCATTTGAACCCCAATTCTTTTCTATCCATCATTCCAAGCATCAAAGAGGAGTTACAATGGAAGAAAATTTTTGTGCCGGTTAGTTTGTTTTGGGTTCTTGTGGATCATTGTTGATTGTGGAGTGATTTGGCTGTATTGAAGGAGGTTTTGAAGAATCAAAACTCACTCATTTGAGGTGAAGGAAGTCAATGCACACCAAGTGTTTGAGAAAATGCCAAAGCCACTTTCGTGGCTCCAAAGAAGCAAAAAAGAGTATCAAGGGGTAGTACACCAATGTCAAATGTCTGAAAATCATCAAGTTTCCTATTCAAAGTGGCCAAGACTACAAAGGGAGTCTACTTTTTCAACTCTCTTTATTACTCTTTACTTTATTGGGTTTCCTTTGCTCATTGCTAGACATTTAGGACAATGTTCATCCCAAAGTTTGGGGGGTGTTTATTTTTGTTAGTTTATCATGCCACACCTCACATGTTGCAAATGACAATTTTGAGGATGAAATTTTCGGGTGCTTTTAATAATGACTTTGTTTGATGCTTCCCAACTGGCATCTTAGTTTGAAGGTTTTTTAGTTAGAGTTTATTGAGTTAATTGAGTTTTTCTTGGAGTTGTTGTGATGTCAATAAGGACCATAAATGAACCCTTGGCATATGGACAATATTAGAGATAATAGGACTTAATGCTTAACGAGTTATCTCTTTAATAGGCTATTTAGTCATTGGTTTCTCAAAATCCATGCACGTGGTCACTAAGCACCCTTGAAAAGCGCTTGCTCGGGTTAGAGAAAGTTTATGAGAATCCATCTAATTTTGGATCTTCATAGGTTCTAGAACTTGTTCTAATATCGCTGAGGCGAAACTTCAGCAACACAACAATTGGAGAAATGATATAGGGCCATCCTTAGAAAGATTGTGCTCTTCAAGTTAACCCTATTAATATACATGCATATTCCTCTAGTACCAAGATGTTGAGCCTTAAAGAGCCAAAAATTCTATTTATAAAAACCAAGTTTGAAGCCAATAATAACCTTCCTATACATCACTATCCCACAATAAAGAACCAAACTCACCCATAACATGAGGATTTGAAACATAATTGGAGAAATGTGGTGAGGAGCAAAGTTTGGGGGAGTTATTTTTCCTATGGAAAGCAAATAACCCAAATTAGTTGTCGAGTTGTTTGTTCAAAAGAGGTTGTCAAAAAAAAAAAAACAGAAAAAGATAGTGCAGTGAACAAAAAATACAATAAAAGTCAAGGAGGAGTGAGTCTAGCCGTAGCCTTCCTTCCTAGAGCAAGTAAATCCTAAGGGGTGTCTCAACACCTAGTACCCTGAGGCCAACTGGTATCAGAGCTATTGATTTAAAGCTCGCTAAGGGTTGGTAGAAAGCTTAAGGGGGGTTTTTTTGATATCAGACCACTCTAATAACCTTGTCTTAAAGCAAAAAGGCTTCGTGTTTGCTGAAAGAATGCAGAATTTGTGCGTAAAAGTGATATGAGGAGTTTGAAGATGCACCCTAAAAACAGATTTTTGGGGTGTTTGAGAGTGTCACTATGTCGATGGTAAGAATCGGGATGGAGTAGGAGCCAAGCCAATGCAGAAATATATATATGTTCGGGGTAAGTTTAAGCCTAAAATGACTACTCAACTACCCTTACCCAAGCCTTACATTACAAGCTTATAAAGACCTACTTGATCTTGAGAGTTGTGTGTGCCTACATTAGTGGAGAGTGATAAGAACAACAAGCCAATGGAACCTAAATAAATTATCTTAGGAGATCCACGTATTTATCTCAATTCTCATAAACTCATCTAGCTTGCAATTGTTTGATAGGGGAAGACCACACACACACAATACTCAGTGAGAACCATGATCTAAATTTGTCTATTATGAGATTAATTCAAATTATTAAATGAATAAATTATCTTGATCATATTTTCTATATTCCTTGTAAGGGTGATTCTTGTGGACACATATCACATACCCCTCGCAGTTTGATTACCTCGGTTTCAAGTTAAATAAAAGCAGAAATGAACTCTTCTTCATTTTTGGGACCAGCAACTTCTTTCTTTCTTTGAGGACAAGCAAACTCAAGTTTGGGGGTGTTTGATGAGTCAAAACTCATCTATGTTTTGAGTTCATTTCACATGCTATTTTTGTGCATTTTATATCCATATTCATGTAAAACCTATAAAATTTCCTAAACTTGGTTTTGTAGGATTATTGATGAAAAGCAAGTGATTTGGCAAGAAATGAGCAATTTATTTCCAAAAGAAGAGTCAACCAAGAGTCTCATAACGCACCACTGGAAAGATGAATTTTTCTGTACCATCTGAAACATCAAATGGTTCAAATTCCCTCATGGATGCATTCTATATTCAAATAGCTTTCCAACGAGTACTACACGCCTAAACTGGAAGAAACGAAGAAGTTATGGCCCCGACAAGTTAGAGAAGAAAAACCAGTTGCTGTCCAGAAAATTTGTCGCGACAGGAAATGGTGTTGCGACGGAAAATGGTGTCGCGACAGGAAATGGTGTCTACGTAAAATTTATCGCGACTAAATGCCAGAAATCCCAAAAAGGCCGAAAATTTATTTTGACCTAATTTCAAGCCCATTTCACCCTAGGACCATATATATACTCGTTTTTTAGGTAAAGAGGCAAGCGGGAAGATTGGAGAGCCTCTCTCTAGACTGCCCATTTTTCCAGTTTTTCTGTAGATTTTGATTTGTTTTAGATTTTAGAGTAGTTTTAGAGCAGATTTTTATTTCTATTGAAGAGATTTCGGTGTTGTATAATAGAGATTCAGATTTCACTAAGGTTCAGACAAAGATTGAAGCTAAGAATCGATTTTCTCTCATGGGTTTTCTCTCTCTAAACTCCGCCCATTTTCTTAGTTTTTGTCGCATTTTATTTTAATAGATCTTAATTTTTATTTCTATTGAAGAGATTTCAAAGGTCAGACTATATTCAATTTATTTACTGTTGAGGAGAAGATTTGCTCAAATCTGGGTTTCTTTCATTTCTTGATTTCTTTCTTCATTTTCTACTTTTAGTTTTGATTAGTGATGATTGGAATCCAAGAATGAACATTAAACACCCTCTAGGGGTGGGGATTAATTGTTGAACATTCAAATTTGCAATTTCTCGATTATTTTGTGGGTTTGAATACTGAATTTATATAATTGATACTGTTCATATAATGAACTGTTCGGAATATTAGTAGCTTATACCCAGAAAAGAGCTATATCTTTGCTCTGATTTCCAGGAGGCCCTCCGAAAGTGACACGTAGACTGAGATTCCTTATAGTGAAAGAGCTTATAACTTGTGGGTATGTTAGACTAATATCTTGAACTAATGAACTCGAAATTACTTGATAGGATCACTAATTTACTCATGGTAGTGAGGATTAATTAGATGATGTATCAATTTAGTTGATTAGAGGTTTCTCCTTAGTCTGATGAAAGGATCTTGATCCCGTGTTAGAAAAGATCTAATCAAGGAGAGAGAAAATTTTATTAGATTTGAAGGACGAGATACCAATTAGATTGGAGAAGGCTTTCATAATCCCGTCTATAAAGGTGAATTCTTCCATCCCGAAATGATTGTGAAGTATTGAAAGAAAACAATCAAATCTTTAAAGAGTGCCAAATTTTACAAGTAGCTATTTAGACCCATTTGTCCCGAAAAGGAATATGGATCTCTAACTAGGTGAAATGTATGGTGTATGGAGAAACTAAGCTATACTACATTGCTCTCGACAAATCTAGCATTCAACTTCACAAATGTTGCACCCTTCAAGGAAATGCAACCTGCTTTGTAAATAATTATCCCCATCCCTAGTGACTCTCTTCATACATTTTAGAATTTATGAACAGCATTGTAGATTTTAGATTATTTAAACAGTTTGTCAATTAATGATTTGTCAAGATCCATTTGATCGCCAAATGAAGAAAGATTCTTTGTAATTTAAGATCAAAATCCCAATTCAGAGAACTCAATCTCTAACACATCCCATCCCCAGTCCACCATTACTCGCATATATCCCGCGGTACTCTGCAGTGGGGTCATGTTAGTAATACTTTTCATTTCAGTTTTTGAGTATACTTACTTTTGTTTCAAATCAGTTTTTGAGTATTTACCACATTCACTCCCTTGGCCATATTTTCACATATACATCAATTTGGTCAATCTCAACAAGTTTTTGACAAAAACTTGTTCGTTGGACCAAAAGACATATACAAATTTATGACACTATTACCAAAGGACTATTATCTAATCCCCAGCAATAGTGCCATGAAACTTGTTGATTATATTTCCTTGCAAGTATACTGATATAAAATGGTTTCCTGAAGAATAGATACATTTCCTTTTCACGATCCATGATTCAAGGCACATGTCGAACAAGTAATAAAGTGGATTTAAGTCCAGATATCGATCCCACAGAGATCTCAAGAATTTTCAATCAACTACCCTGACTACTCAAGCTCTATACTATTTGGACTATGATAGACAATTTGAATCAGCTTTGAAAGCCTTAAAATAATGAAAACTAAAAAATTGAATTAATAACAAATGAATTGAATATTGAAATAATAAAGAATAAATTTAGATTGAATGTGATATTTGCAAAGGGCATATCAAAATAAAGCTATCAGAAACATCACCCCTTCCGTATTGCACTGTAATTTTGTCATGAACCACAGATTTAAAACTAGTCTGTTGAGTATGAGCACCGATCTCTCCACACCCACCTGCTCATCATCTAACTGACCGCTTTTCAAGACAAAGGCTAGATAACTACCTTAATCTAGTCGCCTTGTTCTCGTACTTTATTTTTCAATACTTCATACCATTGAACTGGATCAGAACCCGAGCTCCTAAATATAGTCATTGGTGTCGCATTTACACCATAATTTGTTTCTCTCTCAAACAGAACAGCTCAGCCTTTCCTCATTAGATCCACTGTCTTATTTAATCACTCATTCCAATCGAGGTTGAACTCCTTCTACAGTTAAATGATAAATACCAACCCATTCTCTCGCCTCAAGCGGAAAGGAAGACTATCACCAATCTACAGAAAGTACAGCTTAATCGCTCAATATAAAATGGTAGATCTCAATAAACGTTTATCAGTCTCAACCCCCTATGTCACCGAAAGTCCTGGTGTCCAGCGTTTAGAGCATCGCAGTGTACACATCTATATTTGGACGACCACAAAATAAATAAAAACACAGCAGATTTATAATGTTCCAAAGCCGATCAATATAAAAAAGTTCTGAAAGATATCGATTATATATCATTTAATGGAGTTGGTTTCAACTATCAGATTACCAAAAATTGGTTTATTTATCATAAAACCACTTGAATTTAATCGGTAGTGTTTAATCGTAATGAACTGAATTAACAATCACGCACTGGATAAAGTCGATAATCAGATTATTAAAATTCCCTAATAATCAATCTTTCGAATCGATCCAAATTTTTAAAACAAATATTAATCGATCTGAGGTTAAAATGGTGTTAACGCAAAATAAAAGAAAAAGATTTCAAGAATCCAAAAATCCCTTTTTCAGCGCCAGCCGCGCGCCCAGTTTACGAGGCAATCTGGTCACCCGCGTTCTGATGTCTTTCGACTCAGCTGGTCCCGCCCATTTTATTGTTGACAAAGACACCACCTCACGCGTCCTCCAGCGACTTCACTACCAGCTTTTATTTCCAGTCGCATACGTCGGTGGATCCACACAAACGCTGATCTCACGCCAACCTCTTCGAATCCACATCGCGATAAAATAATCGGTCGCTCGCCATCTGCCTCGGGATTTCGACGTCGCGACGCGCTCAGTTGTCGTCGCGACCTTCCGTCTGAGATCGCGATAACGCCGACTTCGTTATTTGACTTCACTTAGTTTCGCGGTCACACCGCCGCAATATGCTCGTTCCGTCTCGTAATGATGCCCATAATCCAAAGGTCGTTCGCATCAGTCAAATGATACGCGTCGCGGCCTTCAGAGTCGATGTCAGCGACAGTTTTGATCTCGTCGCGACCTTCTTTCAAAGTGGAAACCGGCGTCGCTAATTTTTGAATGATGTCAATTCTTTCGCGGTAACCGGCGTCGCGATCTTGAATGATGTCGCCGACCTTCTCTTAGCCGATGATGTCGCTAATTTTATTTCGGTGTCGGCTGTCACGATCGCTTCATTCGCATGTTTATGTCGCTGATCGTGATCCGGGGATGTCGCAGAATAAATGTTCACCAATTGTTTATCTTCCTGGTCGCGACTTACTAAAGTCGCTAATTCTCATTGTCCACCGCGACCGGTTTAATTTGCCGCGACCAATGATGTCGCGACATCATGTCTTCTTCTTCATCACCCCGGTTGCTCGACTTTGAGTTTCTTTCACGCCCAAATTGTTTTCATTTCAATTACGCTTCATTTGCGACTGTAGCTTTTAGAAGGTAACCTTAATATGTATTTCGATTGTTGTAAAGGCTTCACGACATCAAATCCTTTAATCCTGCGCCTCTCCCGTCGTAATTTCCCTTTAGCCGCTACATCGCATCGCCTTTCACCACATTCCGCTCTCTTTTACTCGCAATTTCGCTTTTGAATTCCCCACGCACAGTTAGCCAGTGAAGTATTCCATATTCTTGCACATAACCAACCTTTTTTAGAATAAAATAAATCAGAAAAACGGACTGAAAATAGATGACTTTAAGCTCATCATGTCACCTGCATGAACTGTCTTGCAACACATTCACCAAGACACCTTAGTTGAATTGGTTAATTTCATTTTAGCAAATTGAACTCGTTCACTATCAATCATTTCATTCCAATCAAAATATTCCTCAATAACAACTAACCAATCAGAGAAAGCATTAGGATCCATTATACCATCAAATTCAAGAGCATTAACCTTGACTTTCTTTATGATGTCCCTTTGAGGTTGTCTAACCTGTCTATCCTGATCTCTACCCCAAGTACCAAGAACTGAGTTGGTATCACGAGGAGCAAACATCTTCTCTCACTCTTGATTTGGTGGGTAATTTTGCCTTGGTGGTTGGTAACTAATAGAGTTAACATTAGCGTGCCAAAATCGATCACCTAGGGTTGAACTGAAGGTCCTGCAGTGTGTAACCTCAGGTGGAGGTTGGCAATTGGAATTACTACCCAAGTTCATGTTACCCGCATTATCATGTAAACCATTTGTGAATTCGTATGACTTGAACCCCCAATGTGTGGTGACCCAACTTGTGTTCTAAATGTATTTCATCAACATATTCACCTATCTCATGTTTGCCCAGATGTTTTAAAAGGAAGTTCATTTTTTGATTTATTAAATGAGTTTGTTGTTCAAGGGCATATTGACATTGAGTCAATTGACCACACATTGAATTTAAATTACTTGCAACATGCAAAGAATCGAATTAAATCAGCTTTATTTTGCATCATGGTGATGGGTAATACAGACTAGACTATTATTTAGATCTTGAGATAAAGTCAGAATCTTAAGTCAAAATTATTAAGTCTCTCTTGGATCAATTGGTTAGGTGAAGAAGAAGATTCAACAAAGATCACTTTTGTGCCGACATGCCGAGATAGAATCTAAAATTTCACTGAATAAGGAAATTTATAAATTATATGCTAATGCAACAAACGCAAATCCAAAAATGTATTGCGATTATATACCACAGATTGCACGAGTCACGAAAGAATAACTAAAAAACACAAAAGTATTTTTTTTTTTTAATACTCTTTATGCTCTATCAAATAAACTGGAACCTAAAACAATCAAATAAAATATGCGTAAATATCACGAATATTAATTGAGTTTTCAAAGTGAAAAAAAATGTATCCTGTTGAAAAACCTTTAAGATGCCTACGATTCCTTGGCGTGGTTAGCAAGGGAATCAAATAAAGCAGCGAAACAAGATCTCTCATCCGAGCCAAGATTTCTCCAACTCCAGGCCACAAATCGCATTGATTAGAAGCCGACACAACTCCTTGAATCAATTGATCGACCGATCCTCTGATGAAGCGAAATTAGTGTTGGCTCTGAGAAGCAAGTCGTGATGTCGATCTACTGTTTAGTGGGTTTCCGGAAACTAAGAAGAAAACATTAGTTTACAAGACTATTGGAAATCTTGGATGGAGATGATGGACATCACGTCACTTTTCCAGCACGAAGTTCAAAGAATCGTTGATATTAGAAATCTTGGATGATCACGTCACTTGGCCAACCGCCTGGAGATGTTCGGCAACTATTCTCAAATCGCGCGTCTTCTCCGTAGTATTGTGCTCTATAAGCAGTGGCCTCTGATGTAACACCCTGAAATACACTCTAGTCGTTTTTAAACATAATTAGGGTATATTATGAGTGCATGAAATTTTTCGCAATTATTATTTTTGCTAAGTGAGAAAATTTCAAAACTTAGAATTTGTACAAAATACAAGGGTAAAAGTGAAATTTGTCAAAACAGGATATAAAAGTCATAAGATAAGAAGTTAAGATGCTATTATAGAAATGGCATAAATTGTGGTGCAAATAGAAGGGAGTTTGAGGACCAAAGTGTAATAAAAGGAAAAAGTAAAATCAAATGGGATAAGACCAAGTTGGTCTAGGATGAGATATTTTCTCATACCCATTTGGAGAGCAAAAAAATAACGTGGAGAGAGGAAGAAGAAGAAGAAGAAGAAGAGAAAGAAAGCCAAGAGAAGTATGGATTACTATGGGTTTGTATGGATATTAGTTTGTTCCATTCCTAGGGTTTAGTTAGAATTCATACTAACCACAAATTTGTTGAAAATTTGGGTTGGTAAAACCTAGTTGTATAAGATGAGTATGGAATCCTCCCTTTGAGTATGGATTCTTTGTTTATGATGTATGGAGCTTGTTTGGGTGTTGAGATTAACTAACTTACAGTATTTGAGTTTGGGTTTGGAAAAACCCTAATTAATCTATGTTTGGTTTTTGTTGGGTTAGAACACACTTGGGAGATGTTTTTTTGGAGAGTTTTCTTTTGATTTTGGTTGGATTTCTAGAAGAAGGGACGAAATCAAAATCTAGGCGTCGCGTATTAAGTCCGGTACTGGGTGTGGCATGTTCCGCGCCGGCGCGACCGAGAAGGGAGCCTTGGAATGAAACCTCGAGTGCGCTGAGGCGTAGTAAAGAAAGCCCTCGCCCGGCGTAGCCTTGTTCCACGGACATGTATGTTTTTGTCATGTTTTTGCTGTGGTGGTCAGGGACTCGTCTATTGGACTAATGAGGACCTGTAAGTGTATGAAAGAGATCGTTCGTGACACCATGGTAAAGGAAAAATTAGACCGTATCTATGATAAGATAGTAAGTTATGAGACACATATAATTGTAGGACTGCTAGGCCAGGATATTAAATGACCGCGGAACTATACATTTACGTAGACGAGGCACGTATAGTACTTAGGTACTCTCGATTAGTGCGCGGCACTCTGCTGTCTTCTGACACCTTAGTCTTGTCTAGTACCTTGAATTTACTTATTGTCTTTATGTCATACTCATTTCTTATTACTGGTCTAGGTAGTCAAATAGTTATATGATAAGAGTCTAAATAACGAATAAGAGTAAAGTAATGTACATCGTTCTACTCTGAATGTACCTACATGTACCTCTGTACAAGTATAAGCTCTATAGTACCTATGGGTACCCCTGTACAAGTATAAGCTCTGTCGTACCTACGAGTACCTCTGTACAAGTATAAGCTTTGTAGTACCTATGGGTACCTCCATTCAAGTATAAGCTCTGTAACTCATCTGGATTTGAACAAGTATAGAGTCTGCTTTGTAAGTACAAAGTATGTGTATAAGTTTGTTATATGAATTCATAAAAATTTTTATATACGCTCTTGTATATTTGTTATTGTTATATGCTTACGTAAATGGTATTGTCTGCGTGTGTATGCGTATAAGTCACATGTTTCCGCTCGTGTTAAACACTTGCGGGTTTAATCAGGTGTAGGTACAAAAGGAGGACGTCAAGTGATCTTCAGTAATTCTCTTTGGGCGGCCACACTTGTGAGGGTCCATCACACAGCAGGTTTGTGACTTTGATTATGTATATATGAAATGTACGGTTTTGTATATGTATATGTAATTAGGATATTTCGAGATTGTATGTATTGGCATTTGTAAACATCACTACGGTGGTAGTTTTATTTTGTATCTTGTATATGATATTTTGATTCAGTTATAAGACTTGGGACCACCAATGTCTAAAAAAGCAAGTAAAGAGTCACAGTATAGCTTCGCGCCCCTTCATCTGCCTAGGCGGGGTAGGGGGTGTGACATCTGATCTCCTTTACAAACAAACAAACAAATTGAGCAACGAAGCTCGATGCCGGATGAACTTGAAACAAGCAGCTCTTATACAAAATTGATGTGAAAAAATATGCTTGATCTCGGATCAAATTTATGCTCTGATACCAAGCGATGTAGCAGCTCTGAATAATAATAAAATTAAAAGAAAGCGAGCAAAATAAGCAGACGAAATTCTCAAATTTTCAATATTAATCAAGTCTAAAAACAATAGCATAAGTGCTATTTATAGGCACCAATAGAAAATACTAACGGATAAATCAAAATCCTGACAAATAAATTCCAAAAAGTCTTGCAGATAAATCGAAAAGTATAATTAAATAAATAGCCCAATAATAAAAATCATCATTGGATTTAGAACTGCTTATGCAAATGCAGAGCACAGATATGGGCCTACTCCGTGCCCCATCAGATATATCATACACCACCCTACAATGACTTGTCCCAAGGAAAACATTTTCATATATAACAAAATAATATTCAAATTTCAAGATGTCAAAAAAATATTCAAATTTCAAAATAATAAGTCTTTGAGGTTTGGTTCAAGAGGTAAAAAGATGGGAAGGGGTTACTCTCCAACCCTTGTAACAAAACAGAGTACTAAAATGCTATATGAAAAATAGATTGAAGTAAAAAGAAAGTCAAAAAAATTTAAAATACCATAAAATAAAAACATTTATTAGAAACAAAAATAAAAAATAAAAATGTCGCAACTTGGGGAGAAGTAGGTAGGCCCAGGATCCTTGTAAAAAAATGAAAGTATATAACTTAATATACTTTGGAAAGTAGACTGAAGTGAAAAAAATCAATATAATATAAAATACCATAATAATAACATTTATTAGAAAAGAGGTGCATACAACGAGTGGGAAGTAGATAAGGCCTAGGGGTACTTGCCTCCAATATTTTTGTAACTTTGTTTATCTTAGGAAGTACTAGGTGAAGAAGCGTGGAAGAAAGAAAAGGGTTTCAAAGAATATTTTGAGTATATTTTTTGTTATGCTCCCGGTTATATAGTCTTTTTTAAAAGGGTAATTTATTAATTCAAACTAGTAATACATTTGATAGAAACAAAGAATCAAATTCGCTAAAAACTCTAGAGGATGATGTAACATCCAAGTTAATAGCACAATGAGTCAGTTTAAAGCCTACACATTTGATAATTTATATAATGACTAGAATACATAAGACTCCGTTTACCTGACATCGCAGCTGACCATGATTTGTGACGATGTCTTGATCGAATTTGTTTTAAGATTCAGTCACCGCACCAAGCAATGCAACAAGACAGCAAAAACCAAGCCAGTCATTTTTAAGACAACACAAATACTGCACAAAATGACAACAAAAACACGCCGCACAAGACAACAACAAAATACGAAAAACAAAGTAAAGTAGATTTTGTTGAAAGAACCATTTATTGAAAAGAAATTGGTAGAAAGAGAGATGTAGATGGGTGATTTCAGGCGAGAATGGCGAAAAAATCTCCTCAGCACTTAAAGAAAATGGGCTAAAAATAACAAGGTGAGATAAAAGAAAGAGGCGATTAGGGTTTTGGTTATATAGTTGTTTATGGAGCTTCGAAAGTTTTTTTGTACAACTTGTTGCTCTGCTCAACTCAAGGAAATAGATATAGAAAGAAATAATTACTAGAGATATTGCAAAAATATGATCTCAATAAATTAAGAGAAAATCACGTGAGATCTAATCTTCCACACTCTCCCTCAAGTTGGTACATAGATGTTTTGCAAGCCCAACTTGTCTAACACTTAGTGGAAGAGTTTTCTTTAAACCAACCTTTGTAGGATGTCTACAACTTGATCTTCACTATCAAACACAGGAGCTTTATTTACATCTTTAGCTAAATTATTCTTTAATAAAATGTCGATTTTCACATGTTTTGTACAATCATGTTGAACAAGATTATGAGCTATGTCGCATGTAGGCTTATTGTCAAGGTATAACTTCATAGGAAATGTATGTGAAACTAAGGTTCTTTGAACAAAGTTTTTAATCCATGGTAGCTCACAAACTCCTTCTTGCTCTATACTCGTCTTCTCTGGCTGGATCCCAGCCTGACTCCTTGTTTTGCTTTGCGAGTAGCAAATTTCCTCCAAAGAAAGTGAAGTATCCTGCAGTTCAACGCCTATCATCAATAGAACCAACCCAATCAGCATCAGTATAGCCCTTAATAGTTAAATTAGCTCCTTTGGTGAACGCAGGTCCTTTCCCACGGAGATGACTTAGGCTGTACAGATGTGTGATGACCTCCCATATGTTCTTCACTTGGAGAGTGCATATATTGATTAACAACACTTAAAGAATATGCTAGATCGGGTCTAGTATGTGCCAAATACATCAACCGTCCTACTAGTCTTTGATATTGTTCTTTATTTGTAGGAATTTGGTCTGGAAAATTACCTAATTTAACATTTTCAACAACTGGTGTATCAATGGGTTTACATATAGCATTCCAACTGCTAACAGTAAATCTGGTATACTACTTCTTTGAGATAAAGAATATACCACCTTGTCTAGACCACCAAACACCTTAATTCCCGAAAAATATTTGAAGGGTTCAAGATCTTTTATCTCAAACTCCGAGAAAGATAAGGGTTTACCAAGGTTGCTATTTTTATCAACTTCATTCCTAGTCACAGTCATATCATCGACATATATATGATAAGTGAAATGATTTATTACTTAAGAAGAATTTGTATTTCTCTCAAGTTGCTAGAAAAATTACATATCTCTTGTAAGCTTACAATTTGAGCAATTTATACTGTAGAAGTCTGTCACATGTCACCGTTTATTGGCTCCTGGTCCACCGTAGTGGTGGGTTCATGGGGTGGGTGCGTGGTAGTCCCACTGGTGGTTAGTCTTGGTGATTTGGCCAAGTCTACTTGTCTACAGTTGAAGTTGGGGTCTTTAACTCGCCCTCGCCGGTTGGGCTTTGCTGGCAATTCAAGGAATGATATGCCCAATGTTAGGGTTCCACCGACCTGCATCAAGGTTAGCATAGTGGAATAACAAAAAAATATGTACGAGCCCTTCCAGGGTTCCTTGGATCATCAAAACAAGTGTAAGCATAGAAAATTGGAAAATGTGATACCTTTTGGTGTTCTTCCCTGCAATGAAGTTTTACAGGTGAGGATGACCTTCCAAGGATGTGTTAGGCATCACATCTAAACAAGTTAGCAAATTACGCTTTTCAATAGTGATCCACCTGAAAGGTTGAAGATGGATAACATATCAAGGTTTGGTCTTTGTGACCTTGATTCTCATAGAGAATCGGTTGGGAGAAGAGTACTGAGAGAAATGTTTTCTCTTCTATACAAGTGTTATGACAACTAGGGCTTGATATTCACAGCATAATCCGCCTCTTACCACTCAAAAGGACTAAGATACCCTTCACTTAAAGGGGTGGTCGGCCATGTGCATCTTATGCACATGGGCTTGGTCTTTGTGGGCTTTCAGCCCATACTCAAGCCCAATGACTCTTGGACCCATCCATATGGCCTCAGAACTAAGTAGTGCGAGAATGTCCAACTATAAGGCTCTTTCTTTCATTTGGATCGATCTAAAGCGCTTTATTTGACTTGGATCAATCCCGATACCAAATTACTTCATGACTTAACTACAAGTGTGTGGCCGAATTAGGCTTTCCAATTATGTTGGCCACTCAAATCAACCATTGATCCGAGCAAGTCATGAGCGGTATCTAGCAACACATCATGAACCCCAATTGACCGGAGAGTCAAAGGTTTGACTACAAACCTTTCCATATGCAATATATTTTGCAATGCTATCCTTCATCCCACCTTATGCCCGACTTGGTTCAAGCATGGGCTATGCATCAACTCCCACTAGACTAGCTACATTTACTTAAGCCAAGTGTGTTTTTTAACTTCCGTATCCATTTATCGAAGCGACATACCAGTAAGAGACTATCTTCATGACATATTCACTCTAGCCATGGATTCACAGTATTGATCTTTAGAGACTTGGGGTATACCTCCTTCTATGTGAGAGTGGTGAATCCTTTGTTATTTCTTCGATTACCTTCGACTACTCATTATACACAATATTTAAATACATAGACGACCTCTCACAAAAATTCTGAGGATCAGTTAAAGCTATAAAATCGATTTTCTAACATATTAGTACCTTCAGTGATTACTTGCATCATTGCTGGTGAGACTATCATTGATGATTGAATGGGTAATCCATAATATTGTCTCTTGGCATATACATGGTATGTATTACCTTAACAAACATCCACATGTCTACTCTAATCATCCACGATGAACCACGGTTGTGAGGACCAAGCGCCGAGGAGTACTAACATGTGCTGATCTATCGGATCAACCATGTCAATCTTGGTGATCCTGCCGACTAAAGATGGTTTAAAATACTAACATATTATACATATTAGGAATCATTATATGATCCTTCATGCTGTGTGTTGTGCGTATGTCATGGACTTACGTTAATTGATTAAAATTAGCTATCAATTCAAAACATGAATATCGAGTTAATGAAGATGCGTTTATAAACGATAGAAAATTATTAAGGTGATTTCCTTTAGGCACTTCTCTAACGCTAGATGTGTCCCAGGCGGCAAGAGTGGTGCAGTTATGCAGATATATGATTGTGTTAGGGGTTAGGCATAGCGCATTGGGCCAATTTCATTGGGCTTTTATCCGTACTTCATGTGTTTGACCCTTTCAACATATCCGACTTTGACAGGATTGAACTTATCATTCAACAAAATAACGTAGTTCTCTTCTTATGATTGTAGTATGATCGAACCATTTGATGATACCTAAATGCCTTCATTTGAATTTATGCATCTGTCAAACTATGTTCTTAGTGATACTTCAATCCATACAATGACTTTCATAACCTATAACTTGTTGCCTTTAACTATAATCTACATTGGGGTAATTCCATATATACTTCAAAAATGCAAGGAGATCCCATTATGGAATGCATTCTTTATCAGAAATTGATGCAAGAGGCCAATCAAAGTTTACCTTCTTGTGCAGAAACCTACATACAATATTTGCTTTGGCAACTGGTGCAAAAGTTTGGCACATAATCATTCCATAGGTTTGACTATACCCTTTAGCAACCGTGGGTTTGTAGCCTCTCAATGCCTTAGCATGTGGTTTATATTTAATTGTAAAAATCCATCTACACCCAACAATGTTTTAAATCAGGCAAATCAACTCTCTGTGTTAATTCCTTTTGAAGGGACTTGTTCTTCATTCATTTAAATACCACCTAGATCTTTGATGGCTTCTTTTTTAAATGTTAGAATATGCCACAACAAACAAATTTCTTGAATAATTCACATGTCTTTGATAACTATGGTAGATCATAATTGTTTATTGGGTGTTAGAATGAGAGTTAGGGCTTAAGGGTTTCATATAGCTAACTCTGGAACTCTTCTTTGTGGTACAATTAGGAATATACTAAGTGAAGGTCAAGATTTACCTGATTCAATTTGAGAAGGAGACTTTTATGGGTAGGAACATCAATAAAAGGAATGGTATTTGTTGTGGTATATCACAGTTCAGCTCTATTATTTTGATCATTTAGTTGCTAAGTTCTTATTCAGTAAGTATCAACCCAATAGTGGTAGCTTGTATCTAGGAATCTTGTTGAGTTCAGAGTACCAATTTTGTTGGTTCAAGTTCATGTAAAGTATGGTTCATAATGTGCCCTTGGTACATGTTCGCATATTGATGGCTAAGAGACTACAAGTCAATACTTCTCTCCCCCTGACTTGCAATAGGAAAATACGTATGATGTTCATGGGATTGGACATTCATAGTGACATACAGTTTGTGAGTTGGTGGATGGTAAAATCTATAACCTTTTTGATGAAGATCATAACCAACTAACACACATCGAAGAGCACGGGGCTGAAGTTATGGCGAGTATGTTGTGGTATACAAACAAAGCAGTGTAATCAAAAACTTTAGGGGGTAAGTTTGGTGTTAGTGGTGAGGTTAGGTTGATATTTAGTGTTTCAAGTGGGGTATGAAAGTACAGGCTACAAGATGGAATACTATTTATCAAATAAGATGCACTAGTGAGTGAGAACCAATACCGAAGAGGCATATTGGCTTCAAATAGCATGGCTCTAACCATTTCAAAAAGATGGCAGCTTTTTCTTTCTGCAACCTCATTCTATTGAGGGGAATATGGACTATTAGTTTGACGGATGACGCCATGAAGATGTAAGAATTGCTTTAGTTCATGGTTGACAAATTCTCCTCCATTGTCTGTACAAAGAACTTGAATTGAAGCTTTATACTAAGTAGTAAACATCAAATAAAATTGACAGAATGATATGAAGATATCTGCCTGTTTCATCTGTGTTATATTTGCATTAATCATCAATGAAAGAGACAAAACACCGAGATCCATTCAAAGTTGGAACCTTTACCCAGAGCCCCATACATTAGAATACTGGCATGTGGATAGAAAGAACTTTTATTCAAACTTATTAGAAAAGAAACGATGATTTTTGCCCATTCTAAGTTGCATTGAACAATGATGGAAGTTTTGAGAATAACTTAGGAAACAAATTCTGACTGATTCCTAACACTGATTCTGACTGAGTAACGAATTCTAACTAAGGCAAAGCACTTAAGCAAGATGGTACAGAATCAGAGATAATGGGGCTTCCTTTTCTAGTACTCACCTAATCGTCTTCTTTGTCTTGATGTCCTTAAAAACACAATGATCATGCCAAAAAAATTACAACACAATTCAAGGATGTAGTAATTTGAGAGACATATATCAAATTAAAATTTAGGGATGGGACTATAAGAACATAATCCAGATTAAGTTTATCCAGGAAATTGAACTTTTATCAATAAAACATTAGCTTCTATACCATTGGTTGTAGACACAACAGATTGTTCAAATAGTTTTAGAATATAAACGGAAGAAGTATCAAAAGACATATGAGCAGTTGATCCAGAATCAATAATCCATGCACAAGACCCAATAATAGCAGAGTTAACAAAAAATTTTTCCTAGCATATCAGAAGAGATACATAAGGTAGCAACATCTAGTGGAGACAGTTTAGTTATAGTTGTGAAACGGATGGTGTTATTTGTTGGCTGCAGCTTTGGATTTATGTTTTGGTGCCTTGGAAGGGTCCCACCACAATGAGTCCAATGTCTAGTTGAACCGGACTGTTTACTTCCAATATCAAAGTTGTGAGATGTTGTCATTGAAGAAGATGGTACAATACCAATGTTGGCTTGGCGAGCAAATGGGTTATTTCGACGAGCTAACATAATTGCAGAGTCGGGAGTAGCCAAATCACCAATTAGGAGAGCCTTATGATTTTCTTCACGATAAACATATGCATAGGTACATTCAAGATCCAAACTTGGATCAATGCGAAGAATTTCCCCTCGCACTTGTTTAAATTCAACATCAAGACCAGTTAAAAAAATATACTTATCCTCAATCTCTCAACTTAGATGCCTTATACAATATATTATTATCAAGGTCCTTCATCTTGACTTTATCATGATGATCAAGTTCTTGAAATATTTCAACAAGTTCACCATAATAAGTGGGAAGAGGACCTAATTGGTGAATCGTAAATGCATGTTGATTAAGGGAAAAATATTTGAGTTTCATCTAATCCATCATAGAATGCTTTAGTAAGAGCACTCCAAATCTCACGAGTAGTACGAAGATGAAAATACCTTTTCATGATTTTCGGTGTCGACATACCACTTGGAGTAAGAAGGATCATTCGATCCAGGTTGAGGTGAGTCCCCAATAATATAATCAAGTTTCTCATGACTAGAAATATGCATTTCAATGATTCGAGACAAGGTATCATAATTGGTTTCGGTAATGATTATTATGGCATTGAAGCCCAAAAATTACAGATTAAGGCAATAATGGGAGTGGGTGGTACGATGGTTGATTTGGTGGAGGATTTTGTTGGTTTTATAGTTATAGTATTTGATTCGGGTTGCATGGATTTATACAGCAAGGATTTATGCATCCTACTTTGATACCATAAAGAAATGTGGAAGAAAGAAAATTGAAGAAAGGCTGAAGAAGGGTTTCAAGAATATTTTCAATATATTTTTGTATATTAGATACATGGTCTTTTATAGATTTTTGTACACCTTATTGCTCAAGTCAATGGAATAGATATAGAAAGAGATAATTACAATATATATTAAAAAAATATGATCACAATATATTAGAATAAAATGAAAATAAATATTAAAGAAAATAATTTTCTTATATTTAATTTCAATGTAAAAATATAAAAAATTAAATATAATCACAAAATTCCTTAAGTTTTATATATTTTAAATTTTTTAATCCTTATATAATAAGAAACGAATAAATGAGTTTGAAAAAATATTTTTTCTCCATTTTGTTTCCTTAAAAAATATATATTTGGCCTTATAGTCGAGGAGGCTAAAATCCATAAAGAAGACTTTGCCAACATTTGTAGAACTCACGCCTCTTACGCTTACCCCTGGCCGGAGCCAAGTAACCTACGGAATTATTATTGGCAAAAAATTGATACCAAAGATTAATTAATATATGAGTTTAATTATTTTAACATAGTTCCTAAATTAAAATATAAATCTTTAAATCATGTCATCAAAATATTTGATTAAATTAATAACATTTTATAATATTATTGAGTGTTGGGTTATTTTTCTCTTATCTTTTTCTTTATCTTAAATTAAAGTAAGTCTAGATATGATTTTTTTTCTTTTTTGAATCGAAGTATTGATATGATTTAATAATATAAAATACTTATTGGGAAAATTAGTGGCTTTATTTCCACGGAATACCCTAATCTACCCGAATCTAACTTCGAATCCAGCCCCTCAAGACAATCCTTTCAAACCCTACCGCTAACTAACTCTAAACCTGATGTGAAATCTTTTTTTGGCTCGGATTGTAATGGTGAATTTGGAAATGGGTTTGTGCCGGGGGAGCCCTTGGGTTCGAGGGAGCTAACAATGGAGTTTTGTAGTGGCAAAGATGGGCTTCAAAACCCTAACCCTAGCCCTATCACTAATAGTGTGTTTGGTTCGGAGGTTTTGGAAGATGGATTCTTGTGGCGGGAATTGTGGGATTTGGTCTGGCTTTACAGTTAGGGCGAGGACAGTGTTGCCAGTGACTAAGTCGGTGTCAGTGAATTTTCCGGCGAAGGGACCAAGCTACTTATCGACCGTGGTATAACTTATAAGGTCGCGATCGAGAGAGAGTTGAGGCGGTGTAGGACGTGATGGTAAAGAGTGATCCAGGGGACCTGTAGTTGTTGAAAGGTCTGTGTTTTTGGATGAAGAGAGATTTGGGGGTTTTGGAGAAGGAGAATGGGGAGATGAAACAGAGTTTAGAGGAGATTCGATTCGATTGGGAATTTCTGGTAGAAAATATGGTGGGGACAGTACTGGTGTTGGAAGGAAAGCAGTGAAAAAACTCCGATGAATTTGAGTGCTGGGAGAACAATTAAGTTAAGAAGAGAAAGGAAGAAAGGAATCAAAGAAGCCTGCGACTCTTTGGCAAGGGATGTGGAAAGTGAGTTGCACTTGCTGAGAGCTATCAAGGCTGCCTCATCGTAGCCAGGTTTGAAATCTAAGCAAGTTAAAACGACGTCCGTTATAGTTTGTCACGAGTTAAGTTCAGGTATTCAGAAGTCAGAAGCTAGTTTGTATATTCAAAAAGCAAAGCAAATTTTTTAGTAAAGACACCAATTTTAAAAGTTCAGTAATTTTCCCTTTCTTATTATAATTTCTTGAAGTATAAAGATCATGTTTCGATTATTTGAGAACTCGAGAAAAACAGCCAAGCAATGTGTTGTTGAAATTTGAATATTATTTCAAAATTTGAACAGTGAAATAACAACAGACGGAGACAGAGACAGGGCGGGGACGGAGGGAGACGGAGACAGATATGAGTGGGTCACTTCGTGTCCCTGTCTGTCTATATACACACAAGGTCCCACTCCCCATTACAAAATCCAAACACTAAACAAAAACAACCCAACCCCCAGAAAACTGCCATTTTCAAAATGAAAAACCCTTTCCCACCTGATCAAGTTCTCCACCTTATCCATCTCATCTTCGTCTTCTATTTCCCTCTATCTTCATCTTACTTCACAGCTTGGCAGCATCGTTTCTTGAGGCCCGTTTGGGATCCGTATTAACATCCGACTTCTGTCCAGTTGTTGCATTCACCAGCCCCCCATTCTTATCCACTCTGGCATACAACCTTTCCTAGGACTCCCTCGTCTGCGTCTATATAAACAGTTGAGTTTCATCAATCCTCTCTTATCAGCATCTTTGATAGCTCTGTCACACATGCTTTTCCAGCCATCTCCTAATTGGTCTTGCACCCATATACCTGAGAATGGAAGGAAAAATAATACCTTTTCAGTAACTGGCATTAAAAACAATATTATAGTTACTACCAGAAGCTTAGTTAGTAGAGATCCGGGTGTGGGGAAGGGGGGAGAGGGAGTAAAAGACATACCGGATTGTAACTCTCTGCTAGAACAACGTCCAATGCTGCATCACTGACAGCCAGAGCAACACCCCTCTCTGCCAAACGGCTTGCAATATCTTTCATCTGTAGCCGGGCAACCTTTCGCAGTTGGTCGTGTGAGAGGGATCAAATACCACAATTTCATCCAGCCGGTTAAGCAGCTCTGGCCTGAAGTGCTTTCTCACCTATTTTATACCAAAAGCAGGATTAACTTCAGGCCTTCACACAGGACTTTCAATCGACATGAAATTGAAGATAAAAGAGGCAGAAGGGCATTAGTTACAGTATCTTACCTCTACCATCACCCGTTCACGAGCATCTTTCATCGAACACTTGCCCATTAAACCCGAGAGGAGATACTCAGCTCCGAGGTTTGAAGTCATGATGATCACTGTGTTAGTGAAGTCTACCTTCCGACCTTGGCCATCGGTTAGCCTCCCATCGTCTAAAACTTGGAGAGGGTATTGAATGAGATATGGGCTTTTTCTGACTACGTCAAACAGTACGACACTGTAAAGGTCTCCTCCCTTACTGCCTCCAGTGAGCTGCCCACCTTCTTCATGTCCAACATATCACAGAAATTTGTGACAATGGAGGATGTTAGTAAGCATTAAAGAAACCAAATAAAATAGACGTCATGGTAACAAGTGATGGGAGACAATTAATTACCCAGGAGGTGCACCAGTCAATCTTGCAACTGAATGTTGCTCCATGTGTACTCAGACATGTCGATTCTCACTAAAAGATTTTCATCGTCAAGAGCTTGTTCTGCCAGGGTGTAGCAAGCTCAGTCTTACCAACACCAGTAGGACCCAAGAAGAATGAACCAGTGGGTTGTTGAGGCCTTCTAACTTGACCCCCTTGATCTCAAGACGGCCTCCCTTTGCAGCACTGACTGCCTCATCCTGTCCGACCACTCTTTGATGCAGCCTCAGCAAGCCCAATTAGCACTGTTTGTCATTTGTCCCAGCCTTGTGACCCAGGTATGCCCGTCCAGCGGCGCCACCTCTACAATCTACTCAGGCCCAACAGTCTCTGTTAACATCATGTTCTCGTGTGGTTCCTTCAAGGTTTAGCTATGGCTGCCTCCACTTCTTGAATTGCCCGTATCGCAGGTCAGCAGCCTGGCTAGATCATTATCTTCTCCGCCTCTTGTAAAGGCAATCATGAGCTCCTCTCTTTTCTGTTTTAGCCTCCTAAGCTCATCAACCCTTTCTTTCTCCTTTTTGTATTTCATCATCAAGGGTTGAAGCTTGTCCCTCAAGTCGTCAAGCTCTCTCCGGACCTGAAATGTTGACAAGAAATTATATTGAAATTGAAAGAAAAAAATGCAGCAATTCTTCACCAACAATTCTATTGAGAACATGCTCACTTCTACAAGGCAGAGCTTTACTGGCTTTGTCCTTCTCCTTTTCAAGAACATGAAGTTCAACTTCTAATTGCATTCTCTTCCTCTCCAAACTGTCGATTTCTTCGGGTTGACTATCAAGCTGAACTCTCACATTTGCGCAAGCTTCATCCACCAGGTCGATTGCCTTGTCTGGCAGATGTCGGCCTATTACAGAGAAAGAAAACATAGTTTCAATCAAATTCTACCAACATTCATCCCATGAATTGAGTAAAATCACCAAATTCAAAGTTCACAACACAATTCAGATACGATTGCATACATACCAGTAATGCTTATCGGCTTGACAGTTGAGCAGCAACTACAGAGCCCGGTCCTGAATTCGAACACCGCGGTATCCTTCGTGTCTTCTCAGCCCTCTAAGAATGCTGATTGTGTCAGGTACGCTGGGCTCTGCTACATAAACTTGCTGGAAACGCCTCTCGAATGCAGCGTCTTTCTCGACATACTTTCTGTATTCCTCAAGGGTTGTTGCACCAATGCCGTAGCTGACCTAGCAAGCATTGGCTTAAACAAGTTGGCAGCATCCGTTCTTCAGTTCTACCAGCACCAAGAACAAGGTAGATTTCATCGATGAATAATATCACTTTCCCTTCCGCCTCTTCCACTTCTTTTAGAACAGCTTTCAATCTTTCCTCAAACTCCCCTCTGTATTTTGCCCCAGCAACCAAAGCTCCCATATCAATGCTATAAGCCTCACTTCAGAGAGATTACTAGACATCCCCCTCTCACAATTCTCTGAGCTAATCCTTCAACAACAGCAGTCTTACCAACACCGGTTCTCGATAAGAACCGGGTTGTTCAGTCCCTTCTTGAAAGATACAGTAACCCTCGAATTTCCTCATCCCCTATGTGTAGGGTCAAGTTTTCCGGCTTGCTCGACGAGGTCACGCCCATAAGTCTTCAATGCCTGGAATGTGGTGTCCCCGGAAGCACTTTCCACTTTCTTCCCTTCCTTCCCTCGGAGCTTCTCGACCTCGGATTTCACTCGGGAAGTACTAATTCCAGCTTCTTTAAGCAAATCCCAATTTAGGAATCCTCAAAGAAGGCCGAGAATCAATTGATCCAATAATAGCTAAATGGGTGTCACCACGGGACTTTTGTGCCGATTGGGATCTCCGAATCACCTTGATTAGAGTAGTGCTTACTGGGATTTGATCAGGAGGAGGACTCTGAGATGGGGAGTTTCTTCGGAAATGTTTGAAGACTCTTTCGACAGAGTTTGCAGCCTCCTCGTTTCCGGCGGCGCTGATCATGGATTGCCGGAATATGCCATTGGGATCACTTATCAAAGCAACGGCAATGTGAAGTGGTGTGATCTGAGCATGGCGGAGTTCATTACTGCAGGCTCCTGAGCTCAAGCAAGAATCATTTGTCTTGTTGGTGAATCTCTCTGGATTCATTCTTTTAGCTTCTTGTTATCAACAAAAAAAACCTGTAACGAAACCAAAATTGAGATCAAGAACATGACAAACAAAAGAATTGAATCAGGAATTCAAATGAAAAACTCAATGCACAGCTTTATGAATTGTTTCAAGAACAATTGTATAAGATTAGTTTCTCATTCTCTCAAGAAAAGTTGAAAACAAACAGCATTTGAAGAATTCTCTATTTTTCGGTTTTCTTTTAAAGAAAACGGCTGGTTTCATAGAAGAATTTCAATAAAATTTCAATAATGTCAGAACAAAAAAAAAAAAAAAGAGCAAAAACAAAAATCTAGAACACCCAAGCTGAATGACTAGGATTTGGCCGGGATTAAATGGAAAATCCTCTCCTCGCTGGAAACGTATAAAACTAAAATAAATTGACATGTTTGATCACAGTTTTGAAAACTGTTTCTATTCTCAAACAAAGGGGAAAACAGGAGAGACACGTTGTATTCTCAGTTTTTTCTTTTTTTCTGAACATCACGGAAAACGGGAGAACGGTTTAGTTCCCATTTTTTTTCTGGAAATCACAGAAAATACTAAATGCAAAAATCAATAACAGTTTCCAGAAACACCAAAAAGTCCACCCCCACGAATTCATCCCATATTCTCATATTTTCTGGGCAACCAGGGCACGTAAGTAACATTCCATTCCAACCCTCAAACAAACCAAATTCAAACTCAGCCAGATTCCCACTTGCCAAACCCCATATCCCAAGATCAACAGCAACAGCATCTCTAACACATTCTATATCATTCATTTTCTATGGAACCAATCAAACAAACAAGAAAAGATTGAATCATTAGAGCATGTACACACCTGTGTGAGTAACTGAAAAGAAAAGCGCGTTTGTTGTGCGAAACACTGGAATTGATTCGGAAGAATAGAGGAGATGGGAGATTTTGAGGAACAATCAGAAAACTCTGGATGGTGGGTGATGGGCCTAGAACCTACTACACACTTCACCGTCTTTCTCTTACGATGTGATGCCAAAGTGTACCTTCCTTATTATTTTAAAATAAAATATTTTATTATATTTTTTCAAGCTGGTGACGATTTATCCCGAACTTAATTTTATTTATCCATATTTTATATTATAAATAAAGAAGAAGCTACTAGATTGGTCCAGATCTTTATCCTCCACGCTCCATCTAGAAGGTTCTGGACACGCTCCAGACTCTACCCATTGGCTCATTGCCCAAAAATTTAAAATGGCGCGTTCACTCCACAGCTAGTCACCAGTCTGTTCTTGTATGATCGTGATTAATGATGCGCTGCGCTTTTGTTGTACATAAAAATAAAAAATGCTCCTCAATACAATATGAATTTAAGATGAGAAATTTATTATGCTTAAAATTAATAGGAAAACTACTTTGTGTACATTAATAAAAAATATTATAATAATCAGAAGAAGAATTCAAATTACATTAATTAATATATTCTATCAAAAATAATTATTATTTGATAACAAGGAAATGATGATGGTAAAGGGTTTCCCAAACTATCCATATACCTAGCTATCCTTATAGTAACACAAATGAAATTTACGAAGAATTATCTTCTTCCTCCTTGGTTACTTGATCAATCATGATGCCTTAGCTACTTTTTCTTCTTTTTTCTCGAGTCCAAGTTTGTTTGAACCATCTTCTTCTTCTTTTTTAGATCACAACATTATTATAAGTTCCTTTTTCCCGTTCCGTCGACCCCTTTGAAATATCTGGAGGTAGATTAATATCAAAAATAGCCTTCTTGTTTTATTATTTTACTTTATAGTATTTTATGCCATTATTTTTTCTTTTTTATTATTCTATTTGTTATGTTATTGGTTTTAGGTGATAGAAATATTGATAAGTGAAGTGTAATTAGAATAAGTAGAAGGACTAAAATGCAAAAATGAGAAAAAAAAAGTTAAAATGAGATAGCCAAACAAGGTCTTGTAATGGATGAGGATAAGACCAAAAAATTGGTCTTATAATGGGTATTTTTCACTTTTTGGAAAAGGGAGAGAGTTAGGGTTATAGGTTCTTGAGAAAAGTCATTGTTGGTGATTTTCTCCATTTGTTCAAAGTTTTGCAAGAAAAGAGAAGAAAAAGGAAGTAATTTGAAGGTTTTAAAAATAAAGCAAGGTATGGATTCTCCTTTTCGATTATTAGGAAAGTCCTAACTTATTTTCGTTTTTGTGTTTAGGGAGAACCTGACTCTTTTATCTTGGGTAATTTGTTCTTGAATTGGAGTTGTATTGTTTTGGATTGTTTTTGTTTGGCTTGTGGGGTATTAAAGACCAAGAAGTGTAAAAAGATATGTATAGGTTTTGAAGGGAATTGATGTCAAAGTTTTTTTTTAAAGCGTGTTTTGTTTTGGCGCATGCTTGGCCTCTTAAACTCCCGAGTGGATTATTAGATTTGAGATGGTCTATAAGAATGCGTAGCTGAAAATGTCTAAGGGTAGAGACACAGAATTAATCAAAAGCGGTTAGGTGTTTCCGAGATGGACCAAAACAAAGTCTAGAAACAGGAAAATTTTTAGGTTGTGTCATGTTTTTGTTTTGACCATAACTTAGTCCTTAGTCATCCAAATTAAGTGATTCCAGTTGAGAAATAACCATAAGAGGTAAACCTATAAAAGTATAGATGGTACCAAGAAGCAAACCTGACCCTTAGTCCCATTGTTTTTGAGGAGGCGAGTGAAAATACGGGTAAACTGCGGGTTATCCTATTTTAATTACCGAGTTTTGAGTGTTTTGGCCATAAGTTAAGTTGTAATGAAATTGATAAGGATGATTTAATTTCTACTAAAATATACTCATAGAGCTATTATTTTTTGAAGGAATTTTGGTGGAAATATGACTTATTTGTTTCCATAAAATTTTGTAAGTGAAGGTGTATTGGGTAGAAATCAATTCTAACCAGAAACCCTAGCATGCACGACTGATTTTTCTTTGTTTATTTTCTGATTGTGACGTATTTGTGATGGATTAGGGGCTAGTGATGATAAAACCTGAGAAAAAATCGGGATTCAAAGAATAGGAGACAAGAATTGGCAACTCTTTTGGTTTGTTCTTCACATTTCTTCTTGTTTCGGTGTTGTGTTTATTTTGTCATCAAACCTAAAGTATTGATATAAAATCTACGTGTGTGCTTCTGGTTTGAACCATAAATAAATTGGTTTAAGTGTTGGTTAATTGATCTCAAGTAGATTAACATGAAAAAGGGAAGGCAATGTATTTTAATGCATGAATCATGTGTAGTCGAATGTGTATTGGTGTGTATGGTTCGGTTTTGGTGAAAAATTACTGCATGTATGTGTTTAAATTATGTTTCCAAATATGTTAAAGGTTTGGTCTAATTGAAATAGTGCGTAAAACTCATGTGTTTAGTGAGTTAAAATAAAGAAAAAGTGATTGGATTATGACCAAATGCGAGATAGTGTTTCTATATGATTATGTGTAACTTTTGTGTGCATAATTATTAACTTAGAATAAATTGGTTTTTAAAATGGGTTAATCGAATAGTTAACATAGTGGTAAAGTAGGCATATTTGTTATAAACTTGCGTTATTGTGGAATTCTTGTGAATATAAGCTAACAACTTTTACTATGACTAATTATTAATGCCCTTAAGAAAATGTTAGCCATCATATTTGAGTTAGGGATAGATTGGTATACCAATAAGGATAAATGTAGCAATACTGCGAATGATATGTTTTATAGTGACATAGATTCATTAGCCGGCGGGACGAGTATGATAGTGCGCCACCAATGTAATATATAAATGGCTAGTCCGTAGTCTAGTGGGATGATCTTGAGTTATTAAAGTGTTAAACAAACCGGCAACCCAGCGGGATGCGATGTCGGTGATTACATTTATCTTAAAATTTCGATTAGATTCGTTTTAAGGGCAAATTATTAATAAACGTGTGAATTGTGTTGTGACGAAAATACTATTATATGCGAGCATAAATATACATGTTCTCGTGTTTTATATACGAGATAAAATGAATTAATGTTAAACCGGTATAAAATGTTATATATATAAATATTGCATTGATCACACATGAAGCGAGTTTCTTTGCAATGTTGTTTGGAATAATATGTTGAATGTAGTTGTGACGAGTAATGTATGCTTGTAGACAAATATTATTTATATGTACATATAGATGTTGTGTTGATTGTTTGACATGAGAATAGAAACGTAAAAAACCACTAAGCATGAAAATGCTTAGCACGTTGATTTCTCACGCACAGGTACCATGTAGATAGTGACAAGACTGAAGACCGTCAAACATAGAGTCACCATCATACCGTTCGGAGTATACGAAAATGCTCCATTTCATGCATACCACTTCATTTCATAATATCATGTGATTATTTTATGGAAATCAAAGATGTTTAAGTCTTCATGGATAGTAAGGGATTGAACTTGGTAATATTTTGTAAATGTTTTGGAAATGCATGGAATGTCATTTTGTATCAATATGTTGTACTAAAGAATAGATATGGGCCATCTTAAAAATGATATGATGTATATTTCGTACTAATGAATGTATTAGTAATGATACTCATGTATTCGTATATATATATATATATATATATATATGAAATGTGTTTTGACAAATGATTTCATGCGGTCAGTGTCTCCGAATCCAGTTCACCGTCGGGTCGGGCTCGAGTGCAATAAGGTATTAAAAACCACAAAACATATTCTTCTTCTTCTTCTTACGAATACACATTGTGGTTGTATGAAGGAGAAAGCACACCCATCACTAACACTTTTTTGTGAAGTTTGTATGGCACGATATCACAAAAACTTTTCAGCTCCCCAACATCTTCTTCTTCTTTATTTTAACACTCATTGTTCGATTTCAATATGAGCAGAGAAAACAATTTTATTCTTGTGAGCAAATACCATTCAATTTATTTAGATTACATTTTTTTCTATTTTTCCTAGTAATGAGTTAGAACATTGATTAAATCCATGAGTTAGCATCATTGAAGCGGTGAATTGGTATTAATCAATTAGGTTGGAAGTCACTATTTGGTATCACTTATTTTGCATTGGTACTACCATAATATATTGGAAGTGCTTGCCATAACACATTATGGGTACTACATGGTACTCTGTGATGGGATTAATCCCTAATTTGACTCCCATCTCCCAAGTAATAACATATATGTCTTCTTTCATTTGATCATTTGGATGTCGAATGCTTAAGGTTGACTCTTTTTCAACTCATAGTGAAGTTGAAGTAAAGCGCCACCACCAAATTCATTCAAAGTTGAGGATGGTAAAAAGTGGTTCCAACTTAGGGAAGAAGTTTTATGAGTGCTCTTTATAACTTGTAAGTGGGCAAAATTAAACATGGGTAACTAATATAGGATGTCTTTCAATTGCTTCTCTGATTTTGTTTCTTTTTTTCAAAGACTGCAGACTATGGTTTTTTTATATGGATAGAAGATGTTGGGAAAACCAATGTCAGTAAGTGAAAAGAATTGGAAGGAGGATTGGTAGACAAAGAGGGAGTTATTGCTCGATTAGACGAGGAAAGAAAATGCTTGGGAAGAAAATTCGTTTTGATATTGTAGGAGAGCCATGCAGAGACAGAGAGAAATGAAGTCGTACCAGGCTGCGTGGTGTTATGTGCAAGTAATCAAGAGGGAAGAAGTATGCTCTAATTGCATTTGTTATGTCATGGCTTATTTTTTCCATTGTTGTAATTGTTAGAAATTAGGTAATTGTTGGTGCTATTAAAATACTAAGCTGGCCATGAATTATGTAGTTATGATATCTTTATTAACTTTTACTTCACTTGATCTTAATGACAATTCATAATTTTGCTTTGTTACTATGAATGACAATTCATAATATTTGCTAAGCACATTTCTTTCTTAATCACTATAAATTTTATTAGATTCCTTCATTTTAATAGAAGTCAAGCAAATGGTATGAATCAGTTAGGTCACATGGGAGTACTACCTGGTACTATCTTAATGAAAAATCAGCATATGATATGAAACATCTGCTACATGTTTATAGTTGTAATAAGGCAGGAGATTAGTTGGTTAGCTACATATTTAAAAATAGTGGAAGTATTACCATAATATACTGGGGGTACTACCAGAACATACTAGGGGTAATACTTGATACAACCATAACTTCATTTGAAAATATCCCTTAATTATACGTTTATAAGCTGTAATGTGGAAGGAAATTGGTTGGTTAGCTATATATTTAGAAATAATGGTGGTATTGCAAAGCGTGCCCAGAGTCTTCTTGAGTACAAACCGTAACTTATTTGAAAATACCATAATTATAGTACCCCCACCAAACATCTATTATACGTTTATAACTGTAATAGGGTAGGAGATTGATTGATTAGCTACATATTTAGAAATATGGTGATATTACCATAACATGCAAAATTCTTACTTGATATATTAAACTTATTTGAAAATCTACCTAATTATAGTACGTCATCTAAAATTCCACAATACGTTTATAGTTGTAATGAGACAGGAGATTGGTTGGTTAGCTACATATTTAAAAATAGTGGTGGTATTATTATAGCATACAGGGGAACCTACCAGAACATACTGGGAGTACTATCTAGTACAACCATAACTTATTTAAAAATATCATAATTATAGTACTCCATAGATGAGTCTTAAACAAATATATTTTTAATCAATTTTTTGATATCATTACTTGGCCCCGTTTGGGATCCGTAACATCCAAACTTCTGTCCGGTTGTTGCATTCCTGGCCCCATTTCTTGTATATCCTCTGTATGCCAACCCCCTTTTCCTGAGACTCCCTCACTCTGCGTCTATATAAATGGTTGAGGTTTTATCAGTCTCCTCTTATCATCTTCCAGCTCTGTCACCACATGCTTTCAGCCATCTCTAATTTGGTCTTTGGGGTGGGGGGGGATATAGTAAAGACATACCAGTTGTAACTCTATTCTAGAGACAACATCAATGCTGCATCACTGACAGCCAGAGCAACACCCCTCTCTGCCAAACGGCTTGCAATATCTTTCATCTGTAGCCGGGCAACCTTTCGCAGTTGGTCGTGTGAGAGGGGATCAAATACCACAATTTCATCCAGCCGGTTAAGCAGCTCTGGCCTGAAGTGCTTTCTCACCTATTTTATATACCAAAAGCAGGATTAGCTTCAGGCCTTCACAAAGGACTTTCAATCGACATGAAATCGAAAGATAAAAGAGCGAAGGGCATTAGTTACAGTATCTTTCCTCTACCATCACCCGTTCACGAGCATCTTTCATATAACACTTGCCCATTAAACCCGAGAGGAATACTCAGCTCCAAGGGTTTGAAGTCATGATGATCACTGTGTTACTGAAGTCTACCTTCCGACCTTGGCCATCAGTTAACCTCCCATCGTCTAAAACTTGGAGAAGGGTATTGAGTACAAGAATGGGCTTTTCGACTTCATCAAACAGTAAAAGACACTGTAAGGTCTCACTCCTTACTGCGTCAGTGAGCTGCCCACCTTCTTCATGTCCAACATATCTGAAATTTGTGACAATGGAGGAGGATGTTAGTAAGCATTAAAGAAACCAAATAAAATAGGCGTCTATGGCTTAACAAGTGATGGGAGACAATTAATTACCCAGGAGGTGCACCAATCAATCTTGCAACTGAATGTTGCTCCATGTACTCAGACATGTCGATTCTCACTAAAAGATTTTCATCGTCAAAGAGCTGTTCTGCCAGGGCCTTGGCAAGCTCAGTCTTACCAACACCCGAGTGGGACCCGAGTGTAAGGAATCAAACGTTCACTATCTGCAGCTAGTATAATTTAAAAATAAATCATCTTGTCGTCACAGATTCTTGAGAAAAACAGCGAACCGATTTTGGTCATGGCCAAGTCACTAGCCGCACACGTCAGGCCTCAAGGTATCGCTGAATAACTCTGGGATCCTCACGAAATTTTAAGCTTCGAGAAGCAATATCGCTAGTTATCGAATCGTCTCAGTCCCATAACCCGAGTTTTGATCTATTATAGATCGATTTTACGATCATAAATAATCCTCATAAATAGGATTATTTAATTTCCATAAATAGGAGAATTAATTCATAATTAATTTTCATAAATATGAGAAATTAATTGAGAAATAATTCATAATTAATTTCCATAAATATTAGAAATTAATTCATAATTAATTTTAATATTTATTTTCATATTTATGATAAATTAATTCATAATTAATTATCATAAATATTATAATTATCTAATAATTATTTTTGTTTAGCTTGAGAGATTATTCTTTTGTGTGTGACCCTTTAGGTTCCCTAATCATTGACAAATAAATATAAATTGTAGTGCTTGAACTTATATTTAGAACTTCAATCTGCATCAAAACCAACGAACTCCCCACTTGGACTAAAGTCAATTTAGTGGTGAAATTATAAGATTAGATAAATTAAACAACTTTAATTTATACATTAATTCAACAATTAATCAATTTATATTTATAGGTGGTGGTCTCTAGCCGGACATCACTGACCCACGAATGTTAGGAAAAGTCAAGTGATCGACTTCACTTGTGCATGAATTAGATTAGTATAATTATTATCATTTCGTGAAATCCAGTATCTCTTATTAGTACACGAGTAAGATTTAAATTATTAACTCTTATTTGTACTAATTTTACCATCTTTGTTTAGAAAATCAGCTCTTAAATAAATTTAGAGCGTTTAAATACGTATTTGTTTGTAAACATTCTGAGTTGACATTTCAACAAGTGGTTGCTTTGAGATATACTCTCCCGCTGTGGGAGTGATGAATCCTATATTGATCATAAACTATCAATTCATGTTTTCATTATACCCAACTTTGTATTCCTTTATAGCGTAACAAGTATGAATTTAATTGAGTCAAAGCATAATTTCCAGCAGAAAGGTACTCTTATGATCTGAGTCGGATCAGAATTATACTACTATCATATAGGGTGTACCATTGACACTCAAATAGCTAACCTTATGAAAATATATCGTAGGTCATTCCAGTGTGTGTTCTACAACACATTACTCACATATCATGTATATGTGCTAATCTATCCGCATTAACAATGTCCTTTTATTTGTTGTCTACGATTAGAGAATATTTAAGAATAATAAATATGTTATTCTAAGGACTTTATCATCAAATATACATTATACAAAATGATAAAGCTGTCATATTATTATTGCATAAATCAAAACCTGATAGGTTAAATAAATATATAAGCTTTGTCCAATTATGTTTATTCTTCAAACCATATGAAAATACATGACTATCATGTTTTTACGAGACAAAGAGTTTAGTCGATGGATCGGTATATTTTCCTCGTTATGAACCTTCTCTATCTTTACTTCATCCACATCGATAATCTCCTGATCGGATGATAAGTAAGTAGTATATGTTTGGATCGATGATGAGATGCAGGATCCTTTAGCATGCAATAGCTCCATTGTTGTCACAATACAACAAAATGGGATCTGTATGGAAGGAACCGCCACAGTTCGGTGTGAATTTTTTGATCCAAAGCGGCCTCTTTAAGCGACCACGAAGCGACAATATACTCGACCTCACATTTGTAGAATGCTGGCGCGAGTGTGTAATTTGGAACTCTTCCAGTGACGGCCACCACCATTTAAGTGAATATGTAACTTGTTTGAGACTTACTGATCATCTTTATCGAGTTAGCTAGCATCGGTAAATCCGTACCGTAGCTCGGCTCCTCCGTAAATCAAAAATAAATCCTTAGTTCTTCTCGAGTATAAGAATATTTTTATTTGCTTTCGATGACTCTCACGGAGTTAGCTTGGGAATTTGCTTGTAACACTTAGAGCATAGGAGACATCAGGCCTTGTACACATAATAGCATACATAATTGACCCTACAGCTGAAGCATAAGGGACATTTTGCATGTTATGTACCTCGACATCCGTCTTTGGGCACATGTCCTTAGAAAGGTAGATTAATGTGACATGGGAAGATAACCTTTCTTTGATTGATCCATGCTAAACTTCTTTAGCATTTATCAATATATGTCGATTGTGAGACCTAGCAACTTATTTGATCTATCCACGATAGATCTTAACTCTAAAATATAAAAAATTCCTTCTCCTAAATCTTTCATTGAGAAGTTTTTCGATAACCACTCTTTAACTGATTGAAGAGAGGGTATGTCATTTCCTATTAATAATATGTCATCCACATATAAAATGAGAAAAACCACAATACTCCCACTGATATTTTTGTATACACAAGGCTCATCTTCGTTTTGATGAAACCCAGACATTTTGATTATTTCGTCAAGCGAGATATTCAAGCTTACGGATGCTTGCTTTAGCTCATAAAATGGACTTTGTAGCTTACATACTTTATTAGGGTCTTTAGGACAAAACCCTCGGGTTGTATCATATACACCTCTTCTTGTAAATGTCACATTAGAAGCGAGTCTTAACATCCATTGCAGTTTCATGAATCATAGTCTGACTATAGCAAGTATTGTCTAATGGATTTCAACATCGCCAGCGGTGAAAGGTTTCCGCCATAGTGATACCATATTTACGTAGACAACCTTTCGCAACCGTTAAATTGCTTTATAGGTAGACACTTTACCATCCATCTGTTTCTTTTTGAAGACCCATTTGCATCCTATAGGTTTTGTCCCTATTGGTGGATCAACTAAGGTCCAAACCTCATTTTCGTATATGGAATCCATTTCGGAGTTCATGGCTTGAAGCCATTTTCGAGTCCTTATCTAATAAGACTTCATTATAGGTGATAGGTTCATCATTATTAATGATAAACACGTCATCATACCTCGAGGAGGGATGACGTATCCTACTAGACCTACGATCACCTTGTTGTATCTTGAGTTGTTAACTCTTGCATCATCATGAGGTATCAACTCTTGCTCCACCTCCTTTTCTTTTCTGCTTTGTGGTTCACGAACTTCATCAAGTTCTATTTGACTCCCACTAGCCATTTCTAGAATAAATTCTCTTTCTAAAAATGTAGCATGTCTTGAAACAAACACTTTTTGTTCATTGGGATTATAAAAATAGTATCCAAAACTCTCTTTTGGATACCCGCGAAATAGCATTTATCCGATTCGAATCAAGCTTGTTTGACTACCCTTTTACAAAGCGGGACATCCCGAACCTTTAAATGTTTAAGATTTGGTTTCCTCTTATACCATATCTCATATAGAGTAGAATCTGACTTTAGAAGGGCATGGTTTAATAGATATGAGGCGGTATTCAGGCGTATCCCGAAATGATTTAGGAAGATTTGCATGGCTCATCATAGAGCAGAACCATATCATAGAGTTGGTTTCTTCTTTCGATTACTCATTTGGTGTGCTTGGCAAAATATGGTGGAGTCCATTGTGAAGAATTCCATTTTCTTTGAGATAATCTTGGGAATTCTTGGCTCAAGTATTCACCACCTCGATCTGATCGAGAAGGACTTTAATACTTTTTCCAGAGTTGGTTTTTCAACTTCATTTTATATTTCTTGAACTTTTTCAAGACCTGATTTATACTTCAATAAGTATACATGACCATATCTTGAATGGTCATCAGTAAACGTGAGGAAGTATGAAAAACCATTTCTTGCTTGAGTCGACATAGGTCCACATACATCAGTATGTATGAGACTTAATAACTCAGTAGATCTTTCACCCTTTCTAGTAAAGGGCGTTTTGGTCATCTTACCTAATAAACAAGATTCGCATGTATCAAATGATTCATAATCAAATGATCCTAAATAGCCATTTTTATATAATTTGTTTATGCGTTTCTCATTTATATGACGAGTCTACAATGCCACGAATGAGAATTTCTAAGGTCATCTATTTTTTGGTTTTTTTGTGTTTATATTAGAAAACTCAAGTTTTCTAGATCAAAAACCATATATTCATTAGTTAAATATTGCTTCATAAAAAAACATCGTACGTATATAGAACAACTTTTATTCTTTGTAATAATCATTAAAACCGTCTAAATCTAAAGCAAGAAATAGATATTATATTTTTTGTTGTGGAACAAAATAACAAAATCTTTTGATCCTAGGAGTGTCCACTGGGTAAAGAAGAGTGTATATTCCCTACATTTAATGTAGCAACTCTTGCTCCATTTCCGCATTAAGGTCCACTTCCCCTTTAGCCAATTTTCTACTTTTCTTTAGACCCTACATATTTATACAAATAGGATCCAGGATAAATTATCTAATACCCATTCAGTTGCAGTAGAAAGATTTATTTCAATCATAAACATACACACAGTAGGAAGCTTCATTAGAAGCTTCTTACGTAGCTTTCTAGATAAGCCTTGCGATTCCTCTTCGATGTCCATCCTTTCCACCAGTGGAAGCAAATTACCACTTTGGGTTTCTTTTCTTTCTTGATTTTGTCAGTTGGTTTGAAGGCGCTACTTAATGGTCTTTTGGGGCTGACTTGAATTTCTTTTCTTAGAGAGAATTTGTACCATCAACACATTTGCCTTTTCCTTCTTTGATTGAGCCTTAGCATGCAAAGCATGTTAGCAACTACGGTAGTGTAGAGGTCTCGACTTAGGTCGGATTAAAATTCATCACAAAGTTTAGAAAAACTTGGGGTAGGGATGAAATCAAATCAACCAATGATGATACGAGCATAAATCCCATTTCTCTAATTTTTCAATGGGTCAATCATCTTAGGCACATGGGTTGCAAGCGAAGATCCCACTTCCATCTTGCGGTGAAAGAGCCCTTGAGAATATCATATCTTTCATTCCTAGCCCCTTTTATCATACAAAATGCCTTTAAGTGATTAAGCGTTACATAAAAACGTTCCGTATTCTCGTATTTGCTTTTTGCAAATTGGGACTCATGGATCTGCGACATCGGGCCTCCAACGAACACTTTTCGAGAATCACGTGAAATGTTTAAATGCGCATCCTTATTGCTACATCATCATCCCTAGGCCGAGGTTTTGAAGGGTGGGTTTTCAGAACATATAACAACTTCTCTTGTCTAAGAATAATTCTTAGATTTTGGACCAGTCCATAAAATTGGAGCCAATGAGCTTATTGTCAAACAGAGATAATGCAGCATATATTCATGTTGTGTTCATTTTCTAGCGGAAAGTAAAGATAGAGTAAGTATTTATACAATATAAAATCAAAAAATGTTTTTGCTCCCACTAATTCATTTAAATCAATATCCCTTAAATTGATTTAAAATTTTTATAAATTCTTAGTGGGCTAGGATCTTTATTTTAATATTGGAGTTAACTCAACAAATTAAAATAATCTCAATAGTAACAAAATTGCTAATTCTGACTTTTGTAATTCCTAGATAATTAGGTTATCAACTTTTTTGATACACATATCACATATGTCTCTAATCTCTTGTCTCAAAACAACGACCTTGAGTTAGCTGTTAAGCCGTGTAATTTTTGGTAAATCAAACCCATTATTGAGATATAATTAAGTTAGTAAAATTAAATTTTTAGTAGAATAATCTTGAGTTAACTCAACAAATTATTCTAATAAAATTTATTTAAACACTATAATAATGGAAGACAACAAATGATTTAATATTTTATTGAGGATAAATTGAATATTAATAACTTTTAAACGAATTAACATACAATATGTAACCAAATAAAGTTATATCGTAGTAATACGAGAATAACACGGAGCTCTGATACCCTTTGTAGGAATCAAACATTCCACCTCACGCTTGGAAATGTAATTTAAATAAATAATACATGCTACCGTTCTTGAAACAACCGATTACGAATCATGAGCCGATCACTAGCCGCACACACGTCCGACCTCCAAGGTATCCACACAAATAACTCTCGGGATCCTCATAGGAATTTTAACTCGAAGCTTAAAATGCTAGTTTCTCGAATCATCTGAAAGCCATAACTTGAGTTTCACGATCTATTTATGGATCGATTTACGATCATAAATAGTCCTCATAAATGGGATGTTTGTTTCCATAAATGGGAGAATTAATTCATAATTAATTATCATAAATATGAATTTAATTGAGAATTAATTCATAATTAATTTCCATAAATAATAGAAATTAATTCATAATTAATTTTAATATTTATGATAAATTCATAATTAATTATCATAAATATTATAATTATCAAATAATTATTTTGTTTTAACCAAGAATTATTCTTTTTGTGTGTGACCCTTTAGGTTCCTAATCCAGCGGCAATAAATATAAATTGTAATTCTTAGACTTATATTGGCTTTAATACGTAAAACTGACACGAAGAGAATGAACCGGTGGGTTGTTGAGGCCTTCCTAACTTGGGCCTTGATCTGAGGCGGCCTCCGCTCTGACCTTTGGCGCCTCATCTGTCAGGCCACTATTTGATCTGACCTCTCGGCCAAAGCCCAATTAGCCTTTCTTTGTCATTTTGTCGGCCTTGCGACGGGGATGCCGGTCGACTAACCACCTCTGCCGTCTGCTTAGGCTCAACGGGTCTCTGTTAACATCATGTTCGTCTGTGGTTCCTTCCAGGTTAGCTATGGCACTTCCACTTCTTGAATTGCCAGTATTACAATTCGACCACCTGAGTAGATCATATCTTCTTTCGCCTCTTGTAAGGCAATCATGAGCTCCCTCTCTTTTGTTTTAGCCTCCTAAGCTCATCAACCCTTTCTTTCTCCTTTTTGTATTTCATCATCAAGGGTTGAAGCTTGTCCCTCAAGTCGTCAAGCTCTCTCCGGACCTGAAATGTTGACAAGAAATTATATTAGAGATTGAAAAATAAAAAAATTGAAAGAATTCTTCGCAACAATTCTATTGAGGACTTAATACTCACTTCTACAAGACGAGCTTTACTGGCTTTGTCCTTCTCCTTTTCAAGAGCATGAAGTTCAACTTTTAATTGCATCCTCTTCCTCTCCAAATTGTCGATTTCTTGAGGTTGACTATCCAAAATTTGAACTCTCACATTTCGCATGGCTTCATCCATGGTCGATTACCTTATGCAGCGATGTCGGCCTATTCTGAAAGAAAACATAATTTCTATCAAATTCTACAAACATTCCTCCCATGAATTGAGTAAAAGTTGTAAGGTTTTTTAAGATTCTAAAATTGTGCAACCCTTTTGAAAAGTTTCAACTTTTGAAACTTCGAAATTTGAAAGTTTAAAGTGGTAACCTTTCAGAAGCAATGCAACTAGAGTTCTTGATGGAAGAACTACTATATAAAGGGGTCCTCTCTTGCTGTTCTATTATATCAAAAACTTCATTCATTCTTTGAGAATTCCATCAATTCGAGAGAGCAAAGTAAGGAAAAGAAAAAAGGTTATACGGGTTGGTTTTTTATGATCCAGTTTCAAGCTTTCAGAAAATCAATGGCCGGAGGTATGTAAAGTCCTATTTCTTTTCATGTTTCCATATTAGAAACATGTTTAGTATGTCGTATATGCAACTATCATTTAGTATCAAAGCATGATTGACCCTCTACCCTACATATTTATTCTGCAAGAAAAAAAGTACCATCTGAATCTGTTTCGATTTACGGATCTTACAGTTTTGGTTTTTTAATTGTTTTAGAATCATTAAATCACCTTTATGTTTGATTCAATGTGTTTTTTTTATGATTCTATAACATCAAACTGCCAAGAAAAAAAAAATTGCAATCTGAGATCGTTTTCGAGTGGATCTTTTGGTTTGGTTTTTAATTGTTTAGAATCCCATTAAATCACCTTTATATTTGATTCAATATGTTTTTTTATGATTCTATAACAACAAACTGCTAGTAAAAAAAAAAAAATTCGTGTTTACAGTTTCTCATGGAGGTCTTATCACGAAATGACCTTTAAAAAATAAATACATAAATAGTATTTGGGCCTATATGAAAAGGCTTTATTCTTGGGCTTTAGTAATATTAAGCAAGCTTGTTGGAAAATGTGTTACTTATGAAATTTGAACCTACGACCAAAGGTTGAACTAAGAATGACTCTTCCACCAACCAACTTGACTTGTGTTAAAAATTTATATGTTCATTCTTATATGCTTCCATTATTCATTCGTCTTTGAAGCATTATTTATTAGTATAAATCATGTTTATTTAAGAATAATACTAATTAAATTTACAATTTTTAAGGCTTTCTCATGAATGTATTATTTATGCTTTGATTCTTTATATGAAATCAAATTGTGTGTGATAATTATGATTAATTATACAATTTTATAGCATAATAGGATGGTTTAAATTATGCTATTCAATAGGTACTGATATTATCCATAAAGCGAAGTTTAGTGCCTAAGTTAGAAAGCACAGCTAAATACTTATAAAATGTCCATGTGATCCAATATAATTTTGGTTAGTTAGGGAATAACCACAGCATCTTTAATTAATTAAAATTTATTAAGTTAAGATCACGTAAAAGAATAGGACATACACTTGTAATTAATTATACTTAATATAATAAATTTATCCCACAGGAAATTTTGTTTTATTTATATAATCAATTAAGATGAGATGCTAGATTATTTTCATAATTTACCCACATGAATTATGAATTGGTACATAATTTAGTAGTTTTATCTTTAAAGATAGAAATGCAAATTATATAGTGGTTTTGGAACCTTTGAACATTAAGTGGTACTTGTGTGGACTATACATGTCTAGGAAAGTCCTGACAGAAGGTCAATAAGAGCCTCAAGGCTAGTGGTTATTAAGAGGGACCGTTGTGACCCTCCACTTGCAGGGACTTTACGGTGTATATAAATCGTATGCTTTATCCGTTCACCAGGTTCTTGTTCATAAATCAAAATTAAATAATTTGAAATATTTATCATAAAAAGTTAAAAGAACTAATTAAATAGAGATTTACCCACATGTAATCTTTATTAAATTAGATATAGTTTTAGTACGTGTTTACATTGGTAACACATACGATTAGTGATATAAGCCTCGAAATCTAACATAAGCTTTTGGACTTTTACGATTATCTCGACTGCTTAGTTACAGCGATATGCACCTAGACATTCGGAACTTAGGGGTGACAACTATAAAATATGGAAAGAAAGGATTCTCCTTCATTTAGGGTATATGGACATCGATTATGCCATAAGGAAATTGGAACCACCAGAAGTGACAGAAGAAAGCACACGTGCTGAAGTTGTGCTTTTTGAGCAATAGGAGAGATCCAATCGACTCAGCGTAATGTTCATTAAGACAAAAATCACTATTGGTATTAGGGGTTCTGTTGAGTAATATGACAAGGTCCAAGATTTGCAAAAATCCATTAGCGAACAGTTTGTCACTTCAGACAAAGCTTGGCAAGTACCCTAATAATGAAGTTTTCTTCCATTCGTATCACAAGCGTTAGGGGTGTGCGTGATCACATCATGCAGATGAGGGACATCGCAACTCAACTTAAGAAACTCGGGATAGATATGTCGAAGTCCTTTCTAATGCACTTTATTCTGAACACTCTTCCTCATCAATACGGGCCTTTTAAGATCTTATATAATACACATAAAGACAAATGGTAGATATTAGATTAATGACCATGTGTGTTCAAGAAGAAGAGAGGCTCGTGATGGAATTGGGTGAAAGTGCGATGTTGGATACAACTTTTGGAAAGAACAAAAGGAATGACACATCTCAGACTTGCACTTCTAAATCAAAACAGAAGGGGAAAGGTAGAGTATCACCTCAAGCTAATATCAAGAAGGAAAATAAGTGTTTCTTCTTTAAAAGGAAGGGACACGTGAAGAAAGATTGTCCTAAATTCAAGAAGTGGCTTGAGAAGAAAAGTAATCTATCATCCTTTGTTTGTTATGAATCTAATATGGTTAATGTTAATAACATGCGGGTGGATTGATTACGGTTTCTCTGACCCATATTGCAAACTCTTTGCAGTATACAAAACTAAGGAAGCAGGTGGGAAGGGGTAAGCATCTTATCCGAAGCTGACAGGATGGGCTCACATGTGGAGGCTATCGGGACATGCACGTTAACACTAAGAAATGACTTTGTTTTAGTTTTGGAAATGACCTTTTATGTACCAAGTTTCTCAAGAAACTTGATTTCTGTTTCTAGACTTGTTCCATTAGGTTTTTCTTTTACTTTTCAAGACAATGTATTTAACTTATTTTATGAATCAAATCATATTGGAATAGGTATTTTAGCATATGGTCTATATAGAATTTCTTTACAAAATGAAGCCACTAATAATTCTTTGCATGTTCATATTGGTACTAAGAGGTGTAATATTAATGAGGATTCTTCTATGTTATGGCATCGGAGATTAAGTCATCTCCATAGATAGAATTAAAAGATTAGTAAAAGATGGAGTACTTAGTACTTTAGATTATACTGATCTTGAAACTTGTGTGGACTGCATTAAGACGAGACAAGCAAGTCTAAGAAGAATGCAAATAGGAGTTGAACATATTAGAAATCAAACATACAGAAGCGTATCTTTGTCGGATATGGATATGCTTGGTAAAAATATTTCATGACTTTCATTGATGATTACTCACGATATATGTATGTGTACTTGCTTCATAACAAGTATGAAGCGTTGGATGCCTTCAAAGTCTTTAAGGATGAGTTGGGCAATGCGAAGCAAATACAAATAGTGAGATGATAGAATTGGTGAATACTATAGGTAGAATTTGCGGGGTGAACAAGCACCTAGTCCTTTTGCAAAAGTTTCTTGAGCATGGGATAATTACTTGACACCTTATGCTGGTTCTCATTTGGACCAAAATGGTGTTGTAGAAAGAAGAAATCGAACTTTAGTGGACATGGTGCGGAGTATGCTTAGCAACTCCAATCTTCCTAAATTTTTATGGACTGACGCACTTAAGATAGCAGTGTATATATTAAATCGTGTTCCATCTAAGGCTGTCCTAAAGACACCTTTTGAATTATGGAAAAATTGGAAACCGAGTTTGCGACATATGCGCGTTTAGTGTTGTCCATCTGAGGTGCGAATATATAATCCACATGAGAAGAAATTGGATGAGGAACTTAGTGGTTTCTTTGTGGCTACGAAGCGTCTAGGGTTATAGATTTTCTTTGTCCATGCTCGTTCGGCTAGAGTTGTGGAATCAGGAGCGCGAAGTTTCTTGAAAATGACATGATTAGTGGGAGGATCGATTAGAGTTTAATTCTATTCACGATCATATAGAAACTCAACCATCCACATCATATGATAGATTGGTTATAGTTCGTAGCACTCCTCCCGAGTTCCCGATTGAGTGTTGAACTGACCCGATCATTGAAGTTCCACAGTAGTGAGAACCTTGAGAGGATCAACAAGTTCGGGGTGCCACATAATCTTGAACAAACAGTTGAACGAAGCTCCTCAGGAAGATGGTCAAACATTAAGAACGATCTATTCGTGAAAGAAAGTTGGCGATTCTATGGCCCCTTATAGTGTATTTAAGCGATATTGGGTAAGAAAATGATCCTGAAACATTTTCACAAGCCTTAAGTTGTAAAGAGTATGATCTATGGTATAATGCTATGAAGGATGAGTTAGATTCCATGAAGAGCAACGAAGTCTGGGACCTTGTAGAGTTACCTCAAGGGGCGAAGGCCATTGGCTATAAATGGGTATAAGACGAAAGAGACTCGTTAAAGCTGACATTAGAAAGATATAAAATGAGACTCATGGCTAAAGTTACTCAAAGAAGGAATCGATTACAAGAGGCCTTTTCTCTGTCAAGAAGATTCTCTTCGTATTATTTTGGCATTAGTTGCACATTTCGGCCTTGAGGTTCAAAACAAATGGATGTGAAAACAGCTTTTCTTAATAGTGATCTAGAAGAGAAGGTATACATGAAACAACTTGAAGGTTTCTCTTCTAAGGAAGGTGAGCATTTGGTTCGCAAGCTTAAGAAATCCATATACGGTTTGAAACAAGCCTCTCGTCAATGGTACTAAAATTCCATGGAGTAATTACTTCATTTGGTTTTGTTGAAAACCTCATTGATCATGTATATACTAGAAGGTCAATGGGAGTAAAACTTGTTTCCTTGTTTTATACGTGGATGACATTTACTTGCAGCTATTGTAGGGAATGATGCATGGGTAAAAACAATTCCTCTTCAAAAACTTTGATATGAAGATATGGGTGAGGGCATCTTATGTCATTGGCATTAAGATCCATAGAGATAGATCTCACGAGTAATTTAGGTCCTATCGTAGAAATCCTATATTAACAAAGTTTGGAGAGATTTGGAATGAAGGATTTTCACCAAGTGTTGCTCCATTATGAGAAGGCGATAAGTTAGAAGTCTAAATCAATGCCGAAAAATGATTTAGAAAAAGGAACCCATGATATTCCATATGCTTCAGCGGTTAAGCGACCTTATGTATACTGGTTTATGCAGACACGATGTGCATATGCGAGTTGGAGTGTTAGGGAGATATCAAAGTAATCCAGGTATGGACCATTGGAGAGTTGGAAAGAAAGTCATGAGGTATCTACAAGGAACTAAAGATTATATGCTTATGTATAGACCAGGCCAGTTACTTGGATCATTTTGCATTGTCTAGTCTACGAGACTTCTTGTTGTGTTGATTCTCGTAAATCAACATCCCAGTCTAATTTCATCATGGCGGTGGAGTACATTTCTTTGAAGTGTCAAACAAACTTTGATTGCCTTCTACCATGGAAATAAATTCGTCTCTTGTTTTGAGGCTACCTCATGGGTGTATGGCTTAGAGTTTGTTATGGGCTTAGAGTTATGGATTCTATTTCTAGGCCATTGAGGATTTTTTGTGATAACTCAGCTGCAATGTTCTTGGCTAAGAATAACAAGGGTGGGAGTCAAAGCAAGCACATCAACATCAAATACTTACCAATTAGAGAACATGTTAAAGAAAAACAAGTGGTCATTGAGCATATTAGTACTGAGTTGATGATAGATGATCCTTTGACTAAAAAATTACCTGACCATTGTAGGACCCACTGCAAATCTTGACAGTTTGGTAGATTCGAGCGAGTTCGGGATGCCTGTTATCACTCAATCCTCAAAATCATATCTTCACGGGCGATTTCTAAAATTGGGCAAGCCAGCTGAACATTACATTTAACGAAATACATTTACAATGAAGGCATTCAAAGCCTTTCAAAATGATTTACAGAAATAGATGTTCGGAAGTTCAAATTGTTTTACAAAATATCAATATCCAACATAAATGATGTTTGTGGGCTCTCCATTTATTCTTTATGATATAGTATCTGAATCTTTGGTCCTTTCACATTAATATATCTATAAACTGTTTTCACTTTGATAAATAATCTGATAAGCATTTTCATATGATGGTTCATACAAATCGACTATAGTTTGATTAAATCCAAGATCTTTGTTGTATTAAACTTTCAAAATCTTTATGGATATTAATAAATCTGATATATCTTGTTTATATCAGTAGTTATAGTTGTTAATAATACATTTCTATTCAATATTTTATAATCTCAAATCAAAATTAAGTTGTATACAAATTAGAATGGATAGATTCAATTAGTTCACACTCAATCATTAGTTATTATGATCAATTAGGTTATTATATGCGATTCTTATATGTCTTGATGTCTGGGATATAGGTGCGACGCGGATAAGTGGCTGGTGGGTGCCAAAACTGGTTTTATAAACTTGGCGATACCGGTCCAATGAAGTTCTTGGTAGTTATTAAAAAATCAATTGAGTAACTTTACTGTCTGATCCAGCCCCAGGAACGTGATGGATGACATAATACAATCGTTTTGATACACTATTGACTTTATTGTTTTCTACAGATCCATCTTGTCAGACCTAAGCGGTTAACATTCTATTAGGCATTCAAATCTTATAACATAGTATAATTAATACCTTTGTTTATAATGTTCATTTCAAATGATCTTAATAAATTTTTCATATGAACATTTTACAAAATCGTTCTGGAAATCAGTTTAATAATTCAATATACACTTTATACCATTTTAGAACAAACATTTCAATCTTGAAACAAGATAGAATGAACAACATGCGAAGCAGAACAGAGGTGGTGGCTGACCACTTTGGTTGATCATAGTCTGAATCTGTTTTAGGTTTTTTCCTATAATTAAGTATATTAAGGCTGTTAAAAGAACAATATTATTTGTATTTGTGGTTTTGTTGGATCAATTACCAGTTAACTCATAGAGTTCATTTCTTAATATATATAGAGATGGGTTCTTGACTAAATGGAAACTTTCATGATTAAGAACTTTCAAAACTGAGTTAGATGAAGGTGCATGTTCTAAGTTGGATGTAATGAAGAAAGTCTTTTCTTAATAAAATATATATGGTAGCGGGCAGCTCTGACAGTCAGGTGTTTTCTTTGCCACTATCCTCCTTAGGCATATGAATGAATTCGCAGCTCAATGGGCTTTCCACAGAGTCCGAGAACACCCGAACGGAGTTCGGGCTGAAAGGAGTTATGACTTCAGCAGGTCATATGTAGTCACACTGACAGGCGACCCCAGGTGGGCTGGGCTCGAGCTGACCTTTAGATTTGGTGACCTGCGCGAGCTGACCTCAGCAATTGACCTCTATGGCCCGACCTCTGCTGACCTACATTTGACCTCTACATGCGACCTGCATTGGTGACCTACGGCGCGCCCGATCAAAAAGGCCCAGTAACTTGGTTTGAGGACCGGGTGAAAATTCAAAGCACAACATCAAGTTCATTGATGTAGCTACAATTTACCGAAGGAATCACTTCCAATTCCCTTTATTTATTACCCAAAAATCAGTTCTAAAATGGGATAATGCGCACTACCACGAGCTTCCCATGGTTTAAAATCTGACAAAACATTCCCTAAGGCGAGATAGCCACCACCTGACCCTTAGGGTAGAAAATAACCAAAGCTAGGGAGAAGACCTACCTCTTGGAGTTTGTCGAAACTCCTAGATTCCTGTATCTCTACTTACGGCTCTTATCACGGAAGGACTTTCCCTCTTGCCCGCAGGAAACCTATGGTGGAGTCTTGAGAAAATCTAGAGAGAAGGTAGAGCCTCTCTCTCTAGCTCTCCCTTTTCTCTGTTTTCCTTTTCTTATGGATCACCCTTAATCAGTATTTTAAAAGGAGAGGAAACTTCCTCCCCTCTTTCATCGTACCACATGCCACTTTCCTTGATTTATTTTCTTCTTTTTCTTTATTTCTTTTTATATTTAAGGTCCCTCCCATTTCTACATTATTCCTCATTTAAAGTCTCTATTATTTTCCCCCTTACTCATTTATTTCTCATAATTTCACTTAGAAATATAAACTTAATTACAATTGACCCTTAGGTCCCCAGCTACACAATTTCCATATTTTTCTTTTTCCACTTGGGTTTATTTAGTTGATGCATTTCTGTTTTAGCGTATAATCGTTTAATCCAATATCCATATAACAATTCCTAGAAAAATACGAGTTGGCTTAATTATGGAATATATAATATTTTTATTATAAAAATTCAAGGGTATTTTGGGAACATTACACCAGCTGAAATTCAAGGATCATGTAAGGCGAGATAGAGTTGTTTCCTCTTTAATTGTATATATACATTTAGTTAATAGAAATTCACCTTACATGATTATTTTCTCATTTTCATGTGCACTTAATTCCATTTGAGAGAAAGTATATTTCATTTGGACCTAGAATAAACATAGGGTTTATTCATTAAGTTTTTGTTGCCACATTAAGTAATTAAGAATCAAAATGCATTGTGATACATAGTTGATAATACTCATTATTAGAGGACTTACACTACTAGGAAGAAAGCCTTTAGCCCCGGTCACCAACCCTGGCTAAAAGTAGTATATAATGCAGCTATAAAATATAGTTGCGGATGAAGACAACCGCGGCATAACATGGTAGGTGTGGAGAAATCTATGGCAGCAGGCACTTCATAAGCCAGTGGCTATAGGCTCTCCCATAATTTGGCATAGTTTATAGCCGTGTGGTTTGTGGTTGACCTCGACCATAGGGATGGTTTATAGCCGCGGTTTGTGATTGACCCCGGTTATAGGGATGGTTTATAGTCGCGGTTTTGGTTGACCACGGCCATAGGGTGGTTTATAGCCGCGGTTTGTGGTTGACCTCGGCTATAGGGTGGTTTATAGCCATAGTTTGTGGTTGACCCCGACCATAGGGATGGTTTATAGCCACAGTTTGAGCTTGACCCCGACCATAAGGTGGTTTATAGTCACGGTTTGTGGTTGACCCCGGCCATAGGGATGGTTTATAGTTGTGGTTTATGGTTGACCCTGACCATAAGGATGGTTTATAACCGTGGTTTGTGGTTGACCCCGACCATAGGAATGGTTCATAGCAGCAATTAACAGCTATGGAAAACAAAAGGGGTTGTCATTATTTTGTCTAAATGATTAAAAACAAGTTTAATAAAGATATAGCAGTATTGAAAACTTAATGTTTATGGTAATTTTCAAACATGTGAGTCGTGATACGAGACACCAAATTCTTAGTAACAAGCGAGATGTATGTTTAGGTTGGTGGAATGCTATTAGCGAGAGATAATAGATAATGCCAATCATGAAGGCCTGTATTTTGGAAGAGTCTCGATCATAAGCGACCATCTGATATGACTACGGGAAAAGGGAAAATTATTGGAAGGCTGAAATGGTAATTATAGAAGAGATGAAAGCGATATTTTGCTTCCTTTTTTATCATTGTCTAATGTTTATCTTTCACTGCCTTCCTTTTTCTATATCTTGACATTTCATCATGAGTAATGAGTAAGATTAGAGGAGGGCTTAAATCAAGTGTCATTCTTTGGTGCATCGATTATGAAATCGAACAAAATATTAGCTAGAGCCCTCTCAATCCACGAAACAAGTAACCACCATGTTCTTGTTAGCAACATTCACTCATGGACCTGAGATTATACAACAAAATGCGAGAGAAAAGAAGAAATAATATCCACAGGGATGATAAATGGATGTACTTTTTTCTCCTTTTGCAATAGCCATAATCTATAGAATAGAAATTCTCTTTTGTTTCCATCCGTACATCTTAGGTTATGCGAAATTTAAGGTGGGAATGGGTAAGTTGCTGAAAAGGGTTAGCCATGTGAGAAGCATGATGGTCTAGAATTATGTTGTCTTTCATAGACTTGCATGTGGGGACTCTCTTCTTGATCAACAAATTTGTTCTAAAAAACTGTTTTCCGAAACATTCTCAAATAGGCTTTTATTTTCTAACAAATCATCTTCATTCACTTTGGATTCGCGAAGTGCGAGACACATTGTTTAACTACATTAATTGGTTATGCATAGTACTACGCTTTTCGTTTCAGAAAAACACCAAATGGAAATCAAGCATGCATCAATCATGTTCCAACAAAGATATGCATGAACATTAACTTGAAAAAAAAAACAAGAATAAACGACATTCATTAACAGAAAAATGAAAAAAAGAATTGAGCAGAGAAGATCTTACGTGAAGAAGCCTACAAAATCTGAAAACAACATAAAGCATCACCGATATGTTCTCGGATAGAAGGATTGGATGCACAAAAATGGAGATGCTAACGATGCACTGACCATCGAGGATTTGAGCAAAACAACATTTTTGAGAATATGCGAGAAATAACCAATAAAGAAAAGAAAACCTAAGAGATCCAATTAATTGGAAAAAAAAAGCACCATCATGGTGAAAATAAATCATATGTTAGCAACCAAAGAGCACGCATGGCGGTGATGCGACAAAATAGAAAAAGTGGTGAAAAGATTGTAACCTTTCACTACTTCGAAACATGCTACGCATATAAGAACCTAGCAAAAAGTGGTGAAATTTTCAACATGTATGATCGACCAGGTAAAAAACTATAATGGAAAAATCAAGAATACATTCTTGAAATTTTTTGAAGTTGTTGCTTGCTGCACAAGATACAGAACATATATATTAAAGTAGTAATATGAAATACTAGAAATGTTTATCACCTCAGCGCTCTTAATTCTTGAACCATGTGCCCTTCAGTGTTCCTCTTTATCTGTCGGAATATGAATGCGAAAGATGTAGCAATCACCACGATCAAAATGTTGCACAGTGAGAAAGGCTGAAAGAAGAATCTTCTCTTGGCCATTAATACATAAACTGCACAACCGATTATGAAAGATCCATCAATGATAATGCAGAGAGAATTGAAATCTCTGATTTTCAAGGAAATCTAACATCACTTTAAATGTCCAAGAAGAATCCACATGACATGGAGATAAGAAACAGAAGACCATGGAACTAGCCTAACATGTGTTGTTCATCATCTCAAATTATCAAAATGGAATGGCATAAAAACTATGCCCCAACAGCAACTACTCACCATTTCTCATCAGGAATCAGTAATAAAAGATTTATCACATCAACGAGACACCAAGCAACAATGGAATGCCACATATCTCGACAATGGATAGACAAGTTGGATTTAAAGCAATTTCTATAGATATGATTTGAGTGGGGTTGATGCAAAAATTTGGATTAGTACTTAGGAATTAGGATACATATAAATTGATTTCTATCCAGTCGAGTTAATTTAGACTTGAGGATGTAAATTTGTTGTACAATTAGAAAAACAATGTCTTTGTAGAATTTGAAACCCCATCTCTATTTATCATGTGGGGTTGGGATTTTGATAAAAGTATATAAATTTTAAAGTTAATGTTTTTATATTCAATACATTAACAAAATATATATTTTAAATTTGAAAGCACTATTCACATTGAAAGTCCATGTGTTCAAGGCGCACATTTCATAATTTTTATATCATGACATACATTAGAAAATTTGAATTTATGCTAAGGTTCTATGCATCTACTATTTCCAAATGCATCTCTTTATACAAAGACTTGGTATTTTCCTTTTTTTTTTTTAAAGGTCAAGACTCAAGGAGAGTGATATTTGTTGCTTCCTCATGTAAATGCCACAACCCACAAAGCTCACTGGATCCTCATGCTATTGCCTCATCTCATCTCATGTGTTCAAAGATAGAGATAGTTCCAGTTTGTCCCAAAATAATACTTTAAAATTAAAAAAATCAATTTAGTATAGGTTTGAAAAAAAAAGTCCAAATCCACATGCTCTCAGAACAGAATAAGCACTATGGTTTTAAGCTTTGTGCCAAAATTCCAGCTCACTAACTGTGCTTAAAACCAATTATGGCTATTTTTCTTGAACCAAGATTAGATTGATATTTTTTTTACTTAAAAAGTACTATTATAATAAAAACTCGATAATTCCTATTCTACTATCTCTCCTAAGACAAGTTTCAAATTTTGTCCCATATCGCTGGGAGTGCAAACTAGAAATGGAACTACAAGATCATCAAAGTCTTTCTTTATAATTCTATTATTCAAACCCTCTCATTGGGCGTGGAGTGTATAGCTCAACAAGAAATATGCATATGAAATATGATAAAAGAAAATGCCGAGAAAAGCAAAGTCAAGTTAAACCAAATCAAAACAAAGGATATCCAGACTCATTGGCACCTTTGGTGGTAAATGAGATGCTTTCTGTATTAGATTTCTAGAAATTGTGCCGTTGACTTCTATAGTTCTCTATAAAGTCCTTTATGCACTTTTCTAGTTCTGAAACAGAACAAATTGGGTCAGCATATCAGAAGTAGCTATGCTTGAATGAACAACTATGGACCTGCAATCATAAAAAAATGATAATTATTGTAAGGATCATCTAAAAAATGATAAAGTGATAAAAAATACACAAGAATCAATGAACCATCTCTCAATAAGCCATCTTTATTTAACTCATCACAAGATCCACTTCTCAATAAATCTTCACTTATTCACTTCGACATTCTCAATTTTTTTTTTTAGTTTCAGTAGTTATATACACCAATACAAGCCAACATTCAGATATCTCTATGTCAAACAACTAATGGAAGACAAACCTTATTATATTTATTCCCCTCTCCAAAATGTGGAATAAAAGATCAAATAAACAAACAAAAAAAAAAAAAAAAAAGAAAAGAAAAGCCCGTGTCAACCAAACCCTATGCATCAACCTCATAGTCACTTTGTTTTATCTATTATACGGTAACACAGAGAGGGCCATATTCTTGTTGTTACCTTTCTTTCTCTCCCACAACAGCTTTCTCAACAAACCCCCCACTACACCATACTTTTACTTAGCCATTAGCAAGGGAACCAACCGCAGCGGTCATCTCGCCTAAATTAAACATTTTACTACCTATTTCTTTCTCGTTAAAACCATTTATCAATCATGTGCCATGCATACGAAACGTTAACTTAAAAATTCGGTAATTCTAATTAACCACTTAACTCATTCTAACAATTACATTAGATTCTCGCAAGAAAATAATGTTAAGGTTCCTTATTAATCAAAGACAAAGGAAAAAACTCATGTGGAGCTAAAGCTAGGGCCATTTCAATGAGGACACCCGTTGTCAAAGCAAAGCCGAGATACCTCCACTCGTGAGAAGCCGAGGTCAAAGCTTCCTCATTTCTTTTGACTCTTGCTTCGTTGATTCCTCGATCTGCTCTCTCAAGATGAAAGGCTTAAAAAATGATTATTGTGAGGAGAGAGGATCCCGAGCAAAGGGCATAGAAATCAAGTGAGAGAGATCTAATGAGCAGGAGAGAGCGTAAATGGGGAGAGATATTGTGAAAAAGAAAGAGGAAAGAATGGGCGTGTCATCTAATAGGTATATGTAGAAGGGCCAGACGTAGACGCTATTTAATTAGCTATCTATAGCAAAAGGATTAGTTAGCATCGGGGTCAATGTATAGTAGGGATTTATTTTTTATGCGCTTAAAGAAACGTATATGGTAGGGTCAATTAATTTTTCTAAGTGGTTAAAAGATCGATAAAATTTCCTTTGGCAAGATCAATTCAATAAACGCTGCTATATTAATTTTTAGTAAGAAAATATAATAACCCCTACGAAAAACTATGTTACTATACCTCATATTTCTCAGAAAATGTTATTCTATGATCTGGCGTATTTTGTGAAACCCCAAGAAAATCCAATTTTCTCAAAAATAGCAAAATCGTAATTTCGGTAAAAACCGGAATTTTTCTAGATCTCGATGACGAACAAATTCCACCACAAATCATCTCAAATCTAGCCTAACACATCGACTTCGCCGACCGGCAGATACCACTCAGACATTTTCTCGGAAAGACCGAAAGTATCGAGGCTATAAACGACATGCGATGCGAAAAAGCTCACTATAACATTGCACTCACGTGACACATGTTGTACGAAGAGAGACAATTAAATTGGACAATGTAGATAGTCACGTCATTGCAAGATGAAGAAAGGGGACATAAGTGGCATTATTTAAACTTATTAAATGAAGGAAGAAGAGAAAATAGACAACAGAATATCTTCTTCCTTCGTTAGTCAAAATGCGAAGGAGAAAAAAGGATGCGTTGAGTTGGGGTTTTGGGTTTCTAGTGAGAGAGCCGCTCAACTCTCAAGATCCCTGACGATCAAGGGACCGGGTCACCCCCTTCGCCCACATGAAAGTTTCGTTTCACGCTGGCTTATGTAAAGCTGCCAGACTCAGGCTGGGGAGTTTCACAACCTGCATTGCGCTTTATCCTACTGCTTTACCTCCTTGTTTAAGTGTTTCAGATGGTCGAGCACGATTGAGGCTGTGAGGACCGCTTGATCTGCTAAAAAAAAACTTGGAATCAAATGTGAAAATTTTAGGCTCGCATAGTTCAGATGTTGTACTGATGAGCCCGCACTTGGTCATGATTTATACAATAAATCGCGTTGATGCAGATGGTGCCGTGAATGGCCATGGAATCGGGTTCCACAAAGTGGAGCCGGGTGAGTACGCCCACCTGATGCCCATCAAGCTCGTTGGGACTATTAAAAAACAAATTCCAAGCCGTGAATTGGGCCAAAACGCCCATATGTTGTGTATTAAATTGTTTGAAGTGAATGGTTGAGTCAGTTGATAAAAGAAATTAACAAAGTTAATGCTTGATGCGTTAACATTTACGCCATAATTATATGTAATATAATCAGGTGTGCAGCTATTGAAATGGAATAGCTGATTAGCCTGCTAGCAAATTTGGAGTTACGATCGTAAATTGAATAATATGTGGTGTGATTAGTAAATTTGATAATATAGTATTATTCGATATATTGGTTGGATTGTGCTAAAATGACATAACGATTTCATATGCACTGTGGTAACCCTTTAAATTAAAAAATGAGCGCACGATACGAATTTTTCGGTAACTAATATGTTGTAAAGGAATTTCACAAAGACGATTTTCCTGAGATCGTATTTCTGAGACGGTCCAACAAATCATTTCTGATATGACCATGACTGCTTTCAGAAGTTCTCCAAATACATTCGCCCTGAGGGTAGTTCCATATTTTTACCGAAATCCTGTGAATGTGGCCTTCAAGAACAACAAGCTTTGTTTTGAAAATTGTATTTTCTCATACACATTTTTTAAAAAGCGTGAGGGGAGCTCTGGAGACTCCAGACATGGAATGGACATGTAGACATTCGAGTAGGATCACGTGATTTACTTGAGTGTAAGGCCAGAATCGGATCATCAGATACGACTTAGTATGAAAGAATCATATTTGCAGAATTCCATTACTAGCGATAAATTTTCACCTCGTCGGCGAATATTATTTTTGCGTGACAAGGGGCTCTCGAGAAGACTACCATCTTAGAGGCCGATTTTGAAGAAAGCTCAAGCGCGCTTTGATGTTTTGGGATAATATGTATTAGAATTATAAATTTTAATATGTATTTGTATTATGATAATATAACTCTTGAACCATGCAATATAATTGGTTGAATGTATTTGGCTTCAGCATGATATGCAGGCCCAAGGGCCATTTTAATTTTACGCTACAAGGTTTCATGATAACACGGCATTTATGATGCCTCCGGGCAGTCGACGCACAACTTAAACCCTGCAGGATCTGGGCTGCCACAAAGATTTTTGCATCGTATTTCTGCGATACGAATACCTGCGGAAATTTTCGGGCTCAGTATCCATAAGCTTCTTAGTCCTCGATACAAGCTTCACAACTCTGCAGATCGTATACAGGCATACGATTACCTGTATTGAAGGACTCGGGCTTGTGCCACGGTCGAAGGCCAGAAGAACATCACAACTCGTAAAGCCTGATGTTAGGGTTTGTGTAATGATTACTTCCGAAGTCACATGATGTAGATTTCTAAATTCACTAAGCATACACTATGTTTATGATCGAGGATCATGTATAACATGTTGATTATTATAAAGTGTGTGATTGAAATTGTATGCTCGTGAATAGCATAGAAAAATGTGAACACTAGGGTCTAGAAATTAAAACCTTAGGTGTTCGAAAAATTTTGGACAAACTTGTAATTAAATGAAAAAATAAAATTTAGGTTGAGGATTTTTTTTTTTTCTATTGTTTTAAGAATACAGAAAACCCAAAAAAAAAAAGTTGTAGAGGAAATTTTTTGTGCCTTACAAAGCAGTGTGAACTGAAGAAAATGGATAAATAAATTTTTAGAAATTTATCGTGGCAGTAATCGAAAATGAGAAAAAAATATATAGATACATATTTGGGTAGCTTTATTTTCTGCAGCGTAAATGAAAAAAGGGAACGAGTCATAGATCGGGCTGACGTTTAACTAGGGTCACGAGCATAATGAAGGTATCGTGACATAGCAAATATGGCATGCGGTCTATTGAGAATCAATGATACAATGGAAAATGTATCGATTAATTAATGGCGGCAAATTCTGGGTTACTAGGTGAGGCGTGAAAGCACATACACTGACTGTATCGTGGATGTGTCGAGGTCACAGTGGTGGAGGAGGTGCGTGTCGCGATATTACCAAGCAGATCGACAGATTGGAGCGTCGCCGTCGAAGTGTGTCACATACAACGGATTGTATCATGACAGCGGGCATTGGTCGAAGAGGTGTCACGATACAATCCATTGTATCGCGGACAGCCGAGGCTCAACAGGAAGGTCACGATACAATCAATCAGGGATCGCAGACGTGGAGAGGTCTCGCCAGCTTGGGGGTGTCTCGCACGTTGCCCACGCAACGACGTCGCTGACACGCACGCAAACGCGGCCGCAGATGGTGGTCGCGACATCAAGAAAGAAGCACGCCGCAAAGACGGTGACATGGAGCCGCATGGCTCAAACGGCACGCGCAGGGATGCGCGACGCGCAGGCGCGGCGACACGCCTCGGCCCGCAACACGCCACGACGTGGTCGCGACACGCGCCCAGGCGCAGCTGGGCGCGCGCCTCGCGCCGCAGGGTCGAGCCAAGGTGTGCACTTGTGCACCCAACTAGTTTTTTACTCGCACGTTTACGAGTCACCGCTGACCATCGCTCATGAAATTTTTTTTTTTAAAAATAAAACAAAATTAAATCAAATAAATTAAAATAAGATAAAATCTTTTAAAATGAAATTTCAAAATAAATTTTTCATGTTGAATATGATTATGAATTAATAGAATGAAATTATGTCTTCAGACACTTTAAAATGCAAGGACATTGTATATAAAATGTTTTCGATGTATGAATAGTATCTCTGGGTCGTTCGAGCCTTAGAGATACATCAGATTTAAATTTAACCACCATTTGACTTGTAGATGGTTAGTCGAGGGCGGCACGTAGAGGACGCCCACGGTACCTGGCCGCATCACGCCTTGATCAGCAGCCCTTTGTCGAGGTCAGGGATTGGCAGCCTCCACCATCACACGCAGCATGTGCAAGAGAGCTGGCGGTCAAACGACTTCAAATATTTAAACACATTGCCCTCCAATGGTTAGAGGAGGAGTGGACTCTGGGGTTAGGATGACTATGACCACAGAGGGAGAGGTAGATGACATACGAGGCATCCAAGATATGGGTGTTGGTATTAAGAGGAAGAAAGATCCATCTCTTTCCAACTCGTAAAGAAGGTAAGACTTTGTTTTCCGTCGCGATATCCAGGAGCAATGAGGTCATCGTGACCAAGGCCGTGGATGGGACATTTAGTCGCGCTAGGCGGCGATGTGTTATTTCGGCCAATAACCTGGACACTTTCGACGATTACGTCGACGAGGCAGAATCCCTGTTGCGGGACACCCCGGGCCCCAATCATCAACGAGACAAAGCTTATTAGTTGCCATCAGATGGGCTCATGCAGGGCTACCATTGCCGCCAGCCTGACATGAGACGATCACGCGAGGATAAGGATCCCAGAAGTTGGGACAAATAAGCAGCCCCGGGCCAATGCAGAGGGACAGAGGATTACGCTTTGTTCCTCCACCCCTAGTATGGGCTGGGAGGGACCAAGACGGGCCCAGTGGTGCCACACAAGCACCTAGTACTTCGCAGACGGGTCACATAGGCTAGGACCAAAGCGTAGGTCGGGGTCGACCATAGGATTTGCGTGCCGGGTCTCTGGGTCGCTAGACAAGATGACGTGGTTACCATTGTCGCCAAATTTTTGGCATTCCGAGGCAAGATTGTCTTAGGAGGTAGAGGTCTCAAGGCATCACGCCGAGCTGCCTAGGCAAACTGATATGCAGGGCGTTTCTACCTGCACCTTAGTTTAATTGCAGTGGCGTCTAATTGAATGAATCTTGTGTGATGATTCGCTTTGAGGTCGCTTTACGACGAAATTCTTCCCTGTGGATGTGGGTGAGAGTTGGTCAGATGCGTCGAGATCGTGAGTCGTGATCCTGACTCCCGCCATGCATGACCTTATGGCAGGTAGATATACTGGGTGCTTCTGATGTCATTCTTGATACGGATGAGCTTCGACTACTACTTCATTGTCAAGAATTAAACCTTTAGTCAGGTCATTATATTCGATACCTGGAAGCCTGAAATGCTTATGCTACATACGCATCGCAATGCATGTTAAGATTATGTTAGACTTTAATCTAAATTTTTAAGGAGAAAGAATGTGAAACCTGAGAAAATCCAATTTTTCTAAAAAGAAAATCGTACTTCAAGTAGTGTGTACCAAAATTTTCTAAACTTTACTTACTTAAACCATTTCATCATTAGACCGCCTTCGCGAAATCTAAATTTAACACGTCGATCACAAATTCCGAGATAATGAATTTGTTGACGCCGGCAAGACTGTATTATTTCAAATCGCCATAAAACGATACGCTGACGCCAGACAGTGCTCACCTATAACACGTGACTCACGCCGATACACGCCAGATGAAAGAGAGATACGACATTTTCAACTCCACGCCAGATAATACTAGGTCAAAATTCAAGAGCGGCCATATTGTATTATCGAATTTGAATATATAAGACAAAATACCACAAGAATATCTTCTTCCTTCAAAGTTAAGCCAAAACGCGGTTTGGTATGCATGCAAATCAGCTTAGGTTTTCGCTTAGCCGAGAGAGCAGAACTCTTTAAGATCCCTACCATCGAACCATGTGCACTTCCAGCCAAGAAAGAAAGTTGTTCTACGCGACTTATGCGAACGTGCTAAAAGACTTGCCGTGAGCTTCGACAAATTCGTGACGTAGGGGTTTTATCCTACTTGTTTTGCCTCATGGTGTTTTGTGATTATTAAGACGCATCGGTGCCATGGCGCCGCTTTGATCGGCTCAAAAAACTGAATCTAAATATGAAAATTCTGGTGGCTCGTTTCGGGACAACTGCATGGTATGGATTGCTTCCTGGGTACTGGTCATGATTTATACAATAACTGTGGTTTTGGCGCTGAGCTTTAAATGGCCATTGACCGTGGCTCCACAGCTGGGATCCGAATTTGGTGAGTGGGCTAACGGCGGATTGAATTCTTATTGCTTGCTTTTGGGACCGTTAAAAAACACCCCGTTGGTGTGAATTGACCAAAAAGTCCATATGTTGTGTGTGCTGAAATTGTTTGAAGTGAATGGCTTGAGTCGCTATAAAAGAAACACAGTGTTAACGCTGATGTGGTTATCGATGATGCCATAATTATTATATAGAATATAATTGTGGGTGTAAAGTATTGGAAATGGAATAGCGATTAGTCACTGCAGCAATTGAAAGTTATCGATCAAATTTGAATAAATATGTGGTGTGATTGCAAATTTGATAAATATATGCATTTGATACATTGCTGGATTTTATAATAAACGACATAATGCATTTCATATATGACCCTGGTAACTCTGGGAATTAAAGTTGAGCAGACAAAGATATCAATCTTCCAAAACTTATCATGGTTGGTGGAAATGAATTTCACGTATGATTTTCTGATGACTGCAATTGGAGACGGTCCAATGGTATACTGTATGATAATACATCGCTTTCAAGTTCCAACACATTCGCCTCGGGGTTAGGGCCCCATATTTTTACCGAACTGGTAATGCATTTCGAGAACAACAAGTTTTGCTTGAAACAGATTTTCTACACACGGACTTTAGGCAAGTGCAATATACGCTATGACTCAGAATGGAACGGCATGTAGACACCGGGTAGGATCAATGGTTTAATGGAGCGCTGCTTGTACCCGATCATCAGACACAGATTAGTCGAGTAACCCATTTAGTAGAATTCATCACGCGAGCAATTTCACTCGCCGTGGGAGGAATATTATTTCGTGCAATAGTAAAGGCTCTTCGAGAAGTAGCGTTCATCTTGGGAGGCTTTATCTTCAAGAAGTTCCGGCCAAGCGCTTTAATGTTTCGGGGACAATACGTATTGTGAATTATAAATTTTAATACGTATTCAGACAAGAAAGAATGTGTGATAACCTCGAACTATGTAATATAATCGGCCGAACGATTTTGACGAAGATGGCATTTGCGCTCGCGTTTCCATTTTATCACATGCGTAGTGTCTCGCGGATACGGTACATGTATTTTCCATGCGTCAATTTTAACAACCCGACACCCTGCGATCGTATGATCACATATTTTGTTAATTCAAATGTTTTATTAATGATTGCACCAAGGGAGAATGTGTTTAATAAGATTCCTAAATGGTGTACCTTTGAAAAGTTTCAACTTTTGAAACTTTGAAATTTGAAAGTTTTAAAGTTGCTAACCTTCTCGTGGTTAGTCAAATCGTAGCTGTTGGATAATAACTACTATAGTGTATTTCTTAACGCTCTATTATGATAAAAACCGCATTCATTCTTGAGAATTCTCATCAATTCAGAGAGCAGCAGGAAAGCAAAAAGGTTATACTTGCCAGTTATTTGTGATCTAGTTTCAAGCCAAATCACCTACAGTGATATAAGACTTATTTCTTTTCATGTCGGCTATTAGAAACATATTTAGGACGTCAGATAAGCAACTATCAAAAGTCACTAAAGTCCAAAGTTCACAACACAATTTCAAGATACAATTGCATACATACGCTCAGAAATGTATCGGCTTGATAGTTGAGTGAGCAACCAGCAAGAAAGCCTATCCTGAATTCGAACACCATGATGTCCTTCGTATCTTTCTTTCAGCCCTCTAAGAATGCTGGATTGTGTCAGGTGCGCTGGCTCTGCTACATAAAACTTTTGTTGAACGCCTCTCGAATGCAGCGTCTTTCTCTTACATACTTTCTGTATTCCTCAGGTTGTTGCGCCACGCACCGTGTAGCTGACCCCTAGCAAGCATTGGCTTAAACAAGTTAGCAGCATCCATGGATCCTTCAGTTCTACTCAAGCAATTCAAGAACAAGGTGAATTTCATCTATGAATAAGATCACTTTCCCTTCCGCCTCTTCCACTTCTTTTAGAACAGCTTTCAATCTTTCCTCAAACTGCCCTCTGTATTTTGGCCCAGCAACTAAAGCTCCCATATCCAATGCTATAAGCCTCACTTCAGAGAAGATTGCACAGAACATCCCTCTCACAATTCTCTGAGCTAATCCTTCAACAACAGCAGTCTTAACAACACCCGGTTCTCCGATAAGAACCGGGTTGTTCTTGGTTCTTCTTGAAAGAATCCTGATAACCCTCCGAATTTCCTCATCCCTACCAATGACAGGGCCAAGTTTTCCGGCTTGCTCAACGAGGTCACGCCCATAAGTCTTCAATGCCTGGAATGTGGTAGTGCTTACTGGGATTTGATCAGGAGGAGGACTCTGAGATGGGAGTTTCTTCCAGGCTCTGTTGAGACTCTTTCGACAGAGTTGGCTTCCTCGTTTCGGTGGCGCTGATCATGGATGCCGTAATATGCCATCGGGATCACTTATCAAAGCAACAGTAATGTGAAGTGTGATCTGAGCATGGCCGGAGTTTATTGCAAGCTCCTGAGCTCCGGCAAGAATCTCATATGTCTTGTTGGTGCATCTCTCTGGATTCATTCTTTTAGCTTCTTGTTATCAACAAAAAACCTGTAATGAAACCAAAATTGAGATCAAGAACATGACAAACAAAAGAATTGAATCAGGAAATCAAATGAAAAACTCAATGCACAGCTTTATGAATTGTTTCAAGAACAATCGTATAAGATCAGTTTCTCATTCTCTCAAGAAAAGTTGAAAACAAACAGCATTTGAAGAATTCTCTATTTTTCGGTTTTCTTTTAAAGAAAACGGCTGGTTTCTTCGAAGAATTTCAATAAAATTTCTGTGATAATGTCAGAACTTCAAAAAAAACAAAAATCTAGTACACCCAAGCTGAATGACAAGGATTTGTGTGATGACAAATAGAAAATCCTCTAACGTCATTTAAGTACGAAAAGTATGTATAAATTAAAAAATGGAATCGAATAAATATAGCAGAATTACCGAATTTTATTAATATATAAAGTCTATAACCGATAACGTAAGATCTTCCATTTATAGGCCAGCGAAATAATCATGCGGATAAATCACCGAAAATCACAATAGATCATCCATCTTAGCGGATAAATCGAAAAATAAAATAAAATAAATAATTAATAGTGGCAAATTCGTTTATTGGCTCGGGTTTCGATCTTTGTTTGAGGCGCAGATATGAGCTGCCCCGTGTTAAATCGTTAACTGGGATTAAAGGCTCGGCTGCAAGAGTAAAGGAAGGCTGACCAATCCAGCCAATAGGATCCGAATGTGAGAAGGATCCTTTTGTATACAAGTAGCGTGTCAAAATCAGGACTGGCCAATGTAGTTTGATAAAATGATAGAAAATATCATCTACGAAGAGTCACCAAACCACATCATCAAGAATAATGAAAAATACTAAATACAAAAATCAATAACAGAAAACACCGAAAGAATCCACCCAACAAATTCATCCCAAATTCCCATATTTTCTGGGCAACCAGAACGTAAATGGCATTCCATTCAGCCCTCAAACAAACCAAATTCAAACTCCAGCCAGATTTCCACTTGCCGACCCCTTATCCCCAAGATCAACAGCAGCAACAACGCTCTCTAACACATTCTATATCATTCATGTTCTATCGAACCAATCAAACAAACAAGAAAAGATTGAAACATTAGAGCATATACACACCTGTGTGAGTAACTGAAAAGAAAAGCGCTGAAGACGCTCGACTTCGTATGCGTTTGTCGTGCGAAACACTGGAATTGATTCGGAAGAATGGAGGAGATGGGAGCTTTTGAAGGACAATCAGAAAACTCTGGCGACGTGTACTACACGCTTCACCGCCTTTCTCTTACTATATTGTGCCACGTGTACGCATGTGCTCCGAGCTGGCGACGATTTATCCCGAGTTTTAGAATGAAATAATTTGTTTGAAAAAAAAATTAAATTAATTTAGGCAAAATAAATGAAATATAGCGTAATCTGGTTATCGCGAGCGATGATAGGTAAATTAATAAAATATCGAATATGCGCTATATTGTGCAGCGACAGTGGATGCGATTACCGAATGTCGTTTGTCGCGATTGATGTGATGGGTTCTGAATCACGATATAAATTTTGAATCTGCTATTAAATGAACGAATTGTAATTGAAATAACACATTATACCCGATCGATCGGGTGCTCGATACAAATAATAAGTCACGAGGAAGAATAAGAGACTAGAATGATGTGTTACAGTAGTTTTACAAACATTCCATTTATTTATTTTTAAGCTTTTTAATGAGCTTTATTATTGAAATTTTAAAATTTATAAATAAAAAAACCAAAATATTTGGTTTTTACGTGAAAAAAATTATCTTTGAAATAAGCAATGGTATTCTTGAATGAAAATTTAATAAGCGTCCGCTGCTTGATATTAAAATAATAAATTTAATACTATTAAGTACTATTTAGTATTAAGTTAAAAAAAATTATATTCAATATTAAATAAAAATAAGCGCGCTGGTTACAACTTGTGGACTTATTGGTATAGCATTACCTTTAGTAGTTATAGTGTGATGTCACAAAACCAGTTGGGAAAAATGTATTGGAAGCATTTGATTTACGCAAATAATGTAGTTTAGGTTTGAAGTATTCAAAAATCTAACATCATAATAAAGCGAGCAAAAAAATTAAGAAAAGTTTAGTTGGTTGAGTTTTTAGGACCCAATTTATTATGATAATACTTAGACCAGATTAATGTATCTATGATCGTTTAAGTTTATTATGATATTACCTAAAACTCGATACAGCTAATCTTTTTTTGTTCTAACCGTATTCAAAATCTTCAATCTGATGCAGCACTACAGCGATTAAATTGTGAGAGCATATTTTGGGTATAACCTTAAATGGAGAATAAAATTTAAAAACAACCGAGGTCTTACTAAGACTATCTGAAAAAACAAACAACTAGCGTAAGGCTAAGATTTGAAGCCAAGACATGTCTTTAATTATCGAAAATCATGTAGACAACGCGCTAGTCGGAACATTAGCGATTATGACTTAAATGCATAAACCAAATCGTATAAATATATAAAAAAAATTGTATATAAATATCGATATATAAAAATATCGATATATGTATCGATGGTCATGAGAAGATGGTGCTTTATATTTACTCTTGGGAATGTTGCAAAATCTGTGAAATTTGGGTGATCATAGGATCGGGTCTGATATCAAAGCAATTGATGGAGTTGAGGCGTAGAAGTGATGGATGAATTACTCGACGTGTCATTGGGCCAAAAGTCCTTTGCATTTAGAAGTGCATCCAACTCACGTCTGAGTCAACGATGGTGTCATCGATGGAAGGTAATGTAGGGGATGATAAAGGGTGGGATGATAAGGTGATATCTACTGCTATGGAGGCTGGCTCTGGCAACATAGGATATGGTAAAGATGTGTAAGTGTATGGGGGTATGGAAGGTGATGTGTAAGTTTGTGGGGGTATAAAAATCTCGGGTGATGGGTAAGTATGGGGGGTATCGAAGTAGGCAATGTCGGCTCAGGTGTACCACGATCGCCCTCACCATCTCGACCATGACCTCGACCACCATCTCGACCATAACCTCGTCGATCAACTCTCACTCTCCCTCTCCCTCTACCTCGAATGGGCTGCATATGTATTGGAGTGGATGACACCGGAGGTCTAATGGATGGTCCATGTGATGTAGATCTTATCTGATCAATCTTGCGATACGATCTTTATGCTTGTAAAATACCCTAGAATTAACATAATAAAGTTATTATATATTAGGGTATAATTGAGCCAACTTAGGTATTTTTAAAGGAATTGCTAGATGAATGATTTAAATAATTACACATTCTAAATGAAATTATTGAATCAGACTCTGGCCACGAGTGAAAAAGAAAAATATGGAAATTGTAAAATGGGGACCTAAATAAAAAGAAATAAAGAAAAAGAAGAAAAAAAAATCAAGGAAATGGCATGTGACATGTAGGAAAGAATGAGGAAGTTTCCTCCTTTTTAAAGTACGATTAAGGGTGAT